>CM061542.1:39074118-40274118 GCA_030864215.1 Capsicum pubescens | reverse complement strand
ACAATACAGACCTTAAAATGGAAGTTGATGAGCATTTCAATTTAATAATTCACGTATAGTATATTACACTATTTAGTTTTAGAGCAATATGTTTTAAACAGTCAAACTATATCATATAAATTGGGACGAAGACATAGATACTAACATAATAATACTACAAGAAAATAATGTTATATACGAAACAGCAGATAGTAACATTAATTGATACCGTTTTAACCAGCAAATCAAGCTAGTATTTGTGATTTGCCTACAGCTGGATCCCCAATTAACACAATTTTGAGCAAATAATCTATCTTCTGGTTCGAATCCCTATAACCAATTGCCATTCAAAAAACTTCTCAAAATTGAAGAGAGAAGGGTGTGGTGGGTGGGGTGGGGTGGGGTGGGGTGGAAAAAGAGGAGTGTGTGGTATAAGGTATAACAATCTCGAGATATCCTCCAGGTATTAGTTAGTCTTAAATTATTTATTTCTATCATTTATTTTATAGTGAGAAATAAGTTATCACATATATTATTGGTTCCATATCATTTCATAAAAACTGGCATGTGCCAATTTACTTGACTGAATATAGAACTTGGTGAACGATTAACTAATTATTTATAGATGACAAATAATTAATTTACTTGATTGAAAATTAGACTTGGAGAGCAAGTCATTATTTGTGGTGGACAAATTTCTAATTTGTAGATAATAAACCAATCACCACTGAGTCCTCTTTTTATCTCTTCATGGTTGGAATTGTATTAATCAAGAGAAATCCTAGATTACAAACAATAGGTCATTACGCCTCCTTTATCAATAATACAAGAAAAAAAAATGTTTTCGGTTCGAATCACACCTCATTAGTCAATAATAGAAACAAACTTACATTTTCCATGGGGGAATCGTAGTCCTACCAACAACACAAGAAAAGAAACATATTTCTTCTAAGAGGGATTACGCATTTGACCAGGAGTTCACAAGTTCAAGTCTAGAGTTTTGTTATAAACCAAATGGAGAGCCCAACCCAAAAGACTAGTCTAATAGGTGGGAGAACTCATTTGGCCTATAAACTCATTAGCATTTCTTTATTTTTCCAATGTGGGACAATTGGTTCATAACAATTGCCTCCGCTTGAGAACCAATGACTTCGTTGGTCACGGCTGAGCCCAGTTGGTCACAGCTGGCACCTCTCTTAGGTCCACGCTAACACTCCGAGTAGCAGCTCTACGCATAGATCGATCCTCGTTGGTCACGGTTGGACCAGTTGGTCATGGTTGTACCAATTAGTCACAACTGGCACCCCTCTTAGGTCCAGGCCACCACTACTGGCACACAGGCCACCACTCCGAGTCACGGCCCCATGCGTGGGACTCTCAATGAAAGCACCAATGTAACAATAGCTACAACAAATAGTAACATCACTTGTATTAATAAGCCCCAACTCAACTTACAGCAGTAGCTCTTCTATTTAAGTCTTTAAAATAATAAATTAGAAGAAAAATTGCAGCTATAAATTAACTAATGATAGAAGAAGAAGGAGGGGAGGAAATCAGAGGAAATAGAGAGAAAGAGAGTCTGTTCATAACAATTCCATTGTTGGTTGTGCACTGCTCCACTCATGATACTTTATGCTTCTTGTTTGCCAATTTTACCCCTCCTCACGTGAACTTGCCCCTTTCCAAACGTAATCTCCAAGTCGTTTAGGAGGAATCAACTTTCTAGAAGTCCTACATGGCAGTCCCATGTGCCCATCTCGTGGGGCATCCCATTCAGACATATTCTCATTTACAACAGTTTTTGAAGGCAAGGGTAGTCGAATTCAGAAGATCAAGATGAATCCATTTTTTTTTGTGTAAAAAAAAATTTACACTGGATCTATCTTAGAGATTTGATCAAGACAGCCAAAACAAATGGGTGGTTCACTGGTTTTGAGATGTCTACAAATAATGGGAAGAGGCTAGAGGTGACATATCTTCAGTATGCATATGACACATTGATATTCTGTGATGCAAATGAGGTACTACTAAGGTATCTTCGATTCGTTTTGGTGTTGTTTGAAGGAATGTCAGGTTTACACATGAACTGGGGAAGGAAGAGCCACTTGTAACCAATAAACTGAGTCCCTAATATGAGGTTATTGGCTTCGATGTTATTAGATTACGTGCCCTACTGATCAGTGACTTTAACGCAAGAGTTGCCTATGGATGAAATGGGTTGCCTGACGTGTTCCAAGAAAGCAGTAAAATAGGAAGTAAAGAACACAATGATTTTTACGTGGAAAACACCTGGCTCAAAAAGGTGTAAAAAAACACGACCTGTACTTCTACAGGATTTCACCCCAACTTCACTAAATAACTCTGAGCCTCAACAACGACTAATTACAAAACTCTTGAAACCAACAACTAGGAATTATAAACTCTAATTCCTATACCTCAATAACTGAAATTATAAACTCTAATTCCTATAACTCAATAACTGAAATTATAAACTCTAATTCCTATAACTCAACAATCACCCTTGACCGTTAAACCCACTTCGAGTTATCCCAAACTTGACGTTAAATCAGCTTAGTATTGTTCCTAAACAATCAATCTAGGAAAGTAATAAATTACAACTCAATAAGAACAATACATTTAAACTGACTCATTAACTATAAAGCTTAATTCTATGAAACAGGTTCGTCAACTTGTTCCTTTGCACTGGCAGTACTCGCATCTTCAGTCAGAATTCTCTCAATTATGAACTTTCTCAATTTGATCGTATTTAGCCTTTTCTCTCTTTGTAAGAGCGCAAGTTACTCTAAATGATACATCTTCTATTTAAGCAAAGCTCTCCAAATAGTCATTCGTTATTACAAACTCCTCCTTTAATTAGAACTCTCATTGCATAGAGTTCTACTTCAAGTGAGACTACTCCTTCAATTTCAAATCTTATCTCCTTAGAGTTGTAGTCAAACTTCAACTCTTTAAATCAGCGCATGTTTATTTTCTTGAGTTTATCTGAATTAACCACCCCTCCTTGATTTTTTGCATGCTTGTCTTTAATCATCAATGATTTTACTACAAGCTTAGCTACATGAGACAGTGTGTCTGTGAACTAGCTTGAATGACATATTTTATATCACTGTGTTAGTTTGTCAATCATCAAAACTACATCATACCTAACAAATTCCCCCTTTTTTATGATGACAAAGCTCTTGTCTTTGTGCATTCAAACATCTTAACCTGTAGGCACTAAAGTATAAAACACTAGAATGAAACAAGTTAGTCAATGGGTTATAAATATTGCATAACCCTCTTATCTTTCCCCTTTTGGCATCATGAAAAAACTATTTTAATGCAATAATATACTAGCCAAAGTGATTTGTTATGTTATTCATGGCCACTGGGGCTATCACCAAAATAATCATACAAAGACTTTAGCCAACATAATAATATATTAAAGAGAGCAAGAAAATGAGTTAATTAAGCAAAGATAACCATTCCATTAATCTGTCAGAGTATGTTCCACATTAAACCTAAGATAGTACTGAACGAAGAAAAACAACTGAGCATTAATCAAAAAAGAATACGGTATAAAAATGGGACATGGCTAAGGATACAAATAGTGAGGAGTTGATGAGAAAGGTGGAACAGATGATATCAACTGTGTGAATTGATGAATGACTTCAACATTTTTAGCCCTTTCTCAATAAAGGTCAAGCTTCAAAGTTATAATCCTAGACTGAAGGACCTATTATTCCACTTCAAAGTCTTATGCAACTTCTAGTTCAGAATTTTTCTCAGCTAAAACATTTCTTTAATTATTTTTTTAAATGAGTGTTAGCCTTCCTACTTGAAACAGGTAGAGCATGATTCATTTTTTCACGGACATCTTTTGTTGTTTGAAAGGTCAAACCTGAACTAGGACTGAGAAGTGCTAAAAAATCTGAGCTAATTAGAATCCAAAAGGGAGAGCATGTCCTCTTTTTATCCTTCAAAAACATAAGTTGCATGTGATTGATGATCGAGCTTGGCAAATTCATGGTACAAAAACTGATATTTAGATTGAGAAAAAAGATGGAATTTCTGGTATAGGATTAACACATTTGTGCACAACTATTTAGAGAGAATCAAAGAAAGTTTGGTCAACCAATTCGTCAGCTTTATAAGACAAGGAGAGGATGAAGTGTGAGAAATTAAATAGGTGTGCTCTATTTCACCTTACACAACCTATAATTATATCAGGGTAGAACATACCCGATAAAAAGAATTTTATGGTCACAATTGCAAGCTTGTACCTATTTTTCTGCACAATCTAATACAAAATTAGGTTAGAAGAGTCAAAAATCTAAAATTGGGACACACAACTAAATGTGCAAGACTGAATCGAATAACATTTTAGATAATAAGATTAAAAATAAAAATGGTTATTCTAGTCAATAATTGAGGGGAATTGATGCAATTTTAATCATCCCCAAGTCTAACATATTCCTTTCAAAATGTTCTCTACTTAGTGCCTTTGGTGCTTCTCCAGTTAATTAAGTAACCCACATAGTCAACATATTTATAGCCCCCAAGAGTGAAATTTTCTTTACTTTGATTACCATAGACTCAATCCATTGATTCCCACAAGATAGCTAAAGATTCTTGTGACAACACCAATTCTTTTGAACTACCAACAAAATTATCAGCAACTTGTGTTGGTGTTATTGATGCATCAATTTCTTGATTTATTATTCCCCCTGTCAATATGCCCTCAGTCTGTACAACAGTTAAACTAGGTGGTACAATATGTTCCTGTGCATGCTCATCATTTTCACTATCATCCCTTTTTTAAAAAAAAAATCTCTCTTACTTCCCCCTTACACGAGTACTCCAAATCCGACCATCTTTAAAAAGACTTTTGTTTTAGTTCTCCCAATCTTTTCAAATATAGTAATGGTGTTCTTTTTACCATCTCCAAAAGATCCATTCCCCATTTAAATGTGGTAAGTGAAAGGAAATTTATTTGTTTCCAGTCTTATGCCTTGAGCAAGCTCTATCCATGTACTAATTTTGCTTGCCTCCTTTCACTCTCACCTGCAAAACAAATTAGGGGTTAACTTTAGGAACCCAGACAAGCTTGGGTTCTTTCTTATGAGAAAAAAGATGTATGAGCTTCCTTGTAGCCCATCGAGGCAACAGGTTATATGACCTGTTTTTCTGACCAGTTTTGACTTTCTTGTTAGCTTGTGCTAACATAGAACCAAATTTTTTTGCTAGGCTTATGCTTCTTGATTTGTTTTTTGCTGCAACTGGACATTTAGTGGTTGGATGTCCCAGGTTACTACAAATATAACACAGATCTTTAATAGCTTTAGAACTTTTATAAAATCCCAACCTAACCTTTTCATTGTGAATTCTTTAACCTAGCTTATGAACAAGTCTTGAAGAATGTGTCCATCTATTAGCTCTTTCAAGATCAAGTTTCAATTTAGAAACTTCTTGACTTAGTTGACTAACCTTTTCTTTTTCACAAAAGTATTCATGTTTAATCTTAGTCAATTTTGACTCAATCTTTTCTTGTTCCTCACTCTTGACCTTTTTTTCTTTTTCAGAAAGAGACAGTTTTAAAACTTCAGATTTGAGGGTCAGGTTTGATGAATCAAGTATGATGACCTGTTCCTTAAGAGTGTAGTTTTCCTTTTCAATAGTGTTCTTACAAGTTTCTAGATCAATAAAATCAAACTTGAGACTTGCAAGATTGTTGAATAACTCATCCCTATAAGAAGTTAATTCTTAGAAATCATCAATTAGAGCACTCATCAAGGAAACAAGTTTCTTTTTAGAAAATAAATGCAACTTCTCTTTGAGTTCAAGAATACTTACCTCAGAGTTTCCATCATCTTCTTCCATGTCTGAATCTCCAATGGCCATGAGAGCAGTTTCATCATCTGATTCATCACTTTCAGATTCCCTATTTAGATCTTCCATGTACATCTCATAGGTCTTCAAATTACCAACTAACTCATCAAGGGACATTCCAGTGAGATCCTTAGCTTCTCTTATGGATATAACTTTGACATTCCACTTAGACTTTGGTAAGAAATCTTTACTAAGATGATAACTCATTTACCAACAAAGTTAACCTAGTTATCATTTCTTTTAGTGACTTATTTTTCTCCATTTCGAAAGCCTCATATTCAGTGAAAAGTAATGCAATTTTGATTTTTCTCACTTGGCTAGTGCCTTCATGTGCATTCACCAATGCATCCCAGATTTGTTTAGCAGTGTTGCAATTAGAAACTTTATTGTACTCTGCTGGACCAAGACCACAAAAAAGAATGTTTTTGGCTTTTGCATTCTTTTATAGTGCAACAAGATCTTCTGAGGTGAATTCACTCCTAACCTTTTTCATTTGTTCTCCATCCACTAACTTCATGGGAATCGTTGGTCCATTAGTAATTTTGTCCCATAATTCATAATCTACACTTTGAAGATACGTTTTCATCCTATCTTTCCACCACATAAAGTGAGAACCATCAAAGAGTATAGGTCTAATAGTGGATTGACCTTCACCGTGACCAGTAGGTGGTGCGTAATTCATCATAGTCATCTTTGTCTTAGGTGTTAACCCTTTTTAAGACAGTCTTGCTCTAATAGCACTTGTTAGAGTGCGTGCCCTACTGATTAGTGACTTTAACGTAAGAGTTGCCTATGGATGAAATGGGTTGTCTGACGTGTTCCAAGAAAGCAGTAAAACAAGAAGTAAAGAACACAATTATTTTTACATGGAAAACACCCGGCTCAAAAAGGTGTAAAAAAACACGACCTGTACCTCTACATAATTTAACCCCAACTTCACTAAATAACTCTGAGCGTCAACAATGAATAATTACAAAACTCTTGTAACCAACAACTAGGAATTATTGACTCTAATTCCTATACCTCAATAACTGGAATTATAAACACTAATTCCTATAACTCAATAACTGGAATTATAAACTCTAATTCATATAACTCAACAATCACCCTTAACCATTGAAACCACTTTGAATTATCCCAAACTTGAAGTTAAATCAGCTTAGTATTGTTCCTAAACAATCAATCTAGGAAAGCAATAAATTACAACTCAATAAGAACAATACATTTAAACTGACTCATGAACTGTAAAGCTTAATCCTATGAAACAGGTTCTTCAACTTGTTCATTTGTACTGGCAGCACTCGAATCTTCAGTCAGAATTCTCTCAATTATGAACTTTCTCAATTTGATGATATTTAGCCTTTTCTGTAACACCCCGTAAATTTTTTCGTACACTTATCGCGATTATATGGAGTCCTAAAGGCTTGCGTATGGGTTAAATTAAATTTACGGTGTTCGGAAGTATCCCGTCAATAGTTGTATGTGTAGGTATTGGAATAATCTTTCCAACGATATAAAGTTTGCCCAAAACAGAGGAGTATTTCATATAAGCGAGCACATTCGAAATTTCAAAACGGTGGCCGGGAAGCCTGTGAACAGTAAATCTGCAGGAAAATTACTGCAGCTAGGCATTTTTTTTTGGATCAACTTTAGACGATCATAACTCCTTGTACAAAAAGAACTGTGTGAGCTGCTATATATCAACGAAAATATCCGAGAGTCTTCTTTCCGATGAAATTGGTTTAATCCAAATCCAATGTCTGAGTAAGGAGATATACCCGTTTTACTACAGCCTACCAAAAAAAAAAACAGAATTTTGGGACAGATTTTTGGGTCAACTTTAAACGACCATAAATCCTTGTACAGGAAAAACTGGGTGGTATACTTTATATGAAAATGAAATACCTTTGAATTATCTTTCCAATTCAATTGGTTTCACCCAAATCCGATACCGGATCAAAGAGTTATGATCGATTCACTTCAGCCTGTCAAAACTGTCCACTGGGGACAGATTCGGATTTATTTAAATTTTTAGGGCAAAATGGTCATTTTCTATTACCTCTTGGACGAAAATTGGTCTTTATAAACATACACTTAGCCCCATATATATCATATATCATCCAATTATTAAGAGAAGGTGAAACCCTAGCCTAATTTCAACTTCAAATATTTTGTGATTCAACCGTAGAAAATTCGAATTGGTTCCGTAGTTGTGTTCACCATCTCGAAAGCTTCGAGAAGCACCCCATGGTTATGTAAGGAGGATTCTAAATACAAGAGTTCATTGTTAAGGTATGAATATTATTTATTCTTGATTCTTATCCATGAATAAGTATTGATAAGGGATTATGAGTATTGTCTTGATGTTGGAAGATAACTAGAAACATAGTTATGAATTGTTTCGTATAAATTGTTAGTAGTAAATTATGGAAGTTGTTGTATTGGATTATGGAGGATGAATTGTGGTGATATATCATTATATTAGTGGTTATGTATGCCTAGTGATCATGTTGGTATTGGATGGTGATTAAGAGGGGAAATAAAGGCTAAGAGTGATGTTGAGGGATATTGCATGAAAATGCATGATATGTGAATGTAATAAGAGTATAAGAGGATGTATGTAGCACTCTTATTGATGAGTTAAAGGATTACTTCCTAGACATTATTTGGTGAAGTTAATACCTAAATGGTAAGGTTTGGTTGCTAATACTAGTTTGCCACAAATGACTTATTGTAGATAAGTGTTCGAAGAGTACGGGAAGTCAAGTTGGACTTGTATTGAAGTGGTTATATCAAGGTATGTAAGACATACTGTATCTAATATTTGGCATGAATAATGACCCATGGCACTCTCAAGTAAGCTTCCAACATTGTCCTACGACACATGACACATAATAACATCATATGATCTTCGACACTACCAATTGAACTTGTTTTCACTTTTAAGATGTCCGGCTAGTCAAAAAAATGTTCATATACTATTGTTGACTCCGAAATGGTTTAATGAGGTATCCATGATTCTCTACTTCATTTTCATGATATTGATTACCTATTTACATGTTTTTCCTATTGAGGTATCATGGTTTCAAGTTCCATAAGGTGTGACCACAAAGTAACCAATCTCAAAGATTAATTGAATTAAGAAATGGAATGTCTTTATTTTAAATTGATGATATGATGTATTGTATTAGTACCACTGATCAGTTGGCCATTGTATTATAAAGATTATGTATATATGCTATTCCAGGGGTGGTCCCTGATGTATTGTATTAGTACCACTGATCAGTTGGCCATTGTATGACATATGTTATATATTGATAAGGAATACGGAAAGTAATGATATGAACGTAATGTGCAGGTATCCCATCATCTCTTTTAAGTGTGGTCTACTCATACTGTTTATTCACTGGTATCTGGGTTCTATTGATATTTTGTATCTCATCTTAATACCCACTGCCTTACATACTCAGTACATATTTCCGTACTAACGTCCCTCACGGGGGACCTGTATTCATGCCTGCAGGAATAGGTATTTCAGGTCGTACACCTCCGCAGTAAGAGCCAGGACATTCTGTTGATAGTGGTGAGCTCCAGTTGTTTCGGGGCATCCCAAGTCGTTTCTATATGTACTTTTGGTATTTGTATAAAAGTCTTTTGTGGGCGGGAGTTTGTCCCGACCCTAACTCAGTTGTGTATCTATGTAGAGGCTTTTGTAGACATATTGTACAGCCATAGGAGTGTTTGGTTGATAGACGTGATGGCTCTGACGGCCAATTACTGTTTATATATATATATATGCGTGTCTGCTGGGCTGATACAGGTACTGTTTTCTTCTATTTACAACGAAGTGCTGCCCAAATTTCTAATTTTCATAAGTAATGTAAATGTGAAAGTATAGGTTATGAACGGGTTCTCCCGGGCCTCCTCGGCTACGGGTGCCAGTCCGCTCCAATGGGATTTGGGGCGTGACATTTTCTCTCTCTGTAAGTGCGCAAATTACTCTGAATGATACATCTTCTATTTAAGCAAAGCTCTCCAAAGAGTCATTCTTTATTACAAACTACTCCTTTAATTAGAACTCTCATTGCATAGAGTTCTACTTCAAGTGAGACTCCTTCTTCAATTTTAAATCTTGTCTCCTTAGTGTTGTAGTCAAACTTCAACTCTTTAAATCAGCACATGTTTATTTCCTTGAGTTTATCTGAACTAACCACCCTTCCTTGATTTTTGCACTCTTGTCTTTAATCATCGATGATTTTGCTACAAGATCAGCTACATGAGATAGTGTGTCTGTGAACCAGCTTGACTGACATATTTTATATCACTTTGTCAGTTTGTCAATCATTAAAACTATATCATACCCAACAGATGCTTAGAGGTGAGGTGGGAAATTTACCTTCTGTCTACCTGAGGATGTCTTTGGGGTCAAAATCAAAGTGCAAAGGAATTTGGGACATCATACTAGATGGAAAGCATAGTATCTATCAACAGGGGGAGGCTTGCTTTAATCAATACAGTTTTGGATACCCTCCCTACTTACATGTTGACTCTTTTTCCAATACCTGTAGATGTAAAGATTAGATAAACTAAGAAGGGATATCTTCTGGTAAGGAAACAAGAAAAGAAAGGGATATTATCTCGTAAAGTCTTGATCACTCGGAAAAACAAGGAGGTTTGGGCATCAAAAATTTGAAAAATCAAAGCAAGGCACTAAAGTTGAAATGGTTATGGAGATATGCTCATGACCCCCAATCTTTGTGGGGCAACATGATCAAAATGAAGTATGGGAAATTGAATGCTTAGGTCACTAGGGATGCAAATAACCCTTATAGGGTCACTGTGTGGAGATCTATCAGGAATTTATGGCCATTTCTGAAAAGTCATACCGTTATTAAAGTACAAAATGGCATCAGAAAAAGTTCTTATAATGATAGATGGATTAGCAATATAAGTTTGTCTAAAGCTTCCTAGAGATTTTTGACCTCAAGGATGGGATTTATCTCTTAGGGCAGCCCAGTGCACTAAGCTCCCGCTATTCACAAGGTCCGGGGAAGGGCCCAACCACAGGTATCTATTGTACACAGCCTCACCTTATATTTCTGCAAGGGAGGTATCTATTGTACGCAGCCTCACCTTACATTTCTGCAAGGGTCTGGTTTCCAAGGCTTGAACCTGTGACCTTCTGGTCATATGACATCAACTTTACCAATTACTCCAAGGCTCATCTTCGGGATCTATCTCTTAAAATAAATTTAAATGATTGGGAAGTCCAAAGATTAACTGAGTTTTTGAAAATATTAGAGTCATTTTAAGGTTTAAAGGAAGGAGAGAACGGTTTATGGTGGACAGAACCAAGCAAAGGGATTTATAAAGTAAGCTCAGGTTATAAGGTCATGAATAGGCTTCCACAGAACCCCATTTGGCCTTAGAGAAAAGTTTGGAGAAACAAATACTACTTAAGGTGGCATGTTTCACTTTGCCACTAGCAAAGAAAGCAGTACTAATGTAATACCCCGCATGTTTCTAAGCTAGGAAGTGAATAAGTTTTCCTACGTATGAAACCTCCTATCCTGTGAGTAGCATTTTAGTTCATGACTTACAATGAATATCCTATATATATGATAGCTTTCTATGTCTTAAGTATGCTCATATGAGTAGCTTAGAGTGATGCAAGCTAAGAGTTTTTGAATCCATCAAGTCTTAGTGTTCGATTTTGCAAGGGTCATCTTTGAACAAGAATAATGTGATTTATATGTGACATTTTGGAAGATTTAGACCTACAAAATTTTATAGAATCTAATTATCTTTCCAACGATACCAATTTTATTAAAATCCGACACCCGAGCAAGGAGTTATGGCCTTTCAAAGTAGAATGTGTCGCCTAACCAATCGCACGTGGTCACTGAAAAGCATAGGCGATATCATATGTGGCGCCTATGTAAATATAGGAAATATCATATGCGGAGCCTATGTAAATATAGGCGATATCATATGTGGAACCTATGTAAATATAGGCGATATCATATGCGGCGCCTATGAATGATTTCAACTACGAAAACACTTAGTTTTTGAGTTATTTTGAGAGTAGTTAAGTCTTTTAACACTCCTTACATGTCCCTAAACCTAACCTCACGAAATTTATAGCTTATAAACACATTACAACCCTATTAACATCTCAAAGTTCATTATCCAAGAGCACCATAGGAGAAAAACAACTAGGGTTGCACAATCAAGCTTGAAGATCAAATTTCAAGGAAATTCCTCCGTCAATCATCAAGAACCTCCCTTCCAAGGTATGCGTAGTGTTCATCCATGGATTCCTTTCATCCGTGGAGTTCAAGAATCAATCTTTAAAATACAAAAGCTTGGTTGGTTGTGGTGATATGATCATACCCATGTTGATGCTTGTTTGTTTTGCTATATAATAGTATCGTGACTGTACATCTCATGAAAGTTATGTTGTTAGTTGAAAAACATGATCTTTAGGTGGATTGATAGAATGCAAGTATGAAATCCACCTATGCCTTAAATAATGCATGCAAGGTGTTTGATAAAATGCCTAGTATGTTAGAACTTCGTATTTACATAATTTCATGATATCTAAATAACAAGTTCATGTTAGCCATACACTCCAATATGAATTTCCATGCAAATTATATGTTGTTATTATTGTGGTATAAAGCATGTATGATAATGGAGATATAAATTATGTACACAAAATATATCCATGCTTTTCCTATCATGTTCGAAATGTTGAATAAATACATGAAGTATACTATCCCCTGCTTATGATATTGTGAATTGTGGACTCAAATCTTATGATCAAGTCATGTCATGTGTGCCAGTTTCCTCCTATCGAGTCCTGGGGGTATTCGTACCCGAAAACTATAGTTGTGTGCCTAGAGCCATGTCATGTTTCACGATATCCTAACTCAAGCTATGATTCCATAGACTTCAGTCAGTCATGTGACTCAGGAAAACCTCATGATCTCAGTCAGTTGTCAGATATCAGTAACATTCCTCTAGTTAACGGAATTCAGTAAGGTTAAGTCATATTCATGTCCAGTCCCTCCAGATGGGAGTAGAGGTTAGCACCGAGTGAACCCAAGGTTGGGAACTCACCCGTCAGTTCAGGGTGTGATTCTTAGAAGCAGTCCTTGTGTTCCAGAACTACGTAGCCAGCGTAGGTTGAGACATCTTAACCTGTCATATTAGGGTTGATGAGATGGTTTAACCTATCAGTTTAGGGTTCCCACCGTTCTCATTGAGTACCTTCCAGATAAGGGTCACTCACAAGCTGTCCTTACCCGTGGCACGGTATTGACACCCCTTCAGTCGGGGCAAAGATTGGACCTCAGCTTAGCCATAACGGCATACATGGGGCATGTCGGTTAAAGACTACCTCCCATAGTTTCAATATCAGTTTCAGTAAAAGAAATCAGGGCATTCTTCAGATTTCAGTATATACAGGACTGTCAGATACAGTCGTTATGTTCTTTAGATTTCAGTATATACAGGACTGTCAGATACAGTCGTCCATGTTATCAGCTTGCAGTATCAATCATAACAGTTATCAATAAACTATGTAATATCTTACAGGTCATGCTATCACGCATTCACAGTCCCAGTTTCTATATATGTATCTTTGCACTCCCACGTTCATATTAGTCAGTCAGTGTTGTTCATGCATGAAACCCTTTATGTTCAGCCTACCTTCCTCGTATACTCAGTACTCCAGTTGTACTGACGCATTTGCGCTATGGTTCTTTCTTTTCATGTAACACCATAGGTTCTGAGACACGAGCTCTATCCTAGCAATATCGATAGTATTCCAGTCGCAAAGACACAGTGAGTCCTCATTGATTCGAGGACAATATGATTTGATACATTTATTTATTTCTTCAGTTCAGTTTTACGGAGTTAGTTGGAGACATGTTCCTTCAACTCTTTATTTAGATAGTTTAGAGGCTTCCAGATTTATGCTCAGATTTACGTTCAGACTTAGCTTTCAGATTAAGTTGTTTTGGGTCTTTTCACCCACATGGATGTTATGATTTTTAGACGTGGTTTTATTCAGTTGAACCTTATGGCCTTACAGTTTTACGTATTCTACATTATTATGTTATGATTTGCAGTATACAGGTACAGATATCAGTCATGGATTAGCTTGTGGTCCCTCGGGGTCATGATCACCGTGTAGCATTCCGATTCAGCAAATCGGGGCGTTACAACTAACACATGAGAACCTAAGGAAGAGAGACATTATTTTAGTGACTCACTGTTGCTTATGTGAGGAAGCAGCTAAAACAGTCAGGCACTTGTTCCTGGATTGGAAGATCTTCATCAATATCAAGAAGCATCCAATGGTCAATGCCTAGAAAGATTGTCAACACTCTTTATTGGGAGGAAGCTGGGAAAAGAAGCTAAGAACAGAAGCTACTGGAGGACCATTCCAGTCTGAGGTGTCAAACAAATGAAGAATTATGCTTCAACTGTGCACCCAGTTGTCCCTTTAGATGAGGGAAGCCACTTCATTGATATATTAGTTTCTTGAGAAGTACTATGCATAAAAATAGAATCAAAACTATTGTTGATGGTTCCGGTGCACCTCATCAATAAATGTATGTATGTCTTTGCTTAATAAGAGATTTTGGAAAAGAAAAAAAGTGTATTGAAGACATAATTAAGTAATAAAAGTATGTTGTATCTACAAAATTAAGCTTTTTGTGTCATACTTCAACATGGTATCGAAGCAAGCAGATGTCCTGGGTTCGAAACTCACTGTCAAGTGCCACCCATTATCAAAAAAGAGTAAGCTCATACGTGAGGGAGTGTGTTAAAGACATAATTAAGTCCATAAGGTGTATACTCTCTTACAACATAAGCTTTTAGATGAGATGATCACACATGTCACCATTAAATTAACATCAATAACACTCTTATCACCAGTTCATATGTAAATGTTACAAAATCTCAACCTTGATTCCGCTATTGAATTCAACATGTTCAAATTAAACAACGTAAAGGTTAATCTGAGACGGAATAAAAGGATAAACACAAAGCCCAACAAACACTAAATTGATAATTCGTACCTTTTTTGGCACTCTCTTGCAGTCTGAATCACTTGACACATTTGGAAAAGATGAAAGATTCAGAATGATTGATTCATCCTTTGAGGGCATTGAACTGTCAGTAAAAGGTTGATATCTTTAGTGCCAAAATCATCAATTAAACTGATGGTTCCTTTGGCCTAAAAACTTCCTGACTTCCACAGATACTTTCAAGTGCACTGGCCAATGCGCTAGGAAAATCAAAATCTGACCTCAACCCACACCTACCTCCTTCAATAACATCAGATGAAGAAAACCAACCAAGGTCATCTTCAGACTTCAATACTACCTACAAGTCCAAAAGTTGATTCACAACTTCTGGAAGAGGCAATGATCAGTGATCACTCTTAAATTATTTGGTAAGTCTTTTTTAAAAAAAAAAAAGAAAAAAGAGTAAAGTATAAAACTAGAGACGAAAATTACCTAACAGTCTGTCACATCCTCAAAGATTTCCTTCTCACACCAGCTATAATATAAGAGACCGACAATGTTTTTATCTGTTAGAATTTAGAACTGAAGAGAAAGGAAAAGATAAGTTTCAGCAATAACTTGCATTCATTCATACATACCAACATCTTAAAAAAGACTACACTTATAACTACGTAAGTCTCACAAGACATAGCTCACATAGTATCTTACAAGACACACTTCTCAAAATAAGGACTACCATTTATTTTATAAAAAAAACTAAACATAATATTTAAAAGAAACTATTAAACAAAAGACTATCTAGAAAAATCTCATATTCTAACACTCCTCTTTAAGATTTTTCTTGGATACTCCCATCATAGCCCTTTGAACTTCAAATTTCCCTTTAGGAAGAGCCTTGGCCAAAATATCTGTAATCTGCTGATCGAAGCTGCATAAACCAAATTAACTTCTTCATCCTTCTCTGCTTGCCTCATAGCGTGAAACTTCACATTTATATGATTGCTACGACCATGTTGCACTAGATTTTTTACCATAAAAATTGTTGACTTGTTGTCAACCTTAATGACAGTAGCTTTAATTTGGTTTTGCTCTAGATCACGTAGAATTTTTCGTAACCATAGATCCTGATTAGATGCACTAGAAGCAGTAATGTATTCTGCTTCTGCAGATGATTGAGCTACTACCTTTTGCTTTTTTGAATTCCATGAGAACATGCCTGAAACAAATGTAAAAGCATATCCGGAAGTGCTTTTCATATCATCAATACTTCCTGCCCAATCACTATCTACATAACCCATCGATTGTCCTTACTCTTCCCTTTTAAACCAAATACAATAATCAACAGTTCCCTTGATATACCTAAATGTTTGTTTAGCAATACGAAGATGAACTTGACTTGGATAATGCATAAACCTTGACAAAAAACCTGCCACAAATATGAGATCGGGTTTTGTTGCTGTCAAATATAGCAAACTACCAATTAGACTTCTGTAACTTGTTTAATTAGCCCTATCACCTCCTTCAAACTTTGAGATATTTTTATTGTGAACTAGTGGGGTCGATACAGGCTTACACTTCTCCATATTGAATATTTTAAGAACACTCCATGCATATTTTCTTCTAAAAATGAAGATTCCATCAGTAACTTGATGAATTTTCATTCCCAGAAAGTAATTCATTTCACCCAAATATGACATCTCAAACTTGGTCTCTATTTTTTGCTTGAATTAATTCACCATAGCTTCATTGCTTTTGGTTACCAGAAAATCATCAACATAGAGTGATACCACAAGCATATCTCCACTTTTAGCCCTCTTCACATACAAAGTGCTTCATTTTCACTTCTTTTGAAGACATAATGAATGAGATGATCATGAATATTACTGTACCAGGCTTGAGGAGCCTGTTTTAATCCATACAATAAACTTTGCCCTCCATTTCTGCAACTTGAAAGCCTTTCGGCTGGTTGACATAAATTTGTTCCTGCAATAGTCCATTTAAGAATGCCAACTTTACATCTAAATAATACAACTTCCAATTTGATTGAGCTGCCAAAGAAAACAGAAGTCGTATCGTATCATGTCTTGCAACAGGTGCAAATATGTCTCCATAATCCAGCTTGTAACTTGCACATAACCTTTCACAACAAGCCTTGCTTTGTGTTTATAAACTGAACCATCTGGATTATATTTGGTTCTATAAACCCATTTCACCCCTATTACATTTCTGTCTTTGGGTTTATCAACCAGTTTCCAAGTGTCGTTCTTCTCTATCATACCAATATCCTCCTTTGTGGTTTCAATCCAAACATCATGTTTTGAGGTTTCTTGATGGGTATTGCAATCCAAGATTGCAATATTGTATCTTTCATATATCTCAGAATGTGGACTTGTCTTCAAAATTGGTGAATCAAGTGAGGATTCACCATCTGATTCTTTAGCTTCTTCCATATTTTCAAAGCCAAATGATTGTATTTCAGGCAGTGGATGCATGTTTAGATAACCTATATTTTCTTTCTCAACTTGCTCTTTATGCTAATTCCAATAAGCATGCTCATCCACTACTATATCTCTTCTCATGAAAATACCTTTTGTTTGCAAGTTAAAAACTCTATAACCTTTGGTTTTCAATGAATAACCAATAAAGATACTCAATTCACCTTTTGGTTCAAGATTGATTCTTTTGACTAAAGGAACATGAGAATAGCATATCGAACCAAAGATTTTTAATTGCTTGGCAGATGGCCTTTTTCCACTCCATGCCTCAATAGGAGTTTTATCACCCACAACTTTAGTTGGCATCCTATTCAACAAATAAACTGAGGTAGAAACAGCTTCTGCCCAAAAACTTTACGGTAGTTTTTTTTCAAGCAACAAACATCTAGCTATTTCAACTACCGTTCTGTTCTTTCTTTCTGAAACTCCATTTTGTTCTGGTTAATAACTTACTGTCAACTTGTGATCAATCCCACATCTTCACAATACTTATTGAACTCATTTGAGGTATATTCACCTCCATTATCTGATCTCAAAGCCTTTATCTTATAGCCACTCTGTCTTTCAGCGAAAGCTTTAAACTTCTTGAAAACTGAAAATACTTGAGACTTGTTACTCAAAAAGTATACCCAAGTCATCCTTGTTAATTCATCAATAAACAATAAAAAATATTTATTTTAACCCAAGGATGATGTCTTCATAGGTCCACATACATCAGTGTGAACAAGTTCAAGTTTTTCAGTTGCCCTCTAGGTAGGACATTTAGGAAATGCTTTCCTGTGAACCTTACCAATCTGACATGACCTCCAAACTTCTTAGATAGTGAGATCTCTGGTAAATCTTTAGTCAAGACCTTCTCATACATAGATTTTTAAGTAGCATAGTTAAAATGCTCATATCTTCTATGCCATAACCATAAATTGTCCAATCTTACAAAATTGGTACTATCAAACTTTTCATCCACTAGAAAGATCCTATCCACCATTTCTACTTTGTCAATCAAAGTATCATCAGTATCAAAAATAAAATAATGTTTTCCCTTAAAAAGTAAGGAGTAGCCTTTAGACATCACTTGGCCAACACTCAACAGGTTACATGCTAAAGAATGAATACACAACACATCATGTATAAGCTTTTTACCTTGTTTAGTTTGAAAGAAAATTGAACACTTTTCATGTGCTTCTAATTTTGCACCATTCTCCATCTTAACTTTAGCTTTAAGTTACTTTTCAAGTGTGTGAAACATGAGCTCATTATATGACATATGAATCGTGCACCCACTGTCTAGGAACCATTTGGATTAGTTGGTTGTGTTTTCTTCATGAGTAGACATAAACAAGCTCTTTCCTTTTCTGACTCTTCAGTGAAATTCGCGAATATGGTGGTGTTGTGGTTGATTCTGCTTGGCCCTGCAATTCTTCTAAATATGACCCATTTTTCTACAAAATATGCATTGAATTGATGGCTTTTTTTTAACCAACAATCCTTTTCTTGATGATTGGTTCTTTTATAGTGGATGCAAGGCGGAAATTTTTCTTTCTGTGAAGATCCTATCCATGGCTTTCTCTTTGCTACTTTATCTCCTTCCATCCTCCTATTGTCCTTCACAGGTTGCTTACCTTTGTGCTTTTCTTGAAATTCCGCTTCTTCTACTTCTTCATCTCTTATACTTGTTATTTGTTCTTGGGCTTACAACTTTCTAATCAGCTCTACGGATAAAGTCTTCAAATCACAAGATTCCCCTATTGCTGAAATCTTGGACTCGAACCTTACTGGTAAGCTTATCATTATTTTCTCCACCACTTTTGAATCTGGAAAAGTTTCACCAAATAATCTTATCTTGTTTACAATTTTCAAAAGTTTGGCAGAGTACTTTTTCACGGTATCTCCTTCTTTCATCCTTAACATCTCAAATTCTCTTTTGAGAGTTGATATACTCTGTCATTTTTGTTGAACTCCTCTTTTAGCTTCTCCCATGCTTCTTTAGGTATTTCACAAGCCATTATTCTTGTGAAAATCACATTTGAAAGTGTTGAATAAAGACAAGTGAGAGCCTTTGGTTTCTTGGACTTTGTATCTTCATAATTCTCCATTTGTGCAACAGTTGGATTTGGTCCCAGTGGAGGGGGATCATTTTCACTGTCAACTACTTCCCATAAACTAAGAGCTTTGAGATAAGCCTTCATCTTTATCACCCATATGTGATAATTTTCTCCTGTAAACATAGGAGGACCTGCACCCAAGAAGCTGTTGGATGCCATGTTACTACTGTCAGCTCTCTCAGCTTAGAAGATTTGAAAAAAAAAAAAGCTTATCTTTAAGCCTTCACAGATCCCTCAAGAAGAATAGCTCTTGATACCACTGTTAGAATTTGGAACTGAAGAGAAAGGAAAAGATAAGTTTCAGCAGTAGTTTTCATTCATTCACACATACCAACATCTTACAAAAAACTACACTTATAGCTACATAAGTCCTACAAGACACACCTCACATAGTATCTTACAAGACACACTTCTCAAAATAAAGACTACCATTTATTTTATTTTTTAAAAAACATAATATTTAAAAGAAACTATTAAACAAAAGACTATCTAGAAAAAATCTCATACTCTAACATTATCTCATGATTACTATCGGAAAAAACTGAGATCATCAAGTGCCTGAGAAAAGGGAACAAGTGGATAGCTATACAGGTTTTCCCCAACTGCAGCACTCTTTTCATCCAGAATGGAGCCAAGAGTAGATTGTGGTGCTTCTACTATTCAAAGGAGAAATTTTGGCGTCCTTTTGCTGATTATTATATTGAGTAGATTGACCTCCTATGGTTCTTAATAAACGAAGTACTTCATACTGAGTTTTCTCACAGCTGTCTGGGAGAGAAGTTCAAGTTCATTAGCTTGTTCACAAGTAGGATGTCACGCAATATGATCATCACTGAGGCAAACTTCATTTGAAGTTATATCTTCAAGTTGTAGCACCAGTTACTAGAATATTAGCTGTAGTAACTGCAGAAGATACTTCCTTGAAATCAATAAATCAAAAGTATAATGCAACATTTTCTTTTTAAATTGAAATAATCATAGTTTGGATTAAGATTGATTATTTCCACTAATATACATACTTAAAGTTCTCTTATAGTAACAGACTAAACTAAGATCAATGTATTTGACAAACTAAATTCTAACAAAAAAAAAACAAAAGAAAGCACTCCTTCCCTCTCTCTCTCTCCCACTCTTTCTCTCTCTGTCACAGAGAGAGAGAAATGAATCATATATAATGCACATTAATACGAATAAATTGAAAAGACTATTATAAGAGAGCTAAAAGAAAGAAAATTATGCAGAAAAGGTGAGGAAATTCAGATTTCAGCCCCATGCTACACTGTTCTCCAGCTGCTTTTGGTTTCACTTTGCGTGAAGGAAGAGAGTTACTCTCACTGTAATAACATCTGTTGAACAGGAAAAGAGAAAATAGACACAGTTGAAGAAATATAAATTGAGAGATGAACTAAGCTAAAGGCGGAGAAGGAGAAAAAAGCTTGTATGTTTAAAAAAAGAGAAAAGAAGAGAGGGCTGAACTTGAACTTAGTATTGAATTTGGTTATGAGAAACATACAAAGAAACTCCTTATATAAGAGAAACTGGGAAGAATGTCTATATGTATTAACCTAGATATGTTCTAACACACTAAAGCACTAATCCTTTTCACACACCTATTGAACTCAAGATGGTGAAGCACATTAGTGTGAAAATCAATAGTGAAAATCCACCTCAAATACGCAAACAACAAATTAACTTAGAATTTCCAAAAATGACTGATGATGCTACACTGTGTCATGAGCCAAGGGTCTATCAGAAACAACCTCTCTATACTTCATCTGAGGTAATGGTATGGACTATGTACACTTTACCCTCCCCAAACCCCACTTTGTGGGAATACACTGGGTATGTTGTTGTTGGTTGATGCTACACTGTATCCATCAGATGCTGAATTTAACGATATTATGTTGTTAGCTTATAACTAGATTATGAACAAAAGCTAAAACACTTGGGGGTCGTTTGGTAAAAGTGCATGAGAAAAAAAATGCATACATTAGCTTTATGTATAATGTATAACTAATGCAAACATTAGTTACACACTCT
This sequence comes from Capsicum pubescens, assembly GCA_030864215.1. NCBI lineage: Eukaryota > Viridiplantae > Streptophyta > Magnoliopsida > Solanales > Solanaceae > Capsicum > Capsicum pubescens. The sequence continues at coordinate 40,252,572 of CM061542.1, read as the reverse complement.
ACTTAGTATTATGCTATGTATATTACATGGAAATCCATGGTATTAGAAATGCAAAGTTGTTCCAATGCATGTATTAGCATGGTTAAAGACACAATTGTCTCTCAAAATCTTTCCACACCTTTTCTACTATATTTATGGATGGTATTTTAGTAAACAAATAATTTTTTTTAGAAATTATACAATGCATGTTTTTTTAGTACGCCAAACAAGACACTGCATACGAATCATCTCACTTAACTAATGCAAGCATAACTAATACCAACATTAATAATATACAATAGTCAACACTATTCTTATACATCCTACCAAACGACCTCTTACTAGCTTAATAAGATCGTTGTCCTTCAAATGAACTGGCTGATCTGATTATAATCAGCTTCGGTAATATTGGACAACAGGCATTTTAGGAACAGGTGATAGGAATTATTCTAGGAAGATGGTTTAGATGAACTCCCTTGGTTCAAGGATACTCAGCTTCCACATACTAAGAAAAGGCATAATACATAAACATGCCCTTTAACTAGGCATCAAATCACATCTATGACCTCCAACTTTGGATGTGCACAAGTAGGCACTTAAACTTGTATAAAGTTGAATAAGTAGACACACACGTTCTATGTGATATAATACATGTAAGACGCCATGTAGGACAAGAATTGACCACGTAGGAAGCCATATGAACATATGTGTTTACTTGTTCAACTGTATACAAGTTAAAGTGCCTACACACCCAAAGTTAAAGGTCATAAATGTGATTTGAGGTCAAGTTAAAGGGCATGTTTATGTATTGTGCCTTAAGAAAAGGTTAAATGAACCAATTACCATACTGGTAGGCAACGAAAGGACAAACAAACTACAACGATGATAGCAATTTAACATCAGCTTCTATAAGGGGATAAAGTAGAAGAACTAAAAATAAATTTCCAAGGTTATTTGTCTTCTCTCATTTTCAACAAACAAAATCAAGAACGTGCAGAGAGGCATCACGATTATGGATATTGTAGATGTATAAATGTGGAAGAGGTTAAGGGTGTTATTCGTAGGATGAGTAGGATAGAGCGATTAGGCAGATGAAATTTTGGTGAATTTTGGGAAGAGCACAGACAACGCAGATATAGAGTGACTGACTAAGTTGTTTAATGTTGTTTTCAAGATGACAAAGATGCCTGATGCATGGAGATGGAGTACGATGATTCTGTTGTACTAAAACAAGGTTAATATTCAAAATTGCAATAATTATAGGGGTATCAAGCTGCTGAGCCATACAATGAAGGTTTGAAAGAGGGCGGTGGGAAGGGTGATGAATATTTACAAGAACCAGTTCAGATTTATGCCAGGATGGTTTACTACAGAAGTCATTCATCTCATAAGAATACTAAGCAGTATATGGAGAGGAATGGACTTAAACATGATGTTCATCAACTTGGAAAAGGCTTGCGATAAAGTTCTAAGGGAGCTGCTTAAAGGCGAGAGTTGTACATGTACACTAGATCAATTAAGGACATGTACGATGGAGCCACGATCGAGTATAAACAATGGAGGAAACTCAGAGCACTTTCCTGTATTGATGGGGTTGTACCAGGGATCGACCTTTATCCTATTTTTATTTGCCTTGGTGATGAATGTATTGACACAGCATATTCAAGGGGAGGTACCTTGGTGTATGTTATTTGTGAATGATGTAGTTTTGATTAATGAGCCTCACGATAGAGTTAATGATAAGTTGGAGGTCTCTGCAGTCTAAACGGTTCAAGTTGAGCTAGACTTAGACTGAATACTTAGAGTGCAAGTTTAGTGATATGATGCATAAGGCAGATATGGAAGTGAGGCTTGATACACGGGACATCCAAAAGAGAGGTGGTTTCAAGTATCTTAGATACATTATCTAGGAAAATTGAGAGAGTGACGAGGATGTCGCTAACCATATTGGTACAAGGTAGATGAAATGGAGACTCGCTCCTAGAGTCTTGTGTAATAAGAAGGTGGTGCCACCTAAATTTAAAAGGCAAGTTCTAAAAAGTGGGAGTTAGACCACTTATATTATATGAAGCAGAGTGTTGGCCAATCAAGAACTCTTACATTCGAGACAAATGAAAGTGGTGGAGATGAGGACTTTGCGATGGATGGTGTCGATATGCTAAGAGAGATAGTATTAAGAATGAGGATATCAAAGGTAGGAGTGGTTTCAATGGAAGACAAGATCCGAGAAATGAGGTTGAGATAGTTCAAAAATGTGATAAGGAGATGCATAGAGGCCTTAGTGCAGAGATGTGAGAGGTCGGCTATGAATAAATTTAAGACAAATAGAGGTAGACCAAAAAAATATTGGGGAGAGATGATTAGACAAGACATGACACAGTTACAGCTTATCGAGGATATGACCTTAGACAGGGAAATGTGGACTCAAATTAGGGTAGATGGTGTGAAAAATATACGAGAATAACATCATTGAATTATTATATCTACATTATTACACCAATACCCTATTTGTCGATACTACATGTTAGAGTGTGTACCCTACTGATTTTAGTGTTTTACTCTAATAGTTGTCTATCAGTGGAACAAGTCAACTAACGTGGTTCACTTAAGTAAAAATGAAGACAATTATTTTTACGTGGAAAACACCCGGCTCAAGAAAGGTGTCAAAAAACACGACCTGTACCTCTACAGGATTTAACCCCAACTTCACTAATACTCTTGAGCCTCAATAATCAACAAATTACAATACTTCTTGTAAACTAGAAATTAAAAATTCTAACTCTTATTTCTACTATAACACAAATCTTCCCAAGATAAGTGTACCCAAGTCTTCGAGTTCTCTAACTTGAAGACACAATTCCAGACTCAGTTTATACTTCACTGAGACTAGAAATAATAGACATTACAACTCAAAGAACCAACCTACTACAAAGTCTACGACTTGCTAAGGAAAGGACCAGGTTCTTCTTCAAGTTAGTAAACTAATTTGCTAATTGATGCTTCTCTTATCAGTGCTTGAGTGAAACTCTTGAATATTGTATCTTCTATTTAAGCCCACTCTGATTTGAGTCCTTTAGATGATGTGCACTTGTTTCTTCAATGGAACTCTTCTAAGTAGTTTCACTTCTTATTGTATTAAGTCTCCTTGATCGAGTAGGAATCCTATGTTTGCCCAATCCTCAAGTGTTTGTGTTTATCTCTTTTTCAACCTCTTTGCTGCATGTGATAAGTATTGAGAGCATATCTGATACTTTTTGCTTGTCCACTCCTGACTTTACGCATTTTTATCTTATCAGTAGTCTTGCATCAGCTTATGTACTTCACATGTGAGAACCAGTATGACTAACATGTTTCACAGACATATGTCAATCATCAAAACTTATTTTCTCTAACAAATTCCTCCTTTTTTATGATGACAAACCGTTCAGCACATATTTCACAGCCTCACAACATCATCACAACACTTCTTAAATTCCTGACATACTGTATAAAGAACTAAGACACAAGAACATTTAGAAACGGGTTAGTCATTAAGTTATAAACATTGCACAATCTAATACTTTTCCCTTTTTACATCATCAAAAAGTAAGTACGCAGTAAGAGATGTTTAATAATCCATGGCCACTTGGGCTATCACTAAAACAATCAAAAGCTGAAGTAAAGAACCATTATTCATTAGATTAAACATGAGCAAAACACAATTAGTAATGATGTTCATTACATCCAAGAGCAGGCTAACATCAACCAAAATCAAAAAACTAATAGGATAAACGGGTGATACGGAACAAACAAGGGAACACGAAATCACACCCCAAAATAGTCCACAAATCACAACATATCGTGGACCAAGTGGAGACCTCTCTCGGATTCACTATCTAGAACAAGAAAGAAGAGGATACAAGGTGTTAATACACCAAAACAGCCAGCCAACAACAAGTTTAGCAACACAAGATGAAGCTCCACAATATTACAATAGCAACAAGAACAAACGGGTTACATTAACAACACAAGAAGCCGAAACTAAAACAAGATACAAGATAGGTAGTTAGACAAATGTTGATGTAGTCTTAACAACACAAGAGCATATTCCACTCTTGGACATTTAAAACTTCACACAACAAACACCTAACTCTTACAATTGACACAAGAGAGGCGTCCACCACCCAAGCACCAACGTATCAAGCAAAATGCAACACACAAGAGAATCCACCCTTATGTTATGCCCTAGTTTCAATTGGACTCTCTAAAACTCTAAGAGAAGTATTCTTTAATAATAATGATCAACAAAGAATAAACCATACAATGTTCTATTTATACTACATTACAATAATAGACAAAATAACAAAAGGGCCCTTTAGTGACTAGTCTTCAAAAATACTCAAAAGTGTCATGATCATGATCATACTTGTATCATCCTCTCCATCTTGAGAGGAATTTTCCCACAAATTCATAATCTCACCTCTTTTACAAAGGCACTTCACAATCTCCTTCACACGGACACACATCTTCTACATCTTTCTCGCCTTGCATTTTAACCTTTTTTTGCTCTCCATCTTGAGGCTTGCCATCAACCTTAGCCAATTAAATTACTAATTCTTCCCCAATATAGTACAATTTTTCCTACCTTAGGATCACGTTCCTCCGGTTTGGGCACTCACTAGCCTTGTGCCCCCACCCTTGGCATTTGAAGCATTGAAATTCCTTGGGATTGGAAGTAGAATTCAATTTACCTTCATACCTTGGAGGATGTTTTGGGATAACCTTGGTGTCCTCGGGTTGGGTAGCCATGAATGAGTTATCTTTGAGCTCCCTCTCAAACTCTAAAGCCGCATGGAAGATGCCATCTATGGTGTCGAATTTGTGAAGCGTCATGCGAGTGGAGATGTCCTTGTTTAACCCAACCTTAAAGCGCACAATGTCATGACATACTTGATCACCTCGGTGGTCAAGTTTCAATATCAATTGTTGAAATTCATCGTAGTAAGCCATGACACTCTTGTTCCCTTGCCTCAAATTGTACAATTAAGTAAGGAGCTCATGCCTATAAGTCTCGGGCAAGTACCTTTGTCGCATAAGGTTCTTCAATCGAAACCAAGGAGGAGGTTGTCCCCCAATCATCTCATTCCCAAACCGTTTAACATACTCCCACCATGTATTAGCATACCCTTCGAAGTGAGCTATAGCATAACAACTTTTTTTTTCTTCGGTAAGATCATTAAGTTGGAAGATCTTGTCACAAAATGACTCCCATGCAAGTTAGGCTTCGGGATCACTCTCACCTTTGAAATCGAGAAGGCTCACTTTGATGGAATTGAGACCTATATCTCGGTTTGGATGGCCATCTCTCACCTCTCAGCCTAACTCCCCATGTCTACACCTCATTCTTTATTCCCTCGAGTAAACATCATCATACGGCCCATAACCATCATATTGTCCTCCCCTACCTTAGCCCTCAACATGGATGGGTCTATTTGGGTTAAGTGGAGCTTGTAGTGGTTGGATTGGATTTGGATAGTGAGGTCTTTGGTCAAGTGGAGTTTGGATGGGAGGGTTCGGGTTTGGTGATGGTATTTGGGTTAAAATCCCTTCTTGTTGGACTTGGTGAAGTGAAGGATGGCTTGGTCTATCTTGTTCTCGGCTTCGGGAGTAAAGATTGGTTTGATTTATGGCAATTGGTGTATATTACATTTGGTGGAAGGTCTCAGGAGTATTAGTTGGGGAAATGTTTTGAGGGGTAGAAGGTCGACTCCTTTGGCTTTCCACACGTTCTAATCTCCCACTCATTGATGCCACATCCATATCTAATTTCTCAAGACCCACATTCAACCTAGCCACATCTCGGGACATAGTTTCAAGGCGAGCCAAAATGAGAATGATGGCATTATTATCCATTGTTTGAGCATTTAAAGCCTCGGGTCCCATTGTGGTGGTATCAAAAATAACCCTTCAAGTTACGGTCCAATCAAGATACCAAATCAGTCCGCAACGTCACACACAATAATACAATGCAAAACCTACAACAAAAAACATACGTTATTTCAAAACAACCTCCGACAATGAGATCCCACCTTCAAGTTTCTTCAAACTCAAGCTCCACATTGGTGGATGGCTCAAATAACTTCCAATTTAGCTCAAATTCAAACCCTATACTCCTATAGTGTTAGAGAACACAAATCTAACACTAAAAACACAAGAAAAATGCAAAATCAAAAACTCAAAATTTGACCTAGGGTCAAAAACGGGTTTAGTATATTTTTGGGGAATTTTCGATTTTGACACTTCTTTTTTTGTTGGAATTTTTAATTTCTATACTCTAATAGTATTAGGGAACAAGATCTAACACTAGAAACACACAAAAATCAAGTTTTTTGAAAGACCCTAAAAACGTGAACGGTAACTTTTTTTTTTAAGATAACAATCCCAAGATTGATTTTGTTGGAACAAAATCAAACCTTGATTTGATACCAAATGATATGGAACAAACAAAGGAACACGAAATCACACCACAAAATAGTCCACAAATTACAACAAATCGTGGATCAAATGGGGACCTCTCTCGGATTCACTATCTAGAATAAGAAAGAAGAAGATACAAGGTGTTAATACACCAAAACATCCATCACACAACAAGTTTAGCAACACAAGATGAAGCTCCACAATATTACAATAGCAACAAGAACAAACGGGTTACATTAACAACACAAGAAGCCGAAACTAAAACAAGATACAAGATAGGTAGTTAGACAAATGTTGATGTAGTCTTAACAACCCAAGAGCATATTCCACTCTTGGACCTTTAAAACTTCACACAAAAAACACCTAACTCTTAAAATTGACACAAGAGAGGCGTCCACCACCCAAGCACCAATGTATCAAGCAAAATGCAACACACAAGAGAATCCACCCTTATGTTATGCCCTAGTTTCAATTGGACTCTCTCTCACTCTAAGAGAAATACTCTTCAATAATAATGATAAACTAAATAAATAAACCCTACAATGTTCTATTTATACTACATTACAATAATAGACAAAATGACAAAAGGGCCCTTTAGTGACTAGTCTTCAAAAATACTCAAAAGTGTCACAGTCATGATCATACTTGTATCAACGGGCCATCAAAGAGAAATCACTAAGGTACTTAAGAGGTGATATAAGTTGAGGAAGAGAAGGCATAAGGGATGAGATCGGTCAACTTGCTCACGATTTCAGCATTAAAAGATCTTTCACTCTCAAGGGCAAGTTGAAGTAAAGTGATCTACGCACGAAGTTGTAAATTTTCATTGTGTACAGCTTTTAATTCAGCAAACTTGGCACTAAGAGCATTCCTCAAAAGCTGCATAGGATTGTCTGCACTTCTCATAGAAACAGGTAGCTGCATATGGTCCACAGTCCCAATAACATCTTTGGTGGTCGGCATAGACCAGACTTGGACAGGCACTACAAACTTTTCAAATATAGGTGTGAGCTAGAATTCATAGGGAATAGAATGACCATTCACTTCTTTAAGGAGAACCCTTTGCATATACTTTACGATAATCCTAGAAAGATCAATTTTTAGCTCAGTACCCAGCAGCTCCATAGAGTAAGATCAAGAAAGTTGGCTACAGTCCTTCTTTCCTTCCTAGGGGTGAGCATCTTGTGAACAACATCAAAGTAGAGTTGATAAAGTGGAGTCATCTCTCTTTTGAGAACTCTACGATGATTGATCAGGTGAGGGTTTCCATAAAACTTACGAGATATATCTAGGGAAGATACAACATTGTCAAGAGGAGGGCAAGTGACCTTGACATAGTGACCCTAACCCCCTGAAAGAATGTGTAAAATTCTAGCAATATCAACAATATAGAGATTCATGGTGATCCCTCGAACAGTGGTAGAGGACATATCACCAATAGCAACCCCATTAGTATAGAACTCATAAACCTCAGGTTTGGCAAACTTCCTTTGTAAGTCACCTTGAAGAAATAAGTGTGACCACCCTTGGACCTCTAGTTTTGCTAATAGCACATTCATATCATCACCCCTAAAACCACTAACAACACGACCTTTAGTTAGCTTACACTTTTAAAAATGCAAATAGTGATCTTTAGGAGTCTCCTGATTGGCAGGGGATTCATGAAGTTCAAAATCTGGATCCAGCTCAATAGGAGTATCAAGAGGAGAGTAAGACTCACAAGACTCAGAGGGAACAGGTTTGGTAACGTATTCTTTGAACGTGCAGATAACTTTTTTGGAGTGGGTTTGGAAGATAAGAAGGATTTTGAGACAGATGTAGGTTTAGGCCGAGGTGAGGGTTTAAGATAAAAAGAGGGTTTTGGAAATTTTTCTTTGATTGACTTGCCTTTATGTACTGAGTGAAGAAGGATATCAGGAGAGGATGAACGAGGAGGAGAAGTAGATGTAGCAACTTATTTTCTTTTACTTGGTTGAAGGGCTTTAGCTAAAGAGGCTTCTTCCCGTTGTTTTTTCCCATGAGTGTGAGGAGTTCTAGGAGTGGGTACAACAGGGGTGGGTTTACCTAGATCTTTTTCTTCAACAACAATGGTGGGGGAAGATGGTTTTCTTTGTGATTTAGTTCTTAACCTTCTTGGGATCAAATTATCAATAGGTTCATTATCAGGGTCGATAATTTAAAGAGGGATCGTAGGTGGTAGTGAAGGTTTAGAAGAGGATGAGTGTAATACTCATGTTTTTTCTTAGCTTAAAAATCATCTCAAGGATATTAGAACTTGCTTTGAAATAAGAATTCATTTTTATACACATAGTATTTCTATAATTTTCACTTCCTATCACGTGGGAAATTGAATAAGCTTTCCATCTATATATAATTCTCCCAAATTCGACACCCGGCCAAAGAGTTAGAGCATTTTTAGTGAGACAGTGTTTGACCTGAGCCTTCAGCGCGTCGTGAAGATAGCTCAAATGGAAATTGTCAATTTACAGTGTTACTCCATGATACTGGCACGTCATGCCAAACTTCCAGGTCATAACCAAGGTGGTAACGCGATAGCTCCGCATCGCACCACCATACAATTTCCCAATTGTTAATTTCCAGTGACATGGCGCGATAGCGCCACATCGCGCCAAGGGCCCAACTAGGGAAATTTTATTGAAAATTTAATTACATGTCCAGGGTTAAAAGGGTCAATTTTCCCCCCCTATATAAGCTTCCAAACACGGGATTTAGCCACTTTTTACCCAAAATATATTAGTTTCTCTCAAGTTTATCTCTAGAACAAACTAGGGTTACTATTGGGGATTCAAATTCAGAAAGGTTTCACCATCAATCTTCATGAAATCACGATCTAAGGTATGCGTAGTGTTCATCTATGGATCCATTTCGTTCATAGATATCAAGAACCATGTTTTAAATATTATATTATAATTGTCTTGTTGTGATATGACTATGTACATGTTGATGATTGTTGTTTAAGTTTCAAGATGATATCTAAAGGTGTTTTCATGAAGTATATGTGTTCGTTAGTTAAAATCCATGAACTTTATGTGGTTTAAAATGGGGAAACTCATGAAAACACACCTAAGCTAAGAGAATGCATGCAAAGTGTTTGATAAAAGGCCTAGGATGATAGAATTCATGTCCCATGATTTAATAGTGCTTAAATGACAAGTCCATGCTCTATGTTTTATGATTTCACATGAATTCCACGTGATTGATATGCGTCGTTGTTGTGATATGGATTGAGCATGATATTGAAGATATGCAAGTATACACATGTTGTATGAATTTTCCTTCCATACGTAAGATATTGAGAACCATGCTTAGTGTGAAATTCCCTACTTATGATATGGTGAATTCTGGACTCCATTTTATGATCAAGTTAGTTATGTGTGTCAGTTTCCTTCCATTGAGTCCTGGGGGTACTAGTACCCAAAAAATATAGTTGTGTGCCTAGATTCATATCACGTTATCATGATAATCTCAGTCAATCCATGATCTATAGAACTCTGTCAGTCATGTGACTCAGGAAATTTCAGAAATCTCATGATCTCAATAAATTCTCAGATAGTAGTACTATTCCGTCAGTCAATGGAAGTCAGTTACTCAGTCCATGTACAGCCAGTTAAATCATGTTCAGTCTCTCCAGATGGGAGTAGAAGTTAGCACCGAGTGAACCCAAGGATGGTAACTCACCTGCCAGTTTAGGGTGTGATTCTTAGTAGTCATCCTTGTGTTCCAAAACTATGTAGCTAGCGTAGATTGAGACATATTAACCTTCCAGATTAGGGTTGATGAGGTGGCTTAACCTGTCAGTTTAGGGTTCCCACCATTCTCATTCGAGTACCTTCCAGCTAAGGGTCACTCACAGCTGTCCTTACTAGTGGCGCGATATCGACACCCTTCCAGTCGGGGCAGAGATTGGACCCCAACCTAGCTATATGCGTTATTGGGGCATGTCGGTTAAGAAACTACCTCCCACAATTTCAGTCCCAGTCTCAGTAAAATAACTTAGATAATTCTTCAGATTTCAATATACCAGGACTGTCAGTTACAGTCAATTCAGTTACAGTACGAAACTCAGGTAGTTCTGTCAGACACAGTCATCCATGCTATCAAAATTTCAGTATTAGTCATGTGAGATAATAGTAAACCATGTATTAGCGTACAGATCCAGATATTATGTATTCACGATGTTGGTTACTATGTATGCATTGTTCATATCAGTCAGTCAGTTAGCATTGTTCATGCATGTAAACCCTTTTGGATTTAGCCTACCTCACTGTATACTCAGTACTCCCAGTCGTACTGACGTATTTGTACTATGGTGTTTTCTTTCATGTTACACCATAGGTTTAGAGACACGAGTTCCAGATCAGCAGTAGCATTCCAGTCACAGAGTTGCAGTGAGTCCTTATCCATTCGAGAATGATATTATTTTATTTCATTCATTATTTTAGTTTGGTTTTGCAAGACGGAGTTAGTTGGAGACATGTTCCTTCAACTAATTATTTCAGACAGTATTTAGAGGCTTTCAGATTTAGTTCAGATTTTAAATTCAGCTTTCAGTTGTTTTGGGTATTTGTTACCCTAAATGGACGTTATTATTTATTAGATATTCTATTCAGTTGAACCTTATGGCCTATTGTTCATTTTTTCCGCATTCTACAAATATATTATGTAGTGTATAGGTACAGATACCAGTTATGGATTAGCTTGTGGTCCCTTGGGGTCATAAGCACCGTGTAGCGTTTCGAGTACCAGATTTGGGGCGTTACAATGAGGGATTTGGAAAAAACTGAGCAAAGGGGTTTTTGAAATTTTTAAAATCGGCAAAGTCAGATAATTTAATTGAGATTGTAGGAGAAATAGGAGATGGTAGGTAATAGTGGGATAAAGAACAATGGTTGTTGAAGGAGAGATAGTGGAGTCTGAAGATGGAGTAGATGATGAGGATGCCATGGTAAGGAAACAATATTTTGTTCTTGGTTGTGAGATGGTGAATGAGAAGAGAGAGAGAAGAAACAGATATAATAAGAAAGCGAGAAGTTAAAGTGTAATAGAGAGGGAGGGACATAATAGGTGGCAGGGTAATGATGAAGAATTTCAGTGATAATGGGATTGTGAAGGCAGATTTTTGAAAAATTTTAGACTCTTGGGATTTGGCGGTTAAGAGAGATATAGAGAACCAAAAGGGCATACTTGTTTCACCTTAATCAATTTTAAGAAAGGTTGATAGTCATACCTGAACTCCTGAAAATTCTAAACAAAATTCCCTTTGAGTATTTTATCAACACTGTAAAATTTTAAATAAACAAAGGTTAGATCACTCAATATTTTGGAATTAGGACAGACAACTAAATGTGCAAGACTAGATTAATAAACAATAATTCATCAACTTTTTTAGTCAATCATTGAAGAAGATTTATGCAATCTTAATCATCCCCAAGGCTAACCTATTTTTTTCAAAGTGTTCCCTACTTAATGCTTTAGTGAATATATCAGCAATTCGCTCTTCAGTAGAACAAAATATGATTGCAATAAGACCTTTTTCAATATTATCTCTGAGGAAATGATGTCTAATGTCAATATATTTAGTTTTTTTATGTTGAACAGGATTCTTAGCAATATTAATGGCACTTGTATTATCACAGAAAATAGAAACACAGCCAACATCAACACCAAAATCCATGAGTTGTTGTTTAATCCACAACAAGATCCAGCAGCAACATACTCAGCCTCAGCAGTAAATAGTGCTACTGAGTTTTGTTTCTTAGTGGACCAGGTAATTAAACATGATCCAAGGAAGTGTGTCATTCCTGTAGTGTTTTTCCTGTCCACCAAATAACCTGAATAGTCAGAATCATAATATCCCATCAAATTAAAATTACTACCTTTTGGATACCATAGACCAAGATCACTAGTTCCCTTGAGATATCTAAAGATTCTCTTCACATATTTTAAGTGAGATTATTTAGGATTTTCTTGAAACCTTGCACAAAGTCCTACACTAAACACAATATCAGGTCTGTTTGCTGTGAGATACAGTAATGAGCCTATCATTCCTCTGTATAGTTTTTGCTCCACATCAGGACCTGTTTCATCCAAATCAAGTTTTATGGCAGTGGCTATTGGAGTACTGATTTCTTTTGCCTCTTCCATAGAGAATCTTTTGAGAATTTCCTTGACATACTTCTGTTGATAGATCATGGTTCCAGATGTTGTTTGTTTAATTTGTAATCCTAGGAAGTAATTCAGCTCCCCCATCATACGCATCTCAAATTCATAACTCATTAGTTTAGCAAAGTCATGTGTCATGTTTATGTTAGTGGAGCCAAAAATAATGTCATTAACATACACCTACACAACCAACAGAGCTTTCCCATTAATATTTAAGAAAAGAGTGTTGTCAATTTTACCTCTAGTATGACCTTGCTCCAGAAGAAACTTTGACAATCTCTCATACCAAGCTCTTGGAGTTTGTTTCAATCCTTACAAAGCCTTGTCAAGTTTATACACATGATCAGGAAATTCTTTGCTTTCAAAGCCTGGAGGTTGTTTGCCATACACTTCTTCCTTCAGTATTCCCTTCAAAAATACACTCTTAACATCCATTTGATATAGAATGAACTCCATGCAAGCTGCAAAGGCTACCAGAAACCTTATTGCTTCAATTCTGGCTACAGTAGCAAAAGTCTCATCAAAATTTATGCCTTCTTCTTGATTATATCCTTGGACTACCAATCTTGCCTTGTTTCTTGTAACTGTTCCATGCTCATCAACCTTATTTCTATACACCCATTTAGTTCCTATCACTGTTATATCTTTTGGGAGAGGAACTAAGTGCAAGGCTTTGCTTATCTTAAACTGATTTAATTCCTCTTACATGACTATGATCCAATCAGCATCAAGAAGTGTCTTATTCACCTTCTTTGGTTCAATTTCTGATAGAAATGCCTTAAAAGAACGCATGCTCCTCAACCCTGACCTTGTAGTGATCCCAGAAGTGAGGTCAGTGAGCACATTTTCAATAGGATGAGATCCTTGATACTTGTATCCTTTTGGAATCAATCCTTGTGAAGTACTAGGATCACTATGATCATTTTGATTTGGGGTGGATGGTGATTTTATTCTTCCTGTCAGTGTGCCTCCAGAATCAGTTCCCCCTATCAGTGTGCCTCTAGATTTGACACCTTCTATTGATGGACCATGTTGCGTAACCTATTTCTTAGAATCACTTCCTTCTTGTATGTTAGTCTTAGCATAAGATTCATTAAATACTACATACACATTTTCCTTAACACAATTAGTTTTGTTGTTTAACACCCTATAAGCCTTACTATGATGTGAATAACCTAAGAAGATTCCCTCATCACTTTTAGCATCAAATTTTCCCAATTTATCTTTTCCATTATTATGAATGAAATATTTACAACCAAAAGTTCTAAAATAAGAAATGCTTGGTTTTCTTCTTTTTAGTAATTCATAGGGAGTCTTCTCTAGAATAGGTCTGATCATGCATCAATTTATGATATATGTTGCAGTACTAATTTCCTCAGCCCAAAGGTTTTTAGCAAGATTTCCTACAAGCATCATTGTTCTAGCCATAATTTCCAAGGTCCTATTTTTCTTTTCTACAACTCCATTTTGTTGAGGTGTTCTGGGAGCAAAGAAGTTGTGATCTATACCATTTGAGGAGCAGAATTCTAAAAACTTAACATTTTCAAATTCTATACCTTGGTCAGATCTTATGGAAATTAGAGAAGTGCCCAGTTTCTTTTCAATTTTCTTGATGAATATGGAAAAGACATCAAAGGCATCTTCTTTGGAAGCTAGAAACAATGTCCAAGTAAATCTGGTATAATCATCAACAATCACAAAAATATATCTTTTTTCTCCTCTGCTTTGAAGTCTCATGGGTCCACACAGATCCATATGAATCAGGTCAAGGCACTTGGTAGTGCTGACATGGTTCTTTGATATAAAAAAAGATTTTACATGTTCCCCCTTACACATGTACTACCTTTTCTTCTTTGAATTTGGTTTTGGGTAGGCCCAATACCATATCTTTGGAAGAAAGTATGTTTAGTTGTTTTAGACTTGCATGTCCAAGTCTCCTATGCTAGAGGAAGGGATCATTTTCCATAACACTCAGGCAGGTCAAGTTTGTTCCTGGCATTGCCATTATGTCAGTTTTGTACACATTCTTGTATCTTCTTGCAATGAGCATAATCTCTTTGGTGTCCATCCTCTTGATTTTGACTCCTGCAGAAGTGAAAACAATTTTATTACCTTTATCACACAGTTGTGATATGCTAAGTAGGTTATACTTCAATCCTTCCACAAGATAGATATCCTCTAATGCTTTTGATTCAAATGTCCCAATTTTGCCAACTCCAGTAATGATTCCCTTTTTGCCATCACCAAAAGAAACTCCTCCTCCATTTACTTTGGAGAGTGAAAGGAAATTTTTCTTATCACCAGTCATATGTCTTGAGCAAGAATTGTCCAGATACCAATGCTTTTTGCTTCCTTTCACCTTCTCCTACAAGAAATCAATGGTTAGATTTTCGAACCCAGAGAAGCTTGGGTCCAGTTTTATGAGTAAATGGATGAATTAAATTTCTTCTAATCCATGCAGGCAACATGTAATGTGACCTGTTTCTCTGACCAGTATTAGTTCCTTTTTCCTTGGTTTGAGAGAATTTATTTGCCAGATTTTGGTTGCTAGATCTGCTTTTGGAAGCCATAGGACATTCAGTGGTTGGATGTCCTAGATTACCACAGATATAGCACAAGTCTTGAGGATCATCAAGATTTTTGTGAAAACCTAAACCTACTTTTTCAATGTGATTTCTTTCACTCAGCTTGTGAAAAATTCTTGAGGAATTTGTCCACCTATTTGCTCTTTCAAAATCAAGTTTCAGTTTAGAGACTTCTTGACTCAGTTTATTCACCATTTCAGTTGCATGATTACATTCTTGTTTGTACTTAACTAATTCAAGTTCAGCATTTTCTTATTCTTTACTCTTGACCTTTTTTCATTTTTAGTGAGAGTTAATTTCAGTACTTCAGACTTAAGATCATTGTTTGAAGAATCAAGCTATGCAATCTGTTTCTTGAGAGTGCAATTTTCTTCTTCAACAGTGTTCTTGTAAGCTTTTAAATCAATGAGATCGAATTTTAGACTTGCAAGACTGTTGAATAGCTCATCCCTGTCAGAAGTTAATTCTTGGAAATCATCAATTAGAGCACTCATCAAGGAAACAAGTTTTGTTTAGAACATAAATAGAACTTTTCTTTAAGTTCAAGTATATTTACCTCAGAAGAAGCATCGTCTTTCTCTAAGTCTGAATTTCCAATAGCCATGAATGTTGTTTCATCAACTTCATCATCATCTGAATTATATCCCTATGTTGCTATTATTGCATGTTCTTTCTTCTTCTTTCTTTTGGTTTTTTCTTTCAGTTTTCTTTCAGCCCTTTTCTTTCTCCATTCTATTTTCCAGAAAGGATAACCGTTGATCTAATGATAAGTCTTACCACACTTGTAGCATCCATTTAGATTGTCATTGGAACGTTTCTTTCTACCTGTTCCCTTCTTCTTCTAAAAGAATTTGCTGAAGTTCTTAGTTATGAAGGCAACTTGTTTCTTTTCAAGTTCAATCTCTTCATCACTATCTGAAACCTTTAAAGCCAAGATTTTCTCAGGAGCTGCTTATTCTTTAGTTCCATCAATTTTCATTTCATAAGTCTGCAGGTTCCCTACCAGTTCATCCAGTGTCATACCTGTGAGATCCTTTGCCTCCCTAATTGCAGTCACTTTAACATTCCATTTTGATTTTGGTAGTACCCTCAACACCTTTTCAACTTGTACCTCCTCAGTGATGACTTTTCCCAAGAAAGTCAGTTCATTTGTTAAGGCAGTAAGCCTTGTCATCATCTCATGCAAGGATTCATTCTCCTTCATCTTAAATGTTTCATACTCGGTAAAAAGAAAAGAAATCCTGAATTTTCTTACCTGAGAGATACCCTCATGTGCATTAACCAATGCATCCCAAATTTGCTTAGCAGTGGTGCAGGTTGACACTCTATTGTACTCAGCCGGTCCTAGTCCACAGACTAAGATGTTCTTAGCCTTAGCATTTTTCTTTAATGCCACTAAGTCATCAGCAGTAAATTCATTCCTTACTTTCTTAACTTGTTCACCATCAACCAACTTCATTGGAATAGTAGGACCATCTGTGGTCTTATCCATAATTCGTAGTCTTCACCTTGGATGAATATTTCCATCTTGGCTTTCCACCAGATAAAGTGAGAACCATCAAAGAGTGGAGGTCTAGTAGTTGACTGACCTTCACTGTGACCAGTAAGAGGTGTGGAATTCATCATAGTGATCTTTTCTTAGGTGCTAACCTTATTTAAGACAACCTCGCTTTGATACCACTTGTTAGAGTGTGCACCCTACTAATTTTAGTGTTTTACTTTAATAGTTGTCTATCAGTGGAACAAGTCAACTAACGTGGTTCACGTAAGTAAAAATGAAGACAATTATTTTTACGTGGAAAACACCCGGCTCAAGAAAGGTGTAAAAAATTACGACCTGTACCTCTACAGGATTTAACCTCAACTTTACTAATATTCTTGAGCCTCAACAATCAATAAATTACAAGACTTCTTGTAAACTAGGAATTAAAACATCTAACTCCTATTTCTATAATAACACAAATCTTCCCAAGATAAGTGTACCCAAGTCTTCGAGTTCCCTAACTTGAAGACACAACTCCTAACTCAGTTTATATTTCACTGAGACTAGAAATAAAACACATTACTACTCAAAGAACCAACCTACTACAAAGTCTACGACTTGCTAAGTAAAGGACCAGGTTCTTCTTCAAGTTAGTGAACTGATTTTTTGATTGATGTTTTTCTTATCAGTGCTTGAGTGAAACTCTTGAATATCGTACCTTCTATTTAAGCCTACTCTGATTTGAGTCCTTTAGATGATGTGCACTTCTTTCTTCAATGGGACTTTTCTAAGTAATTTCACTTCTTGTTGCATTAAGTCTCCTTGATCGAGTAGGAATCCTATGTTTGCCCAATCTTCAAGTGTTTGTGTTTATCTCCTTTTCAACCTCTTTGTTGCATGTGATAAGTGTTGAGAGCATATCTGAAACTTCTTGCTTATCCACTCCTGACTTTATGCATTTTTATCTTATCAGTAGTTTTGCATCATCTTATATGTTTCACATGTGAGAACCAGTATGACTAACATGTTTCACAGGCATATGTCAATCATCAAAACTTTTTTGCTCTAACACTACATTTCAATCATTTTTCAAGCAGGATACTACATTATAATCCTTTTTCAGATAGGATTTTATAAACTATCCATGCTCCTTCTCCAATTCTAATATAAGGTTAGTAGGTAGAAGTGCATTGCCTTTTGTCCTTACTAGTAGTTGTAGGACTACTTTTATATTTTCTTGTTCTTTAATTTTTGTTACTATCTATTGTTTTATGTAGTTCTAATGGAGTATTATTTTATTGTAGTATTATTCTTCACCTATATGTTGTTTGTGATACTATCTATTATCTTTTGTACTTTCATTACATGTTTTAAAAAAACTGTATGGTCTATCGAAAACCTTCTCTTTACATTACCTCTAAAATGGGATAAGATCTGTGTACACTCTAACTTCTCCAAACCCCATTTTATGTTACTACACTATGTTGTTGTTTTTGTTATCTTTTATGTATTCGGGTACAAGAATCTGTAAATAAGAAACACAAACTTCAACACTAGTTCAAGTCCAAGACAAGAACTCTTATGAAGTTCTGTAACACCTTCAACCCTAGATTACGAATAATCTATCTAAGAAGTGTGTTAAGATTCAGAAAAGAGATGAAACAGAATTTAAGACCAAGTCCTCCAAATTCACGGAGTGTCCTTAAGGAATAATTTCCCTCACTGTACCCGAGGTTTTGGAATCTTTCTCCTAGGATAAAATGGCCTTCAATCCGAACAATAGTGGTACCTCAAATTGTTGGATTCAGTGAGCTCACTCAAGGGTTTGATAGATCACACATAAAGTTTTTCAAGACAAGAAGAGAGTTTGTATTTCAGAAAATTCGTACCTAAACCTGTGGATGAAAGCAGTTTTATATAGCCAACATGTGCCTCTTCTGAAAAGTGGCAATGGTTCACTTAAAAGGTGTGACCTTTCTGAAAAAGTCATGTCTGTTCGTCCAAAGAATGTGTCTTTTCCGAACAGGCATTCCATTTCATGAATCAGTGTGTCATTTCGTTGAAGGGTTGCATCCCTTCGTTTCAGCACTGCACTGTTTTGGAATCTGCATGCATGCATATAAATGGAGTATCAAAACACAGAAAAAAGTTGTGTTTTTCCCTTTGGTATTTTCGAACTGAATTTCTGAATTTCTATCAAATAAACTTTGTCCAAAAAGATAGATCTCATCGATCAACCAAATCCAAGCCGAAGCCGACGACGGCGCGAGACATCTCTTATTTCTTGCCTCACTTACCATGTGGAGTAAGTATTCCTTATTTTAAACACTCGCAAGTTCTTTTCTTCCACCAATGTGGGAGAGAGTGAACTTTCCAATTTGGGAGTACTTTCTAAATTAGTGTCTCCCTTCTTTCCACCATTTTTCATTCACACTTTTTCATATACTTTGAACCCAACAGTTTTAACTTTTAATTTTAAAATATCAAATTAATCTAACCTAATTTCATTTTAAAAATTACTCAAGATGACTCTTGATTACAAAACATGACAACTATTTTAAATGGAAGGAGTACAATTGAACAATCAATTCATTTTGTTTCATTTCAACAAACAAAATCAGTAACAAAATCACCCAAAAAAAACTCTCTGAAATCACCCGAAAAATCACGAAAATCGCCGAATAAATAAACAGAGAGAAATTTTTTCTTTGCTTTGAAATGAAAAATTGTTCTTACTTGAATTAAATAAGTTTTAATGATTTTTCTTAAAATGGTACTCTTTTATGGCACCATATGACTTGTCATGTAATTAAAAGAACTTTTGAAATTTATGATTGAGAATAATCTTTACATATTTATTCTTTTGATAATTATAGTATTTAGATTAGTTTTTATGCATCTCAACGAAATTTACGATATACAGACAAGAAAATTATTTCATATATTTCATTGTGATCAAACTTAAATATGATAAATTAGGTTCTCACCAGATATTTGAGTTGTTGTAAATTATTTTTAAGAATAAAAGGTTAATTTCAGAGTTATATTATGTCTAATTCAAATAAGGTTACTATATTTTGGGACGAATTAAAAGTATACCACATGAAATGAGGATGAAAATATTAAAATGGGCAAGTGTTAGGACTGGATGACACGTGGCAGTATGATCTAATGCGTGGACAAGGAGTTCGCGATGAGATCTGTTTTAGTGATATCATTCATTGGTCCACGTAGGAAGAAACTGAAACGTGTCAGTTAAATTATTGTTTTTAAATTGTTATTTTACTGGTGACCTAATGATTTTGTCTAAATTCAAGAGTTTGTTGAATATTTTTTGTATGGAATAAAACAAGCTTTAGGACTGTGGGGTCGTATGGTTGGTGCGATAGGAATGAGGGAAAAAAACTCAATTATATTATTGAACCGATAGAAGTGATTATCTATGTCATTCATTATATTTTAATCCACTCTATGCCACTGTCGTTAAGAGTATGACTCAACTACGACACTATCGTTATAAGATGGTTCATTCTAACTTATGAATACACATAATTCAAGTTTTAAATACATTTCCTCCTAAACTTACTAATAGTATTATTTATGCTTTGGAAAAAAGAAGTTTGAAGTTCATAGTAGAACATTTTCAAAAAATTGCAAACCCAAATTTCAAAAAGGAAAAAAAATTACCATACCATACCATGAATAATCCCTCATTAGATTATATCCTTGAAAGCCAAAAGTAGACGCATTTTCGTGGATCCCTATTCTAAGATTGTAGCTACTTATTTGTTACTCTGGCTTTCTAAATAAGCGGTGTTTTAGTTAATTGAGAAGACATTTAGTGATGTTCTCCAATTTTACTCTAAATAAAAAGAACTTTAACATAATCAAGAAACTACCAAAGAGTTGCACTGATTTCGTAAAAACACTCTTTGTAATCTAGGAATGCATAGTTTCATAAGGAGTATGTTGCTACTATTCTAACTTCTAAGCTTGAGGCTCAACTCAAGACAGATATAACTCGCCTGACAAAGTGCGGATTTCACATAGCGGCAGTGCAATATCCGAAACATACAAAAACATGGTCACACCTGCCCAGTGCTAGGAGGTCGGAAGGAGAAGTGTTATAAGCACTGGCAATGGGTTCCTTGCTGCTAAGGCCGTTCAGCTTCCAACAGTAGTTTTCGATTGATCATTCATAAATTGAACTGCAGAAACAAACTACAAACAATTTTACAGTTTAAGAGGCACTGAAAACTAGCAGCACTTTGTGGTTTACAAGAACAAGAAACCTACGAGATTCGTCTGTCACCACACATCCAAGAAACAAGTTTTGTCCGTCTCAACGTGCTATGAGTTCACTGTACACCTACTAGTATGCAAACGAAAATATACCATTGTAACCATCATGTTTGAAGTGAGCACTGGGCAGAGTATGAAAAGCAGCTCTCAAATATGCTGTTTCCAAAGGTTGAGATTCAGTAAATTTGACAAATGCAGCAAACTCAACGGCCTCTGTAAAAGAAAACTATATCACCAGGCCATCATCTCTTTCAATTTGCATCGGATGTAGCTTGTGGCACCTCTTGGTATATGCCAGATTCATCATTATATGAGTACCTACATTAGATACATCAAAAGCAAAACAGTTAACAAAAATGCTATTTTTGACAGATTCAAAAGTTCAAATCGCACTGCACTATCAGGGTCTTCACAAATTGCCAGTAACCAATCGAAAATAGCAACATCAATATCCAGATTTTAATGTCATAAAACAGTTGAATGTCATTTACCATTGTCCTGATGATGCATTGCAATAGAGTCCAGATGATGGGTCATAATAGTAGCCCATACTGCTGCTGTAGTAATAACTGATCAATGGAAAACCAAAAAAAGAGTAAAAAGTTAAAAGTTTGAGAAAGAAATACCCAAAAAAAAAAGTGCTATGGCATTAATGACAGATTCCAACTTAAGAGACGCAGTTCCTAGACAAATAGAAGAACATATGAACCTTTCGTATCACTCTTGATATCTCATATGTGCTCTTATCAAGTCAATGAAGGAAAAATTAGACAAGCAGGTAATCCCTATTTATTTTGGTTGTCCCTGCTATACTGCTAAAAGAAAGATGGATGGTTGGACCATCAAGAAGTAATTAGAGCTTTAATATCATCCACGATTGTCCAATGCTAGGCTCGGGTATATCAAGTAAAGAACTACGCACACTACCATGAACTTCCAAAACGAGTACTATGATATTCTGAGACAAGAGTAATGTGGCCTGAAACTGGCAAATGGAATGGAAACCTAACAGGAACACTACTGCCGATATTAACTTGAAAAGAATGTTGACACCCATTATTGGAATGGAGCCCCGAAAGAAGTATGTTCAAATTGATTTCATAGTATCCTCTCCCTTTAGAACTACAACGTTGAGTAATTCTTTGATTAAACAAGGAAGAACCCTACAATAACCTGCTCTCAGATGAATCCAGTGGAAGCTCAAAATGATACGGCTTGATTTCTTACTTACTAAGATGTCCACACACTAAAAGCAGAAGACAAAAGTAGTGCAAGGAGCTAAAAGGTAGAAAACATACCCAGAGGACTCATCAAAGACATAATCGCCATGCTGATCACCTACAGTTCACATTAAGTGGGAGTCACGTATGCGGAAAGGGGAAATAAATAAACCTTGTAAACTCATCTCACATAGAAAATATTGAACAAAATTTGTCAATAACGTCAATTCTGAATGTGTTTAGGGATCAAATTACCTCCATTAGAGGCAGGATTAGCTGGAATATTTTCATCGCCGTCACCAAACATGTCAAAGGCATCATCGCTCCTGCTAGCTGAGTTATATGAATTTGATGATGCCACATCTGCATTATGCATAGAATGTCCTCCTGCAGTAGCATTTGACCCACTAGGAAGGAAATCTTCATCAAGGATATTATCGGGCTTAGGTTGCACTGATTCACTGGATTTACCCAATCTTGCCTGAGCTAACTTCTCGTATCCCTCTGGAGCAATACAAAACGCAAAAGTAAGATAGTACCCTCATTCATGCAGCTCAAAAGAAATGTCTGCGCACGTAAGAAAAAGACCAATTGTTCATTACTTCGCACCCTCGCATAGAACTTAGTCATCAAAATCATCCTTATACAACAAAATCATACCCGGTGTAGTCCCACAAAGAGGGGGTCCGAGGAGCGTAGAGTGAACCCAGACCTTACCCCTACCTCAATGGTAGAGAGGCTGTTTCTGTTAACCAAAAATCATCCTTAGAGTAGATAAAAGCCAAGCCAGCAACCAGGGGGGAAATCTACCACTTTCTGCATTTGTTGTGGAGAAACTGATCCCCCCCCCCCACACACACACCAGAACACACACCCAGGTGGGGGAAGTCTTAACCAGTTTGGTTAGGAAAAGACAAGAATAGAATGGGAAGGAGAAAATACTTCCATCATATATTTTCCACTTCCCAAAGTCATGGGCATGGAGGGGAAAATTCAGAAAAAAAGAGAGAACAACACAATGGAAAGTACCTGCTTCCCTCTGGAAACTCTCTTGCTTTTCATCATACACATCTGTGAAACAAGAAATAGACTAAAAGATTAAAAATGCCCTTGGTATTCTATTCAATTATAACCTTGCCATACCGTATGCAAACACACTTAACTGAAATCTCCATTTTCCATCAGCTTCATAGCGTCTTCTGTTAGTTGATCAAACAGCTGCTTAGTTTCTCCGGACATTTTGCCCTTTTTATTGTTTGAGGTACCTTTCAATCTCCTTAAACCTTGCAAAACCTGTTAAAAGCATCAAGTTCTGCCATGAGTCCGAAAGCAATAGAGAACAACATCAAGTTGATAGCACAAAGACTCTTGACAGAAGTAACCTAGCAAGTGGATATCTCATCGTACAAAGCCCCGCCAGATTCATATGAGGCAACTAATACAGGAATGAAAAGTGAATGGCGTATGGTCAAAATTAACAGTAATGTTGAAAGAACTCGCCTAAATGCAAATCCTCTGTAAGGAAATTGCAAATAGGCAGCATGATTTGTTTGGTTGGAAATGAAGGACCAAAAGATCTGCCATCTTCTAGAAATTATCCAAAACAGATGACTGATCACAGCTTGATGCCCCAAGTGCTAACATGTTTTTAAAAAAAAAGAGTAATGCATATTGAAAGTAAAGAGAAGGGTATTCTGGTGTTTTCAAACACCAAATTAAGATATTAACCTTCCAAGCAAATAAGCAAAGCCTTCTCTCAAATAAACTCTTTTTTTGTAACTGCTCTCTCAAACAAAATCTTATCGTCTTCTGTTAAATGAATAACAACCCTCAAATCAACCTATAAATTTAACAGGGTTTTTTCTAGAGAATAAAGAACGTGGCCTGCCAACACCACAACGGACTGGATGCCAGATGACACATCTCTTCCCTGCAGGCATCAGGAACTTTTGGGTAAGGGCCTTATATTTGAATATCCTGATTGATAAGGATAGCTGACCAAGTGGAAAGAAAGGGACAAAAAAGTAAGTGGTGTGACACCAACTTTCCTAGTATGCTGGTCAGATGCAAAGCATCTCGTCATTAACTTGTTAATACTTGGGAGAGAGAAAAGCTGTCAGAGGAAGCAAGAAGGTAACTGACTGACCAATACAGCAAACAATATGCTAAATTTACTTGTTATTGCATGGATGACTGTGTGTTTAGGAGTAAGTAGATGCAGAGGAAACAAGTTGAATTGTCGAAATATCAGATGCAAAGTTGATAGCCCCATTGTCTTACCATGATTAAAATAGCTCCTGTAGGATGCAAAAATTTTGACAGGAGGTGCTATTCTAATTGGTACCAAAGGTTCTACTTCAGAAAAGCCAATGAGGCATTTACTATATTCGGTGATCTAAAAATTTAACCTATATATTTTTGTGGAATTGATTCCAACATGAGCAGGACTGTTAAATTCAAATATTCAATACCTTGGAAATGAGCCCCATAAAATCCATAGTTGTAATATGATTAGTACTTTCCTTGACTGATTAATGTGTTCAACCAAAAATCCCAAAGAAGTTCTTAAATAACAATGTAAATTAAACAGCTCAACCATAGCCTCTCCATTTCTCTTTTGAGAACAGCAGCAAAAACCACAAAGAAGTTTGTTTGGACAATGAAAAAAATGTAATATGCAAGCAGCAACTGTTGTCAAAGTCACAAAGGCAGAAGGTAACATCCAAGCACAGTATCAACAAGTAACTATTAGCTGTTGGAGAAAAACAAGTGGAAGATACAATTCATATTGAAACTACCACAGAAGGAAACAGAAAATGAGATCACATAAAATGTTTTAAAGATATAAAAAATGATCCACAACAAATGCTATCAACACTAGTTATCCATTATTAAAAGTAATGAACAACAACAATAATAAACTAAGAGAACATGACGGAATACTTACTGTTTCTCCTGGCTCGAGCACATCAGCAATTCGCCTCTTCATCTTTGCTAGTTGTTCTGATGTAATGTCTTCAATTTCATCTTCATTTGATATCTTCATAGCACTCTTCCCAGAATATCTTTTCTCAGTATCAACACTGTCAAGCCATGCATCCTGCAGACTTGCTAAGATCAGAAAAAGATACAAGGATTGGGGACTGAGATAGAAAATATTTGATGCATAACTCGCACCTTTATCGCATTTTCATTTAAATATTCAACATAGTTTCCTGATGCATCAAAGAAACCTTCTTCTCTCTCTTTATTCAGATTAAAAGGCTCTATTGCAATCCCGTCATCAATGAATGTTTCATTTTCCTGCAGCCAGTGACATTCCCTTATTTACACCAGAAAAAAATACAAACAAACAAGGACTACGAAGTTTAGCCATAAAGCAATTAGAATATGCAAGATCTGACATTGATGATAACCAGAAGTGCTTTAGTCTGCTTTATAGGTCGAACCAAAGAACAAATAACAATATAATTCCATGAATTCAGTGTGAACACATGAAGCATCATAATGAATTAACATTTATGCTTGGAGAGTTTTAAAGAAAAGAAAGGAAATGTTAGGAAACTTAAACAGAACGAAACAAAGGAAGTAAAAGCCACGAATTTTTCTTTCCATTGTTTCATTGGCGAGAGAAGTATGAAGGGCACGAAAGTCACACAAATTCTTTCTTCTTTGTGTTTCTTTTCTCGCCTCTGTGCAAATTAAAGTGTGCAAAATTTAAATCTAACTCCTCTCTTTGTACAGTTCAAAAACCCACTGTTCATAAAGTGAAAGAGAAGAAAACTACAAAAGATAGTATGGCACAATTCTATTGGACACAAACAAAAATCATGCTCAGTGAATTTAAAAGCGAAAAGTACAAAAAAGCATCTCTGAGGTTTGAAACAAAAAGCGAGAAGTAAAGCACACACTTTTCTAAATGAAGCGCACAATATACAGATCATAACAGTACCATACATACATGAATTTAGCACTATAATAATCAAATTTCAACTAAGTTTAACATTTGACATGCTCCAACGTCGACATTAGTCCAAATCCTTAAAATTTAGATTCAAAAAACTGCCCCGTGCTCACTGGAATCACTTTGCGCACGGCCATACACAGCCTAAGAAGCAATGTCGCTTGTTCCGCCCTACTTCATTGCTTTAACTGAAGAAGCGATGACTTTAAATAACACTGATAATGGTAAAATCTTTTTCTCCAGATATCACGGCGTTATAATGTACAACTCAAATTGATTGATTTTCTTCAATACCTAAGAGTAAAGACCAAGAATCAACAACTCATAAAAAGCAAAAATTACCCATTGTACTATTGTTTGGCAAATCGGTTCTTGAATAAATATGGAACTTATTAACATGTGCCACTAACCTCCCTAACCCACTCCCACCACCAACAGCTCTCCCTCATGTTCCCTACTATCTCTCCTAAAAAATATAAATGCTCTGGTTATCCTGCTATGATAAAAACACTTTTTGTCAAAAGTTAAAATCTATGAAAGCGTCACGTTATGCTGCTGCTTTAAGTGCAAAGCAACACTAAAGTGCAGCGTTAGTGTAGAAAGATGCAACAACTACACCACCTCAATGCCAAACTAGTGGGGATCAGCATATTGATCCTTAATCCATTTTCTCCACCTTGGCCTATTTCATTCAAATAAATTTGATCTTGGGAAAAATTTTGTGTTATAGAAGGTGCGCTTAAGCTCCAAAGCGAGGCTCAAAATGTGTTGAGCACATTGTCTTGCTTAATACGCTTCAGTGTCATAATTAATTTTCTAAGGCATACTTTCCTTGCCAATGGGCCTCTTCTGAAGAGGCGACACTAAACAACTGATATTTCACTTTATCGTAATTTATTTTCAATTTCTTTGTTCATATATTTGTTATTCATGCTTATAATTATTAATCTTAGACTAAACATATATATTTGTATAATTTTTTTTTGTCCCTTTGCACTAATTTTTGTACCCACGCTTTATTTGTGTTTTGCACTTAAAACCGCAACAGACCTTAAAGCTTTTTTGCGCTCTTTGCTTTTAATAACACTCACAATTTAGGCATTTCCAAGAATTTCCCTGAACCTCATACTTATCTCTACATAGACATACTACAGCCTTGTTAGAGTCTAGTAAACATTCTAGGATCTTGTAAACATAGTATAGATATAGATACTCCTTGTAATTTTTTTAAATTCTCTTTTCTTGACGTCTCTCTGACGGTTCATTAGGAGTTCTGCCTATTTAAATAGATGCTCGGGCATAGGCTAAAATGTACAACTTCATTGGAGCTCTTGTATTTCATCTTTATTCTTAAATTCACTAAATTCACTGTAATAAGTTGGTTGCTTGTGAGAACAAAAGAAAGAGAAAAAAGAGAGCTATACGAGTAGAGGTTGTAAATCTGTAAGGACTCTCAATAGAGTTCAAGAGGAAACTACATTGCCACAAGATCTGTACTTGAACATCCACTGAAGCTCTTAAGGGAACCCCTCTAATCCAAGGGAACCGGAAGTAGGCACCACATCGGTGTTCTAAACGGTATAAACGCATTGTCTCATATTTACTTCAAGTTTAATTATTCTGCTCTTTATATTCTATCTTCTCTACTAACGGTTATTTGCGGGAAGTAGTCAACATGGCTTAGCTTTTAAAAAGAGGTCAATTTACCCCACCCCTCCACCCCCTTCCTCCTCTTGAATTTCACTCTAGACTTAAGAATGTAGCTTGGCGAAGAGGCGTCTTCAAAGCATCTATTGTTTCTTTCTGTCCAGACACACCAAAATATGCAAGCAGGGATCATCTTCCATACTTTCCTGATGGGTTTTCCGACCTTCCATTAGCTCCAGCTTACCAGTGCATCTTTAATGCTACTCGGCATTTTCTTCAGGAAATAATCAAGCTTAACTTCCACTCAACTCTTTCTTCTTTTCTTTTTTTTTTGGGATGAAGCTCCACTCAACTCCTTCACCCTATTTTCTCACATGGTATCAAAGCAAGTTAGAAAAATACTTGTTCCACATCTTACCCAACTGGGAAGAAATGAACGTCACGAGCCATTCCCTGATGGCTATCCACATCAGCTCTCATTTCTGTTGGTGCTGCACGAAAATCGACACCATAATTTTTTTATACTAATTTCTAATTTCCTACTGTATTTTAATCAGTTGCATATTAATTCTTTATTTATGTTTGTGGTGGTGTCTACTCCGACTTGCACGAACCTTCACTAATTCGTTGAGCAGCCAGCTATAGCACCAACACTGAGTAAACCTACTCAGTGAGGTTTGATGGGCTCACACTGAGTGATTTAGATGGAACTCTAACCTAAGATCTCCAACTTCTATGCTTCAGCCACTCACTCGTCACTTTGGAGATCATTAACACATTCACTGGTATTGTTTCCTTAACAATAATATATCAGTCTGCTACTTATATGTACTTACCCATGCTGCCTTCTTCAATGATTCATAAGCAATTAAGTGCATGCCTTATGTATTGGTGCCAACACTAAAAGTTCATGACAAAAGTGAAATGTCAAAAATTGTCTTGCACCTAACTCAAAGGGTTTAAATACTCCTTAAGCAACAAAACTAAACTACGTCTCCTTCACCAGATTAGAGCAACACCAGTGCTGTGAGAGCTATTTTGTTCTCTAGTTAAAAGATCAAGTTCACCATTGCGTATGTGACCAACCTGGGAACTTTCGGATGATATGTAGCTTTGAATCACTTTTATTCTTTTTAAACTTGTCAGTTGGTCTAAATATGCAAAGGATACAGTATTCCACTAAAACAACCTTGAACATCAACTAGAGTCACCAAACCCGGTCTACAGATGTTCACAACAGTCATCATGCGGAACACGACAAGTTTGACCTACACTTAGCACCATCCAATTATGAGTATTTGGGAGATGCCATGAACATGTAGTCAATACTTCAAGAAAGAATCATACGAAATATTAATATATTTAGCAAAAATCAGATGAGGAACGTTAATTCACATCCCATAATTTCTTAGGGCTGAGACTGAATAATGGATTACTTTTTCCAAAAAAGTACCTTCATATTCAACTTGGTACATGCTTCTTAATAATGCTAATGATGATTCACTTACACGTGGAAGGAAATATTTATGCTATTCCTTTTAATGAGTCGTTATATGTTAAGAAAGTTCACCATTTTGTTTCGTTGACCTTTGCTCTAGAGCATAAAGGATTGAAATATAAAATTATACAGGTATGTATCAGTGGTTTTTGTGATCAAGTTCTTATAGATTGTCGCTATTTTGCTTATGTTACTACTTAGGAAATATAATTAGCAATAAAGATTAGTTATGGTTTTCAATTGTACAAATGAGCACCCATATCTCAGCTCTTTTGGAGAAAATTACCCATATCTAAGTTGTTCTAGCTAAAAATAAAGCACAAATCATGCCAAGCCCAAATGTTTGTATTTATCCTAGTATCACTTCCTTATCAAAGATATATGAAGTAGATATCAGAGATCCACAAAGTACCTAACTTGGCTAACTACAATCAAAAAAAATATGGAATAAAAGATATTGGAAGTAACAAACCTCATATTCCACTTCTGCCCGTGATATGTCAGCTATTTCACCTTCAATTTCTTCATCAATGAGCTCCCTTTTTATTTGATTCCGCCGTTCCAGACGCTCTTTGGCTGCAGCGCGAGCATCTGCCAGCCTACTAGGTTTATCTTCACACCCATCAATCGTGTTATCACCCTGCTTTGCCTTTTTACCCTTTGGGAACCTTACCCGCTTCTGCCTGTGATGTTGAGGAAGAAAGCAACATGTCAATGCAAGCATCCTTAAAATTCAGCATCAAAATGAAACCATTTTGAGCCCAACAAATGAGGTTGTCATATAGAGTGACAACCAATATCACATTGAAAAAAGCAACCATTCCAAGTTATATTAAGTGCTGGCTCCATGCAACACAAGATCCTTAGAAGGAGTATTACAATAGGTAAAGCTAATTTCTTGTAATATTTCTCATACTAAACTCATGAGAGTCTCCACAACAAAATACAACAAACTCTGATGTGAAAAAGAAAATAGTTCCAGCCTCTACTCCTAATTACAAGCGGAAACAAACAAAAAAATTAACCAGTCAAACTTCGGATCATATTTTATTCCTTCTTGACTCAGGCAGAAACATAGACTTCAGCCTAATCATGCTATCAGTTATCTTCATCACCTATCAAATTACAAATAGCTAGAGAAGAAATATATTGGAAAACCTTCTCATTTGCTCAAAACTCCTGAATTTAGTTTTTGGTGATAGGAAAAATTAGCAAACAAGGCATTCAAGTAATTATCTTACTGTCCCAATAGACAAGATGGAAACACTTCTTCAACAACATAAATCCCACCAAACGTATGAAATGATAAGGACAAGTGTGAGATTTAGAAGACCTCTAGTTTTAGAAAACTTCTACTCTGTCCTCAAAGACAAATTATTGAGCACTGAATGAAATGATAAGAGCAAGAGTAAAATAGATACATAGATTACATATAACTGATACAATTGGTTTGGGATGAGGCAATCTCAATAGGAATCTCAACATATGCCTAACTGATCATTCAATAGGGGCTCGCACATAATAGGTTTAACCACCTCAACTCCATGTTTCTGGCATGCCTCCCTCGTTCCCTGATCCGCTTGTAAATTTTTTGTGTAATACTCTCTTCTTTTTTTTCGAGAATGTTCTTGGGGTAATACTCTATAAAAGCTATCACCGCCTCAAGCAGTAAACCAAAGTCGTTATGGCTATGTTATTATCAGAGGATACTCTAAGCAAACGGTCAACTCTGGTGCAAGCAAAATGGCTTTTATATGTAACGCAAGCCCCATAGACACCTTACTGCTGTATAATTCCTAACATCTCCAACAAATAATGTATTTTCCTTATATAGTTCTCTCAAGGCCAAACTCACCCTCCTCCTTTCCTAGACCTTTACTAGGCACTAAGAATACACAATCCACCCATCCCCACTTCATTTTTTCTCCAACTTCAAATCAATAAGAAATCAACAATAATACGCACTAGAATAAATCAAGCTAATAGAATTTGGGCGCATTTGCAGAAATCATGATGTCAACAAACATAGCAGCTGAAAGGAAGCAAATCCAAGTACATACACCTACACTCCTATAGGAAGCAAATCCAAGTGCATACACCTACACTCCTATAAAAAGCTCCTTAAATTCTTACATTACATAAATAATAAATCCCAGTGGAGGCCAAAAAAAAACGAGGTGATTTCTTCCTATTTGTTCAAACTTTGGCGGACAACAAAAAACAACGAGCTTCCCTATTTATCTACTACTATCTTTCCACTGATACAAAATACTCCCCTATTCACTTATTTCTTTGATAACTATAGTCTCTGAGGTAGCCAGCAACACCTCAACTAACTCCACGGGATAGTTGCAACCTCTCGCCAACAGCAAGTACCACATAATTTTATCCACCAAGGCAGGACATATGGAAAGAAATCACTTAGGGGTCGTTGGTGGCTATTAAAGAGATAGCTTATCTATGTATAATACAATGTTTGGTAGCTAGTTAACAAGTAAGTTATTCCCGTATAAGATTAATACGACGACATCAATTTAGAAACTCACACAACTAATACATGTATAAGTTTTGATGGAATTGATGTATTATCTTATGTGGATGGAAGATAGAATAGCTAATACCACATAATTAATACCTGCATAATTCTAACCAGCTAACAACTGACCTCAGGATTCTCAACCAACCCACTTCATTGATCATTAGCTCACACCCTACCTTGTTCACTTTTCTATATTATATTTCGATATTGAAACAAATTGTATTTCCTTCATCATTATGTTTTCAAGCATACACAAAGTATTACTACTACTATTCATTAAGAAATCCCTGATTTATAGCTCAAATTTTATTTTCCAAAACTCTATAGCACAAAATAACATGACCTTTCATCTATGCAAAATCCCTAAGTATGTTCAAAAAAATTGTACAAAGTTACGGCACAAAAAGTCACATGAAAAAAAAACAGAAATAAGGATCACCTTGCACACACCTCGACTAATTGGGCTACCTTCTACACCTCGACTAATTTCAAGAGATACCATCCATCTCCCACCAGCAACAGGTCTCAGGATCAGCTTGCAACAACTCAACTAATTCCACGTGATAGTTGCAACCTCCCACCAAATACTAGTACCACGTAATTTTATCCACCAAGTCTAGTACAAACGAAAAGAAATCCCAACTATTTTTATCTCTGCTGGAATTTTAACCTAAGACCTCATAATTCTCAACCCACTTCCTCGACCACTAAGTCACACTCTACCTTGTTCACTTTATTACATCTTGATGTCGAAACAAATTGTATTTCCTTCATCAATATATTTTCAAGCATACACAAAGTATTACTACTACTATTTATCAACAAATTACCAATTTATAGCTTAAATTTGATTTACCAAATCTCAATAGCACAAATTAACATGAGTTTTTCATCTAGTCAAATTAACATGAGTTTTTCATCTAGTCAAAATCCCTAAGTATGTTCCGAAGAAATTATACAAAGTTGGAGCACAAAAAAAAAATCACATAAAAAACTTGACTAACTGGGCTACCTTCTACACCTCAACTAATTCCACAGATACCATCCACTTCCTACCAGCAACAAACACCCCATAAGTCACACCCTACTACCCTGTTCACTTTTTTTATGAAATTTATTATATAATATTTTCAAGCATACACAAAGTATTACTACTACTATTTATCAACAAATTACAAATTTATAGCTCAAATTTAATTTTCCGAAATTCAATAGCACAAATTAACATCAACTTCATCTACGTAAAATCCCTAAAGTTTATTCAAATGAAACTGCACAAATTTAGGGCACAAATCACATACAAAATTACAAAAAAAAAATTACTCAGGAGGTTTATTGGAGTCATCTTCATCAACAAAGGGGCGTTTGGAACGTCCTGATGAACTTTCTTCCATGGCGGACGGAGGAGGAGTAATCCCAGTTTGGTAAATAGTAGTATTATGGTAATAATTTGTTTGTATATATATTTATTTATTTATTGTACTATATATAAATGTGCATAAAAAGATTGTATACGAGTAATAATTAATGGACTCTTAATATAAGCTCTGGGATATTAAGGTGGTTATTATATTTTACGTCAATCTAACAAGATTGGCCAATTGGAAACATCCACGTGGCCTATTTTCGACAGTGTTTTAAAAAAAATTAACAACCCTAATCGAACTAGACCTCTAATTAGGCATATTGTAGTGGGTTTAGTAATAGGATTTGGGAGTCAAATTTTAAATTCTAATACGAAAATTGGATAAAATTTACTTTAAATTTCAATTTCAATTGCAAATTTTACATTGTAATTTTACTTCTACTTAAAATATTAAATTTTAATTCATATTCAATCAAATTAAATTTTGCAAAAGAAGACTCATGCGGAGCATGAAGAAATTGTATATACTATGTGAAAGATTAAAGAAATAGATAGCTACCACTGTTGATAAGTTGATGTCCGTAAAATTATATGTATTTAAAAATTGTTATAACATGTAATTGCAATATTTATTTATATTTTATATTTAAAAGAAGAAGGATATGTGATTTATTAATATGGAGTCTAAAGATACAATGTAGTATAATATGCGGCGTTATCAGTTCAAGTAAATCTCATGTAAATTGTAATGTGTGCCTGCTTGTTTAATTTTTTTTTAAGAATCTATGTGTGTACATTCAAAGTTGGAGAATATAAATATCAACTAAAATCAAATTAAATGACATATTTATGTATTATATCTGAAACAACTTTTTATTATTTTTAAAATTATTAAAAAAAATTTATGGCAAAATTATATATTTTTCGGATATTGAAAATCACACCTCGTAAGTATTGACTGCCTAATGCAAATTCTACCTAAAATTAGTACAAAGCCCAAATCGTCAGCCCATAATCTTATCCATCTCATATTAGTGTTGTGGGGGCCCAACTTGAACACATAGAAGGGAATGGGCCTTGGCCCAACATCTAATATACAATTTTTATTTTTTTTTAAAGAAAAATCACACCACTAATAGTCTTACGTACCATATCTATATAGTATCTTTTATTTAATTACATCTCATTTCATATTTTAGATGTATCTGAAAAGTGATGTTTTCGAAGAATTATTATGTATCACAAAAGTAACGTATTCGAAAAAACTTGTGTGTGAGGTGATGTATCATTAGTTAACTTATGTATCTTTAATTAATTATGATCATGATACATAGTAATCAATCTACTAACTTATATATCATGAATTAGTTATGGACATGATACATTAAAATATAGAGAAAAGACATGATTTTCCCCCTGAACTTGTCGCCTCAACTCACTTTAGCACTTAAACTAAACTTTATTTATTTACCCCCTTCAACATCTTTAAAGTGTATTAATTTCACCCCTCAAAACTGAATACCACTCTCACAACAGAAAGTGTGTTACACTCGCCTACACATCACCGCCACGTCAATGCCACGTCATTGCCACGTAAGAAATTACTATTTTTCTAAAACAAATTAATCCCCCACATATTATTTTTATATATTTTTTTAAAATATATATATATATATAATTATTATTATTATTTTATATATATATATATATATATATATATATATTAAATAAAAAAGACAGCCCACACCCCTATTTTCTTTCTTCTTCACACCCCCACCCCCTACCCTGCAATTAACGTAGCCCCCCACCCCCTGCACCCTTCTTCTTCAAATCCCCCCCCCCCCCATCTTCCTCCTCCAGCACTCCCCCACCCCACTCATTTTTTCTTGACCATTTCCCCTTACCCGCTCCCCCCACCCTCTCCATATATATACCCGCTGAAAACTCCATTAACGGACCCATACACAACAGAAACTCAAGCATACACTACACAATGGGGAGCTGATCGAAAAACACATATACTACACGGATTCTCTCCCATTTTTGTGGATTCACGGAGAACCTCTCACCATTAATACACAAGCAATGCATCAGAAGATCGGGGGAGAAAGATTTGAGAGAGGGAGAGAACGAAGACAAGAAACAAGAGAGAGAGTTGAGAAAACACAGTGAAAAGAGAGAGAGAGAGAGAGAGAGAGGGGGGGGCGAGAACAGGCTGTTCCGGTGAGTTCTCGCCAGAAAACGGCAGCACGGTTGTTCGTTTTTCCTGATATTCGTCATTGTCGAGCTCTCCTGAGCTCCGACGAAGCGAAACAGTATCCCCAGCTCTAATCCAATCAAACTCAAATAATTTTGACATTTTGGTAATGGTTGAAGAAAATGGATATTGTTGTTTGATGATGTACCGGAGAAGAAAAGGGTGTGGGGTGTTGGTGTGGGTATAGGGTACGGGGTAGGGATGAGAGGTGAGGGAGGGTGGGGGGACTTGAAAAAGAAAAGGTTGAATTTTTTTAATATATATATATATATGTAAAATAAGTGGGACCATATAATTTTGTAAATAATAAACGCGCTCCTTTTTTAAAAAAATGTCACGTCAGTATTAGGGGTGAAACAAATATACTTTAAAGATGTTAAGGGGGTAAATAAATGAAAGTTTAGTTTAAGTGCTAAAGTGAGTTGAGGCGACAAGTTCAGGGGCGAAATCATGTGTTTTCTCTAAAAATATATGATATTACACATTACATATCAGCAACACAATGTATTTGAAGAAAAATAATGTATCCGGCTAGCAATTTTTCAAATTTTTGTATGCTATTAAAAAAAATATAGGATAGAAAGTAATTAGGTCTCATAGCAGCTAAATTTATGTTATTTATAACACACCCTCCCCCACTCCACCTACCCCACTAAGATACAAGATTGAAATGGTGACATTTTTTGCCTCAAAGATTGCATGATGTGAGAAATTGCCAGAAAAATTGCAATCAAGGAGGATCCAAGATCTAAACTTTATGAGTTTTAAAATTGTAGATCAATAATTTATATTGGGGTCATCTTCATTAACAAAAGGTCATTTGGAACGTCGTGATGAACTTTTTTCCATGGCGGGCGGGGGAGTAATCGCCAGTTTTGGTAAATAGTATTGGAGTAATAACTTGTTTGTATGTATATATATTTATTTTATTTATATAAAAAAAATGACATTTTGTGAGATTGGATTGTTTTGACCCGACCCGTATCGATGATTTACCAAATTGGGTCAAGTTAATAAAAGAAATTTCGGAAAAATTAACTAAATAAACTTATTAGATTGTTTATTACAAGTTATAGCAAAACTTTTTAGTTTTCAAGTTATAGCAACTTTTATTTAAAAAAAAAGTAGTTAAACATGTTTTTTTCATTTTTTAAAAAGATACAAAAAAGTAATTTCTGAAAAGGAAAATAAAGATTTAATACAACTAATATACAATATTCCTTCCTTAAATATAGTTAACCTTAATTGTTGATATCAATCCACCCCCAAATCACTCTAACCGTTTTTCTTTTCTCCTATTTTAGTGCTTCCATTAAAATTTTTCATCTTCATATACTATCTTTTTTTTCTACACGATTTACATTTTTCAGTAAATCAAATTCGTAATTTTCGTTTCTTTTATGCAACAGCTGAGAATTATTTTGTGAAAGAAAAGCAAACATAAGTAATTCTTGTGTTATAAAAATATGAATTTTGATAATTTGCATTCAATCATGATACGTCATGGAGGGAGTTGAGATTCGTCAGGTATGTTACATTATTTAGCAAATAGATATTTTGCAATCAAACGTATTTAAAGAATTAAATAGTTTTTTTATGTGTTTCTTAAATTCTTTATTGTTAAAATGTTGAATTAAAGTATTGTTCCAACTTCAATAACATATAAACAGTTTCTTCTTTCAAAAATAATATTCAATCTGTGATTTCATAATTCGACCATGTTTCATACATTAATCGTTTTCTATGATGTTATTCTAATCGCTTTAAGTAGAACAATTTCGATAGAATTTTTATTTTGCTGTATTATTTTATGTAAGTTTTTTGTATATTCAAATTATGAAATATAGTATGTTGAAATTATGAATTTTCATATTTTCAAATTATGAAATTTAAAATGATTCCTTCTAATGAACTATGTAATATATTTACAGGGAGACCTAGAGATTTTGCTGTGGATGGGATTATATAAGATGCAGATTCAAAGTATAGAGGATTGGTTAATGCAATATCAAAACAGTTGCAGATTGACATTATCTCAATCCAACTTGATATTAAGTTTTTGATTAGTGATACATGCTCACCAATGCTCATACACAATGACACGAGAGTAATGGTGTATTTAGATAAAAAAAGTAGTATTATCGATTTTTTTGTTAAATATCTATTGTATGTGACAACAAATTAGATGACAATGGATATTAATGAAAATACTAAACAATCTGTTATTTGTGTTGGTATATAAGATTCTACATACAAATGATGTATTCTTATAACTGTTTTTAGTGTATGAAACTAGTATAGTACACAATACAATATCCATGATTTGTTTAATAAATTATGTTGAAACCGGTTTATATACTCATTCCATAATTAAGTAATACTTTTTTTTGAGTTCTCAATGTATTAAGTTGATATTAAAATTGGTATCGATGCAGTTTCACATATATCACATTTGTATTGAATGGGTTTTATAAATGTGACAATCGATAAGAAAAATTATGTTTTATTTTATATAATCTTTTTAGTGTATGTAATGGATATTACATGAAAAACTATTACCATAAATATTGAAAATAAATTAATTGATAATTGTTTGATGTCAAATAATTTTTCATTGCAATAAAAAAAATAACCAATATTAACCATGATTGATATTGGTGTTTGTTTTCTGGAAGAAGAAAATAAAGAACATTATATAAAAACTATGTTAAATATCAAAACTAAACTTTGTTCATACCAACAATCTTATAAAGACAAAGAGTAATGAGCACCAATAAACATCAAAATACAATATTCATGTCAAATGTTACTAATTGCGAAATAAAAAATTGTATAATTTGATGTAGTTGATATTAAATTTAATATCATCTGATGCGACTTAGTTCATATCAATTTCATTCAACGATGTAAAATATGAAACAAATGATAAAGTAGTATAACATTATATAAATACTACTTAAATACAAAAAATAAACTTTGTTCATACCAATAATCTTAGAAAAACAAACAATAATGAGCACTAAATAATTAAATCAAATTATTAATTATCTTAGAAAAAAAACAGTAAATAGAAAAAAATGATTCATTATCAATTTTATACCAATTTAATATAGAAAAAAAAATCAAAATCAAATTATATTAACTTTACAAACTTTTCTTGATTTCTTCTTGTCTACCTTCTTATCACCAACTTTGTTAACACTCACATTGGCTTTGGACCTTGTAACTCTAGCATTTTCACAATTTTTCATCTTTGATTTCTTCATTTTATGAGTGGGAATTTCATCTTCAAAATCAGAATTTGAAGCTTGTTCAACAACCTTTTTTCTCTTATCAACCATCTTATATTCTAGAACAACAACCTTTTTTTACGCTAAATAGCTTTGCATGTTGAGTTGCGACTGCTTCAAGGATAGTGAATTTTTTGAAAAATCAATTTTGAATTAAAATCAACCCTCTAAGTCGCACTTATATAATACGTGCGTACAAGAAAAACGTAAAAATTGTAGAAGAAAATTAAAGAGTAAAGATCTCTTGTGTATGAATAATGATATACCGAAAAACGTAAAAAATTGTAGAAGAAAGTTAAAAGAAGGAAAAAAAAAGTTGAAAAAGGTATAGAGTTAAGACTTCTATTGGTAATTAAAGACCTTAAAAGGTAAAAAAGTGTAGAAGTAAGTTAATTATTAAAGTTAATAAAAAGTAAAAAATCAATTCTCAACTTTAAAAAATATATTTACCATATATGACTCCTTAAATTGTGAACAAACTTTAATACTTAATTATTAAAAAAAATCATTGATACCAATAATATAACTTGCCATAATTATCCAAAGATTTAATTAAGAGTGATAAATGTTAAATGCTAAAAATAAGGAAATAATATAAATAATAAATATTAGAAAATTGATTTTTCGATGTTTAATTAAAATAGATTTTTCTAAAAAGTTTCTATAACTTGTAATTATTTGTTTAGTCTCATAATTATTAAAAAGTCTCGCTATAACTCATAATTAACAATCTAATAAGTCTATTTAGGATAATTTTCACAAATATGACATTTTGTGAGATTGGATTATTTTGACCCGACCCGGATTGATGATTTACCAAATTGGGTCAAGTTTAGAAATAATATTTAGGACGAACACCATACATCTCAATAGTGTGGAGTTTGATTACAAAATTTTGATATTTTTCATAATTAATAAAAATTCTAATTTTGGATCTGTTGAGATACGTAATTTAGCTTCCGATATGTCCAACAAAAATATATTTTTTTCCTTTGAAAAGATATATAATTAACTTTCGATACATTTTTTCAATTTTGGGTCTGTCAATATACATAATTTGCTCCTGATACATCCAATGAAGTTACACAATTATTGAAATTTTTATAATTACTTTTTAAGGATGAAATTTGTATAAATGTGACAAGTTAAGGTCTACGCTTATGTTATTTTTCCTAACATTAATGAGTTGGTCTTGATATTTTGTTACCCGTAATTTTTTTATATATATAAATGACTTTATAAAAGGTGGTCTTGATTTTTTGTCTCTGCTTGAATAAATTTTGCTCATATGTAGGACTGAGTGTTCTGTAATTGATTTTGTACTTTTAAATTTGAATTCAATAATTGATAATTAAGATAGATATCAAATATCATACTTTTAAACTTTGATAATTGAAGGAATGGTAAAGATTAACAATAAATTATTTATTTATTTATTAAAGAAAAAGTAAAAAAAATTGAGATTTTGATGTTTGACCCAACCCGAACTGATGCAGTGGCACTTGTTCCGTGCAAGAAATTACATGGGATAGCTTTAATAGTGGGTGACTTTAGTTTTTTATCCCTAAAGTCTTTACAAATTAGCTTTCCTTCCTTTTTATATATAGGACAAGTACATTTTTGCCTCTTTACACCTAAAATACTTGTAAACTTTCCATGCTCATTTGTGTCTCAATTTTTATTTATTTTTTATTTTAACTCTTTTATTTTCTTATTTTTATTTTTTTAATTTTAATTCACGTGTCTCAACCTTTATTTTTTTAATCAAACATTATTTATTTCTTCATTTTTTTTTAAATTTATTTATATCAACCTTTATTTTTCTTTTCCTTCATGTTTTTATCATTTGTCATTTTTTTCTTTGTTTTTATTTTTTTTTTTGGTTTCCCAAAGGTATCCCCACAGCCGGCAGCCGTGAGACTAATCATCTGTTCCTCGGTCAGCGCATTTTTGCGGTAGGGAACTGGCCATAGAGTTTGCTTCATTCGTCAGAGGCGGGCGTCGAACCCCCGACCTCTTGCTTAAGGGACATAACACTGAACCACTATGCCAACTCTAGTGGTTTCTTTGTTTTCATTTTGTTCCTTCATGTTTTTATCATTTCTCATTTTTTTTCTTTGTTTTCATTTTTTTAAAATTTTATTTTTATTTTTTCTTCTCATGTTTATTTTTCTCAATCTATTTTTTTTAAAAAAAAAATATTCTTTTTTTTTCTTAACCTTCATTGTTTTTTCTTCTATTTTTTCTCAATCTTTTTTCTTTTCTCTATTTTGTTTCTTCTCTTTTTTTTCCTCAACTTCGATTTCATTTTGTTAATAAATAGAAAGTTGGATAATCCTCCAAGGAATTTTTTTCTTTGACATCAAAATAAATTTAAGGGCATAACTTGTTATTTGAAAGTCCTTTGAGATAAGTCTTTTTTTCTTTGACATCAAAATAAATTTAAGGGCATGACTTGTTGTTTGGAAGTCCTTTGAGATAAGTCTTGCTTCTAAGATAAAAGTTATAGAATATCTCATAAATCAAGACACAATTTGATAGTGTCAAGTCTTACTCGTGGGACATAATTTGTTGTTTGAAAATAATTGAGCTAAGTTTTGCCTCTAAGGCAAAAGTTATAGAACATTTCATAAATCAAGACACAATGTGGTAGTGTCTACACTTGCCCCCATTGGGCGTAACTTTTTTTTGGGTGGTTCTTGGGCTAACTTTTATCTTAGAGGCAAGACTAATAGAGCATCACATATACCAAGACACAATATCGTAGTATCAACTCTTGTCCATGGGCGTAATTTATCAACTAAATCTTGCCTCTAAAGCAAAAATTATAGAACATCTCATAAATCAAGACACGATGTACTAGCGTCAACTCTTGCCCATAGAATGTAACTTGTTGTTTGAAAGTTCTTGGACTAAGTCGTGCCTCTAAGGCAAGAGTTATAGAATATCTCATAAATCAAGACATAATGTGGTAGTGTCAACTCTTACCCATGGGGCATAACTTGTTGATTGAAAGTCCTTGATTTATAAAACATCTCATCATTAAAGTCATAATGTAGTAGTGTCAAATCTTGCCCATGAAGCGTAACTTGTTGTTTGAAAGTCCTTAGGCTAAGTCTTACCTTTAAGGCAGGAGTTATAGAGCATCTCATAGATCAAAATATAATGTGGTAGTGTCAACCCTTACATGAGGCATAACTTTTTGTTTGAAAGTCCTTGGGTTAAGTCTTGTCTCTAAGGCAAGAGTTATAGAACATCTCATAAATCAAGACGATATGGTAATGTTAACTTTTGCCTATGGGGCCGAACTTGTTTCTTGAAAGTCTTTGGTCTAAGTCTTGCCTCTAAGGGAAGAGTTATAAAGCATCTCATAATAAATCAATACACAATTTGATAGTATCAACTCTTATCCATGGGGCATAACTTGTTGTTTGATGGTCCTTGAGCATTTCATAAGTAAAAACACAGTGTGGTAGTGTTGACTCTTTCCCAATGTACGTACTTGTTATTTGAAAATTCTTGGGATAAGTCGTGCATCTAAGGCGGGAGTTGTAGAACACCTCATAAATCAAGACATAACGTGATAATGTCAACTCTTTCTTGTGTGGCATAACTTATTGTTTGAAAGTCCTTGAGCTATGTCTTGTCTCTAAGGTGAGAGTTATAGAACATCTCATAACTCAAAACACAGTTGGTTGTGTCAGCTCTTACCCATGGGACATAACTTGTTGTTTGATGGTCATCGAGCATTTCATAAGTAAAAACACAATGTGGTAGTTTTGACTCTTGCCCAATGTACGTAACTTGTTGTTTGAAAATTCTTGGGATAAGTCATGCCTCTAAGGCAAGAGTTGTAGAACACCTCATAAATCAAGACATAATGTGATAGTATCAACTCTTGCCCATGGGGCGTAACTTATTGTTTGAAAGTCCTTGAGCTAAGTCTTATCTCTAAGGTAAGAGTTATAGAACATCTCATAACTCAAAACTAGGGGTGTTCATGGGTCGGTTTGGGTCGGATATTGATCAAAACCATAATCAAACCAACTTAGTTGATTTTTAAATTTCTAAAACCAAACCAAACCAACACAAAAAAATAACTGTAGGTTTGGTTCTTGTCGGTTTAGTTCAGTTCGGTTCGGTTTTTTGGTTTATAACTTTAAAGTTAATGATAAAAGTTGAAAGTTTTCTTTAAAAAAATCCAATCCAACATATGAGATGTCAATCGAGTGTTGTTCCTCAACCTTGAAACTAAGATGTCAATTTAGTGTTATACTTAGGCAACGCCATGAACAACACCATATGAACGCTTCTACAAAAGTATTTAGAAACTACATATAAGGGAATGATATGATAACCCCCCCAAAAAGTAAACACATAAATTTTTTGCTCAATAGAGACCAAAAAGAAAGTTCAAAACTAGTGATTGTCTATATTCTAGTAAACTCACCTATAAAATCCCATAGACAACAAGATAATTTTCACAATTAGTATCATTTGCCATTCAAAGTGCAAAAATCGTATAGAATCTCATAACGTATCATCAACTAGATGGAGACATATGACTAAAAGTGCAATGACTAAAGTTAAATTCATGATTAAAATTTAAAATATAAAATATATTTATATTTTATTGAATAATAATTAAATAATTTATATATGCATATGTATGTGTGTGTATATATATATATACATATATATGTGTGTGTGTATATATATATATAATTTTTATCGGTTCGGTCTAGTTATTTTATCGGTTATTTTAGAGTAAACCGAAATCCAAACCACATAAGTGTCGGTTTTAAAAATTTAAAACCAAACCAAACCTAACCAAATATCAATTTTCTTAATCGGTTTGGTTTGGTTCGCGATTCGGTTTGGTTTTTAACCAAACCATGAACACCCCTACTCAAAACACAATGTGGTAGTGTCAACTCTAACCCATGGGACGTAACTTGTTTGAAAGTCCTAAGTTTTGCCTTTAAGACAAGATTTATAGAACAAATCATAAATCAAGATACAATGTAGTATCAAAAATTGAAAGTCACCTTATTTTGAGGTTATTCTTGTAGTTTTTTCCTTTTTCCCCTTCTCACTCCTTTTTCTATTTAATGCTAGATACCGAGGGCCCAATATATGTTTTTTTGTCTCAATTTATGTGACACAAATATAATTTAGATAATCAATCATGTTTTTAATATATTTGTAGATATTTTAAGTTGTTAACTATTGTAATTTATAATAATTTTTATGTAAATTTTAAATAATACATGTTACTCTCATTGTCCAAGATTTTGTAGCACTAATAGTCAACTATATTTTTAAAATAATTTAAATTTTAAATTATTGAGATTTATAATATTTTTTCTTCTATACCAATTTAAGTGACACTGATATAATTTCGACAATCAACCAAATATGTTATATCTTTTAATTTTTTTAAGTCATTAATTATTGTGATTTATAGTATTTTTACGTATTTTTTTTGAAATCTGTAACAAATTAATTTTTTAGACATTTTAAGTTGTTAACTATTATAATTTATAATACTTTTTATGTAATTTTCAATTAATATATATTACTCTCATTGTCCAAACTTTTGTGGCATTGATGGTCAATTATATTTTAAAAATAATTTAGATTTTTAATTATTATGATTTATAATACTTTTTCTTCT
Source organism: Capsicum pubescens (assembly GCA_030864215.1). Classification (NCBI taxonomy): domain Eukaryota; kingdom Viridiplantae; phylum Streptophyta; class Magnoliopsida; order Solanales; family Solanaceae; genus Capsicum; species Capsicum pubescens. Next base: position 40,208,126 of record CM061542.1, on the reverse strand, counting down.
ATTCCAATATAAGTGGTATTGCTATAATTTCGAGAGTCCGACAAATATTTTATATCTTTTAAATTTTTAAGTTGTTAATTATTATGATTTATAGTATTTTTTTACGTATTTTTTGGTCTCAATCTATGTGACACAAATAAAATTTAAATAATCAGTTGTTTTTTTAATATGTTCTTATAGATATTTTAAGTTGTTAGCTATTGTAATTTATAGTACTTCTTGACAGTGTAATTTACTATTTTAAGCAGTTAGCTATTGTAATTTATAATACTCTCTCCTTGTCCAAACTTTTATGGCATTGATAGCCAATTATATTTTAAAATAATTTAAATTTTTAATTATTATGATTTATAATACTTTTTTCTTTTATTTCAATTTAAGTGACACTGATATAATTTCGAGAGTCAACCAAATATCACAGTTGAAGTAGCGAAGTAGACATGTCTTAAATGACTCATAATAACTAATTAGAAGTTATATAGCAAAATTGCTATAAAAAATACTTGTGAAAAAAATTTAAGTATGCATCATATAAGGTGACAAGTTAATTTAAAACATCAAGAGTTAATTTATCATTTTATGTCTATTATACATTTTTTTATCAAATATTATTAATTTTTTAATAGTTAAACGACTTATAATAATTAATTAGGGGTGACATAGGAAAATTACAATTGAAACAACTGAAGCAGACATGTCATAAATATCGATTTTATTTTTTAAAAATTAAATATTATTAATTTTTTAATACATAAATGACATATAATAATTAATTAGGAGTGATATAGTAAAATTATGGAGTAAGCGGGTGAATGTCTGCAAGGAGGATGACGGGAAGTTCCTCAATTGTCTCTTATTATATAAGAGAAAGTAATGGACTTTGGCCTTTTTCACTTTGGCAGTTGGGCCTGATTAACAGAAATTAATTAACCCATATAATCCATTTATGTATTTATTATTTACTTAAAGTTATTTATTTTCGATTTTTTCAAGTATAAATATTGAGCCTAAAATATCTTGTACAAAATTTTTACATAGTTGAAATGAAAAGTATTTCAATATATATAATTTTTTTTTTATGCTCTCATTACTAGTTTAAAGTCATAACTAGATTTATAAAATTTTCAAATTAATTTTCAGTCCCCTCCCTCCAAAAAACAAAAACAAAACAAAAATACTATGCATATCTATTATATACGTTTTATGTTACCTTTGTTCAAAATAGTTTCATGCATTTGACTAGTTTTACATAGTATTCAAAAATTTTGAATTAGTTAACTTTTACAGATTATTTTATCGAATCACGTAGTTCGTTCTTTTAAACTATATTTTATCTTTTAACATATTAATATTGATGTTGTTTAGTAAATTTTATTTTTATTTTTATTTTTATTTTTTATTGAGTATTAATTATATATTATAATATAAATAATTCAATGCTTACATATTTTTAAGAACCTTATTTTTTTTTTATTGGAGGAATAATTTGAAAGGAAAAAAAATGAAATAAAATAATATTGCAAAGTGTAAGTACGAAAAGGCACAATATTTTTTAAGAAGGACTTGCAAAACAAAACTAAGAAAGAAATGTTAAGATAGGTTAAAATTTAGCAGGTGTCTGCTTTGCCTTATAATGTAATTTTTATCGAATCCCTGAAGAAAAATTTCGAATTCGCCACTATCACCTCTAGTTTGATGCAGTAGTATATTTCGACAGTATGTTGTAGTTGTAGGGAAAGTATAGAGTCAAAGAAAGACGGGGCAAGAGGAACAAAGAAGTATTGGTCCTTGATGTATTGGAATTGGTCCTTGATATATGATAGCGATCCCTCCGTCCTAAATAAGTGATGTTTTAGCTTTTTTCATTTTGTTTTAGATAATAAAAAACATATCAATGATATTCTTCCAACCTTGTCCCTTTTAAGTAAAAAGAATTTTACATAATCAAGAAATCATCAAAGAGTTATATATTTTTAAAGTTATTTACTAAAGGTATGTTAATAGATCTTTTTTTTTATTTTCTAGGATTAAATAGCTTCTTAAGAGGTGTGTCTAAATTAAAAACACCACTTATTTAGAAACGTAGAAAGTATAACAACATTGTAATGGGTAGCTTTCAGAAAACAACCACTGTTTGACGAAATAGTGGCCACGCTAGCCATAGTTTTTAAAAGTACCATCTATAATCGATGCATCAGTTGTATGCGACTGATTGTATTTGATATAAAATATAAATACAGTGACTTATTACATGCACCAAAAAACATATAATTTGTATGGTTTGATACAAATAAAAATTTATCGTTTGATGCAAATATATCATTTGTATTTGGATGGTTCAATTTGTGTCACCGAATACAATTTGTATTTTATAAAACTATATAATTGTATCATATACAAATACAAAATTTTCATTTGATGCAAATGCATTATTTGTATTTGGATGGTTCAATTTGTATCAACGAATATAATTCATATCAAATCTTACAAATGTAATATATATTGAAACAGAATATAAAATATCGAATATATACTGACTAGATACATTGAAATTAAATAAAAATATAAATGCCTGAAACAAAATACAAAATACCTAATACATATTGACTAGATACAAATGTATCATGCTTCAGTTGAATAGATATAAGAAAATCAGAAAGAGAAAGAGAGCGGAAGGTGGGAGAGAGAAGCAGCGAGAGAGGGGGGAGGGGGGAGGGGGAGGGGGAGGAGGGAGGGAGGCAAGCGAGATAGGAAAGATAAGAGGAGAGTGTCGAGACAAGAGGAGTATAGTTATTTTAGGCTATAGATTGTAATTAATTATTTATGTTTGTTAAGTCCTATAGTTTAAGAAAATAGAGAAGACTTTTAAATTTTATGGTCTTAAATTAAAATTGTGTCAAATGTATTAAAATATTCCTTAATTTTGTGGCCTCAAACATACCACGTCAAAAATTAAAACTAAAATATTTCCAAAAAAGAAACACAAATCATTCTTTTTGAAATAGACTAAAAAGAAACGTAGTTTTTTTTATGAAACAGAGGGAGTAATAAATTACTCGAGTTAATAACTTAAATGGTCGCTCAACTTTGGACTTTTATCCCAAAAAGTCAGTCTGAGTGACTTTCTGAGTAAAAATGTGAAAGTTGAGTGACTTTTTGAGTAAAGATCAAAGTTGAGTGACTTTCTGGGATAAAAGTCCAAACTGACTGGGCCTCGCGACGCGGGGCCATCGCGATAGCCCACTGTTTTGAAAATGCAAACACGCCCTAAACGAGTTCCAAAAATTTTAAAACTCTCCCCGAGTGTACTGCGACCGTGCCCCATCGTAACGCAACTTGAAAATTGGAAAACGAAGGTTGAGAAGGTCGTCAAATAAATCCCCGAAGTTCGGTGGTCTAAAATGAGACTAAGTGTTGAACACTTGCTAAAATTTTCTAAGTGTTGGACCTTATATTGAGCTTCAAAGAGCTAAACGAGCTGAATATGAACGCAATGTTTTTGCGGGGTCTTACAGTTTATTAATTACATTTTTGATTAATGTGAAAAGTAATGACTTAATTAAATTAGAAAATATTGTGATAAGTCATGACTTTTCAGATTATTATTATTAATTAGTTCTTTTCAAGAACCGCTTTTATTGAGTTGTGACTCGATATAGGTTGCATCAGATGAATCATCTGTGATAATAGATATATCATCTGTTGCAACAATAGTGAACCTGTTGCATCAGATAATTTATTTGTTGCAACATATAATCTACTTTTTTTAAAAAAAAATAACTATCATCATATCCTTAATCCAAATTTGCTTACTTTTTTATTTTATAAATAAAAAAATACCTTTTCAAATTCCTTGATAAAATAATAACCATTTTATTATATAATAAATAATTTAAAAAATAAATTCAAAAACAAAAATGGTGAAAAGTGACGATCAGTTATTAAAATTGTGGCTATAAATTGTGTTTATCATTTATTTTCCTATTATTTATTTACAAAACTTTTTCATATTGAATAATCGAAAAGTCATGTCTTTTTCTTTTCACCCTCTCAATAACAACAAGAACTCTTTTTTATTAATAACCGCCAGGTGCAACATATGATCGATCTGTCGTAGCACATTAACCTCTGCTCAATCCCTACCACCAACCGTCGACATGTTGAGAATAAGGAATAAACAGAATGATTATTATTAAATACTATATAAGAATTAAAAATTCAAAGTCGACAACAAAATGAAATGAATGTTCATAGATTTTTGAATCCCTTGGGTAGATCCAATATACAAAAGGAGGAAAATACATACATGCGCTAAAATAAAAAACATTAGCTAATTATTATTACTACTATTATTATTATTGTCAATCAGACATTTTTCATCCGGCAGCCTTGCTCCGAAGTCAACCAAATCTCTCTGAAGTTCATCAACCTGCCTTTGAAGTTCACACAAGGACTCGATATAAATATTCTTGTACGAATCTGGATCATCCATATTTGTAAGGAGGGACCTATTTATAAATTATTGTATCTCGAAAAGAAAAGAAAATTGCTTTAAAATAAATCTAACATATGGGTAATCTGTTGCAAAATATATTCTTTATGTTAGATAACTTACAACATACTGGCAATCTTTTGCAACAGATGTATATATCTATTTGATTTCTGCAACAAGTTGATCAACTGTCGTAACAGATGTCTCCAATTGTTTGACAATATAAGCAAATGTGTCATCTGTTGCAACTAGCTAGTCATCTGTTTATTCAATTTAAGCCATAGATGGTCTAGAAAGAATAATGTGTGTGCAGATGGATCCATTATCATATGTATGAAAGTTAAGTATATATTACTGATAAGGTCACCGGGACAACACACACAAAGTACAATGTTTTTGTGAATGCAGTTTTTAACCGATTAGGCATTGATCATTCAAACAAAATCCTGCATTGTACCGTTAAGTTTGATGGGTTCGAAATTGATAAGGCTGAGAACCTCATGAAGATGGTGCAGATACCCTGTTACGAAATACTAACGGTTGTTGCTCGTGTTTATGCGTATCAAGTTTTGAGAAGGGATCAATATTTGTCGTCACTGCAGAGACCAATAGTGATTGGACTTAACTTTAAGTGTGCATTGGACCCTTAGAGGGCCCTCGAAGCCTCGCACTGCATCAAACAAGAATGGAAAACCAATATAGTTATTGCCCTGGCCAAAATTTATATGGTTGGGTTGCTCGCTCGGGGTGATGATTATATGCCAGAAGGTGCTGTAGGAGAATGCTTTCGAGGGAAAATGGGTGGTTGATGGAAGACTATATCCTCTGAGAGCTAAATGAAGAAGAGACATAGGGTAGAAAGTAACTTCTAACGAATCTGGCTGATGGAATTATCTTAACAAATGCAAAATCTGAACCAAGTGCAAATATGAAAGTGTATCCGGTAATGTAATTTCGTCTGTTGTGTCTCTGAAAGAAAAATAATGCAGATAGACACTTTGCTAGGGAACTGTGTGGTCGAGATTATCACCTAGATAGAAAATAGGAGAAAACTAACAAAGCAGCCTCACGGGCATCGAGGGTTGAAATGATGTTCAGAAAGTCTAGAAAACTTACGCCAACAACAACTGCAGTTAAAATAAGAAATCTAAGCGAAGGCGGCAATTTTTGAATTTTAAATTTCATTCCATGCCTTCTTGTTTGTGTTTCCGATCAGGTCCACTGTCGTTGACCTGATCGGAACCACAAACGATATTGAAAGGAAAATAGAGTATCATTACTTCCTTAGCAATATGGATTAATTGATTGTGTTTTCTTGTTTTAGCATGCTTTCAACATTCCTTGGAGAAGATCAGATGCTTGCTGTAGTATGTGAATCCCGATAATTTTCAAGCTTGCCTCTAGCTTGCTGATTCTATATTCAAGCTGATCGTTGCCGTCTTCGAAGTTGGTAAGGAGTTTCTCGTCTCTTGTGAGCTCGATCAGGAACACTACCTTCAAAGTTGTGGCATTCTAGAAGCCCTTTAGAACACTTTTTTCAGAAGCCATGGAGGGTCGTTGTGTTTGTTTTAGGTTAAAATGTGTTGATGCACGTTGAAGATGTGGTCCCAACAGTTGAACAATAGACTTTTATCGAGCATTGCTCCATGCATCTTGCTCAACCAATTTTATAAATTAGTAAGCATGGAGTTACGTAGCATGTGCCAGACATGCTTGCCTGGGAGCAATTCTTCAGAAGACATCAACAGATATTTTTAGAAGAATTGCTCCCAGGCAATCATGTATGGCGACGGTGTAGACTTTTGCATAGCAGATATCTTGTCATCTATATTAGAGAAGAACGATCAGCAGAAGGGTTGAGGATTGAGCTCGTTTGATTTGTGCACTAACTCGGTCATATTTTTTTATAGGGTAATGAGCTTGGAGTTACGTAACGTTTGATAGGCTTGATAGAGACGGGTTAGATCACACGCTACGTAACTCTATGCTTACTAATTTATCAAATTGGTTTAGCAAGATGCATGGAACAACGATTGAAAAAAGTATGTTGTTCAACTGTTGGGACCACATCTTTAACGTGCATCAACACATTTTGACCTAAAACAAACACAAAGACCCTCTATATATCCTTTAAGGCTTCTGAAGAAAGTATTCTGAAGGGCTTCTAGAATGACACAACTTTGAAGGTGGTGTCCTTGATAGAGCTCACAAGAGATGAGCAACTCCTTACCAACTTCGAAGATGGAAACGACCAACTTGAATACAGAATCAGCAAGCTGGAGGCAAGCTTGAAAATTATCAGGATTCACATACTACAGCAAGCATCTGATCTTCTCCAAGGAATGTTGAAAACATGTTAAGAAAAGAAAACACAATCAATTATAACTATATTGCTAAGGAAACAATGATACTCTATTTGTCTTTCAATATCATTTGTGGTTCCGATCAGGTCAACGATAGTGGACCTGATCGGAAACACAAACAAGAAGGCATGGGATAAAATTTAAAATTCAGAAATTGCCGTCTTCGCTTAGATTCCTTATTTTAATTGCAGTTGCTGTTGGCGTAAGTTTTCTAGACTTGCTGTACATCATTTCAACCCTCGATGCATGTGAGGCTTCTTTGTTGGTCTTCTCTTATTTTCTATCTAGGTGATAATACTGACCACGCAACTCCCTAGCAAAGTGTCCATCTGCATTATTTTTTTCCAGATAGACAACAGACGAAATTACATTACCGGATACACTTTCAGATTTGCACTTGGTTTAGATTTTGCATCTGTTAAGATAATTCCATCGGGCAGATTCACTAGAAGTTACTTTCTTCCTTATGTCTCTTCTTCAATTAGCTCTCAGATGATATAGTCTTCTATCAACCACCCATTTTTCCTCGAAGGTATTCTCCCACCGCACCCTCTGGCATATGATCATCACCCCGAGCGAGCAACCCAACCATATAAATTTTGGCCAGGGTAATAACTATATTGGTTTTCCGTTCTTGTTAGATGCAGTGCTAAGCTTTGAAGGCCCTCTAAGGGTACAATGCACCCTAAAAGTTAGTCCAATCGCTATTGAATCTCTTTACAATGACACCAAAACTAGATCCCTCCACAATGCTTGACAAATAAACATGAGCAACAACCAACATTAAATCTTAACAGGGTATCAGAACCATATTCATGGTCCCTCAGCCATATCAGTTCAGACCTATCAAACTTAACTGTAAAATTGCAGATATCTTGTTTGAACGATCTATGACTAATCAGTAAAAACAACATTCACAAAATCAATGCACTCTATGTGTGTTTCCACGATAACATTATCAGTAATACATTTCCCCCACATGTGAAGTGGTTACATCTGCAAGCAGTTTATTCCTCCGAACCCATCTTTACTGCAACCTCTTGTTATAGTCCGTCAAAAGTTGATCAACTGTCAGTTCCTTATATCTACAAAGAAGAGGAAAAAAATGATGTCACAAAAAGAACATTATCCATCTATTGCATCAGATGTGGAGTCTGTTGTAACAGATGCGGAGTCTGATGGAATACATCAAACCAGCCTTTCTGGTAGTTTGATTTGTTCCAATAGTTTTTCCATCTTTTGCAACATCAATAATAGCATAGACATCAACAACAAAGAAATAACAACATTTATTCGAACAACATCATAAAAAACAAAGAAGCAACATCCTTTGTTCCAGAACCATCAATAACACCACACCACAAGTTCCAACAATGCCAACCCCACCAAAAATATTAATAACTGCATCAACAATAAAGAAACAAACAAAATACATACAAAAAAAATGATACTTCCAACAAGGCTTTTAAACTTCTCCAACAGATGACTTTTTTCGCATATTGTAATAAAAATTCTAGGTTTATTTATTCAACACTTAAAAGTTTCTTCAATTTTTTTTAATAAATATGATATGGGTAAATAGTAATTAAATAAAAATACAGATGTAAATAACTTGAAAATAAGAAGACAAGAATGAAAGAGCAATAATTAACCATACCTTAATATAAAAAAGGAGATCAAAACATAAATTTCAGTCGAGGAAAGATATGGATCGGTTTAGATCCAAAAATATATTTATGAGAAGAGAAGAGAAAAGAGAGAAAAAAGGTTGTGAACCTAAAGAGGAGATTAAGAAAAATATGAGAGTTGAATAAAATAACTGTAGTTGAAGGAAAAGATGAGATAATTTCTATAGATGTATTGTGTACGTAGACGTGGTGGTTTTCAATATTCATTAATTAATATTCATTAATAATTTGAGGGGCACGAGGAAGACTAAGACTAGTGACATTGAAAAAACAAGACAAGACTGCTCAATGAACTCACTTTTGAGATATCCAAGAAACATTTTTTACCACCTTTAGTAGTAAGTACTACTACTTGATATTATCTATTCGGACCAAAAGCTTGCTTTAAAATTAAAAGAGAAAAAAAGCTTTTCAAACAGATATGTCATCTGTTGCAACATGTTGCAACATATATAAATATCTGTTTAGAAATCCGAACAGCTCAGTCATCTGTTACAACAGATATAAATATCTTTTTAAAAATCCCAACAACTCAGTCATCTGTGACAACAGATGAAAATGTTCATTTGATAATTAATTAAATCAGATATGTCATCTATTACAATAGATATAAATATCTGTTTGAAAATTTCCAACAGCTCAGTCATCTGTCACAACAGATACAAATTTTTATTTGATAATTAAATCAGATATGTCATTTATTGCAACAGATATGAATACCTATTTGAAAATTTTTGACAGCTTAGTTGTTTGTTGCAACGGATTTTATTGCAATTGATTTAGATGGAACTAGGGATGAATGCATGAGCTCGCAGGGTCAACTATAAATCTAATCGAGTCTTTGCAATTGCATAGTGTTGGTATTGCGTTCATCCCGACCCGAGTCGTCGATCGATCACTCTGAGTTGAAATGAGTTCTCATCAACTCAATGTTAGAATAATGATAGTACTTAAGTTGATTTAGGTAGAACTAGGGATGAATGAATGCGCTCGCAGGGTCAACTACAAATCCAATCGAGTCTTTGCAATTGCATGACATTGATATTGTTTTATCCCAACCCGAGTCGTCGATCGATCACTCTGAGTTGAAATAAGTTCTCATCAACTAATGTTTTAAAAACTATATCTTTTAAAAAATTTAAAATTAATTAAGACCAATTCGGACCAAATTAGCAATTTCAAAACTTGTCACTCTTTTCCAAAATTACAAATCAACCCATACAAATCATCCATTTGCGTGAAAAACTTTTCATTTCAAATCTTAAGTTCTCTCTCTTCTCTCTCTCTCTGGGTCTCCTCTCCTTCTCAATAATACAAACAACAACTACTCAATATATTGCTCAACCCTTCAAAATAGGTTGATTTTCTTCCCATTTACGACTATATATAGTTGTTTTTTTCGACTTTATTCCCACTTGTATCCATCGTTTTCTCTATCTTTACAGGTAACAGAGTTCGAGAAGAGTTCTACATTTGTTCTTTATTCTAAAAAATAGGGCTTTTTAGTTAATGATGAAACAAAAGACTTTTAGTTGTATTATCTTCGAGAATGGGTTAACAATTTTGAGTTTTGATGCTAAAAAGTAGGAAGCACCTGAGAAAATCCTAGTTTTTCTCTCAGTATTTTGTTGGCTGTCATGGTATTATTAGATGGTGTTTGTGGTATTTTTGGTGGTTGTTGTTGGTGGTGTTGGTATTTATGTTTTTTGGCGGTGGTATCGGTGGTCTTGGTGTTGGTATTGGTGGTGGTCTTGGTGGCATTGGTTGTGGCATTGGTTGTGGTGGTGGTGGTCCATCTGCTGCAATGGGTGAAAGATCTGTTGGGACATATTAAATAGGTCTTCAAACAGATTCCCCATCTGTTCCAACAGATGGGTTATCCATTGGAGTATTTTCTTATAATGTGGTGTAGAATAATCTATTAAAATTTTTCCATATATTGCAACAGGTGGAATATCTGTTGGGAGATATTAAATAGTTCTTCAAACAGATTCAGGTTCCCCATCTGTTCCAACTGATGGGTTGTCCGTTGGAGTATTGTTTTTTTGTTATGTGGTAGGAATAATTTACTAAAATTTTTCTCACCTTTTCTAAAAAAATTATGCAGACATCAAATGCAATGTATTTTTTTTAATTTTGTTTGTAGTTAAAAAATGTCTCCCAAAGGAAAAGAAACTAAAGTGGAGAAAGTGGATCAACTTCTGATCACCAAACAAAAAAGGCTAGAGTACAGATAGATTCGGAGGAACTTCTAGAATAATCTCAGTCAGGGCAAAATAAAGTCGAGGAAAGTAATAACTCCTCCTCACCAATGGGGCATGAAATAATATCAAAATTTCAGCATGATTCTGTCAAAACCATTAGTATTGACAAGTTTTGAGTTGCGATGCCAATGAATAGCCTTAAAGCAGTATTTGGTGATCTTGTACTTAAATGTCAACTGAGGAACCTTTTGACGAACTTAGGAGTATTATGAAGAAGGAAAACATAGATGGACTTTTTAAGAAGAGCTACTTTGCACACTTTCTTGAGCTGTCTGGGCCCTGCCCTCTCTGTTTCCCAATGATCATGGTATATGGCCTTCTCAAGCGTAGGATCAAGTATGCGGGGGATGATGGAGGTCTGAAGGAGGACGGAAAAAATATGAATGAAGTCTGGATCAACTACTGTGGCATGCCAGTTTGTTTTGGATTGAAAGAGTTTGCCGTTGTGACGGCCTTGAGATGCGATCTTCCAGAAGAACCTCCCATCAAGAAAATACCCCACAAAGGGTCCAACAAACGCAAGGTAAAAAAATATGGGTTGTTGGGCATTGTTGGACCTAGCTACAAAGTGGAGGATTTGATGGCGGATCTCAAGAATAAAGACTTACCAAAGCACTACAGGGAGAAATTGTGCTTAGTTTGGTTTGTCCATTCCGTTTTATTGGAAAGAGACGTCAGGAAAGTTATAGAACATAATTTGTTGGCGCTTGCTGATGATTTTGGGAAATTCAACGATTATCTCAGGGGATACGACATTTACTACTTGACTATCAAATATTTACTGAAAGAGCTAAAGCCAAAGAAGACCACATTATACGGCTTTCCTTGGGCTTTCATGGTAAAATTGATCACTATTTTTACTCATTCATTAATTTATATTGAATATACTTGTGACTTTTTTTTTTGCTTGCTTCCTGTTTATAATTTTTAGGCTTGGGCATGTGAAGCCATTTCTCCCCTCCGAAAGCATTTGAAGGATTACCCGGATAAGGTTTTTCATCCAAGGATCCTTAGGTGGTTGGCTGTAGTAGAGAGCAACAAAAAAATATTAATGAGGCTGATCTCTTTAACCCTCTGGATGATGCAGTACGTCCTCTTTCAACTAAAATAATTTGTCTTAAAGAAAGATATTTAAACAGATGTTCCATCTGTTGCGACAGATGGGTCGTCTGTTGCAACAGATTACCCCTCAAATGCAACTGGTGCAATAGATGGGTAATCTGTTATGACAGACGATCTATAGTTTGCAACAGATTAACCATATATTTCTCTGATCTCTGAACACTACTCAATAGATTACCCATCTACTGCAAATTATGCAACAAATGGGTAATCTGATGTAACACATTATCAATCTGTTTCAATATATAGATCAGCTATTGCAGTGGCTAGATCGTCTGTTGCATAAGTTGGCTGTGTTAACATAACCCGAGCCTCATGTAATCTAACTGACTGCAAATTATTATTATATGATTTAAATTCCTCCTATCTTTTTTATAGGTTGTGCATCCTTGGATCATGCCTACCATTGATGAGCTGGGAATGACTTCTTTTCTTACTCTGGGTCTTGTTGATATAAAAGAAGACCCAACGGTGGAGTTAATAAAGAAGGAATTGGATGGAGCAACATCCATAAGAAGAGCAGTTAGGGAAGGTCAGCCTAATGTTGAAGCTCTTCACGACCAACCTCAAACTGCAACAGATCCGGGTGCTTCTTCTGGGGGTATTACCGGTAGAGTTGTTTGTGATGGTGGCCGCCATCCTGTTGCTGCTTCTCCTGCTAGTCATGATTATGAGCATGTTGGTGCTCAGCAAAAAATAAATATGTTTGAAAATACCCCTTGCACAGGTCCTCCCTCTCACCCCTACACCGTTCCCTCCCACCTTTACAGTGGTCCCTCTCACCCCTCCTCACTCTCATGTTCTCATTGTAAATACAAAGTGTACAAGAACAGAGATGATAAACTCCTTGAAAAGCTAGAGGTTATTGCTGAAGCTGCCGATGAGTTGAAATCCAGGAGGGGTGTCATACCATCCAACGAGGTGAGGGAGTCTTGCACTCCTACAGTGGAGGTTAGGAGGAAGAGAAGAAAAATTAGACAAATTCTCTTCGTTCTGAAATCAGCAAAAATTGCAACTCCCCCCGCTCCAATAGTTGTTGAATTTCAGGGCCCCCCGAAGAAGGTGGACATATTCGCAGCGCTTGGCAAGGAGAAGAAGAAGGAACTGGAAAAATTCATCGAGATGAAGGTTCAAAAAGAATACACCATGCATTCATTTGCTGCCAAAGACTTTTCAAATATGACAAATATGTGCGTGTGGTACAAGGGCAAGGTAAGTTTACTTTTGCTAATCTACCCTTCCAATCTACTCTATGAAGAAGAATATACGCAGCAGATGTGTAATCTGTTGCCAAAACTTGGTATTCTGTTGCAACATAATACATATCTGTTGTATAAGTTGCGTTGGTTGGGTAATCTGTGAACTGATTCAGAGAACCCTCTGCATCAGATTCTTTCGACTGTGTTTTTATTCTTTACAATTACCAACCTATTTAAAAATTGTCTTCTTATACCACATTATGTTGATGAAATTCTCTGCCTCATGAGGGGTAAGCAATTAGCGTACCCGGATGCTTATGATGCTGCCGATAGAATAATAGACCTTAACTTCTACAACAATTTCAAGGATAGGTATGCGAAACTATGTAAGATAGCTGATTTCGGTGGCCCAGGATTTGATCAGTTAGTTTCTACGTTCCAATGGGATGAAGAGCGATTAAATATGTTAGAGGAAAGAGGCCATATCCACACGGCAAGAGCTGGACCAAGGAAAAGAGAATCCTTGCAGTCATGAACGTGGATATCATACATTTTCTCAAGTTCAGATACTACTATATGAGGGAAAAATTAAGGTTTATGATTGCAACTTACCTGTTTTCAGCGAAAAGACGTTTTTAACCCATATGCAACCACTCTTGAAGTTGTTGCCCAAGTTGTTGACGTAGAGTAAGCTGATGGATTATTTACCGGCTGAAGTCTTGGTGAAGGAATCATGGAATTTTGAAGGTCAAAATAAGAACATCTAGCTCCCAAGAAATACACCCGGTGCAGCGTGTGGGCCGTACTCACTTGCATACATCGAGTGTTTGCTGATCGACACACAAATGACTGGTGTGTGCGACACCGTTGTGGGAAAGATGCAATGGGTCTGGGCATATGGGGTACTAACTAAATACTTGGAGCCCGTGTATAAAAAAGAACATGTACAAAGACAGAGACGAACACAATAATAAATTTTCATTTCAAGCCAATTCACTTTACATGTAGTGGCAATAATTTTTATGTCTGGCCAAGTTGAATTTTTATAATGCAACAGATTTTATATCTGTCGTAATAGATATAGTACCTGTTGTGATAGATTGATTATCTGTTGAAATAGGTTGGTCATCTATTGCGTTATGTAGATGTTCCCAGTATGTCTGTCGCAACAGATATACGATGTTTTACAATAATAACTTATCTGTTGCAACTGATCGGTAATCTGTTGGATCAAATCAAAAAAGTAGGAAGACTTGTTATATAATTTCCAGCAGATGACCTACTTGTTGCATCTCATGTTGCAACATATGTCTAAATCTGTCTGATAAGATATGTCGTCTGTTGCAGCAGATGTATTATCTGTTGCGATATTTGAATCTAGTACTCCATTTCAATTAACATGTTCAAAACTAAGGATAAATTATATTCGTAGACAAAATAAAATAAATCGAAGCCTTCAGAAATTACATGAAAGAATTCAACAAATAAATGAAATGTAAAAAAAATCATTATGGGCACAAACGATCTACACTACAAATAAATCAACAAGTTAAACCAAAGAGGATAGGTTATTACATTGACGGACTCAAGCTATAAAGATATAATCAATATGGAAAAGTTTTTCTTCATCCGGTGCTACGAAATTCGGCTTTGGTCATCGTGGATCTTTAACGTCGGTTGTGTACGGCTTCTGAGCTTTCGCTTCTTCGTATTTCCATAAAAGATCAGCATATCTTTTGCGGAGTAATCCGGCATCAAGTCCATCATTTGGTACTTGTAATCCATCGCTCAAATACTCGGCATAGGCGGCAACAAAAGGACCGCAATCCCTGCGTTATAAAAAAATAGATAATCCATATCTTGTAGTTCATGCAAGCATTGTGAAATTTGTGAAATGAAACTAAATCATGACACTTAAACTTACAGGCTACCAATGGTTTGTTGAGCAATTCCGTCAATATATTGTACATCAAATGGATTAGCCATTTTATCCTGGTATGCTTTAATCATCGACCAATCAGTACGAACCTTTTGGTCCAAAAAGCCACTCATATCAAGGTAAGTAGGCAATATTTTGGACAACTTTTGAATCTCAGATGACAGCCCGGAACGTCTCCTTCGCGACATCGAGTCATAAACTCGGATGGGCCTCATTTTTAGAATGACGACAGCCAACACCCAATGGAATTCATCACCACAATTGATTAGGATATACACTTCGTCGACCAAATGCCAAGGTAAGCCAGCCAGAATGCTAAAACCTTTGATAATGTTGATTAAGCATTCCTCGTTTTGGGAAACTTCCGACTGCAGTTGACAGTACCTATCGTAGGCATTATTGATGTAAACTTTGTACAAACAATTTCCTGTTGTGTATCTATATTGTTCTTGTGTTTGCAACTTGGCCTTCTTTCAGAGGTAGTGAAAAATGACATCGATGTGTTGCACATATTATCAAATAATTCGGATTACGTGATGAAAAAATCAACACGCAGATGCAATTAAATAAAGTATTAATTAATAGTAATATGCAAGGCATTTAAACCTCATCATACCAGCAAGTTTGGGGTTGTGACATCAAATAGAACCAATTCTTCATTCCGGGATGTGCAACCATAAATTCGAACATATCAAAACCAAGACTCGATTCGTTCACTTTGTAGCGCTCGTCATTTTGTTTTCTACATAATGATTTATATGTGTTAATGTCAAGTTCTTACAATAAGAATTGTATAAACCAATATCTATAAAATTGATTTATGTACCTGCCGGTATGATGCTTTAACAGCCAATCGGCGATCCATTCTGAATAGTCGTTGATCAACTGTGTTAGTTTTTTTAGAGCCTCGTCCGAGATGTTGAACCCTCCAAACGGGTAATTCTTTCATTCTCCCAAACTGACAAGCTCGAATTTTTCTTCATCTTTAGAAGCGGTTGATGGATTATCAACTGTGATAGTATGCTCTTCGGCAGTAACTGTGTGTAACACCCCGAAACCAAGTCCAGAGACGTCACACGGTGCTTAAGTCTACGAGTAGCCCTAAGCTAAGCCTTTTAGCCGGATATCACAACTTACACTCATTTAAAGCAAATAAAACCACCAAAGTTACTCATCATATCGGAGTTATGAGAAAAGTCAAGAAAATATACTTCGTCCGAACAAAACACAATACTGAAATCTCAATAAAACTGACAAACTGTTGATCTAGTCTGACAAGCCTCTACTACTCAAATAAACTAGAGATCCATTGGGACAGATCCCCAACTGACTCGTACTTAATCAAAATTGACAACTTCATAGATGAAATACTGAGGTATCTGAACATAGGTCCTCGAAGCATAAGGACTCACCACTACAGAAGAAGTAGATCAATGTGCTCGAAAATCACTGTCGAGTCTGGGACTGAGCACCTGAACCTACATTACGAGAAAATGTAGCCCACATACGAATATATGGGTCAGTACCATGAAAATGTACCGAGTATATGGGGGTGTATGCAATTTTAATAATCGAATATCACAATTTTATAAAAGACATGCATGCCGATATAAATGACTCACTTAGCTTGAGTTAAACCATCATAGTCATGGATGAATAATACATGTAAAGTTAAACAAGTGAGTCATTACAATAAGTTCTCAGTTCTCTTTCTTCTTGGTTTCAAACTTGTAGAGTAATCAACTCTTAAAACAATTCTCTTTAGAACATGATAAATAAATCTTTCGGAAACAAGAAACTTTCTTAGAAAATCATAGCTTTCAAAACATTTACACTTATCTTAAATAGAGTAGGGATTCTCTTTGGGAGTTTCTCTTAACCGACATAAACCATGTGAGCTACATGGAGTCCAACATCCAAACCACGTTGGGGAGAGCTGTCCTATCCTTGCCATTGGAGTAGGACCTAAATTTTAATTCATTAGTGATCACTATATCAGCCTCAGGCTCACATCCTATGGGGTCACGTAGTTCTAGGGAAGTACCACACTTCCCGCTCGATGCTAAATACTACTCCCAGACATAGCTCAGAACTTTAAAAAAAATCCATAGTAAAAAATTCAACAATTTGCATCGAGAGCCAATATGCTACCCGTTTTATCATAAATCAATCAAATGTGGATTTCTTTTCTTACTTAGGTTCAAAAATCAACTCTTTCTTGAAACTTTGATAGACAATCATATGCCAAGCTTTAAAATCTTAATAAAAAGGGGTTATCAATACCATTCTTGAAACATATTCAAACATGTAAAATTTCAGTCTTCAACATAGGACATGTATGCAATTTCAAGATGCTTGAATTTTCAAAGTGAACCATAAATCATGACTTTAACCCCTTAAGTACTCAAAACATCAATCCATGGTAATGAAATAAAATTCATAACATAAATTCATAAGTAAACATCAAACAATTCCATAATCTCATGAACTTGAAATAGTATAATAAGGAATAGTTTAACTTAAAAGGGAAAATTCTTGAGAAAACCAACTTTGGGCACAAGAACGAAAGAGTGTCCTTGTTGAAAAACCCCACATACCTCGAAATTGGATGCTTAGAATGAACTCTCTACTCCGGAACCCTATTTGCGAAATTGTGATATGCTTCTTGTAGCCCTCGGAACGGGGATTCCAAATATCCAAGAATTATTGAAAAGCTACGGTTGATTCTTGAAATATTTGGAGCTTTAGGTTGAAGCCCTAATGGTGGTTCTTGAGGATTTTTTATGAAATATGACTTATTATGCTCTTCTAGGGATTAAATCCCATGTTAGAGATGACAAGGGTTGACAAAATTACCATAAGGCCCTTAATGAGACAGACTAAATGTGCTGAAATTCCCAGGTATGTGCAGCAGAGCATGCGTCGCATGCTCTATCGCATGGTCCAAGGACGCGATGCACCATGCAACACATACAAATCGCATGGTGCTACTATTTTGAAAACCAAACGCGCCCTAAACGATGTCCAAAAATTCTGAAACTCCCCCGGAATGTCCTATAGACATGCCCCATCGCAATGCAACAAAAATTTTAAGAAATGAAGGTCGATAAGGTCGCGAAAAAAAATCAACGAAGATTGAGGGCTCAAAAATAAAAGTGTTGGAACACTTAGTAAAATTCTAAGTCTTAAGCTCTTCTTGACTTTGCTTCGGGGTTCTAACGTCACAGAAACTTACGGGGTCTTACAATATCTTCCCCTTGGGAACATTCGTCCTCGAATGTCGCTAGATGAATCAAAGTCATAGAGAAAAGGAGGATACACATCAAAACATTTGGCTAGAATGGCCTTACTTTAGGCCTAAGCTTTCGGATATTTCAAAGAATGCTTAAGCTAAAAATAATAATAATAGCTATACAGCTGCAACTTGATTAAAGAGGAACTGAATTAAGATGGAATGTTACCTTTGGCTTGATCAGGATTTGCGGAGAAGAGGTGCAGGTACTTGGTTCGCATATCTGCCTCAGTTTCCCAAGTAGCGCCCTCAACAGATTAGTTTTGCCACAACACTTTAACCAAGGGAACTTCTTTGTTCCTTAGTCTTCGAACTTGATAATCGAGAATCTCAATAGGAACCTCATCAAACGAAAGACTGTCTTGAACTTTAGGGATTTCTGAAGAATCTACAACAACACAATCACCAATGTGCTTCTTAAGCATGGAAACATGGAAAATCGGATGAACAGCTGACAACTCTGCAGGCAACTCAACTTCATAAGCTACTCTCCTAATGCGATTTAGGATTCTATAAGGACCAACATAACGGGGACTAAGCTTCCCCTTTTTCCCAAACCTCTTCACTCCTTTTATGGGTGAAATTTTCAGATACACCCAATCATCCACTTCGAACTCCAAGTCTCTACGCCTCACATCAACATATGACTTTTGGTGACTCTGAGCTATCTTCAACCTTTCTCTAATCAACTTTACCTTCTCCATTGCTTCAAACACTGCGTCAGGACCAACTAGAGTATTCTCACCCACCTAGAACCAACCTATGGGTGATCTACACCTTCTACCATACAAAGCCTCAAACGGTGCCATCTGAATGCTAGCATAATAACTATTGTTATACGCAAACTCAATTAGTGGCAAGTTCTCATCCCAACTTCCTTTAAAATTGAGAGCACACACTCTTAACATATCTTTCAAAGTCTGGATGGTCCTCTCGGCCTGACCATCAGTCTGCGGGTGAAACGCGAAACTCAAATTAACTTGGGTGCCCAGACTCCTCTGAAAATCCTTCCAGAACTGAGAAGTAAACTGAGTACCCCTATCCGAAATGATAGATAAGGGAACTCCATGCATCCTGACTAACTCTCGAATATACAGTCTAGCATAGTCCTCAGCTGAATAGGATATATGCACGGGCAAGAATAGGATATAAACCAGTCACAAAATGCATATTAATATCTTCCCACTTCCAGATAGGAATACTGAACTCTTGCATCACACCACCAGGTCTTTGGTGCTCAACCTTAACCTGCTGACAGGTTGCACACATCTCCACAAACTTAGCTATATCTTTCTTCATACCACACCACCAATAGATTTTCCGCAAGTCGCAGTACATTTTGGTAGCACCGGGATGAATAGAATACCATGCACCATGCGCTTCAACCATAACTCTCTGCCTCAGATCATCAACATCAGAAACACACATTCTCCTCTGCAATATCAACACACCATCTCCCTCTTGAGAGAAAACCTCTACCCTTTGGTCCTTGACTGACTCTTTCAGTCTGACCAAACTAGCATCTAACTTCTGCTTCTTCTTTACTTCTGAAACTAAGGATGATTCGAAACTACTCTGCACTAACATACTCCCCTCAGCAGAATCAAGAAGCCTAACACCCAGCCTAGCCAAACGGTGTACATCACGAGCCAAATCATTCTTATCTTCCTCAACATGAGAAACACTACCCATGGACACCCTGCTAAGGGCATCTGCCACTGCATTGGCCTTGCCCGGATGATAAAACACGCTCATATCATAATCTTTTAACAATTTTAACCACCTTCTCTGTCTAAGATTCAACTCCCTCTGGGTAAACTCATACTGAAGGCTTTTGTGATCAATAAAAACATTAACATGCACGCCATACAAATAATTTCTCTAGATTTTCAAAGAAAATACTACAACAACCAACTCTAAGTCGTGGGTTGGGTAATTCTTCTCATGAGGCTTCAACTGCCTAGAAGCATAGCCTATAACCTTCCCCCTTTGCATCAACACATAACCCAAACCCACTCTCAAAGTATCATTATATACCATAAAACCATTTATACCATCAGGCAAAGTCAACACAGGGGTAGAAGTGAGTCGAGTCTTCAACTCCTGAAAACTCTTCTCGTAGGAATCTGACCAGAGAAACTTTACCTTCTTTTGGGTCAACCGAGTCATGGGAGATGCCATAGAAGAGAAACCTTCAACGAAACGGCGGTAATAGCCAGCTAAACCCAAGAAACTCCTAATATCAGACAGAAAGATAGGCCTAGGCCAATTTCTTACAACCTCTGTCTTTTGGGGATCCACTCTAATACCTTTACCTCAAATAATATGACCTAGAAACGCTACAAACCTTAGCCAAAACTCACACTTAAAAAATTTGACGAACAATTTATGATTTCTAAGAGTTTGCAAGATGACTCTAAGGTGGTCTACGTGATCACCCTTACTTCAGGAATACATAAGGATATTATCGATAAACACAATAATGAACATATCAAGATATGGATTGAACACTCGATTCATGAGGTCCATGAAAGCTGCTGGGGCGTTAGTTAGCCCGAAAGATATGACAAGAAACTCAAAATAACTATAGAGGGTTCGGAAGGCTATTTTCAGGTTGTCACACTCCCTTACTTTAAGTTGGTGATAGCCGGATCTAAGGTCTATCTTGGAAAAATAACTCGCACCTTGCAACTGATCAAACAAATCATCTATTCTCGGAAGGGGATACTTGTTTTTTATAGTGATTTATTTAAGCTGATGATAGTCAATGCACATACGCAAAGAACCATCTTTCTTCCGCACAAATAGAACAGGTGCACCTCAAGGAGAGACACTGGGCCTTATGAAGCCTTGGTCTAACAGATCTTTGAGTTGCTCTTTTAAATCCTTAAGTTCCGCGGGTGCCATACGGTAGGGAGGGATGAAAATGGGTTGGGTTTCAGGAAGAAGATCAATCCCGAACTCTATCTCTCTATCGGGAGGTATCCCTAGAAGACCTTCCGTAAACACGTTAAGAAACTCATTAACAATGTTGACTGACTGAAGAGTTGGAGTCTCAGACTTAGTGTCTTTAACTCTAACCAAATGATATATGCAACCTTTGGAAATAAGCTTTCTGGCTTTGAGATATGAGATAAAATGACTCTTAGGGGATACTGAATTTCTGGACCATTCAAAAAATGGATCACTAGGAAACTGAAATTTGACCATACGGGTACGACAGTCTATAGATGCATTGCAAGAGTGAAGCCAATCCATACCCGGGATAACATTAAAATCCACCATGTCTAACTCTATCAGGTCAGCAAACATGTCTCTATGAAGGACTGTAATAGGATACCTTTTATACACTTTCTGGGCAACAATGGATTCACCCACTAGGGTAGAAACTAGGATAGGCTCAGGAATATTTTTGGGACACACTTCAAAGTTCACAGTAACCAGGGGTGTCACATACGAAAAACTAGACCCAGGGTCCAACAATGCATAAACATCAAACTGAAATACACGGAGCATACCAGTAATGACATCGGGAGAGTCCTCCTGCTCCTGGCGAGATGGCAGAGCATAGAACCGGTTCTGGCGCTGACTGCCAGTGGTGCTAGAAGAAGCGCCCTGAGTAGGGGCTGGACGAGTTACCAGAGCTGGAGCACTAACAGTCCGAATCTGGGGGCGAATATCACGTTTCCCCTGCCTGGCATGCGGGCACTCTCTAGGTCTGTGACCCAGGTCACCATACCCAAAACAACCTCTCTTCTTACCCCAACACTCACCCGGGTGGGTCCTACCACACTTAGTATACGAAGGATAATTAGGCCTTCTACCCATACTATGATGAGACCTAGACGGCTTATTTTCTTGCTGCTGCCTTCCCCTAGGCACGAGAGTGCTAGCTGACGACGGTGTTGGCATAGATGAATGGTTCTAAAACTGAGGGCAATTCCCTCCCTGAGACCCAGTCTGACCATAATCGTGCTGCTCGGATCTAGCCCTCTTATTTCCCCTTACTCTGTCTCTCTCCCTGAGCTTGTCTGCTTCGATCTGCTGGGCATAAAGCATCAACCTAGCTAGATCCATATCCCTATTTAACATAGTAGTTCTGAACTTCTTCAACACCAAACTCAAAACACCTGTTAGGAACTTGCTCATGCTAGAGCGGGTATCCGCAATCAAGTTAGGAGCATATTTGGCCAATTGGTTGAACTTCAAGCAGTACTCCTTAACAGTCATGGAGCCCTGCCTCAAGTTCATGAACTCCTCTACTCTTGCCTCTCTCATCTCTAATGGAAAGAACTTATTCAGGAACGCATCCTGGAATATCTGCCAAGTCATAAGGGTAGCACCCTCCTCTCTCTCCTTCTTCCACTCAATAACCCAGTCATGAGAAATATATTTCAACCTGTAGGACGCCATCTCAACACTTTCTTCCTCAAATACGTGCATCACCTGCGTAATCTTCCTCACCTCCTCAAGAAATAACTGTGGGTCTTCACCTGCCTTATACCCGTAGAACTCTGGCAGATTCATCCACATAAAATCACAAATTCTAGTAGCAACTAAATCACCTTCCTACTGAGGTGGAACTGGGGAGTGATTGGACTGGAAATTGGCGGTGATAGCTTGGGCCAGCGCCTGGAAGGCTGCCCGAAACTTAGCGTGGGATACATTTGCATTGAGGGGATCAGCGGGCTGAGGTTGCTGATCATTGTTGTTTCTACGAGCTCAACGAGAAGGCATTTTCTAAAATAAGAGAGCACGAATCAATAGCTGAGAGAGACAAATTTAAGCACGATGGACTTAAAAGAAAGAAATGATTTTTTTTCTAAAATATTTTGTAGCCTCTTGCTCATAGATGTGGAGCTCTACACACCGATGATCAAGACTCTACTTAACGTGGCTTTTCAAACTCCCTAGGACTCCTTAAACCTTAGGATCTGATACAAAGTTTGTAACGCCCCAGAATTGGGTCCCGAGATGTCACACGGTGCTTAAGGCTACGAGTATCCCCAAGCTAACCCTTTGAGCCTGCTATCACAACTTTAACTCATTTAAAGCAAATAAAACCACAAAAGTTACTTATCATATCGGAGTTATGAGAAAAGTCAAGAAAATATACTTCGTCCGAACAAAACACAATACTGAAATCTCAATAAAACTTACAAACTGGTGATCTAGTCTGACAAGTCTCTACTACTCAAATAAACTAGAGAGCCATTGGGACAGATCCCCAACTAACTCTTACTCAATCAAAATAGACAACTTTATAGATGAACTACTGAGGTATCTGAACATAGGTCCTCGAAGCATGAGGACTCACCAGTGCAGAAGATGTCGATCAATATGCTCGAAAATCACTGTCGAGTCTGGGACTGAGTACCTGAACCTACATTACTAGAAAATGTAGCCCACGTATGAATAAGTCGGCCAGTACCATGGAAATGTACCGAGTATATGAGGGTGTATGTAATTTCAATAATCGAATATCACAATATTATTAAAGACATGCATGCCGATATAATGACTCACTTAGCTTGACTTAAAAACCATCATAGTCATGGATGAATAATACATGTAAATTTAAACAAGTGCGTCATTACAATAAGTTCTTAGTTCTCTTTCTTCTCAGTTTCAAACTTGTAGAGTAATCAACTCTTAAAACAATTCTCTTTAGAACATAATTTATAAATCTTTCAGAAACAAGAAACTTTCGCAGAAAATCATAGCTTTCAAAACATATACACTTATCTTAAATAGAGTAGGGATTCGCTTTGGGAGTTTCTCTTAACCGATATAAACCATGTGAGCTACATGGAGTCCAACGTCCAACCCACATTGGGGAGAGCTGTCCTGTCCTTTCCATCAGAGTAGGACCTAAATTTTAATTCATTAGTGATCACTATATCAGCCTCAGGCTCATATCCTATGGGGGCACGTAGTTCTAGGAAAGTACCAAACTTCCCGCTCAGTGCTAAATACTACTCCCGGACTTAGCTCAGAACTTTAAAGAAAATCCACAATAAACAATTCAATAATTTGCATCGGGAGCAAATATGCTACCCCTTTTATCATAAATCAATCAAATGTGGATTTCTTTTCTTAATCAAATATGGATTTCTTTTCTTACTTGGGTTAAAAAATCAACTCTTTCTTGAAACTTTGATAGACAATCATATGCCAAGATTTAAAATCTTAATAACAAGGTGTTATCAATACCATTATTGAAACATATTCAAACATGTAAAATTTCAGTCTTCAACATAGGACATGTATGCAATTTCAAGATGCTTGAATTTTCAAAGTGAACCATAAATCATGACTTTAACCCCTTAAGTACTCAAAACATCAATCCATGGTAATGAAATAAAATTCATAACATAAATTCATAAGTAAACATCAAACAATTCCATAATCTCATGAACTTGAAATAGTATAATAAGGAATAGTTTAACTTAAAAGGGAAAATTCTTGAGAAAACCAACTTTGGGCACAAGAACGAAAGAGTGTCCTTGTTGAAAAACCCCACATACCTCGAAATTGGATGCTTAGAATGAACTCTCTACTCCGGAACCCTATTTGCGAAATTGTGATATGCTTTTTGTAGACCTTGAAATGGGGATTCCGAATATCCAAGAATTATTGAAAAACTACGGTTGATTCTTGAAATATTTAGAGCTTTAGGTTGAAACCCTAATGGTGGTTCTTGAGGATTTTTGATGAAATATGACTTATTATCCTCTTCTAGGGATTAAATACAAGGGTTGACAAAATTGCCATAAGGCCCTTAATGAGACAGACTAAATGTGCTGAAATTCCCAGGTATGTGCAGCAGAGCATGTGTCGCATGCTTTATCCCACCGGACTGGAGCATGTGTCACATGCTCTATCGCATGGTCCAAGGATACGATGCACCATGCAACGCACGCAAATCGCATGGTGCTACTATTTTAAAAACCAAACGCGCCGTAAACGATGTCTAAAAATTCCGAAACTCCCCCGAGATGTCCTATAGACATGCCCTATCGCAATGCAATAAATTTTTTAAGAAATGGAGGTCGATAAGGTCGCAAAATAAATCAAGGAAGATTAAGAGCTCAAAAATAAACTAAGTGTTGGAACACTTAGTAAAATTCTAAGTCTTAAGCTCTTCTTGACTTTGCTTCAGGGTTCTAACGTCACATAAACTTACGGGGTCTTACACCGTGAAATCCACCTGGAAAGCTAGAATTGTCAATGCTAAGAAGAGATATACAACAGATTTTCCATTTGTTGCAACAGATGAGTCTTATGTTGCATCAGATGGATTATCTGTCGAGACAAATTCGAACAGGTAAATCAGAGCAGTATGATAATTTCAAATAGATGACCCATCTGTTGCAACATAAAACTCATCTGTTGAAATAGATAATGAATCTGATGCAACAGGTTAGACAACAGTTGCAACAGATGTATATATCTGTTTGATAATTTTCAGCAGACGTATCATCTGTTGAAACAAATATGTGTCTGTTTGTTTTTTGGAACAGATGATGTAAATTCACCTTCTTCAGCTCATGCTGTTCTTCTGTGGCCCTTGCACACTGAACAACAGTGCAAGACAAAGACAGAGGCGTTGCAATTTTGCTTTTTTTTATGTTTGATGATGCCTTGGAAGTTTCTTTCCTTCTCCTCTTAGTCGCCTTGATCTATAGTGGAGTGTCTGGATATGAAATCCTCTTTAATGGAATGACACCCCTCTTAGATGTTATTTCCTTTACAGAAGCAGTTAGTACATTAATCACTCCATCGTGTTTTGCCTTGCAGTCTTGACATTTGCATGAAGAACATTCGCTAGATGCGGCAAAATCTGGAGAAAAATCTGTACAACCATTATGATCACAATTATAATGGATTGTTATTTCAAAAACTGCAAGAGGAGCATCATTAGCCCCACCCTCCAAAAATGTTTTTCTTGTGATGGTTGTTGCTCCAAACAATTCTATTTTTATTCTATCAACGACCTTAGGGTCCGATAAAGTTTACACAGACCGTAAAGTACGAAAAAATGACATCTTCAACTCTCGGTTGGTCGAAATCAGCCACGGATGGACAATCTAAAATAAATCGGTACATATATTAAGAATGGTGATGAAATCATTTAATCATTGATTAAAATAAAAACTTGATTAGAATTGGACTTACTGCTTCCTTGGGGGGATTGAAAAGAACAAGAAATTTTGCATTTTTATCGATTTTGGCCGACAACCATCTCAGAATTCTTGGACAAGAAACTTCTTCCTGGTAGTTCACTTATTGTCTCAAATAAGGAATGGCTTCAAATGCCCAAGCCTATAACATAACGCCAATAAATCAAAAGCATTATTGAATAAAAAAAATGATGAATCATATCATGATAAAAAAAATATTTACCATGAAGGCCCATGGAATGCCATATAAGTTGATTGTTTTTGGCGTTAATGGAGTCAACAAATATTTGACAGTCATTTTAAAGTTTTCACAACCCCAAGGATAGCTGTTAAATGCCTCAAGATCCTCGGAGAGATTTATTAAATCAAGGCTTATGTTGTTGTTAACGTCTCTCACCCAAAGAACATTATGTACAAACCAAACCAAGCACAATGATTGCTTGTGCTTCTTTAAAAGTCCTTTACCTTTCAATGCTTCTATCAGATTTTTATTTTTAAAGCTTGGACCAACAATGGACACCAGGTCATCACAATCATTCGACTTGCCTTTTTCTTTTTTGGGTGTGCAGGGTGCTTTTTTTGGGTTAGAGTAGGTATAACTTGAGAAGGAGAATGAGGATAACATTTTAGTCCGGTAACTATGACAAACTCCTTCCAATAAAAAAAAATAGGCATGCCATAGTAATTTATCCATACCTCATCCATAATATCTTTGTTTTCATACATAAACCTGCGCTTAAGAAGATCATATACCATTTTCATCTGGAAACGAGCATTGTTGTCCTCCGGTAAATCAAGATATTGCCCAAAGCAGCTTTCCCTGAAATAAGAATCCAATTTTTATTCTCGAAGTATTTTTCTGAAGACGTCAAAAGATTTTTCCATGACTGACTTAACAAAGAGATCACTCGTTAAATCTGTGGCACAATCGCACTGCATTCTTGCAGGATAACGATCAATGGTGAAGGTTTTGACCAACTCTTCGGCGGAAGGGCTATTAGCATTTGGATCATCTCTTTTGAAAGATTCCTCCTCCCTGTGTTCATTATCTTCTGCTCCTGTTTGAGATAACGCTTGTAAAGCATGCTCATGGAGTGGTGGATATAGCTGAGCTGTTGCACTTATTTCTTTACTTGAACTTGATTCAATTTCTTTTCTTTTGGGAGCCATGTTATCTTAAATTAACAGGAACATAACATAGATTATAATTGATTAATGCATAACAATAATATAACAGTTCCAACAGATAACTAATCTATTGCACTAGGTATGTTATCAGTTGCAATATATAACCGACCTGTTGCAACGGATGAGTAATCCATGGGAACCATAAAAACAACACTAATCTGTTGCACCTAGTATTTTATCTGATGCAACATATAACTGACCCATTGCAACAGATGAGTAATCCATTGGAAACCATAATGGTATTTTATCTGTGGCAACATATAACCGACCTGTTGCAACGGATGAATAAACCGTTGGAAAGAATAAAAACGGATCACTAATCTGTTGCAACATATAACCGGCCTATTGCAACGGATGAGTAAACCGTTGGAAAGAATAAAAATAGTCCTAATCTGTTGCAAAATGAAGAGTAAACCGTTGGAAAGAATAAAAATAGATAACTAATCAGTTATCTGTTGGATCAATATTGTTTAGATTTCTTTCAAACAGAAGAGTCGTCTATCACAACAGATGAATGATCTGTTAGATTGTTCACCTGTTGCATCAGATTTTCATCTGTTGCATCATATTTGCATCTGTTGCATTATATGTTTCATCTGTTACATCAGATATTTCATCTGTTGCAATACCATTTTTATCAAGACAAACAACAAATCAACCCAGCAACACCAACACATCACACACACACACACACTAATAACATCAACTGTGACCAAAAATCACCAACAAATTCGAATCAACAGTACGGCAACAAGAAGAAGAAATGGCAGAAATTAGGGTTTTATTCAGTCCACATTTCAATATGAGAAGAGTAGTTGGCTCAAGTTCCTCTGTTTTTTCATAATTTTTTACCTGTGAAAAAAGAAATGGGACGACGAAGAACTCAAAGTTGTTGTCGCCGGAGAAGTCTTCACGTTGATTGACGGTTGAAATTCGAAAAGAAACTCGACTGACTATTTGTCACCGGAGGTTAAAGGGAGAAATTTTGCAGAACTGTTGGTTGAGAGAGAGTTGAGAGAAGCTGGAGAGAGAGAGTGGTTGATTTGGATTGAAGAGGGGTGTGGGTTAGGTTGATTTGTATTTTTAAAAAGATTAGAAAGTTTTGAAAATATTAATCAAGTCCACAATTAACTTAATTAAGTTTCCTAATGATGTTTGACCCTTTAAGTTGGTCAATGTCACCAATCCTTCATTCAAGACTTAAAAAACACCTTTCCTTCAATTTTCTCTATAAACCTTAAGTTTTTGGATTTAATTATTTTAGGTGGAGGAATGATTAAACCAACTCTTCTAAATATTTCAATTTAATGAATAAGAGATGACTTTTTAAATAAATAAATAATATTTTTAAAAGGTAGGAAATAATGGGTCTAATATATGACATCGATGGAAATCATAGTATCTCAGTTGGTTGACTATCTGAATTATCACTTTATTGATGAGTATTCAATTCCTCAGATTGTAATCCTCTCTTTATTTCCCCTTCTCCTAACCTCAATTTTGAAAAAAAAATCTATTAAACCCAAGCAATAAATGGTAATAAAAACATGACTATATCTAGTGATTAAATCAAAACAAAATTAGTGCTATGACTAGGTGTGTACATAGGTCGGGTTAGTTCGATTTTTTATTAAAATATAATCAAATCAATAACGTCGATTTTCTAAATCTATAAACCAAATCAAACCAATAAACAATCGTTTTTTTATTTCGGTTTTAGTCGGATTTTTTCGGTTTTTCATTTTTTTTGGTTTTTTTACAATTATAATGTGATTGAAGAAAAAATTAAATATTTTCACTAAAAATATAAAAAAACAATGGTCATACAGTAGTTCCAATAAAAATTAAGTTGACAAATTACTAAGACGTCTAAACTACTATCTCTCAAAGTAATATTATGTGGATACCCGGTGGTTCAATTTCTAAGTCACTAGTCATAGTAGCTTGTATGAAAGTTTCTTTCACATAAAATGTGAGCATCCAAAAGAATGAAGAATTGGAGACAACTTATTAAAAGCTTAACTCCATAAAATAATTAACTATAACATAATTCCATTAGAAAAAAGAGAAAAAAGAGAAACAACCTAAATTACAACTTGATGAATGAGGAGAATGAGAAAAGTAAGATGAAAGTAGGATGAGGAAATAATGAGAACTCTCTGAAAACTTGGAAAGTACAATGTAAAGTGAAGCAATTGAAGAGTTTTAGGTTTTTATATTAAAATCGGGCTTTGTATTAATTTGTTACTAATGGATAAATATTATAATTAAAGCCCAAGAATATATATCTATTTTCTGAATATAAAAAAGTAATAAAAGTAATTAGAAAGTATATTATAAGTAGTATTTTTTTACGTATAGGAAATTAAAATTATATATGTATTATGTCGGTTCGGTTTGGGTTCGGTTTGATTTTATTTTTGCTAATGCCAAGAATGATCATTTTTTTTCCCCAACACCAAACCAATCAAACCAAACCTAAGCCAGTTTTTTTTCCCCGGTTTGATTTGATTCATCGATTCGGTTTGACTTAGCGGTTCGATTTGTACACCCCTAGCTATGACCATAATTTTTACACTCATTTTTCATCAAACTAGCTCATGGAAAATGCATAGTAAAAAACATCTGTCCATTGATTCAATCAAAATATTTATGGTGATAATCGCTCAATAAGTTTTAATGAGAAATTTCAATGTGAATATAGTTAGTGTAGTAGTGAATTTATCGCTTATGTGGTTAGTTGATGGATCTAATTTCACTTTAACTTTTTACTAGGAAAGTATAAGATATTCTTACGGGTGAAAATCATTTTCCTCTCTCAAGTTTACTTTAAAAATCAAACTCCCCCCTCTACTTTGAATAATAAGCACCCTTCCCCCTTTTATCTTGACAATGTCTATTTTAACCTTGACATTTGTAATATCTTCCTATACTATACATTATTTATTTTAGTCAAGTACTTATATATTTTTGTTTAAATTTTTTTAGTATTATAAGTAGAATAACTTTTTCAATGAACTTGTCACAAAAGATAATGTTATTTTTTTATGATTGTTATTTTACTGAGATAACGCACAGGTAGTTTTTGTACCCCCTTTCCCCCTACCCTCCAACTATACCCGAAATTGTTATGAAACACGTAAATTTTACGAGGGTCCTATTACCTCCTAACTCATTCTTTTTTATTTTATGCTCCTTTTTACTGACGCAACATTCAAGTATCAGAGTTTTTTGTACTCATTTTGTGCTGACTTGGCTAAAAGAAATACAAAAATATTCTGATACTTGACAACTAGATCAACCAAAATGGGTTTAGGTGGCAATAGATCCCCCTTAAAGTTAGTTTAAGTATGTCATAGAAACTTCAGGTATAGTTTAAGGGTACCTTGTACCTTATCTGTTATTTTACATGCATTAAGTGTGTGTGTAAAATAAACATACATACATATATATATATATACATATATATATATATATATGTATGTATATACATATATATATGTATATATATATATGTATATACATACATATATATATATATATATATATGAGTTTCGATATGCTTCCTCTGTTCTTTTTTACTTGTCACTTTTTTCACTTTTCCAAGTCAACCTGCATAATTTTGATTAATATTTTAAGATATATTTTTTCATTTTATTAATATGAAGAAGGATTGCAACTTATAACATTTTTCCTATAGTTTCTGGTCATCTAAATTTTAAATTTAATTATTAAATTATACATCTTAAAAATGTTGGTCAAAGTTCATGCAGGGTGACCTCAAAAAGTGAAATAGTGACAAGTAAAAGTGAACAAAGGGAGTATATATTTATAATATAAGTAAACTTTTGAATTAATTTATTATAAAATATATCTCCATTTTTCTTAGATGTTATTGCATTACATGCATTGGGATATGTTTATAAAGTTATTTTTATTTATTATTTTCACTAGTATAAATACATATTACAGTTTTAATTATTATTAATAAATTAATATCCTTATCCTGGTCATTTATTTCATTTAGAACGTCACTAACTTATATACTTAATATATGTTTCTCACCTTTTTTCATCTAAAAAATAATTTTTCTTTTTATTTAAAAAATTTACTATATATATTAAAAATTAAAAATATAATAATTTTAAAGAGGTGAAGAAAAATAAAGATTACTAGTGTAGGGGTAAAATAGGTATTTAAAAAAGACAAGTAGGAAAAGGGGGGGTGCTTATTGTTTAAAGTTGAGGGAGGAGTTTGATTTTTAAAGTAAAGTTAAGGGGGAAAATGATTTTCACCCATATTCTTTTCTACTATATAGAAAAGGCAGTGCTAGGACGACCAAGGGCAGAATGGTAAATAAGCATATTATCGAGGGCAAAATCGTCATTACATGTGAATGAAATTTACCTATCCCACCACAACAACATCATCTCAGAAAAGCCGCTTGTAACACCCTGATTTTCTGAACCGAAATGCTACATGGTGCCCATGACCCTGAGGGACCACAAACTAACCCATGTCTGATATCTATACCCGTACGTTGCATAATATAACCTGATAATGCGAAAACATGTACTGAAAGGCCATAAGGTTCAATACTGAATATAATCTAAATCATAATAACGTCTAAATAGGGTGGTATCACAATACCAAAACAATATTGAAATACTAAAGTCTGAAATTCGATAATACTGTAGTCGACTGAAAGCCTCTAACTGTCTGAATACTCTAAATAAAGAGTTGATGGGACATGTCCCCAACCAACTCCATCAACTGAAAACTGTACTGAAATGGTAAAAGAAATAATGATAATATCGTCCTCGAATGAAGAGGACTCACTGCAACTCTGGGTACTATAATGTTATTGCTACTGCTGATTTGAACTCGTGTCTCTGAACCTATGGTGTAAAATAAAAAAAAGAAATACCATAGCGCAAATGCGTCAGTACGTTGGAATGTACTGAGTATGAAAGTGAGGTAGGCTGAATGCAAGGGGTTCATATGCATGAACAATACTAACTGACTGACTAATATGAACGCGAGAGTACATACATGAATGCATAGTAACTGAGATTGTGAAAACGTGATAACTGAATTTGTATACTGATAACATGGTTTACTGATATCTAACATGACTGATACTGGAGTTCTGATAACTGATATAACTGATAACATGAGTGACTATATCTGACAGTCCTGAATCTGATGGGACTATCTAAGTTTCGTACTGTAACTAAGTTGACTGTATCTGACAGTCCTGATAATCTAAAATTTAAAGAACTATCTGAGTTCTTTTACGGAGACTGAGACTGAAACTGTGGGAAGTAGTTATTTAACCAACATGCCCCAAGTGCACTATAATAGCTGAGATGGGGTCTAATCTGTGCCCTGATTGGAAGGGTGTCAATACCGCCCCACTGGTAAAGACAAACTGTGGGTAACCCTCATCAGACAGTGTCCCCAAAAGAGAACCTATGCTGGCTACATAGTTTTGGAACGCAAGGATGACTGCTAAGAATCGCACCCTCATCTGACAGTGTGTGTTCCCATCCTTGGGTTCACTCGGTGCTAATTTCAACTCCAATCTGAAGAGACTGGAAATGGCTAACTGACTGTACATGGACTGAGTTCACTGAATTCTATTGACTGACGGAATACTACTGATATCTGATAACTGACTGAGATCATGGGATTTCTGAGATTTCCTGACCCACATGACTGACTGAATTCTATGGAACATGTCTTGACTACGGATATCATGAAAACATGACATGGCTCTAGGCACACAACTATATTTTTCGGGTACAAGTACCCCCGGGACTCGATAGAAGGAAACTGACACAACCATGAAACTTCTTGATCATAGGAATAGAGTTCATGACTCATAATTCCATAAATAGGGGATTTCATGCTTCACATGGTTATCATATTCTTGTTCATGAAAGGTAACGTATATAACATGTAAAATACTTGCATGGTTTCAACATCATGAACATTTTATAACACGATAATCAATACACAACAATAGCATGGAAATTGTGTTGAATCATAAGGTTAGCATGGACTTGTCATTTGGGCACTACTAAGTCATGAAAACATGATTTTTATCATTCTAGGAATTTTATCAAACACCTTACATGCACCACCTTGAGCATAGATGTATTTGACAATTTAACAATCTTAAACCACCCAAATTAATGGGTTTCAACTAACAAGCCCACATACTTCATGACAATACATCAAAATACCATCTTGAAACATAAATAACAACCATCAATATGAACACAATCATATCACAACAAGGTAAACACAATTTATTATTTAAAACATGATTCTTGAGCTCCATGGATGAAAGGGATCCATGGATGAACACGACGCATACCTTAGGTTGATGATTCGTGAAGGTTAGCGGTGATATTGGATTCAATCTTGAAACCCCCAATTAAACCCTTAACTTGTTCTTGATGATTTTTGAGAGAATTTCAGCAAAAGGAGTATATTACGGTTTAAAATGGCATAAATCCCATGTTAAAGAGGCTTATATAGTGTGGGAAAAAGGTCTATTTTACCCCAAAAAACGTTGAGCAGGGAGTTGAAATTTTTGGTAGCATACGATGGAGCGTGAGTCGCATGATCTAGTCCTCTGCACTGGAGCATGCATGCGTCACATGCTATATCACATGCTAGGACCATGCGATAAAGCATGCATCACATGCTTATCGCATAATGCTACTGTTTTGAAATCTAAAAATGCCCTAAATGGACTCTGAAAATTCCGAAACTCACCTGGGATGTACTACGACCTTGCCCCATCACAACGCAACTTGAAAATCTAAAAACGAAGGTCGGTGAGGTCATCAAATAAATCCCCGAAGTTTGGAGGTCTAAAATGAGACTAAGTGATGAACACTTAGAAAAATTTTCTAAGTCTTGGATCTTTTAAAGCCTAATGATTTGAATTTTAGACTTAGGATTTTACGGGGTCTTACACCACTGCTCCATCATCGTGTTCCTCTATAACGCCCCAATTTTCTTGAACCGGAATGCTACACAGTGCTTATGACCTCGAAGGATCATAAGCTAACCTATGACTGATATCAGTACCTGTACACTACAATATATAACGTAATAATGTGGAAAACATGAACATATAGGCCATAAGGTTCAACTGAATAAAGAATCTGTCAAAACATAACATCCATATGGGTGAAAGATACCCAAAACAACTGAAAACTGAATCAAATCTGAACATAAGTCTGAATATTGAATATGAAAGCCTCTAAGTGCGATCTGAATAAGGATTTGAAGGAACATGTCTCCAACTAACTCCGTAAACTGATAACTGGCTAAAATAATAATGAATAAATCAAATCATATTGTCCTCGAATGAAGAGGACTCACTGAATCTCTACGACTGGAAATGCTACTTCTACTGCTGATCTGGAGCTCGTGTATCTGAACCTATGGTGTAACATAAAAAGAAAGCATCATAGTGTAA
This sequence comes from Capsicum pubescens, assembly GCA_030864215.1. NCBI lineage: Eukaryota > Viridiplantae > Streptophyta > Magnoliopsida > Solanales > Solanaceae > Capsicum > Capsicum pubescens. The sequence continues at coordinate 40,172,898 of CM061542.1, read as the reverse complement.
ATGCATCAGTATGAGGGAATGTACTGAGTATACGAGTGAGGTAGGATAAATATAAACAGGGTTTACATGATGAACAATGTTAACTGTCTGACTGACATGAACGTAAGAGTACAAACATGCACACATAGTAACTGAAATCGTGGGTGCATGATAGCTAGTCCTGTATGCGAATACATGGTTTACTGATGGCTAACATGACTGATACTGAAATTCTGATAACATGGGCGACTATATCAGACAATCCTAAATCTGATGGAACTATCTGAGTTCCGTACTGTAACTGAGTCTGACTGTATCTGACAGTCCTGATATACTAAAATCTGAAGACCTATGTAAGTTTTTTTTACTGAGACTGATTCTGAAATTATTGGAGGTAGTTGTTTAGCCGACATGCCCCAATAATGCATATAGCTAAGTTGGGGTCCACTCTCTACCCCGACTGGAGGGGTGTCAATACTGCACCACTGGTAAGGACAGTTGTGGGTGACCCTTAGCTGGCAGGTATTCGAAAGGAGAATGGTGGGAACCCTAAACTGACAGGTTAAGCCACCTCATCAACCCTAATCTGACAGGCTAAGATGTCTCAACCTACGCTGGCTACGTAGTTCTGGAACACAAGGATGACTGCTAAGAATCACACCCTAAACTGGTAGGTGAGTCCCCATCCTTGGGTTCACTCGGTGCTAACTACTACTCCCATCTGAAGAGACTAAACATAATTCAACTGACTGTACATGGACAGATTAACTGACTTCCGTTGACTGACGGAGTAGTACTATTATCTGAGAGTTAACTGAGATCATGAGATTTCTGAGGTTTCCTGAGTCACATGACTGACTGAGTTCTATAGATTATAGCTTGACTGAGATTATCGTGACAACATGACATGGCTCTAGGCCCACAACTATATTTTTCGGGTACGAATACCCCCAGGACTCGATAGAAGGAAACTGACACACATGACATGACTTGATCACAAGATTTGAGTCCACAATTCATAATATCATAAGTAGGGGATATCATATTTCATATAGTTATTCAACATCTTAAACATTGTAGGGAATGCATGGATATATTTCGTGTACATATTGTATATCTCCATTATCTTACATGCTTCATACCACCACAATAACAACACATGAAAAGCATGGGATTCATATTTAAGTATATAGCTAACATGGACTTGTCATTTAGACATTATAGGACCATACAAACATGAATTTCTAGCATCCTAAGCATTTTATCAAACACCTTGCATGCATTCTTTAAGGCATAGGTGAGTTTCATACTTGCACCATATTAAACCACATAAAGTTCATGGTTTTCAATTAACAAACATATATATTCCATGAAAACACCTTTAGACATCACATTGAAACTTAAACAACAATCGTCAACGTGTACATACTCATATCACCACAAAAAGTTTACAAAATAATATTTAAAACATAGTTCTTGAACTCTATGAACGGATTGGATCCATAGATGAACACTACGCATACCTTAGAAAGGAAACCTTGATGATATGCTAGAGAGTTCTTAGATTGGGAAACTTAATTCTCAATTATCTTGGAAAAAGGCTTGAATCTTGCTTTTGAGAGATGAGTTTAATGGAAACCTTAATCTTGTGGTTGAGAGCGTAAGAGAAGTTTTTTTTTTTAGATGCTTAACTGAAGAAAAAAATGGGAAACATTATGCCTCTTTAGGGTTATAAGTCATGGAAGGTGAAAGAAATGTCCAAAATACCCTTATGAAATAAATTCCCAATTGCTGAAAAATCATAGCTGACGACCTTCGTGATAGGGTGTCACAAACGTGATAAGCTGTCACGAATGTTGTTACTTAGGAGCTGGTTTCTGCCTAAGGCTGACGACCTTCGTAATAGGGCATCACAAATGTGGTAAGCTATCATGAATGTCATCACTTAGGAGTTGGTTTCTGCCTAAGGCTGACGACATTCGTGATAGGGCGTCACAAATGTGGTAAGCTATCACGAATGTCGTCACTTAGGAGTTGGTTTCTACCTAAGGCTGACGACCTTCGTGATAGGGCATCACAAATGTGGTAAGCTTTCATGAATTTCATCACTTAGGAGCTGGTTTCTGCCTAAGGCTGACGACCTTCGTGATAAGGCATCACAAATATGGTAAGCTACCACGAATGTCGTCACTTAGGAGTTGGTTTCTGCCTAAGGCTGACGACCTTCGTGATAGGGCGTCACAAATGTGGTAAGCTGTCATGAATTTCATCACTTAGGATCTGGTTTCTTCCTAAGGCTGACGACCTTCGTGATACGGCGTCACAAATGTGGTAAGCTACCACGAATGTCGTCACACTGTTTCCAGCCTGACATGCTGGAGTAAAATAGGAATAACTCTTTGTTCCGATGTCTAATTTAGGTAAAATTGGTATCGTTGGAAATATAATTCAATTATATATCTGTTGATAGGTTATGAGCTCAAAAATTCCAAGTATAATGAGAGATATACTCATTTAAAGTTGACTATACCAATATCCTTCTCAAGAATTCAATCGGTAAGGAGTGTTTTGATTCGTCTGATAGCTGGGAGTTATTTGAAGCCTTAATATACATCTAACATACTCATAAAACTATAAAAGAACCATGATGTACTATGTATGAGCTTGGTACATGGCTCTAATATTGGTTTGGATTTTTCGGGGTATTACATCCTCTCTTCTATCTTCTTTTTTCTCCTTGCAAAGAATAATCAAAATTACTCAGATCCACTTCTTCCTTCAAGGAATTCATCTACGGTATCTCTGATATGCTACTTTAGTTTTCCCTTTTTTTCTTTCCCATTTTTATTCATTTACTCTATTTTTTTCTTTGTACGCTTCTTTTCAATTTTCGTGTATTTGTCAATTTTCTTTATTTTCTTTGTACGCTTCTTTTATTGGTTCTTAAATTTAATGCTTTATTTGTCATTCGGAAATAACGTAGAGGTAGGGGTAAGGTCTGCGTACACTCTGTTATTTCTACACCGCACTTGGTGGGATTTAAATGGATATGAAGATGTTGTTTGTGTTTACTGCTTTATTTTCATTTAATTTGACATGCAGTATCAAATTAGGAATTTTCAACTTCATCTCCATTTTTTGCAGCCTCCCTTCACTCTCTTCAGAGTTTTGGAGTTCAGCTCAGCGAAAATGGTGAGTTTTTGCCATCTTCACTCTTTTACCTTTCTCCTCAAGCCGTTCATCAATGGAGAAGGCGGTGATTCTTTGCTCTCTTTCTTCCACTTCTACCCTTTCTTTGTCTAGAATCTTCTCACGCTTTTCACATTGCCTCACTTCTTACTCAGCTAAACGACATCATTTACTTTAAAATCTTCACCACCGGCCTTCACTTCTCCGAAGCAATATTCGTGGCATTACGCATTCAATTCACTTGAAAAGACAATTTTACCCTCACTCCATTTGCGCTATCTCTACTTCCTCTCCTTAATCATCTCAAGGTATGTACTATGTACTAATAATTTTACCCCTACTCCATTTGAGCTATCGCTACTTCCGTTTGTTGTTGCTGATAATGAAGTGGCTGAGAAATTCGGGTTCGAGAAAGTGTATGCGCAATTTATTGATGAGTGTAAATCTAAAGCTGTTTTGTATAAACATAAGAAAACTGGTGCTGAAGTAATGTCAGTGTCCAATGATAATGAGAATAAACACTTCGGCGTTGTCCTTAGGACACCTCCGTAAGTTTATGTTTTTGTATTATAAATTGATAGTGTGTTTGTATAAGGATTACTTACCTGTCAATGTGGCTGATGATCGTATTTACTTGGTGTAACGCGGTAATTAGTTGTTATGTTATATGTAAAGAATATGTTTTTAAAAGAAGTACAAAGCAAGATTTGCTTGTCCATGGAAAATGAGATTTTGATAAAATTTACTTGTGTGTTCGTTTATGGAAACGATTTGGAGTTGATGCATATATACTTAATGTTAATGTAGGAAAGATTCTACTGGAATTCCTCATATTTTGGAAACATAGCGTACTGTGTGGTTCAAGATAGTATCCTTTGAAAGAACCTTTTGTTGAACTGTTGAAGGAAAGCTTGAACACTTTTCCGAATACATTCACATATCTGGATAGGATATGTTATCCCATGGTGTCAATAAATACAAAGGTGAGGATAACATTACACATTGAACATCATTATGGAACTTAAAGTTTGGTTTCATCTAATATATGCTTATCTCTTTCAAACAGGATTTCTACAACCTGGTTGATGTGTACTTTGATGCTATCTTTTTCCCTAAATGTGTGGAGGATTTCCAAACATTTCAATAAGAGGGTTGACATTATGAATTGAATGACCCCTCAGAAGACATAACGTTTAAAGGTTTCCCCCATAAGCCTCTTGAATTATCTTTTTCTTCTTGTGATATCTTTTTTTTCTTGGTTTTTAATCAATGTTCTCTAGTAGCTTCTTTGAACAATTTTTTGGTCTTCTTCTTTGATCCTTACGGATAAAGGATAGTGGTGAATCTACAACTTGTCCCTATATATCTTACAAAAGCTTTTATGTAAAACTCAAGGGGTTATCTTCAATAAGATGAAGAGAATTTATTCTCAGCCTGATAATCTATTTTGCCAAATTTCCCAGTAGGTACGAATGACACTCGTATTAACTGTCTTGGTTTCTCTCTGTATTAATATAGTCGTCAAACATTTGTATAAGGGCTAACAAACTGATTAATTATTTAAATATTCTTATTTCTTTGTGAGTATGTGGATAAGGTTGATTGTTATTACTGAATGTTTTTATTAGATATAACAGTTTTTATTAATTGGATATAATTCATGATAATGTGCTCTGGAAATGTTGTCAATGATTGGAATCCAATTCTTAACTTTTCAATAATTTAAAATACTCCCAGGTCCTGATTAAAAGACGCTCACTGGATTAGTTAATATGTTATCACATATCAAGCATGTGATCACTATAGATGCTAACAAGGTTTAGAGCCTAGAGTCAAAAAGTTGTTTAGTGCATGAGGTCAACAAATAAAGTGGACTCAGAAGGATAAAAGAACACTGAATAACTATGAGTGTTTAAAGAAATGATTCGTGAGTTTTATAAGGTGAGTACTTTGTTTTGTAATGCTAGATTTTTTCTAATTTCATGCTCGGAAAGAAAGTTATGGAATGATAAATCATGGTTCAATTCAAAGAGCACATCACAAAGATGTGTACATGGCTAATAATTCATTTAAGAGGGGTATATGTAATTTGATTATGCCAATACACTTCATAGGTTTCTTTATTCAAAAGTGATGAATGGGTTTCTTCCACAAAATATAAGTAGTGCTATATTGTACTAGGCCATTGTTTTTAAAAGTAGTGACTTATGTCTTCCACAGGCATTTTTTCCTGATAATACCTATGGTGTTGACAGTGGCGGTGACCCACAAGTAATTTCTAGCCTTTCTTTTGAGGAATTTAAGGTTGGTAGTTTCTTTCCCATTAGTTTGCTTGTTCATATTACAAACTTCAAAATATTCACCTTACTAAAAAAAAAGAAGAGAAAAACGAACAACTTCTATTACAATGTTTATCCTCATAACTTAATTATGTCAATTCTTGGACTCTTCCCATTGTTCATAGTATTTCTCAATGTTTGTTGTCATGGTTGTTGTGTTTAGTTGAATTTGGATGTTATTGAAGATTGTGTGCCAAAATTGTTATTCATGGTGAGAAAGAGATTTTATCCATTAGAACCCCATTCCTGCATTAGTATATTAGTCATTTTCTTTTAGCCAGTAGTCAATTTTTATTACGTAAGGAGTTCAAGGAAAAAAAGGTTTTGACATAAGCTAAATATTATAACAACCCAAAATAATTAAGTATGTTGTGATTTATAAAATGACATGTCCTATCATAAAAAAGAATTTGTTTCAATTTTTTGAAACAAAAAAAAGAAAAGAGTGTCATATAATATGGAATGAAGTGAGTTTTCCAATTTCCTGCATAGTAACTCAGTTGTTTTTTGTTTTATGTTTGGTTTGTTGTCCCCTTTTTCCATTTTAATCCTGTCTTTTGAAATTTATTTATGAATACGCATTAATTCCTATCCAAATTTATTAGAAGCCTGAAGAAAGTTTGGAAGAGGCTATGAGAAGGCAAACATGGAAGAAGATCGGTATTGAAGTCGGACAAGTTGTTTACCATAGTTCTCATCCATGGCCTGACAATGTTCTGAAATAGATTGTGGTTTCGGTTCCCTTCCATTCCTGTAGTACTTCTTATTTTATTTGCTTCATACACCTAGTTTTTTTTATTATGTAAGTTAAATATGCAATTAATGTTTAAATGAACTTGGTACTACTTGCTTTTATTAGGGGGATGGGGAAGGGTAGTTGTCGTAGGATGTTGATTGGATTTTCCTCTTCTACTCTTTGTAGATTATTGATGTTCTGGAACTATTTTAAGGATAAACCATGTATCTCTCTTGTGCTGAAGTGAATTCTTTTACTTTTTCATCTGCAACACAGGGCGCTATCTTAATTTCTTTAGCTTTTTAAGCAATTCTTGGATACAGTGGGTTGATGTCAGTATTGGTGAGATAGAAAATTCATGTCCAACATTTCGATGTATTCTTCTCTATTGTCTTGACCTACGTTGCATGAACTCTTCACTTTTGATGCCACACCTAAGTTGGATTCTTAAAAAATACACAGCTTTTTGGAGAATCTGACACGAACCCGCTGACAATTTTGGGAAGTCCGAGCAACACAGGTCTTGACTATATATGCTTTCATAATTACACAACTAATATTTATAGCGTCATGGATGCTAACTACTCCGTGCTTTCTATTTTTGAGATAGTCCAGTATCATAGAGTACTACTGTTTTTCCTCCCTGGTGCTAAAATCTGTAAGTCATTTTGATATGCTTTACTTGAGCCGAGGGTCTACCAAAAATAGTTTCTCTACCTTCTCAAGGTAGGAGTAAGGCTGAGTATACATTACCCTCCCCATACTACTGGGTTGGTTGTTGTACTGTGCTATGTGACTTTGTGCAGTCATAGTCTCATAGATTCTATGTAACTAATAACCGAACTTTCTTTCCCAATATAATCATGTGTAGTCTAATCATTGAGCGAGAGACCTCAAAGGTGTTTTAATGGTCGGTACATGATAGAAGATCTATTCAAGTTAAGGTTGCAAAATGGATTAATGAGTTAAAAATGAGTGAAAAATGAATGAACTTATTCACTTGTCACTCATTTACTAATTATGGCTCTTTACACCCAATAATAACACTTTTTTCTTCCAATGAGTGATGGCAAAGATTTCGAAGACTAAATTTGTTGTAGGTCTTCCAAAAAGATTGATGTTGTTTCTCCATTCTAGAATTAGCCAACAACAATGTGCACCAGGTTACACTACCCACTCTACACCACAATATTAGCATTATCTTTTATTTTTGGAATGGGTAACTTTGTCTTCCTATCCTAGTCCCTCCACAATATTAGCATCTCCTTGAGTTGTTGCATCTACCGTTTCCTACGAAGAATGGGTGTAACATCGGATATGGCTGCAAATGTAGTCTGATAAAACAAGTATAATTGGTAAGCTACTCTTTTTACTGGTGAGAAGAAGCGTGTGTTATACTGATTTGTGCATAAATAGATGAAGTTTCCAAGTTTAGGTGAAGCAGCTGGAGGACATATTAATTTAGATGGTCATTAAATTTTTATTCTTCTTTCAACAACCTATTTGAAGATTGCCATCTTGAAAATTCCAGTAGCAAAGTAGTGTAAATCTTCGTGAATGCTCGAGAGATTGATCACAACAACAACTGCATCTCCTATTGTAGAATTTACAACTATTATCTCTATCAATGTAAATAGCCAACAATCACTATCATATGTAAATGTGAGCATCCAGTAGTATGTTAGTCCCATGATTGTATAAAACATATATTTGGAATCATTTCCATAAACAGATCCAATCAAACGAGATAGTCCCTTGCTGTTACATCTTCATTTTATTCTACTATACGCGTTGGTCCCGTGCAACGCACATGCATACCTATCTAATTATTTTATAGAAGAGTGAGTTATGGTATGACTAAAGGCATTATAGTCATTTCATATTACAAATTCACCATCCAAAATCCATCTCTTTTTGTGAACTCCATTTTCCATTCAATTTTTTTCTCTCTTCTTTAAAATGCACTACTTCTCACTTCTCACCTTAGCTATATAACCCAAAAGAAAATTCTCAAAGTAATCTACAATTTAATGTTTATTATACTATTTTAAATTAATATCATTTTAACAAGTTTTGAATTTCAATAGTTGCATTTAGTTGGCAACTATCCAATCAAAAAGATTATAAAATTTTGTTCCAAGTTATTATTTTGTAATAAAATGTTAAAATACTCTCAAATTATATATGAAAAGACCTCCCTCTTTAATACACTACTTGATAATAATTTCAAAAAGATTTTGAAAAATATATAGTCATTTTATATATGTAGCATGAGAAGTATCATTATGTAGGAGTATACTACTTTATCTATGATCAAATTTAGTTTGATGCTTTTTTTGATTCACTAAAAATTCAATGTTACATAAATTCAAAATACATGATTATATAATTAAGAATCTTTCAATAAACAAAGAAACGAAATGAGAGAAAAATATGAAAGATAAATAATTTCTATTATAAAGGAACTAAATTTTTTAAAACAATTGAAAATGCTAAAAAAGTAAAGCTATATATTTTAAATTTAATAAGAAATTATGTTATAAATATTTTTTTTAGGACAATTTGATCAATTTTTAGTGGTGTACAACCCTTTTAAAAATAATAAAAAAATTTAAAATTTATATAATTATATTATAAATCGAGTTAAAAAATTAACAGTAAATGCACTGTTTCCACCCTGAAGTATAAACGAAATTGCTGAGACACACTCGAACATAAAGGGGGTCTTATTACCCCCCCCCCAAACTAATTAAAATCGTATTTTTGGCAATCGTAGTGCCTACGTGGACCTTTAGTATGCCACGTATGTGCCACATAGGCATTAAAGTTGCCAAAAATATGATTTTAATTAGTTTGGGGGTAGGGTGGGTAATAGGACCCCTTTTAAGTTGGAATGTGAAAACAGTGCATTTTCTCAAAAATTAATATATCGTAAATTATCATGCAAAGTGCCAAATTTGATAAGTATTATTAAAAAGTGCCTGATAATTAAGAGATATTACTAAGATTTCAAAAAAAAAAACATAATGAAAAAGAAAAATGATATATGAAATTTTTTCTTTTTTTTGTCTTACCAAAAAAAGCATATTTATATTTTTCCATTTTAAAGGTTTATAAGATGTTTAATTAACAATAACTCATGAGATATTATTAAACAAAAACATGTTGGGCCCGTGCATAGCACGGGATACATCATCTAGTACTATATATATGTATGAGTTAGCACACAACACATGGTTGTCATGTGTGCTTGTTGGAATTAGTAGTTTGTTTAAGGGTATTTTAGGTATTTTATATTTTATTGTTCTTTGAAGTTGCTATACTTAGATACTATATGCATGTGTTTCTTTTACTTTGGACCATAAACCCTAAGATAGGTTAGGTTTATCTATAATCTATAATAATATATTAAAAGTGCTCTAAGGGTCTGCAACACAATTCTCAAATGGTCTTTATGATTATACTCACTACGAGAATAGACAAGGATATCATCGATGAAGACTACAATGAAAATGTCCAAGTACTGCTTGCACACCGTGTTCATCAAGTTCATGAAAGTTGTAGAGGAATTCATTAGCTTAAAAGACATATCTTGGAATTCGAAGTGACCATACCGAGTTTTGAAATCTGTCTTTGGAATGTTACATTCTCTGACTCTAAGCTGATGATAGCCGGGTCTGAGGTCTATCTTAGAGAAATAACTGGCACCCTAAATTTGGTCGAACGAGTCATCAATTTTGGGGAGTTGATACTTAATCTTGATTGTGACTTTGTTCAACTGACGGTAATCGATGCACATTCTGAGAGAATCATCTTTCTTACGCACAAACAAGACTGGGGCACCCCATGGGGAAACACTGGGCCTGATGAAACCCTTATCTAAGAGATCTCTTAAATATTTTTTTCAACTCTTTAAGCTCAGCTAGAGCCATTCTTTAAGGTGGAATAGAGATAGGTTGGGTATCTAAAAGGAGATCTATTCCAAAGTCACATTCCCTTTCGGGAGGAACTCCAAGAAGATCTTCAGGGAACATATATGGAAATTCACTTACTATTAAAACTGACTCAAGACTCAAAATCTCAACAGTTGAGTCTTTGACTCAAACAAGATGGTAAACAAACCCTTTAGATATCATCTTTCTTGCTTTAAGATATGGAATAATTTGGCCCCTAAGCACTGAAGTACTACCCTTCCATTCGATAAATGGTTCATTAGGAAACTAAAACTGAACAAATTTATTTCTACAATCAACTGAGGCATAGCATGAGTAGAGCTAACCCATGCTAAGAAAGACATTGAAATCGGTCATCTCTAACACCACAAGATCAACTAAAGTGATTTTTGAGATACCATGATCGGGCAATTTTTGTATACTCATATGGATTTAATAGATTTATCCATTGGGTAGACACTGATAAAGGCTCTACTAATATTTTGGGACTAACACCAAATTTGAAGACTATATAAGGATCCACAAAAGAAAGTGAAACTCCGGGGCCTAATAAAGCATAAACATGAATATGAAAGACCCGTAACATACCCGTAACCACATCAGGAGAACTTTCCTGATCATACTGAGTCTGGAGTGCATACAACCTATTCTGGCGCTGCCCACTGGTGGCATTAGATGTTGCACCCGTCTGTAACACCCCGCATTTTTGGGATAGACTTTGAACCATCGTTCCTACATGCGTAAACTCTAACTCCATGATTTTTATGTGAATACTTATGTCATGATCTTTATCCTAGTGTGTGAAGTTCTTATGAGGTGAAAAATGTTCATGGAAATCACTTAGAGCAAAGTTGAGCTAATAGCCTTTGATTCGATCAAATCTTTGTATTCGATTCTATAAGGGTCTACTTTGAATGTATTTATCTTTTTAAATATATGGAATTTTGAAGTTCAAGACCCACCAAATGATAGATAATTGAGTTATCTTACCAATGATACCAATTTTCTCTTAATCTGATACCCGAGCGAAATTTGATGACCCTTTTCATGAGAGATAATAAGGGTAGGTGATAAGCCTGTGCTGGGGGTTATTCCCCTAGGATAAGGCGGGCATCGTAGGGGCTACTCCCACAGACTAGAGGGCGCACCATGGGGTCTATTCCTTCACTGTTTCAGCTTCTTATAGGTCAAGGGGTTCTTTGGTCCTTTACCCTCAACCTCAAACGTCCAAGGCACGAATTATAACACCCAAAAGATCATTATTTGCCCATATTCTTCAAATCAACTCATGTAAAAATCCTCTCCTTTCCCAAGAACAATAATTAAATCTTCTTCTCTAAAAAACACAAGTATTTAAGTTTCAAATTCAAGATTTCTTCAAGAATCCAAGAGTTCAAGCTTCCAAGTTCAAGAAATCTTCAAGAAATATCAAGAATAGGGTTTATTTCACAAGTTCATCATTCAAGTCCCAAGCTTCAAGCTTTATTCACAAGTCTAGAAACTTAAGGTATGTGGGGTTCATGAAAAAGGATATTCTTCCATCGTTGTGCCCAAAACTTGTTTTAAAGTTAAAGTTATATGATTTGCAATTAGGGTTCATAACCAAATTATCTTGTCATGAGTTTGTGAAATTATCATGTGATTGAAGTATTAAAGTTCAATATTCGTTCTCATATATTTATGTTTTGACTTGAAGATTCTCTATTATGATTTGTATATCATGAGTTTGATTTGAAACATTGATTTAAATATTTTCAATTTAGTTTTAAGAATGATATTACCATGAGATTAAAGGCTTTATGTGCATCAAGATTTGCATATATTCATCCTTTGATTTATAAGACTCATATTGTGGTTTGAATTTTATTATTTTGACTGGAGTTGTTGACGTATTTCAAGATGATTATTAAGCATGAAGTTTTGTCATGAATTTCTAAGAATTTATGCATATATTATAAGTACTAAGTACAAGTTTTGAGATTTCAAGAAGATTATGCACTTAAGCTCCTTTGATAAGTTTATACCAAGGTTTAAAGCAAAGATTGATCTTTTAATCCTAAGATAAGATGTGAAATCCATATTTGTTCATCCTAATTATGACTTAAAGGAAGAGAAGCATAACTGGTCTTCATTCTATAAACCCTTATGCTATTTTAAGGTGGATTTCTTAAAGTACGAGCATATAAGTAATAAGGGAGTAGTATTTAGCACTGAGTTAGGTATGAGTTCGAGGTCACATGCCCCAGAACTACGTGCCACTGTAGGCTTAAGTCCCAATATAGGTTAATTATAGTGATTACTCAAGTTAAGGTTCTATTCTGATGGCAAGGATAGAACAACTCTCCTCAACATGGGTAAGACGTTGAACTCCATGATAGCTCACATAGTTTATGTCGGTTAGAAATACCTCTCTAAGAAAGTATAAAAAACAAAGATTTTAGAAAGTAAGTGTTGTGGGGAAAGGAGAAGAGGAGGAATAAGGGGCTAAGAGAAGAAAGGGGTGTACGTTAGACGAAGATAGCTAATGTACGTCGACGTCGGAAATAGCCCAAAAATAATAGATGAAGGCAAAAATCACGACCAAGGTAACACTGGCAGGACCATCGGTAATACAAAAACAATAATCTGTATTAAAAGAGAAGCCAATCTCTCCAACAATGGGGGTTACTCAACAATCTCTAGTTCAGTTAGCTGAGAAAGTAATAGGGGTTAGTAGTGGCTCTGCAGTGAGAATAGTTAAACCAGAAATGGGGGTTCCTCAGCCACTACCTACAACCCTACTAGCTGAATGGATGATGGGGACTAGTAGTGGTTCGAAATGTTTGACGAAAGTCCCAACCCAAAACCCTCAAAATGCTCAAACCACTAAAACTCCACCCGACAATGTCAAATATTGGGAGGGCTTAATGCAGGCGATGAGAAAGCTCATATTTTTGGCAAGCTCTATACTAGCTACGCAACAGAGAAAGCTTCCGATGATGGGTAAGCAACTTCAATACTTCCCACTTGTAATGAAGAATGGGGTTAAAATGGTTAAATTGAATCTAGATGAAGTGGAAAAACAACAAAGGAAGTGGGATTGTGCATTAATACAAGGCCATAAAAGTTTGAACAAGAAGAGTAATATGTATTATTTGAAAATTACATAAAGAGTATTATAAATTGCGATAGTCAACAACTTAAAATTTCTAAAGCATATTAAAAATATGATTGATTATCTAAATTTTATTTGTATCACATAAATTGAGACTAAAAAATAACATATATTAGGCCTGAGCTGGTACAGGCCATCGATATCTAGTACTATTAAAAATGTGACAATTCAATCTGTTCAAAAGTTTGCTCAAGTTAGAATTAGGTGGAATAAGATGCGTCAATTTTTGAGTTATAAGCAACCGTCCAACACGACCTAACATCCAAGTTTTATTCCATACCTAGTTCCTTACTAATTGATGTGTTGTGATCTTATGACAATTTCAACGCTTAAAAATACGAAAAATATGCCAAGTCAATGACTCATTTATGTGTTGATGATGTTTTGTGGTTGTTTTACATGAAAATAGGGTTTGAAAGTGAGCAAAGAAAAAATATGAAAAAATGGCATATTGGAAACTGATATTGGGCTACGAGTTGTTGGGTCACAATATGACTCGTAGCCACAGCCGTTGTGATGGTAGGATATCTGATTGAGCAAGTGAAATTTTGACCTTGGCTATGTGGCAGGCTATGACTTATTGGGTCACGATACAAGTCGTAGCCCACACCCATTGTGATAACAGTGAATTTTTGGTCCTTGGGAAATTGAAGAAGTTGACTACGAGCTGAGGTAGCGATTCGTAAGGACATGCGATAAGTCGTCATGATGTCTCGTCCTGAGCTTCACTGGGAAAAACCTGAAAGTTGTAAATTTTTCCAGTGCCAACAAGATCTCCTTATGACTCATTACATGGGGCAATGAGTTATTATCGATAGTCGTTCAGAGCAGGAGAAGCAAAGTATCTGAGAGTTAAAAAATTAGACTCAGTGGCAACGAGTCACCCTATGACTCGTAGGGTGAAATTATGAGTCGCCATCAACACCGAGTAAAGAACACATGAAGAGCGTCAAAAGACACACGACGATTCATTAGCTGACCCTACGACTTGCCACCAGAGGCGTAACAACTTCCAACTTTCCAGTCCTATTGTGTTTAGCATAAGTTTTCTTTATGTCCATAAATACTCCTATTTGGTTTATTGTATTATTTTACATCCTGTTAATACTTTGGAGGCATATTGTTGTTCTTTGAAGTACAAACATCGATTCTTAAGGTTCTATTTCAATGTGAGATTTGTGGTTTGCATTTTCTTCTTCGTAAGTTCATAATTATAATCACTCAAAATTATTATTGTGTGTTTGTAATTATGAGTAGCTAAACACTACAACTAGAATTATGGAAACCATGGCAGATTAATGATGTAGTGTTCAAATTAGGATATAATTCTCCAAGGGTGTTTGTGCACATATTGTTATTCTCTTCGATTTGATTGCTTTCTGACGGTGGCCAACGTTAGAACTCACCTTATTCTTACTAACAACGAAAGAAGGTGTAACATATGAAAGAAATGGAATTAACAATGAAACATGGAGCTATTAACCATCATTTTTCAAGAGACGATATTATGTGATTGAGGATAGTCATCTACTAGGGGCATAAATTCGTTGAGATGAACACAACTTGTCGATTTTACATGCTGAGATCCATGAGAGCTCATTGTTACGATGAACCAACAAAGTTATGCAAACACAATCCTAGTTCCTCTCTCACATTAATTACAAATCCAATGAAATCAACAACTTGTTACTATTTGACGTTCTCAAATCCCCCCATTACTGAAAATTGTTTACTACTTATTTAGACAAATATATTGATGAATATTCTGACCTATTTATCGTTGGGTCAACCCCAGTCTAGTTAGATTCTATATTTGATCAATGATCACTTTATACTTTTATCGAAGGTTTAATTTGAGCGACATCAAAATTTGATGTTGTTGCAGGAAATACGATTACAGAGTTGATTGATTGTGTTTGTTTAACCGTTGGTTTCTATTTCATTATTTTACTTTTTCTATTGTTTTTAGGGTATGCACCTGTGCATGTTCAACACGGAGAGTCAAGGTAATCCTCTGATTCCACTTTATCTCGAAATTGAAAGGACTCTAAGAGCTAAAAAATAATTAACAACAGAGTTCATAATCAAAGAGTCCATAATGAGGGAGTTATAGATGAGGGGGTCTTGAACCAGCCGAGACATCTTCATTAGCTTTAAGAGACTGCGGAGAGAACCACTTTTCGACTAGTTGCAGAGAAAAACTCTAGACAAGAGTTTCCAGGCAGGCAGTAAGGGAAGAAAAGGATAGACAAGCAGAAAAAGCCTGCATGGCGGTACTTAAGGAACAAAATAGGTAGAGAAGGAATAAGGGGAAACAACCTCCCCAACATTATGTTGCTCAATTTGATGATGCAGTGGATGAGCTAGAAGTTATAGATACGACTGGAATAGGTTCTATTGTTGCTTCTCCATTGCCACCAGGAACTAAGTTCAACATCACTAGTGCTATGATATAGTTTCTAAACTCGAATGGAGTGTTCACATGCCTTTATACTGCTAATGTGAATATTCATATGATTAATTTTGTAGGGATTTGAACTTCCTACAACCTATCTAATGTGAGTCAAGATGCTATTAGACTTCAGTTTTTTCTTTTTTTCTCTGATTGCAGGAGCCATGATCTAAGGTGTATTTATGCACTTTAGTGTTGTTAGCCTAGCTTATTTAGCTTTGTTTTGAGGGAAATTCATGTTATTTATGTGTTAATTATGATATAAATAAGCATATAAGTGTTTAAGTATGTGATTACAATGCTTAAAGGTGTTTTCAAACAAGTTTGGGTTCAAATTGATCATTTAGAGTCAAGACAGGAAAACTAGTTTTACTAGCTTGAGCTAGGTGATGTTCTAGTCTATCGCGATGGATTATAATGTGTTGAATGAGTTCCTAATGGTTGTATTGTGTAATTATTTATGGAAAAACTTGTTTATAGTGTTTAAAGTACAATTGAATCAATCCAAGAGTCAAAACTAAGTTAAAGATCAAAAGGGGTAAAATGAGTATTCTTAGCTTAAGTTTCTAGTTCGTCGTCTTAGATGTTGTGTTATTTTGATCTATAATTTGTTGTATTTAATGTTATAAGATGTTTGGGGAGTTAAATATGATGATATATTAAGGATATAAAAGCTTCAAATCAAGTGTAAACAACTTAAAAAGGCTTGGAATGGATCAACTAAAGCACAAGACACAACTTGACACGAGCTGGACACTTGGGATGTCAAGGGTGCGGCGCGGTACCAAGCCATGGAAAAATGAAGTGTGCTACACATGGTTGGATTCATAAGGGACCCAAAATAGAGTTTCTACACTATAAGGTCACTTCTTGCAGTTAGACGCATAAAATTAGCTCCGCGACGCGGCCTAGTGCAAAAATGCGGCAGTTTTGTCCTCCTATAAATAAGACACTTGTAGTTGATGTTATACATCTCGGACGACTTTGAAACTTGGAGAGGGGCTGAAAAAACTTCAATTCGAGTTTTTATCTCTTTAATTTACCTTTCTAATGGATTTTATCATCTATTCATATATATTGATTACTGTTATGTCTATTAGCGACTAAAAGCCCTCTTTCCGGGGTTAAAGCCAAGAACATGATTGCTATTGCTTGGAATTGAATTGGGTTTGTTTATTTATCATATTTTGTTGTTTATTTACCCTTGTTATCATTATTGTAAGGATTTGCAACCCTTAGCATATACTTATTGTCATCTTTGTGAACTCGGGAGGGGGAATAAGATGATAGAATATTAGGGTAAGTAGAGAAAGGTTCTTATTCCTTTATGAAATGAGGAATTTGAATTAGCATCTAGGATAGGGATATACCTATAAGCCTTGCTTGGTTCACTACGGGATAAAATATAAATGCGTTTAGCTTAGTGCTCACATCCTCGCTCAATGATGTAGTTGTAGATCTAAGTTAGATAGTGGTTAGAGGTCGGGATACCATGATCATAAAATCAACCCCATGAATCATCAACCAAGATAAATAACTTAACTAATGAAGTTTGAATGCATAGTATGAATGTTTGTAGTGCTTTAACTCCGGGTCTTTATTTACTGATTGTCTGAAGTCATTACTTTTACGCATTATTTAATTTACTTTTAGTTATAACTCCCAAACTCTCTCTTGGATATGTTGCACTAATTAATCTCAATAGTTGAACTAGAATTGGATAGTTGTTTAAGACAAGTCTCTGAGGGATCGATATTCGTCTTTATTTAAGGCTACTTTACTACTTGGTGAGACCATGTACATTTACGTATGCGCTTGGGCACAATAAGCCACTCTACAGTTGACAAAGCTACCACATGGGTCGATTATAAATTTACAAGGAGCTGAAGACACAATTTTGGACCACCTTTTCCTATATTTTACAGTGTTGCAGTTAAAGGATGCGATTAATATATTAAGGTAGCTACATTTAGAAGCATTGAACGAAACTTGGTTGAGGTTTAAGAAGAAGCTGTAAAATGTCTAAATCACAAAATATCAGGACGTACTATGCTTAAGATCTTCTACAGAGGTCTGAATGCGAACAATAAGGTTGTATTAGACATTGTCACTAGTGGAACGATTATGAGTTTAACTTGTCATGCCATGAAAACATTGTATGAAACATGACATTAGTTGGAACTAACAATGAGGTAGGATTACATGCCTTAAATTACAAAGATGATAAAGAGAAATCACCCGTACAAGCACTAAATTGATCTTTTAGATGAAACTCTAGCCTTCCTTTACTCAAGAGCCTTAGAGAGAATTAGTGAGAGTTTCTAAGTGTTTTAGATTAGAATAATAGGGTAAATAATGTCCCAATAGAGTTATAAGTTGTGGGGCCTTAAGAGGTTAGGTGGGGAAATGTCCAGATTACCCCCAACTCAAACTGCTTAAAATTCCTGTCAGATGGTATGAGTCCCCCATACCAGTCATACCTTTCAATACGAGTGGTACCTACCACTCATACCTTAGGCCTCCCCTTTGGACCACCCAATACTGTCTAGCATATGGCTTACTGATGTGTGAGCCTATGCTAACACATTTGAGGCTTTTAACTCAAAATAATTGCAAGGTCTTGGGAAACTTTAGTTGTTTTTGATTAGTTTACTTTGATCTTGCAGTAAATGTTGAGATGCAGGGAAACTAACAATAATGGAAGCAAAAAGGCTGAAATGTGAAGCAAATAAAAGACAAGTGTGGCTGACGATATTTATGATAAGTCATCAGCCCAATGATAAGCTATAAAGGACAACATCAGCCTTGAGCAGGAGATGAGTTCCAGCTTGAAGAGTTGACGACATTTTGTGAGAGGCCGTTAGGATGGTGATAAGGCGTCAAGGATACCATTAGACTTAGACAGGACATAAGAATTGGAGCAGAAATGTGCCGATGTTCTTGATAAGTTGTCAAAATCCTGATAAACCATCATCATCATTGTCAGTTTTAGACAGAAAGAGCCAAAAGTGAAGAGGAGCTGACGACATCCGTGATAAGTCGTCAGACTCCTGATAAGCCATCACGGATGTCATCATCTATTCCGAGAAAAAGTTGTAACCTTGATTTTGTTTTCTTATTTAGGGTAAACTATTTAAAACTTTGTTTTAGGGTTTTCTAGGAGAGGAATTCCACATAAGAGATGACACATTAAGTTTTGGAGAACATATTCTGATATTTTTCTCTCTCTTTACTTCTAGACTTTGACAACACAACTATTTCGAAAGATCATTATCAGTATCTTGGGATTTTTTTTTGTGATCTAATCTACGATTCACTGGTTATTATTCATCTCTGTAAGTTTATCTTTCAATCATGAATTCAATTATGTGTTTCGTTTATTACATCATGAGTAGATAAACTCCATTAACCTGAATTACGAGATCTAGGGTTAGGTCTTGATGACGTGCTAAGTATTCAAGATTCAATAGGTGGTAGGATGTCTTGAAAATTCTGAAGTTTTAATTAACGTCTGTTGGTTGCAAACAGTAGACACACCTTCTTTGATTTGCTTGAAAAAGAAATCAAATATAGTAGGAAGTGAATTATCAACAGGGACTCGAAAATACTTCGTTTAATAATCAGCGTTGTGACAAGGTTGGTTAACCTGAGGTAAAATCTGGGCAGTGAATAGAAATTTCCTAAGTCCGAGAGGATTAGGAAATTAAACGCTTAAGTAGGTCGAGAGATATTTAAGCATAACATCGATAAAGATAGTTTGTTATCCTACCCACCGTGAGAATATTGAATCACCTTTAGTATCTGTCATGTACCGTAAGCCCTAGTGAACATAATTCCGGTTATTTCATAAACTCTTGATTACAAACACTAAAATTAAAGTGACAAACAATTAATTGTTAAACCTAAACCCCCCATTTCAGGAAACATTAAACTATCAGTGGATTAAATCGCAAATAACTTGAGTTCACACCATATTCCCTGTGGGATTCGACCCCAACCTAGTTGGGTTTTATATTGACAACGATCGCTTACACCCATTCAAGAGTATAGTTTGAGCGTTATCAAAAAATGGCGTCGTTGCCGGGGAATACGATTGTAAACTAAAAGTTTGTGTGCACTAATTGATTGTTAGTTAAGTTTCCTAGATTTATGTTTGTTTATTATTTTTGTTTATTTGCAGGATCCTTATAGTGTATGCCAAGCACCAGAAGTTCCGGAGAAACATTATTACCACTCAATTCGGAACCGCAATGAATAGAAAGAATGACAGAACAACAAGAGCTTGACAAACTGGCAGCCTTAGCTAGAGCTCAGGTGAGCGTGCAAAATATCAGGCAACATGCACGACATCCAAACCCTGAGGACGAAGATTTGGGGGATGAGGAGTTGTTGAATCCTGGTAACCCAAGGCGTGCAGAGCAGATAGCTGCACAAGTGCCACTTAATGTTAACCGAAACCGTCCGTTCCAAAGAAGACGATTACCAGCTGATACAGTATGATCTGAATGATGATGATGATGGTATGGACGGGGAAGGTGCAATGGGAGAAATTATTCCTCCACCGTTGGCACCTGGAGCCAAGTTTAACATTACGAGTACTATGATCCAACTCCTTAATCTGAAGGGGTTATTTGGTGGCCTTCCTAGGGATGATCTGAACCTGCATGTGGTGAATTTTATCACCATTTGCAAATCTTTTGATAACCCAGGAGTGGGCCAGAACGCTATTCAGTTGAGGTTGTTCCCGTTGTCTCTGTCTGGGGAGCCAACATTATGGCTGATTGAGCTGGCACCCGATTCTATAACCAACTGGAGGCAGTTGAAAGGAGCTTTCATAGAAAGGTTCTTTCCGCCTTCCAAGAAGGTACAGTTGAGGGACGAGATCAGCAACTTCAGGCAGCTCCCGACTGAAGCCTTGCATAAAACTTGGGAGAGGTTCAAGAAAAAGATGACATAGTGTCCAAACCACAACATGAGGGACACACATTTGATGGAGACTTTGTACAGAGCTTTTAACTTTGTAACAAAGCCAATTGTAGATAATGTTGCGGGTGGTTCGTTCGTTGACCTTTCTTTTCAAGAGGCTTCAGATATGCTGAATAGAATGACCAAACTGAGTCAGGTAGCATACCAGGGATTCTGTGGTAGCTAGATCGACTGTTTCTATTGGTATAACTGTGGAGCAGTGCAGAAGAGATGAGGAGTGAGACCAAGACATGGCCCACCTAAAGACACAGATGGACTTGCTGACCAAGCATTTGCTGTTAGGCAAGTCTGAAAAGGTTAAGGCTGTGGAATCCCAGTGCACTGTTGCTACTAATGCAGATGAAGAGGCAAACTATGTGAGTAATCAGGAGGGTTTCTGAGGCAATACCCAAGGAAATTAAGGTCGGAACGTTTATGGCAAGCCTGGTTACAAAGACAGGGAGCAAGGAAACTGGAGAAACAATAATGACAAGAGTGGTTTATATGTTCCTCCTGGAAATCAGGAAACTGTTGCAACTAGCTCTGGAAAAATGTCCATGAAGGATATGATAGAGAAATTATTGAAGGGAGTGAAGGCAACTAACTCTGGTGTAACCACCATGAAGACCGATCTGACATCCATTAGTCAGTTGGTACACTCACACTCCACAACAATCAAACAGTTGGAGCAGCAGATGAGCCAACTTTCTGCTGCATTCAACTAGAGAAAGAGCAAAACGTTACCAAGCGATACGATTCAGAATCTGCAAAATGATGGCTCATACATGGCAATTACTACTAGGAGTGGTAAGATCTTATCTGGCCCTTCTGTAGGTAAATCTGTAGATGGTGAAGTAGTTGTTGATAAATCCGAAAAAAGCAATCCAGTGGAGTCTGAGAAGCTGGATAGTTTTATTGATGCTTTGGAAAAGGAAAAAGAGAAGAAAGAAGAAGTGGTGTTGAAAACTATCCCAAGACCACCACCTCCCTTTCCTCAATGATTGAAGAAAAAGGCTGATGATGCAAAATTCAGCAAATTCATGGCAATGCTCAAGCAATTGACAATAAATGTGCCTTTGGTTAATGCACTTGAGCAAATGCCAGGATACGCGAAGTTCATGAAAGACCTTGTAACCAAGAAACAGAAGGTTAGCCATGAGCCGGAGGACAATCTTCTCCATTGTGGCACTATCTCTACAAGGTTTTTAGTACAGAAAAAGGCAGATCCGGGAGCGTTTACCATCTTGTGTACTATTTGTTCCCTGAAACTCATAAAAGCACTATGCGATCTGGGAGCCAGTATAAACCTAATGCCACTTGCGGTGTATAAGAAACTGGGGTTGAGGGATCCTACCCCAATAAATATGCGGTTGGTAATGGCAGATAGGTCTGTGAAGCAGCATGTGGGCATATTACACGATGTTTTGGTAAAGGTAGCCGATTTTATTCTTCCTGCTGATTTTGTGGTCCTAGATTGCGAGGTGGATTTTAAAGTGCCCATCATCTTGGGTAGGCCATTACTTACAACTGGGAGAGTGCTAGTAGACATGGAGCTGAACGAGCTAAAGTTCAGGTTCAATAAAAAAGAAGCACACTTCAAAATACACTCATCCATGACTCAGTAAAAAGAGATGAGTGTTTTCTCAATCGTTGACGTATTCTACGATGATGGTAAAGGGGTATCAATAGGTTGTCTTGGCGAAGTCCGAGTAGTCAAGACAACCAAGTCGTGCTGCGATAGTAAATCAGGCGCTATTGGCAGGCAATCCAATTTTTTTTTGTTTATTCCAGTAAGGTATTTATTTTTGTAGTTAGGATTTGGTTCATAGTAGGTGGAAAACTGATGAAATAAGCAGAAAAGGTCCTGACAGCACTTCTGATAAGCCATCAAAACTATGGTAAGTTATCAGAATTGTCGTCAGAGAGACCAATATTGAGTTGAAGTTCTGTTAAGGCTGACGACATCCATGATAGGTCGTCACAACTGTGACAATCCGTCATAAAATGTTGTCAGAAAGTAACTTAACAACCAAATCTGGGCCAATTATAAAGATCCGACCCGGTCCCAGTCGAACCACTCCACCTTTCCGTTGATTTTTTTATTTCCTTTTAAGTTATTTCCCTTCCATACTTAGAGTATTTTATTCCCTTTTTCAAAGTCTTTCCAAGTAAAATAAAAAGTAAGTTCCCTTGTGTGTGGGGTTACAATTTAAAATCAAGAATTTCTTTCTACTTCCTCTTGTGCGTGTAATCACATTGAAGACTCCAATTATGTATGCTCTAAATTTAACTTTTCTTTTCAAGTGGTAAGTGATAGATTGATGACAACCCAAGTTTCCAAGAGGCTTGAACCAAGTTCAACTTGAAAAGGGGCTAAAAATCGAAACTAGGGTTTTCTATGCAGGCCAAAGGCTTAAAATTCAGCTCACAAATTAGAACTCGAGTGGATTTTGAGAAATAATGGGACCAAAAGTTGAGTTAAAGTCAAAAGTGGGGTTCTGATAAGAGCTGACGACATTCATGATAAGCTATCACAACTGTGATGGCTTATCAGGAATGTCGTCAAAGGCTGCTAAGAATGAAGTGGTTTCTGTTTAGAGCTGACGACATTTGTGATAGGCTATCACGCTTGTAACAACTTATCAGAAATGTTGTAAGAAGTTGATAAAGTTTCATAGGTTCTGCCTAAGGCCGATGACCATTGTGATAAGCTATAACAATCGTGACGGCTTATCAAGAAATATCATCACACCTGGAACCTGAAGCATGAATAAGCCATTTTAAAAGATGTGAAGCTTAAATGATTAATGTGTTTGTGTTTGTGTTCTTGAGGATTGATTAATGGTTTTTCTACTACTACAGGAACCTTATAATGGTACCCAAAAGAAAGAGCTCGTACTTTCAAAGAAGGAACAACAGAAAAGTATACGCCGGAGACTCATTAATGAGAAGTCTAATTATGAAGAGCAAAAATCTCTTCTTAGGAAGTGAGAGAAGAAGAAAAGCCCTAACAAGCCTCCACCACCCCCACCAGTTGAGGTGGAGGATAGTGAGGACACTGAAACAACAACAACTTCTGAACAGGAGACATCTGAACATTCTGAACATGAGCAGCATGAGTCTGAACATGCTGAATTTGAAGAAGAAGAACATGGGGGGTCTGAGGAGCTTGAATCTGAGGGAACATAATCTGAACCCCCTTCCACTGAACAAACAGATGATGAAGAATCTCCAGCTCGGGGAACATTGATCAAATGTAAGAACCCCAAAGTTTGAGACAATGCTAGGTGGTAAATTCCTAAGGCAGAGGGCATCTTCACTGCTGGGCTTCGCAGAGCTGATAGAAGAAAAGCTAAAAGGCCGATTCAGGAAGAAAAATTGATTATCACCAAAGGGTTGAGCAGGTACCCTGAAGTGGAACAGAAGTTCCAAGAGTATGGCTTGGGATGGACCACAAAAGGGGGAGGTTCATTTTGCCCTGCACTGGTTTGAGAAGTCTATGCAAACTGCCAAAATTTGTTGGAAAACATGTGCAGGCCAGGTGAAAGAGTAACAGACCAACCCCTGTTGGATAGAATTTAGGTGAGGGGCGTAAGGGTTGATATCTCAATCAGAACCATCAACAGCTTCTTGCATGGACCCTACTTTACTTCTCAGGTCACTTCACCATCAGTCTATGCTCGGATTAAGAATCGGGTAAAACAACGTCTGTGGTTGGCCAACATCATAGCCGAAGAAGAACCAGCATGGGTGACCAACCCAAATGAGAGAATCTATAAGTCCTTTTTGACTCAAGAGACAAAGTTTTGGTGGGGTGTAGTGAGTATCTGGCTGGTGCCCACTGATGGAGACAACATTCTGGGTGACGACCGAGCTATTCTAGTAGCAAGCATGGTGAAGAAGCTCTCCCTAAATTTTGGGGAAACTATTATTGATGAGATGAAGATTAGAATATCGAGAACCGACACTACTTATCCTTTCCCTTGTCTTATCACAGGGTTGTGATGAGCTGCTAATGTGCCAGAGATTATAAGGGTTGATGATAACATTCCTGCCCGAAAGACTCACAACCCCATACGGTATAATAAAAATCAGCCAGGACTGAGACTTGATAGAGGTGCAGAGGTAGCAGCAGACCCTCCAGTTATAGATGCCGGTTCAGCACCTAATATGGAAGTGCAAAATCCTGAGACTGTGCAACCACCTTCTTCAGCACAAGCAGGTTCAGTGCCTGAGAATGAACCAAACCCCTCAGCTCCTGCAGTATCAGCAGGATTTGCACTTCATCCGATCGATATTAGAAAAATGGCTAAACAAGCAAATGGTGTGAGGCACAGCTACATGCCTTTGCCAAATAGTTTGCTGCTGTAGTAAACAAGAGAATCAAGGCTGCCCTTGAGCCTTTTGTGACTTTGCCTGAACGGGTTGCAGATTTGGAGAACTGATTTGATGTACGGGCAAAAGAAATATCAGGGGCTGATCTTGCTTAATTCAGAGCGTCCTTGAACAAGTTAAAGACAGATGTTGGGGTATTGCAGCAACACCAATTTATGGTACCAACAGATCCGGCTATGCATGAATCTGAGGAAGAAATTCCAATGCTGGACCTCACTGGAGATTCACCAAAGAAAAGAAAAAGAAAAGTGAGAAGAAAGGAAAGGGGAAGAGAGAGAGGTCCGACAGTGATGAAGAGCAAAAAATAGAGAAGAGGGCAAGAAAGAAGAAGGAAAAAGAGAAGCTAAAAAGGGCAGAAATTGAGTCCTTAGTTGATAACGAGAAATGAGAGGCAACCATCCGAGCTAGGGCTGTAGGGGCCTCATCTAGCAGGGCTCCAACCACTGCAAAGCCAGATGCTCCCGATGGAGAGAAGACAACAGATGACGCAGCAGCAGGGTCGGGGACCTATAAGCCTCATGCTTGATTCATTCTAGGTATGCCCTAAACCCTGGGTTCATTTTATTTTTAATTTTAAGTTGAGGGTGTAGGGTGGGATGTTGTTGTAAAAATTTTTTTGGTAGATAATTAGGAGTAATACAGGTACTTGAGGCAGTTAGCTTGTTTTGTGGATTTTGAGTACCTCTCCATTGATCTGATTTTATAACTGTGTGAATTGCATTCATTTGTGACCGCGATGCATCTTTTTGTGGCATTAGTCTGGCAACTTGATGATTTTTGCTGAACAAATTGCATGAATCGGATAAGTAGTGATGTGTGATATACTTGTGTGCCATGTGTGTGAGAGGTCTTACTCAGTTCCTGGTGTGTGCCGAATCTAGAATTTTCCCTATTAGTCCTGCCTAGGTTGTAGGATAAGGGTTAGGAAAGAATCATAGGCCATTTTGATTTTAGCCCACTTTAGCCAAAATGACCTTCCCTATGTGCATAATATCCCTTGATCCCTGTTTTGAGCCGAATTAGCCTATTTCTTTCTATGACACCTCTCACCTTCCCGTTTACATCGCAATGAACCTTTTTTGGCCCTGGTCCTCCTTGGACACTGTGCACCTTGACTTAGGTAAACAACCTAAGTTGATGGTGGCTATCATAGGGGTGTGTGATGCAAAATGAGTATGAAGAGAGGTAGAATAAGAGAAAAGAATAAAAGTTGGGTGCGGTGAAAAAGGAATAAAAGAAAAAAAGGTTGTGTAAAAGATGATATAAAGATAATATGATGATTGAAAAGACCGCATCTATCTTGAGCATGTGTGATCAATAAAAGAGAGGAAGAAAAGAAGGTTGAAGTGAAACCCTAAGAGCTTAGTGTAGTGTCAAGGAGGCATAGTCACTCTAAAATATCCATGAATATCATATCAGCCCCTAGCCTATGTTACAAGCTTAAGAAAAACCCTATAGTGATCCTAACTGACCTATCTGAAGACTTGGGTACTGACTATAAGGGCAAGCCTATGGCATTTGACATGCAGTGTTTGGAACTTCATTCTGAGAGTGAGTCTTGTGATTATCCCTATGTTTATGTATGTGAATTCTGATATGA
This sequence comes from Capsicum pubescens, assembly GCA_030864215.1. Classification (NCBI taxonomy): domain Eukaryota; kingdom Viridiplantae; phylum Streptophyta; class Magnoliopsida; order Solanales; family Solanaceae; genus Capsicum; species Capsicum pubescens. Next base: position 40,146,136 of record CM061542.1, on the reverse strand, counting down.
GTGAAAAAGGGATTTCTTTATTGTGAGGGCACACTGGTTATGTTGCTAGTCATTGACTTATTCAGATAGTGTGATCTTGGTATGACATGGTTGTTATTGCTGAATTTTTGCCATATCTTGACTCTTGTGAGTTGCATGGTTGTTCTTCAAAACATCAACAATGACTTTTAAATTGACTGACCTTGGAGATGGTGAATGTATTCTTAACTAATATGAGTAGTTAGCTGCCAAATTGTACTTTGTATTCTCTTAGTTATGTTATGGTTGCTTGAGGACAAGCAATTGTTTAAGTTGAGGGTGTTGATGTGTGAGCCTATGCTAACACATTTGAGGCTTTTAACTCTAAATAATTGCAAGGTCTTGAGCAACTTTAGTTGTTTTTTATTAGTTTACTTTGATCTTGCAGTAAATGTTGAGATGCACGGAAACTAACAACAATGGAAGCAAAAAGGTTGAAATGTGAAGCAAATAAAAGACAAGTGCGGCTGACGACATTCATGATAAGTCATCAGCCCAGTGAATTAAAATCAACTTTATATTTTTGTATATGCAATTTAAATCTATAAAAAATGTAGAATATTCTCAAAAGAACGCATACCTCAAAATATGTAGAATTGATTTATTTTAAAATTTTCATCTTTATCTTTAAATTTAAATAAATAGTCTAATAATTTTAAATAAATTTATAGTTAGTTACTTCTAATTATTTTACTTTTAAATATGTAGATTCTCACGTATACACTATTAAATTATTACTACAATACACTATCATTTATTTATTGATTGTTATGATTATGAAATAGTTATAGTTTATTTAAGACTCTTCAATTATGGTTATGAAATAATTAGAAAATATGTACTAAAATTATGACTGTTATTATTTATTCATTTATTGTTATTATTATTATTATTATTATTATTATTATTATTAAATGAAATAGTTAGAATTTATTTGGTACTTTTCAACTATGCGTGCCTAACTTTAAGATAATGAATTTTTTCAATGCTTCTACAATCTTAATATTTTTAAATACAAACATTTAATATCCTTTAATTAAATTTTTTTATTACAATACTATCAAATTTTGTTCTAAAAATTACCATTTTTTTTCAAATTAAAAGCAGACAACTTGTGTATTGCTATTACTACTATTTATTACTTATTATTATTATACTCTTTTCTAGCTATTAAAATAATATATTTCAAATTCAAAAATTAATTTTTCGATTCAAAATTTTTGTTATAATATTTTTAGTTTTATCTTAAAATATTTTTTAATTTTATGCTTAAAAACTGCCACTTGGCGGATCTAGGAGCTCATTTTTCTCTTGAAAAAACTTACAGTTCGGTTAGCCAAATTTTTCGTTCTCCATCAAAGTGACAAAAACCTAGGAATGTCGGAGGAAGCATCACCAACATTACTTGATCTTACGAGTTACCATCTACACGACCTGGAATCAGTGGAGCTCCCTTTGAGTCTCACCGAGTTAGACTTGATAGCCAATCGTTTGTCCGCTTTAGACCCCCGTATTCCCCAACTCCCTAACCTTAAAAAACTCTCTTTTCGTCAGAACCTCATTACCGATGCTGCCATTGAGCCTCTTTCCTCTTCCCACCGTATTTCTCACCTCAAGGTATGTATCTATTCCTTCATCGGAAAAGGGCCTAAAATGCCCTTCAACTATCTAAAATGGTGCAAAAATGCCATCTCCGTCTACCTACCCAATAGGTAGACGTTGTCCGTCGCTTTTAAAATTTAATTTTTATGTTTGTTTATTTTTATTAAAAGCGACGGACAACGTCGCTATAATTTTTATTTTTTAAAATATTAATTCTAGAAAAGCGACGTTGTCCGTCGTAATTTGTAATTATTTTTAATTTTTCTTTATTTTTACAAAAAACGACGGACAATGTCGTTTTTTTTAAAACTAAATAAAAATTAATTTTTTGTAAAGCGACGTTGTCCGTCGCTTTTTAAATTTAATTTTTATTTTTGTTTATCTTTATTAAATTTTTATAAAATTTTTATATTGTATATACGAAAAAGGGCCTAAAATGCCCTTCAACTATCTAAAATGATGCAAAAATCCTCTTCGTCTATCTATTGGACCTAAAATGTCCTTCAATAACTTAATCTGTAAAATAAAAGGGCAAACTAGGCCTTATAGGTAGACGGAGAGAGTATTTTTGCACCATTTTAGATAGTTGAATGATATTTTAGTCCCAATAGACAAACATAGAATATTTTTGCACCATTTTAGACAGTTGAAGTACATTTTAGGCCTTTTCCGTTCATTCATTTGTATCGTGTACTCCTTTTAAAGGATTATTATTATTATTATTATTATTAAATGTCTAATATTTCTTTACCATCATACTTGACTTGAATGCCTGTGTAGGGATGAACCAGTTTTGGAGAAAATCAATTTGTATAAGCATAAAATTGACCTGAATAGAGCAGTTTATGTATACAGAAAACCTCAAATTGATTTGTAATGGAGACGTAGTTGACTGATTGCTTCTACAAATTTTCCGTTCTCCATCAAAGTGACAAAAACCTAGGAATGTCGGAGGAAGCATCACCAACGTTACTTGATCTTACGAGTTACCAGCTACACGACCTGGAATCAGTGGAGCTCCCTTTGAGTCTCACCGAGTTAGACTTGACAACCAATCGTTTGTCCGCTTTAGACCCCCGTATTCCCCAACTCCCTAACCTCAAAAAACTCTCTTTTCGTCAGAACCTCATTACCGATGCTGCCATTGAGCCTCTTTCCTCTTCCCACCTCATTTCTCACCTCGAGGTATGTATCTATTCATTCATTTATATCCTGTACTCCTTTTAAAGGATTATTATTATTACATGTCTAATATTTCTTTACCATCATTCTTGACTTGAATGCCTATGTGTAGGGATGAGCCAGTTTTAGAGAAAATCAATTTGTATAAGCATAAAATTGACCTGAATAGAGCAGTTTATGTATACAGAAAACCTCAATTGATTTGTAATTGAGACGTAGTTGACTGATTGCTTCTACAAAAAGATAGATTTTATGAGCATATCCGCGTTGACTGATTGGTTCTAGTTCTACAAAAAGAGAGATTTTATGAGCATATCCGCATGACCTGTAGCTACTTAGAAAGATACAATGATGAATCTTTGCCTGCATGTATTGTGGTAGCAGTAACCCAGCTTGCTGTTTGATTCATGAATTCAACGAGGTCACAACTTGCTATCTAACCTGATATATACTTGAAAGTGGTGTAGGCTTCAATTGGTTCATAAAATTGATGTACCATAAGATTGTTTTTAAAATTTTGATTACTATTTTAGGGGATCTTTTTCATATTAATTCCACCATTAGACAACAACATACCAATATAGTTCCACAAGTGAGGTCTATAGAGGGTAGAGTGTACCTAGGCCTTACCCCTACTTTGGAAGGTATAGGGGTTGTATCATATCGACCCTCGACTCAAAGAAAGCAAAAACAAAACGTTTATTAAGACATAAATAGTATCAATAGCAAAATAGTAAGAAAATAGAGGCATACGAGACAATAAGTAGTAATATAAAACTAAGAGTGAAATACGAAAATAGTAAAATAATAAAAATACCGAAAATACTACTAAGATTACTAGCCGAAGAGACAAGATGCGAAGCTGTTTACTACCCGTCTTCTACCCAAATTCTCGACCTCCACACCCTCCTATCCAGGGTCGTGTTCTCGGTAAGCTGAAGGCTTAGCATGTCCTGTCTGACCACCTCTCCTCTTTACTTCTTCGATCTACCTCTACCTCTTCTCAAGACCTTCAGTGTCAACCTCTTACACCTCATCACTGAGGTGATTGCACATCTTCTCTTGTTATGCCTTGACCATCTTAGCCTAGACTCCCACATCTTGTCCGCCTCGGAGGTCACTTCCACCTTGGCCTGAATATCTTTATTTTTGGTCATACCTCTCTTTGTAAGCCCAACACTACACCCCATACAACAAAGTTGGTCTAACTACAATTCGGTAGAACTCACCTTTAAGTTTTAGTGACACCTTCTTATCATATAAGATACCAGATGCTAGCTTCCATTTCAACCACCCCACACCAATGCTATGCGCATTTCAATAATATTTTTTTCCAGTGATAGCGGTGATGTTCAAATAGAAAGGGTGAAACGTTTTTACTGAAGCATTAAATTACATAGAGTTTCCAGTATAATGCATGAGTTATAATTGCTTATTCATTGGTCTAGGTAAAATGCTGAACAACGGTGATTTCTTGTCTAACCTTATCAGTATGCTTACAACTTTGATTAATGAAATTCGCTGAGACTGCAACTGACTATCTAACCTAAATTGTATTTGAGTAGTGTAGGCTTCTTTTGGATAAAATTGATGGACCTTAATGAACCGTGATTCAAAGATAGTTTGCTTACATGTTTTTTTTTTTGGATACACCAAAAGTATTTCCTTAATGGACTACCAAGTCTGCCTGAAAAATATGTTCATAATGTTTGTGTTGCTCAACCACATTATTTATCAAGTTAACCTAACTCTCCATACGAAAGAGATTCTCTTGTTATGCTAACAGTATAATGAAATAAAAGCAAACCTCTGGGTGTTAGCTGGTCTGAGCACCACCATTATAAAAAAAAGAAGAGGTGAGTAAAATGTCTTTACACCATTCTCATTGTTTTAGAATTATTTCCTATTTCTTTGGATAATCAATAATTTCCTATTTCTTTCTATCCATATGATCTTAAAGAAGCACCCAAGGGTGTGGTCTAGTGGTTCAATGAAGTTGGTTTCAACACCATGAGATCTCAGGTTCAATTCCCTACAGGGACAAACACTTGGTGATTTCTTCCCATCTATCCTAGCCTTGGTGGACAGGGTTACCTGTTACCTGTTGCTGGTGGGAGGTGACAGGCATTCCATGGAATTAGTTGAGGTGCGCACAAGATGGCCTGGACACTATGGTTATTAAAAAAATAAAAGATCCAAAAGAAGCACATCGGTGTCGTTCTCCAAGTTACTTTCCTGTACCTACCAACTTCTATGACCTCTAGCTTGTTAGTATTCTTAAGAATTCCATGACATGTTAAACAAAGAAAACACCTCTATACAAGTAAAGTTGTAATGTAGTGATGTGTGATCCATATCCTGCCCATGCTTGCATTGAAAGGACTAACTCATAACAATTCTCTGCTTAAATTATCTACCATTGAAATTGCATCAGGCACTGTGGACCAAGTCAAAAGACCTTTTTTTTTTTTGAGAAAAGTAACAATTAATCTATATATATCCACAGGTCCACTCTATCAAAATAATGTAGTTCCCCTACAAAAGTGTTGTAGTTACATAGAGAACTATATCTTCTAGATTACAACCAATCTATAGTTGTGTTAATAGCTTTTGACTGATCTAAGACTACCTGTTTACACCAAAAATAATACAGGGCCAAACAATTAAACTTAAATCTTTGAATGTTGCTCTGTTTCCCTTCAAAACATCTTTGATTTCTTTCCCTCCATATTGTCCACCATATACTTGCAGGGACAATCTTCCATCTCTCCTCTTTTTTAGCTGCATTTCCATCCCTATTCCAGCACTTCAACACCTCTTTAATTCTTCCTGGTTTCACCCATATTAATTTCCTCATATTGATGAACATTTGCCATAGCTGGTCAGTCCACTTGCAATGTAAAAAGAGATGGTTGACTGTCTCTACCTGTTTTTCACACAAAAAACACCTGGAGCATAGATGAAAGCCTCTTTTGTTCAGATTCTCATGTGTCAAAACCGCCTCCTTGGCCAGCAACCAAGTGAAGCATTTAACTTTGTAAGGTATCTTGGTTCTCCATATCATCTTCCAAGGCCATTCTGTTTCCGAGGCACCTGTAGTGTTGAGATCTCTGTAGGCAGATTTTACAGTGAAGCATCCATTACTTTCCGCCTTCTATACCATTGAGTCCTCTTCCCCAGATAGATTGTTGATTTGTGCAATTGTGACATAGAATTCTGCTATCCAGCTTATCTCCCAATCGTTCAGGTTTCTTCTGAAATGTAAGTTCCATCCCTGGCCAGTCCACAATTCAGCTACTGTTGCTTGCTGCAGTTGGCATAGATTATAAAGATCTGGGAACATTCGCCTCAATGAGTACTGGCCACACCATCTGTCTTTCCAGAAGGAAATCTTTCTACCGTTTCCAACTTTGAAGCTTGATCTTTCTAACACTATATCCCATAAACTCCTGATGGACCTCCATACGCTGGATCCATATGGCGAATCTACCCTTACTGTCATCCACTTATCCTCCATGCCATATTTGGCAATGATCACTTCCTTCCATAAAAAAATTCTCTGCAGATGCAAATTTCCATAGCCATTCATCATTAGACTTTGATTTTGGGTCTTTAGATCTCTTATGCCCACACCCCTATCTTCTTGTTTATTGTCATCTCCTCCCACTTGACTAAATGATTTTTTCTTTTATCGTCGTTGCCTTTCTAGAAAAAGGTTCTTCTGATTACCTCAATTCTGGTGATCACACTGGCTGGAGCTGGAAATACTGACATCATGTAGGTTGGTAAAGCATCAATTACACTACAAATATTGACTTTTCCACGATGCAACCTTCTTTCGCACTTCTCTATCACTCCGCTCCAAATTCCCTTTGATTTGCTTTTTGCTCCTAGAGGCATTCCCAGGTAAGTTGTGGGTAACTCCCCCACCTGTCCCCCCAAAGTGTCGGGCAGTTCTTCAATCTCTGTTACTTCATTGATGGGGTAAATGTAACTTTTATCCCAATTGTGTAACCCTGAAACTGCTTCAAAAATTATGAAAATGGCCCTTAGCACTAAGAATTGTTCTCCTACAGCTTCACAAAACACTAGAGTGTCATTTGCATACTGCAAATGTGTGATCTCTAGGTTGTTCTCCGCCCTGTTCAAAACTTGAAATCCTCTGATAAACCCCTTAGATTTTACTGTATTGATGAGATTGCTCAATCCTTCCATTGCTAGTATGAACAAGAAAGGAGAAAGAGGATCCCATTGCCTCAAACCTCTCTGAGAAGGGAAGAAACCATTGGGGTTTCTATTAATCAGAACTGAAAATCTGGCTGTGCTGATACATTGCTTGATCCATCTTATCCATCTTGTCCCAAACCCCATCTTCAATAGTATATTCACAAGAAAGCTCCAATTCAAGTGATTATATGCTTTCTGAATGTCAAGTTTGCATAGGATACCAGGTTGGTTGCTCTTTACTCTTGAATCCACCAGTTCATTCGCTATCATCACTGTATCCATTATCTGCCTTCCTTTGATGAAGGCCATTTGTTGCCTGTCTATTAGTTTATGAGTGACTTTTTTCAATCTTTCGGCCAACAATTTGTCTATGATCTTGTATACCCCTCCTACCAAGCTAATGGGCCTGAAATCAGTCAACTCTATAGCCCCTACCTTTTTAGGAATCAATGCGATAAAGGTGGCCTTCATACTTTTCTCAAATATCCCCTCCATATAGAAGTTCTGAACAACAGCTATCAAATCATGACGGATGATATCCCAACACTGGCTGAAGAAGTCTATTGAACAGCCATCAGGCCCGGGGGCTTTGTCCCCAGCACAAAGCTTGTGCTGTACAATATTTCTTGAGTTTCAAAAGGAGCCTCCAGGAAGTTGCGATCTTCAGCATCAATACTAGGGCAATCTCTCATATCTAACTGCGGCCTCCAGTTTTCTGACTCTGTGTAGCCTCTCATAGGAGTCCACTATTTCCTTTTTGATCTCTTCGGATTCTGTAATGACTTCACCTCTAACTCTCAGTTTGTTGATGGAGTTGGCTCTTCTGTGGGCATTTGCTGTCCTGTGGAAGAAGTACCTCCATTTTCTCTCCAATTCCTATAAACACCTGTGTGAATTTACTTGGTGAATGATTTACCACTCGCCCCCTTCTTGTTTACCCCCCTCCTTATTGAGGTGTCATTTACTTTTCTTAAGGACTTGACCTCCCATTCAGAGTGGCCATTGTAAAGCTTGTACTTCATGTGATCCTTCTTTATTAGCTTATTGGTTGTTATAACCTCTCTATCCTTTGCTATACTATCAGTGTCAGCCATCCTTCAATAAAGTCCTCTGTATCATTGGGGTGCATTTAGCTCCCTACAACTACTTATTAGGGTGAGTCTTTAGGCATCGGTTATAATTATATTGATGGGAGTCATTGAGAAGGTGGAAAGAAAGCTGGCAATCTAAATAGCAATATCCCTCCACCCAACATCAATTGTAACTTCTGGGATAATAATGACTGATATGTTTTCTCCTTGTACTGTCACAATGCTAAAGAATCTGCCAAACTTGTTTATCCCGAATAGAAGAGTAAAGTTGTTGTTCCTTAAGATTCCATCTTCTCATGTGCTTTTCTAATAGGGTGTTTGGATGGGCTTTTTTAAAGTGACTTAAACGCCAAAAGCCAAAAATAGGTAGTACTTTTTGTCTTTGTCAAACATCTCCAAAAATAAAAAGGTGCTTAAAAGCCAAAAGCACCTAAAAATAAGTCAATCCAAACACCCTCTTTGTCTTTTGATCCTTCCTGCAATGCAAATCATAAACAGTCCATGGTTTTCTTGCTAAATGTAGTTGTACGCATCAGATTCCTGCTCCTTTTCACTCAGCCAAACCATACATCCACCCTCATTTTGGTTCTGATGATATCATATGACTTGAATCAACCTGCAAAGTAGACTCTGTTCTCCCCCATGTTGCTCTAAATTTGAATTCTCCAAAAAGGACGCTGGAAAGCCCAGGTTTTAGCTGGAAAAGAAAAGGTCTTTTCTAGCCTCGATTAATGTGTCCCAGAGCATTTTCTCTCTCTAAGTGATATGTTGTAGTTGCACCATCATGGTTGGAGGGGCTTTGCTGGGTGCATCTCAGAATTTTATGTATGTTGAGTGGTGTCTTTTTTTTTTTCCACCTTATTTCACACTCCAATTCAGCGGATGGGAGGGAATGAGGGCAGAGAGTTGAATACAACAACAGCAACAACAACAACAACAACATACCCAGTATAATCTCACAAGTGGGCATTGGATCTCTTAGACAAAGGTCGTTTTCTGCTCTTCTCCAGTCTCTGCTCTTCTCCAGTCTAATTTTGCTTTAAAAAATGACCTTAGTTTCTGTTACTCTTAGAAGAAATCTAAAATGGTTGGGAAATAGATAGTTTTTGCCAACTACTTCAACAACTGAGTTCATGTTCAATGGAACAAGACAAAGCATACAGGCTAGTTTGGGTTAACAGTAGGGATAATGTATTCTCAGTCAATAGCTGCTGCAAAATGTTGTTGCAACAGTTTATCAGGGAATTCCTAACTGTCTATGGATGATGATTTGGAAAACCGGAGCACCTGCAAAAGCATAGTTTTTTGGTTGCTAGCAGCCAAAACACAGAGCAAGTTACAAAGAAGAGGTTTTTCCTTGTGCATCAGATGCTATTTCTGCAATTCAAAGGAGGAAACAGGTGGACATCTTTTCTTGCATTGCAGATTTTCAGGACAATGTTGGGAACTTTCTTTAGCATGATGGGCATATCTTTGGTGTTACCAGAGAAAATTAGTAGCTTGTTGGAAGTGTGATAATCACAAGAGGTTAAAAAGAGATTAAAGCCAATATGGAGAACTATTTCCAATTGCATAATGTGGACCTTATGGCTGGAAAGAAACAGTGCATGCTTTGATGGGAAGAACTTACAGATTTCCAGAGTAAAAAATAAATGCATTAAAAATTATGCTTTTGGTGTTATAGCAACATTTTAGATATGATGGATAAGTATTTGGACTTTTTATACTTGCCAGTAGATAATATGTAGTAGGTGTTTGGCCATGAAAACTACAACTTTTTGAAATTGGAGTTGGAATTGGAGTTGAAGTTGGAGTTTGGAGTTGTGTTTGGCCATGAATATAAATTGGAGTTGTTTTTTACTTTTTATGAGATAAGTGAGTGAAAAAAGTGAAAACAAGTTTCACTTGTTTTCACTTTTCCAAATACAATTTAGGATTGTATTTGGAATTCTTATGGCCAAACACTACAATTTTCACTAAAGTGAAATAATTTTCTGGAAAAAAGTGAATTCTCATGACCAAACACCCCCGTAGTATTGGATTATATAGTTTGCTGCTAAGTTCTGTACCTTCTTCTGTATCAACTTGGTAATATGTACATAAAATCCTTGGGGAAAAAAAGTTTCTATTTCTTAGGAGTAGGAAAAAATTTCCTCTTTAGCCTTTTTAGTGATATTATGTGTTGGTTAGTCAGAGAAGCTTAACAGATTCCACCTCTGCAAGTTGAATACTAGTCTGTAACGCAACAACTTAGCAGTTTTTCATCCTTTTATTTTTGGTTTTTATATCTTTGAACGAATCAAAGATTAAATAGAATGTTGAGTGACAACAGCTTATTTCCAGACTTAAACTTTTCCCTGTTTTACTTCTTGTACGATAGTCTGGTCGTAGATGCGACTACAATAGGCCTTTTAAAGTTATCTGAAATCATGCCTCTCGAACTGTCTTCTTCAGGAGCTAGTGCTTAGGGACAATAAGCTGAAGAAAATTCCCGATGTTGCGATATTCAAGAAGCTTCTGGTACTTGATGTTTCTTTCAATGAGATATCATCACTTAATGGATTGTCCAAGGTCTCCAGTACACTCAGAGAACTATATGTGTCTAAAAATGATGTCACCAAGATGGAGGAGATAGAGCACTTCCATGAGCTGCAAATACTCGAACTTGGGTCCAATAGATTACGGGTTAGTTTCTCTTAAAGGTGACTTCAAAAGAAATTATATAGTTATGAACAGTCTACACTTGTAATTTTTAATCCTAAAAGTTTTACAATAGCGGCAGGACAATTAAAAAAAAATCTGCCTGAAGTCAAATATATTTGTAAATGTGAGTATACTATGTAGCTTCTCTGGCTCATTAGATACCTTTGAAGTGCTTTGTTTCTTGATACAGGTTATGGAGCTTCCGGAAAATATGAAAAACCTACAAGAGCTATGGCTCGGTCGCAATCGTATTCGAACAGTTAATTTGTGCGGTTTGAAATGCATTAAAAAGATCAGCCTGCAGAGCAACCGTTTAACTTCCATGAATGGATTTCAGGTCCTTATGCCCAATAGTTTTGCTTTGTTCATTGTAGACGATTTCGTTTTAAGAGTGAGCTGTTGTGTTGTTTTCAATCTGCAGGGATGTGTTGCCCTTGAAGAATTATACTTGAGCCATAATGGTATTGCGAAAATGGAAGGTTTGTCTACCTTGGTAAACCTGCGGGTCTTAGATGTATCAGCAAATAAGCTTACAGAAATTAATGACATCGAGAACTTGACAAAGTATGAAAGCTGTCCTGGCAATTCCAAATGTGTGAATTACTCCTTTTATGCTAGGAATTGTCATCATCTTCATGTTCACTTTTTTGGTTCGTATTGCAGATTAGAAGATTTGTGGCTTAATGACAACAATATAGCATCACTGGAAGGACTGGCAGAAGCTATTGCTGGTGCTAGAGAGAAGCTAACAACCATTTACCTTGAGCGAAATCCCTGTGTAAGTGTCTGTCTTTAAACCTTAGCACATCCTTATAGTATTAACTGACATCAATTGTCTTGCTCCTTTTTTTTTTTTTTTTTGGTTGTATATTTGCTTGTACTTAGTCTCTCTACCTCCTTGAGGTAGTGGTGAGGTTTGCGTTCACTTTACCCTCCCCGGACCTCACTTGTGGGATTTTACTGGGTATGTTGTTATTGTTGTATATTTGCTTGTACTCGAACTTGAAGTTTCTTCTCCAGATCCTTAGATTCTCTCTTCCTTCGTCTAGAACTTCTTTCTGGGGTTTTCTGGTTTATGCATCCCTCCTCTCAAAATGGATCTTTGTCACTCTTTCAACTAGTGATTTTGTTCTTTCATAAGATTCTGTACAAACTTTGTCTCTTGTTCTAGGGTTCGTATTGCTTGATAGGTGATAAAACTGTTATATAGAGTGGGGACACACATGTGGGATCTGAAATATTTCAACCTATTTTCAATTTAGAGCCGGATGAAGGGGATGATGATGCACGAGCTAACTACTAGGGATCACTAATTTTAGAAGAGCTGGGTCGTTGGCCGGTCCAAAACTCTAACCAATAAGTGGGGCTGCTTCTTCCTCTTCAGGCCCAATATTATTTAATGAGGTTCAGGTCGTCTTACACACCCAGCTTATCTCGTCCATCTCAATGGAAATCAATTCAATCATTGATGAAATTGAGGCAAATATTTCAACAATGATGTTCTGGTAAACACGATAACCAAGAAGAAGAGGAAGAAGAAATGCACGTTCAAGACTTAAAATAGATAGCAACATGTGAAGAAGCTGATGTTTTCGAAGATGCCGTGACTAATATGGTAAGGGAGTACGAGTTGATAGTCTAGGGGACAAAGGAGACATACAGCTGATCCTGGCAGCAAAACTAGACATCCGGCTTGTTGAGGAAGTGGAGCCTTTAAATACACGGTCACATGAAGAGGAGATAGAGGGGGAAATGAATGCATCTCTATTGTTTCATCAAAATGTGATCAAATACCCTTATTGAAGGGTGCTTCTTCAATGCTCCAAAACCGTGGGGTCATGCTTCAACACTTGTGGTCTTGGATTGGCATCAAAGGTAAGCCCCCATGCAATCTTCCACACACGGGTTTGCTTTATGTCATGCTCAAAACGAGTCCTCCATGCATGTTCTTGTATCCGCGAGGTGACTAAGTATGATGTCTTCAAAAGCATAGATGGCCATTTGGCTCGTATCATCCTCCCCTTCTTGAAAAGGATTTGACCTCGAATCCATACCTTGCAAAATCAAGGAAAGGATAAACAAGCACAATATCCTCATGACATGAGGGTTAGGGTTAGTGCAACAAATAATATCATCATGCCAAGTTGGTACACACTTGAAATATAGCCAAGGATCCTTTGTGTTAAACATTAGAAATCTATTGAAAAATGCACGAAGGAGTTGGATATGGAAGCCACCATGTCTACACACATATATAAGAAGGGTATCACACAAATGGGGTTGATCCAAAGTAGTTTCAAGAGAAGACTCTCTTCTTGACCTACAAGTGATAAAACCTTGGTCAAGAATGGAAACACACAATGGTGAACCCTCTTGGAGCCTTCCATGACTCCCCTTCTTTAACCCTTCATCTTGGTTGGAGTTCTTTCCCTTGCACAATGTGGGTTCCCCCCAAGAAAGACTTTCCATTATAGGGAAGGATACCGACATCCTCTTTCAAGCCTTGCTTGTCGTGTAGACCAAGCAACAATTTGGATGTATAACAAGCTCCACATCCCAAGAGATTACCGGGGTCAAATTGGAGAAGTAGCCAAGGACTTAGGTCTCGGCCCTTCTCACTTGCCCCTACGGTGCCATCCTCTAAATTAGGCATACCCTCTTTATCACCATTGGAAATATCATGAGCAAAAAGAGGGTTGAGAAAGGTGTTCCACAAGTCATCTTCAAATATAGGGTTCTCATGCATGCACTTACTACTAGTTTCAAGATCTCCACTAGGAGTATGCCCGACATAAGAAATACATAGAGAAGAAGTAGATTGGAATTTCTAAACACGCACCACCTTCTCTTTCACAAGAGTAATCTTCACATAGATACAAACCACCACGGGTAGCAAAGGGATCACAATCAAATCCATCTTCACAAGAACAATCATAATTCGGGTTTCCTAAACATTCAAGCAAATCAAGGTCATCTTCACCCGATTGATCATTTTGCACACCCTCACTAGTTGTTGGCAACTCACGTACCAACGTAGACTCACCTTGGTTTTCACAGGGGTCAACTAGTGTGTGAATACTCTCATCACTTGGCATTGGGACCTTATTCAAGTTACAAGTGCTAGCACTAGGTGGACTCAATTCATTCTTACGAGAAGAATCAATTTTGTCATCTATAGGATCAACTAGTGCTTGCTTTCTTACAACAAGAATTGGATCTTCATGCAACCTAGCAATATCAAGGGTATCACAAAGGGAAGACTCATGCCATTCTCCTCTAGGCAATCTACCAACTACATCCACTTGGTTACTACTAGCCACATCACAACATTCTAAGTTTATAGGAGTGTAGGAGATAGCATTTTTACCTTGGGGCTCATATGAGTTTCGGCCTTCACCTTGGAGTGTGTCATGGCAGCCCACTTTCTTCTTTGGGGAGCTCTCATCACAAGGGAGTTTCCGATTAAGTGGTGCTTGGACAAGAGGAATTGGATTTGATGGTCTAAGTGTGGATCTGGCGTAGCTTTTCAAGGTTCCGTTTGAAATCTTCACAAGTGGCCTTGAAAGTATCACCCATGATACCTAAGAAAGACGGCAACAAAAAAAGCAACAAACTAGTTAGCTCAAAAGTATCCTCACCGGACTCTCCTCTTTTTGGATACCTCACATTTGGTCTCACAAGTGTTGTAAGTTGGCTTGTACTCCGTGAGACGTGGAGGGGTGAGTTCTACTCTTGTCCGGAGTGGATTTCCGTTTGAAAGACTCAAATGAAATCTGGTTCGGACTTGAGCTAAGGATTTACAACGAATCAAAAAGATAAAAGCACACGAGAAACGCAAACATGAACAAAACGAACTCAAAACTAACTTACAACCTAGTAGGTGATTACTAGCTTGTCAATTAGTACTAAAATCAATAAATGAAACTAAGGGAACAAGAAAAAGAAACAAAGAAATCTGAAATTTTGAGCCTTGGGTAGTTTTGGAGGGTGGTGACGTGGCAACCACGTGGCAACCTTGGATTGGGCGTCATGAGTTGTTGAAATTTGAAATTTTTTGTTTCTCAACTTGAATTGTTCAATCTCCCATTTGGAAGAATGGATTTTCGGCTATAGTAGGCCAAACAAGGCTTTGGAGCCCTTTTTCAAAATTCAAGAGGCTTTGACTTTCTTGCACCTTTTTGGCAAGACAACTTTTTGAGGGTCTTGTCTCCTTTCCTCTTTTGTCGCCCTTGAAAAATGCCCTTTCTCCTTTTTAGCTATAAGGCTTTTTGAACGACCTATTGTCTACTTTCTCTTTTTGTGTTGTCTTAGAAATGTTTCCAAGACAAACAAAGACCACTCTTTCTTTCACTTGATTTTTAGATCAAAC
The DNA here is from genome assembly GCA_030864215.1 of Capsicum pubescens. Classification (NCBI taxonomy): domain Eukaryota; kingdom Viridiplantae; phylum Streptophyta; class Magnoliopsida; order Solanales; family Solanaceae; genus Capsicum; species Capsicum pubescens. The sequence goes on along the minus strand of CM061542.1, from coordinate 40,130,944 downwards.
TACCTCCTTTGAGGATTCTTCTTCAACACAACATGAAGAACAAGAACATTGAAGAATGGAAACCAAACCAAATAAGCTCCAAATTGAATGATTTTTGTTTCTTTTAGCTCACGTTGAACTCCTTAACAACAACACGTTTTCAAACCCACATCTTCAACAATAACACCAACAACACATTTTCAAGCCACCAATCCTCAAAAAACAGCAACCTTCAAATTCCAAGAACAACTCGAAAATGACTCAAAATTCGGATTTAGACTCGGTTAGTGTTAGTGAAGAAGGGGCTAACACTAGAAACAACCAAAACACATAAAAATTTCCTAAATTTAAGTTCAAAATTTTGGCCAAAGACCAAAATCGGGACAGAATGTTTCTTTTTGGATTTTTGGTTTTTCAACACCTCTTTTTTGTGATTTTCGAGTTAACAAGCCCAAGATTGATTCCGTAGGAACGAAATCAATCCTTGCTCTGATACCAAATGATACAGATATGAGTACGGAGCACTGAAAACAGCCACAAAACACAAGAACAAAGCTGGAAATAAGATAACAAGAAATGAGGCAGCAACACAAAGAAACGAGATAAGGAAAACAAGATACGAAACACAACAACAATGCAATAAATAAAGGATGGATAGTAACTTGACATAAAATTATACAAGAACCTTAGAATCAAGACGTGTATCAAATGTCAAGACCCCTACAACCCGTATAATCAACCCCAAGCTCTTATGTAGGCACAAGAGGGAACTCACTCTCCTCAAGCACCCACGTTTCTAAGCAAAAATGCAACGCAAGTGAATCCACACTATGTGTCACCCTAGTTTCGGTTTCACTCTCTCTCTAGAGGAGACTAATTCTTTCAATATCATTTAACAACCCCTAAAGTAAGGCTAATAAGTGTATTTATATCCTAACTTATTACATAACAAAAATGACCACAATACCCTTAATAAAAGGGGCGGCCATGGAGTGTCTTTCCAACAATTTTAATCCCCAAAATACCCTTAATGAAGGGTGCTTCTTCAATGCTCCAAAACCGTGGGGTCATGCTTCAACACTCGTGGTCTCGGGTTGGCATCAAAGGTAAGCCCCCACGCGATCTTCCACACACGGATTTGCTTTATGTCATGCTCAAAACGGGTCCTCCATGCATGTTCTTGTGTCCGCAAGGTGACCAAGACTTGAGTCTTTATACATTGGCCTCCAATGATGTCTTCGAAAGCATAGATGACCATTTGGCTCGTATCGTATCACACACCTTACCTATACCTTTTGGAGGCAGAGAGGCTGTTTACACACGGGTTAGATTCAATAAACGTTGGGTATTAGGTGGTGAATGGTGATTACACAGTTTGATTTCCCTCCAAAAAGAGGAACTGCACTACAAGCACCAGACAAATGACAAAATTTTTAAACTTTATTGATGACATGAAGCTGGTTGATCCACAACTGGAATGGGGCAATTACACAGCTAGAAAGGGGTAATAATTAGGAAATATTATCGAGAATTGATAGGTTCCTTGTTTGAGGATTTGGATGATATGTTCAGAAATATTAAGCAAGAAATTCTATCCAAAATCTGTTCTGACCACTCTCTCCTAGTTTTAAATTGTGGTAACTGGGACCTAACCAAATCTTATTTCAAAAAATTGGTTGTTGGAGACAAAAGGTTTTAGTGATAAAGTAAAGCAGGGGTGGTCTTCCTTTACATTAAGGAAGACCGGACTAAATTCTTGCAAGGAAGCTCATAGCTCTAAAAAGCAAATTGAGAGAATGGAGCCTAAACAATTATTTACAACTTAGAGAGGGATAAAACTGTTATCCTAAATTAAATCATTGCACTGGATGATATACTACCAAAAAGATGTTCGAATGAAGAAAAGATCACCGAAAAAGAGAACTTGTTCATGGAGTTTGAAGAAAGAAAAGGAAGAAATTTCTTGAAGGCAAAGCAAGGATAATAGAATTCTTTATAACTCTAGAACAGTGTAATGGGTTGCAGGAGGGTGCAGATATACTTAAGTGGCTACATCACAGTAGTCGAATTTATACACGGTAGTTCAACTCTAAGTTCCTTGGACTCTTCACTTTTGGTGCCACAACCATGTCGACGCGACATGGGTGTGGGTGTGGGATCCGTACCCGATCTGGTTAACTAATTTTGGGTACGTTGACCAAAATCACTTGGAAAGTTTGGACAAATTTAAGAAATTCTGTAATCAAAACAAAAGTTAAGGTGAAATTGAAGAAAATAGAATACCTTGTATATAAAAATTTCTATGTAATTGCTTTTCTTTTTATCTCCTTCAGAATTTTCTTCTTGAACAATATTTTCTCTCAAGTTTTCCACATAGTATCTCTATTTTTAGATGTATAAATTATTTCTCACCGAATCCCCACACTCGTATTCATTCCTAGATTCATATCCCCGAATCTTTAAATTGAGACCGTGAAGGGTCTGACCTCTAGATCCGTACCCGTATCGGATACTTGCACTGAGTCCGAGCAACGTAGGTTCAACTTATAAAGATTTGAATCAAGTAGGATCTTAACTCAACCTTTTGGCCTTGGAAACATATTAATTAAGTTAAGGTGCCATATAAAGTGACATATTTTACTTTATTGTTAATTAGAAGCTTGGATGTTGAGATGGATGTGTGGGCTTATTAGGAGAGAGATATGGTCAGAAATGGAGAAATAGAGATATCCAGGACAAGGTGGGAGTGGCTCTGTGGTGGACAGGATGCGGGAGGTGACTGTGAGATGGTTTGGCAAATGAAAAGAAGAGGCACAAATGCTCCAGTTAGGAGGTGTGAGAGACTGATGTTGGAGGGTCTGGGGAGCGGTATAGGTAAGGGAGAAGTATTGTGGAGAGGTGATCAAGCAGGACATGACGAGTCTTCAATCCATCGAGGACACGACCCTTGATATGAGGGTTGGAGGTTGAGGATTTGATGGAAGTCTAGTAATAGGTAGTTACACATTTTATTTTTCCTTACCAGTAGTATTTTTTGGTATTTTTAGTATTTTATTATTTTCCTATTTCATATTCTTAGTTTCCTATTACTACTTTTTGTTTCTTCTGCTTCGGTTCTCTTACCATCTTGTTGTTATTGTGTATGTTCCATATCTACTGTGTTTATGCTTTTCTTTAGTCGAAGGTCTATCAAAACAACCTATATCTGCACAAGGTAGGGGTAAGGTCTATGTCCACATACCCTCCCCAGACCCCATTTGTGGGATTACGGTTGGTATGTTGCTGTTATTCGTAGTTTGAGAGGTTGTTTTGGCTTAGGATAATTTTAGAAATAGGGGAATACAACTTTGTTCAAGATGCTAGTTCTGTGGGAAGGATGCAACAACAATCAATCTTCTGGTTTCATATTGCAGAATGACTAGCCAACTATGCAATCTGTTCATCAATCTCAGAGATATTTAGATGCGTAATTCCTAGAACTTCTGAAATTAAAGTTTCGACATGCTGGAACAAAGGGGGGAAACGATACAAATAAAATAATGATGAAAAATTATCAAATCAAGCATTTGGTGGATGATATGAAAGGTGAGGAACTCAAGATGTTTTGAAGACACAAGTTGCACCTTGCAGAAAATTAAGGAATTTAGTTTTTGTTGTAAATTTGAAAACACAGATGATCCTATGACAATTTTAGATGTATTCGGTTCCTTGTAAGTAGAACAAGAAATGTTGATTTCCTTTTTCTCTATATTTTGGTTTCCATCCAATACAATCTTTTCTTTTGATGTCTATGCATATATATAGAAAATGTTACCATTCAAAAAAAGATTTTCCTGGACTCCCAGTACTCCCACTGCTTATGGGTAAAGTAGCATATACATTATTGGATAGTTGAAGCTCAAATTGTATTCTCGTCAAGTTAGTAACCATTGCTCTTAATCTAGATCTTTATTCCTCCTTCTTGAACCTCTGTTGTCATGAAGGGTAGACTTTAGGCCCTATATGATAAAAGGTACTTTTAGGGCTCATTTGTTTGCATTTAATAGAGGGCTTACATTGAACGTTGCGGTGCGTACACGCTTCAAACGGGCTTGGATGATGAGATCAAAAAGATGCGTCGAGGACGATCTGGACATGGTTTTCCGAGTTATCTCGCTCATCGAGAAGCTACTGCTAGGTGGAGATTTCAATGATCACATGGGGACCACAACTAGGGAATACGATAACGTACATGATGGTTTTTGTTTTGGAGAAAGAAATGAAGGAGAAACTTCATTGTTAGAGTTCGCGTGAGCTTATGGTTTTGTGATAGCTAACACGAGTTTTCAAAAGAGGGAGGGGAGTTGTTACCTTCTAGAGTGCGGTGGCCAAGATTCAGATTGACTACCTACTCTTGAGAAAGTATGATAGGGGTAAGATTGAAAGGTTATCCTGGGAGAGGAAGTGTTTTAGTCTTGGTGATGGACTTGGAGATTAAAAAAGAGAGGAAAAAGATAGGCATGTATGGTCAACCAAAGATCAAGTGCGATGCCTTGATTAAGGGCATATCTCAGTAGCTGGGGAGAAGTTGGAGATGGTGGGGGCTTGGAGGGGGAGTGGGGATGCGAGTAGTAGGGTCGTGGATAACGAATTGCATAAGAGAAACAACTAAAGAGGTGTTAGGAGTCCTGAAAGGTTTGAAAGGTTTATCCAGGGGACTGGTGGTGGAATTGGGAGGAGGTGTAAACAAATAAGGCGGCGTACTTGAAGCTAGTAGGAGGTCAGACGAGGAGCAGAAGAGGGAAAATAAATAGCGGTATAAGGTGGCAAAGAACGAGGCAAAGTTGGCAGTTATAGAGCCGAAGATGACAACATTTGAACGCTTGTATAAAGAGCCAGGGGCCAAAGATGGAGACAAGAAGTTGTATAGGTTTGTCAAGGCGCAAGAGAGGAAAACCTGCCGTCAATCAAGTGTCATACATCAAGGATGAGGAGGGTAATGTATTGGTGGCGGAGGGACTTATCATACGTATATGACAGACATACTTCCACAACCTATTGAATGAAAATGAGAATAAGAGTATTGTGTTGGGGGATTTAGAGCACTCTTAAGAGTTGTCGAAATTTTGGATATTGTAGGAGTATTATGGGAGAAGAAGTTAAGAAGGCCATGCATAAGATGGGGTAGAACGACTAAGCCAGACGAGATTTCAACAAAATTTTGGAAAAACGTGGGGAAAACGGGTTTGGATTGGTTGACTGGGTTGTTTGATGTCATATTTAGGACGATGAAGATGCTTGAGGAGTGGAGGTGGAGTACTATGATTTCGTAGTACAAGAATAAGGGTGATATATTCGAAATTGCAATCACTATAAGGGTATCAAGTTGCTAAGTTACACTATGAAAGTTTGGGAGAGGCTGAGGAGGAATGTGTTTATTTCTAAATATCAATTTGGTTTCGTGCCAGGTCAATTGACTAAGAACGCCATCTACCTTGTGAGGAGATTGGTGGAGCAGTATATGGACATGAAAAGGGACTACTGTGATAAATTGGCTAAATATGCCCCTTGGGGCCAAGTTTACCCTCGATTTCATACTTTGGAGCCATATTACCCTCATTGTTAAGAAACTTTTCACTTGTACCCTTCCTTTAACAGAAAAGCTCAAATTAACGTTAAATTGGCCATTGTTTAAAAATAAATCACACCCTAATCTAATTCGCTTGATTCGACCCACAAAAATACACAAACAAATATATCCCTCCCTCAGTTCTGTTGGTCTAATTTTTCTAACGAATAAAAATATTTCTCTTTCAACGTACAACGGTGGTAGGTCGTTTACAAATGAGAAAAAAGTAAAATGGAATAGGATAACGTAGAAGCATATATCTAGATAAAATTTCTATTACAAACTCTGCTCCTGTTTAGTTATATTCAAATTTCAAATTTTGGTATGCAATTCTATGTGCATTGAGATTCTAAAATCAGTGATTAAGTTTTTTGAGCAAATAAAATGATGAAAAATTTGTACAAAACTAAATTGCATATGAAGACATGAATGGAGAGATGGCACATAGGGAGACTTCTTAACTCAATCATCCAGAGAAATATTCAGTGGGCCTCCTAATCTATTGCATTTGACTGTCAGGTGCCATTTTTCATGAGCTCTGCATTGACGCAGTCATGTAGATCCATGAACTGAGAGAGGGCTATATTTCTTTGTTTTTGCACTGATACAGATCAATTTTTCATAAGCTATGCACGGATAAATATCCAGTGGCTTAATCTTGTTGGAAAAATTTGACCAATAGAACTGAAGAGGGGTATATATATTTGTCTTTTTTGTGGCTCGTGTCGGGTCAGACAGATTAGATTAGAGTGTGCTATATCTTTTTAAAAAAATGGGGCATTTACCGTTGATTTGAACTTTTCTATTAAAGAAAGGGTACATGTGAAAAGTTTCTTAACTAGGGTAAATTTGACCCCGATATATGACATTGGGGGTAAATTTGACCCCAAAATATGACCAAGGGTATATTTAGACAATTTTCCAAAGTGGACGGGTAAATTTGGCCTCAGTATGACAACGAGGATAAATTTGACCTAAAGTATGACGAAGGTATATTTAGCCAATTTTTCAAAGTAGAGGGGTAAATTTGTCTCTTTTTCCACTTGGAAAAGGCATACGATAAAGTTTTAAGAGGTTCTATGGAGATGTTCGGAGACTAGAGATGTTTCAATCATGGCAATTAAGGCATGTTTGTTGCTAAGATACATGCAAGAATAATAGGAGGAGGCTTCGGTCATTTTCTAGTCTCGATTGGGTTGCATCAGAGATAGACTAAGTGCAGCTCGGTGAACTAAAGCTCCCGTTATGCGCAGGGTCCGAGGAAGGGCCCCACCACAAGGGTGTAATGTACGTAACCTTAACTTGCATTTCTGCCGGAGGCTGTTTTCAAGGCTTGAATCCGTGACCTCCTGATTACATAACAACTTTACCAATTACTTCAAGGCTCCCCTTCAGAGATAGACCTTTAGCTCTTTTTATTTGCTTTGATGATTGTTGTTTTGACATGACACATTCAAGGGGAGGTGCGTTGGTGCATGTTATTTGTTGATGACATTGTTCTGATTAACGAGATGTGCAGTAGAGTCAACAAGAAACTGGAGGCGTGAAGACAATCCCTTGAGTAAAGGTTTTAGGTTGGCACAGAGTACACGGAGTTTGCTAGTTTAGTGAGGTGCCTCGTGTAGTATACTTGGAAGTGAGGTTGGATTCTCAAGTCATCTCCGTGAAAGGGAGTTTCAAGTACCGGGGGTTATTATCCAAGGCAATGGGGAGATTGACGAGGATGTTACGTGTCGCATTGTTGTAGGGTTGTTGAAGTGGGAGCTAACGTATGGTGTGTTATGTATTAAGAAGGTTCCACTAAGACTTAATGGTATGTTCTACAGAGTAATTGTTAGACTGTATTTGTTGTATGGAGCAGTGTTGGCTAGTCAAGAACGCACATCTTCATAAGATGATGAAAGTTGTAGAAATGAAAATGTTGGCGATGGATGTGGTGGGCTTAATAAGAGAGATGGTTAAAAATAAAGATATTTGGGTCAAGGTGGGGTGACCTTTGTGGCGGACAAGATTTGGGAGGAGAGGCTGAGATGGTTCGGGCATGTCAAGAAGAGATGCACAGACACCCCAATCAGGAGGTGTGTTGACGCTGGCGAGCCCGAGGAGAGGTAAAGGTAGATCAAAGAATATTTGGGAGAGGTGATCTGAAAGGACATGGAAAACCTTCAGCTTACCAAGGAAATAAACCCAGATAGGAGGGTGTGGAGGTCGAGGATTCGAATGGAAAAATAGTTTATAGTTTCGCGTCTTGTCTGTCCTAGTAGCACAATCAAACCTCTCTATAGTGGCAGTGTTTGTCCGAAAAAGTTGACTACTATATAGAGGTGTTGTTACACATATATAGGGACATTTGATATTTAAATCTTATTTAATTGTTATAAATAAAAATATGAAAACTATTTTTTTGTACTTTTTATGTTATAAACGAAAATAAAATAATTGTTAAATTTAAAATCTCAATTAAAAAAGGGCAGTTCGGTGCACTAAAGCTACCGCTATGCGCGGTGTTCGGGGAAGGGCCCCACCACAAGGGTGTATCGTACGCAGCCTTATCTTGTATTTCTGCCAGAAAATTTAAAATCTCAATTGATTTTCATATTTCACTATTGAACGGACTAATACATTACTAGAAAAATTCATAACTAGATATATCGTACCGACAAAGAATTAAAATCTAAGGATCATAAAAAAAAAAGGGCAGCCTGGAGCACTAAAGCTCCCGCGATGTGCAGGGTTCGGAAATCTAAGGATCGTATGCATTTAAAATTAATGTAAAGTTTAAATATTTCAAGTTTGATGTAACAACATTAACAACATACCTAGTGTATTCCCACAAAGCGGGGGTCTGGGGAGAGTATAGTGTACGCAGTCCATACCACTACCTCAGATGAAGTAGAGAGGCTGTTTTCGATAGACTCCCGACTTGGGACAAACACTAATATAACAAACAAAAAACATAAAAACACACAAGAAACAAGACACCCATAAATTAATACTATAAATTATTTATTCGAAATCACCAACAAAACCAAAACACCACAAATAAGAAACTACAAGACACAAATATTCCACTCCAAAGACTTGTGCAATAATCTCTTCATCAGTGTGCGTTTCAAGTATTGGAAGTGACGTGTCAACTTCATATAAGATATAGTATCCATTTGTAACGTTTTTTTCTTTTTACCTTGTAATTGTGCGAATCTCTACCTCCAAGTGATTTCTCATGATATTACGGAATCTTTAGGCATTAAAGTTATGTTGTCCTAAAGTACAACGATTGAAGAACTTAAAAAAGATTACAATTTGCTTAGCTCAATGATTACCACAAATATTTTAATATTTTATTTTATACCATACATATATAAGTTTTTTTATAAAATACTAATGTTACATAAAGATTTTATTTGAGTATGTTGTTATAGAGATATAATTTTACGAAAAGTGTACCACTAATAAACGCCATTGCTGTTATCGATAGAATGTTGCTCTAGTAAAATGTAACGTGAAAAATCTATTTCGGAGAAAATCTGACCGTTATAGTGAAATGTTGTTATAACGAGGGGACGTTACAGAGTCTGATTGTATTAGTACTATTTTTGATATTTTTATTATTTTACTATTTCCATATTTCTTGTTCTTAGTTTCTATTACTAGTTGTCTTCCATGCCTCGGTGTTCTTACTATCCTGTTGTTGTGACTGCTTATGTCTTCATAAGTGTTGTGTTTTTGCTTTCTTTGAGCCGAGGATCTACCGGAAACAACCTCTCTGCCTGTCAAGGTAGAGGTAAGGTCTGCGTACACGCTACTCTCCTTATCCCACTTGTGGGACTATACTGGGTATGATGCTGTTTGTTTTTATTCAGATGTTGAGAAAACAAATCATGTTAATTGTTCAGTATCCAAATCTATCTGCATCTAATATTCATATATATTTTCAGATTCAGGCATCCTATTGTTCAAAAAACAAATGGCACCTTATATTGCCTGTACATCACTTCATAAGCCAATCTATTAATTCTTGCACTTGCTGTATCAAAGCGCATCATTGAATTGTGCAGAATCCATGGTTGGTTAATGTCCTGCAGATCTCTGTCTTCTGCTCTGTATAATTTCATGCTTAGTGAATTATCTGTATAGTTCCTTTTAGATTTCCAACAATTTATCTATTCAGCTCACCTCCCTAAAAGTGTAGTCAACTTCTAGATTTATCTCATAAACAGGATGCTGAAAGATGAGACAATATTCTAGTCATGAATACATAAGAACACACCAATCGGTGCTGATTGCTCTTTGAATTAGAGACATCCTGGTTGAATGATATAACTACTTTAATCACCCGAAAGCACAGAGGAGATATTATTCTCCCTTGAAACCCCAAGATGTTGAGAATGAAAGTGTTAAATCCCCATGAGTTGACTTTTCTTAATCAATTAACATACAAAGCTTTGATTATTACATCGAAGTATAGAAGCACAATACTTAAAAAAGGAACACGTTGGAAGATATAAACAATGGAGATTTGGCAAGTATACTCTAAACCCTAAGAAGTTGTGGGTGTGGGAACCTAAGAATTTGTAAGGGCATGTCAAACTCCAAGCTGATAAAAGATAGGTTATGAAAGCTCTACACGTTCTGGAGAGCATGAAAGATTATATAAAATCTGAACATAGGGTGCAAGCCCTAAGCACTGGAAAAAGTCCAAAGATATGGATCCTGGGCATGGCAGCCAAAATTATGGAAGCAGCACTGGGATGCCTGCTTGATGAGTTTGAGGCACAATATTTCAGAAAGAAACATTTTGCAAGGTTATAGTCAAACAAGGTGAGACTGAACTTTTGATGGCTGGAAGGGATCTGTCTTTAATTGCAGGATGAACAACAGGATAGAAAGGGTGGATTCATTGTCTGTGAGTTGGCTTTATATTTGAGCTGTATGCCAAACTTCTATTCGTTTGGAAATTTCAGCAGCATGATGGACTTGGGCTCCTAGTGCTTTTGCATTCTGGTAGATGGCCAAATTCAGGCGAATGTGAGACTTCGCCCTGTGTCTATGAATTTATGAATCAATCCTGGACTACACAAGATGAGCTACTGGGTCTTACCTTGTAAAAGAATCCTAGAAAGATGGGTTTACAGAGAGTGGTGAATTGAACTCGACCTCCTGGTTGAAATCGAATGCTTTGGCCACTGGAGCAACTTCACTTGTCTAAAGATTAGATACTTTTTGTACTTTTTTTCCAGAATCAAGGTATATTTGGAATGTGTTTGGTATTATTTTTGGCACGTCAGATGTAAGGTTGAACTTAAATTTAATGCTTGCAGGAGATTTCTCAATTTTTTTTGATTAGTTAGATCTTTTACGTCACAAAGGTAAAGGCTTAGTTCTCTGATAACTTCCTAATGCGTCGTATTATGGTTGCAGGCGCAATCTCCGAACTACACAAGTACTTTGAGACACATATTCCCAAATATTGAGCAGATTGATTCTGAAGTCTACGCATAGGCATGGTTGATGCTGATCCACATGAATAATCTGCTTTTCTCAGTTTTAAATTGTCTTCTATGAGATCCACCTGATGAGATGCTGTAAAACCTGTTATGGCATGATATATCCAGCTCCTCCATTTCAGGAGCTCAAGTCCTGAAAAGATGAAAATGCATGTAGCTTCTACCTAATTAGTGATCATGCAATGACATTTGCTCATTGTTTTTTTTGTCTCTGAAGATACTTATTTTGTTTGTCCTCGGACTACAAAGGAGTAAGAATATTGTTCTCATCTTTCCCTCCAAATTAGAAATGTCGCTTTTTGGTGTTCTGCATTGTGAACTGATAGCACCTTACAATCGTATCAACAGTGAAAATATAAGCGTAAAATGTGTAAATTGGTGTTTTACGGTCAAAACATTTTTTTTTTTTTAAAAGTTAATTTTTTTTGAAGTTTTTGAGAGATTCTACATACATTGTTAATTAGGATTGCGAGATAAGCTCTTATTAATCCAGGATTTATGTAAAACTATAAGAAACTATTCTCCAGAAAGAAACATGGATGGAAATCTAATATTCTCAATGTGCATAATTTTGGTGCTTGTGTCCAGCTTTGCACAGTACTGAGCACCTTATGCTAAAGAGTGGAGGTAACTTGTCTCACAATTTAGTAAATTCTGAGAAATTTTAGATTTTTTTAAGTGGTTAAGAGGATTCAGTGCACGAAGTTAGTTCTTCAGGCCGAACTTTGGTGTGGGTCTGTGAAGGAACTCGATAATTTTCCTCATTAATCCCCAAGAAAATCAAGTGATTATATTGACAATTTGAGATTTGTTTCGCAATTTAATAAATTGTGAGCATTTTTTTTAACTGTTTAGAGGATTTAGGGCACGAAGTTAGTTCTTCAGGTCGAACACTCAGTTTGGCTCTGCAAAGGAACATAATTTTTCTCATTAATCCTCAACAAAATCGTTGAGAATATAATTACATGATAAAAGTGTGCTCTCTCTGACAGCTTAAACTTTTAAATTAGATGGTCACACACTTTAACATGGTATCAGAGCAGGCAGATGTCCTAAGATTGAATCTCACCGTCACCCATTATTAAAAAGAATTTCCACGTGTTTTATCTATAAAAAAATTAAATAATAAAAGTGGGTCCTCTCTAACGGCTTAAATTTTTAGATGAGATGGTCACACACTTCAACAACAATCAAGTGATCAACAATTTGATAAGTTTTTTTTCTGTAGTTTTCACAATTGGACTGCCTTTTGAAGCAGTGGTAAACTTGCAACTTATAATGAGTTCCCTCCAACTCTAAATCAGCTCCGATGCTTAAATATTATACACCAGATTCGTTAATTTATAACACTTGTACCACTTATTACTCATTACTGCATATCAAATACACCCCCAACTCAAACATGGGGCTTGACTACAATAGTCAAAAGAAGGAGATGATAAAGCTTCAAGATCCCCATGGTAGAACTTGAGTACAACCTTATTTTAACTTTTTTGCTGTTCCTTTGCCAAGAATCATGAGTATTTGGATACAGGATCATGGGTATTAGGGGAGTTTGTAAACCGCTGGGCCAAACTTGTCAAGAATCTAATAAGGTCCATTGTAATTAGAATGCAACTTGTTAAATGGTCTTTGAGAAACACAAAGTTGTGTATGTTACTGTAAGGTAGACTCCAATCTCTAATAAAGTACCGGGCTGTCAGATCCATGAGAATTAGCTTGGAACTTTATTCTTTCTATAGTTCTAGTTCAATGAAACTAGAGAAATTGAAGTATTTTTCTCTATTAAATAATAATTTGTCAATGAGAGGAAGGCAGAAAAGGTGAACATGACATGTGGTTCAACAATAGGAGTTGTGGTAATTTTTTTTAAAAATTTATTTATTTATAAATTTTACATACGGTGAAAAGAAAGTAATTTTGATTTTTCTTATAACTAGCAAAACCCTCGCTTCACATGGTGTGGCCGAGATGAATTTTTCAATCATAACATAATATTTTAAAATATATTAATGAAATGACAAATAATTTTTTTTTTGGAGAAAATTTTCAATTTTATATGTTTGATAGGGTTTAATACGTAATTATATTAATCTAATTATAATTAATTATTGTATAATTATTTTTATTCTTTCGTAAGATAGAAGAGCAAATGTTTTTTGAAAAAGTTTTTTATATTCAAAAAACAAAAACATGAAATCAAATGTAAATAATTCGTAAACCAAAAAAGAAAATGAAATAATTGGCAACACCAATATTTGCATAGTTTATCCATTGACTTTTGTTATGTATTTATGTTTCTATATTTTTTCTTTTCATTCTCTGTTTTTCGTCTTTTCTGTCAATCTCCTTCTCAAATCTCAATCTAGGGCTGACTCTTTGGCCAACTCTCCTAAAAAAACATAAGAAAGGGGCTCAATCCTCCTCTATACTTTATTATTTTTTTCTTTTGAGATAATTTCAAAAATATACATATAATTAACTTACACTACAAAATAATAACTCAAAATTTACATTCAATTTTATAGCCCAAAATTGAAAAGCAAAGCAATGTCTACAACATCCACTTATGATTCTTTAATTTCAGCTTGTCCCAGTCAAATTTTTGGCACCATCTCCTCAAGAAAGTGAGAAGTTACAAGATTACTTTTCCTTATGCATCAGTTGGTTCTAGTAGAATTGACTTCTTTGATAAGTGTGTTGATCCACCAGCTGATTTACATGTTTCATGCTTAACCATTATTCGTGTTAAATAATTCAAAAAGCCTTCTTTGTCTTGATTTATAAAATCATTCTGTTTTTTTTTTCCTTTTTTAGCTTTAGTCTAAAAATAGAGAGTGCAGTTCATCTTATTGTATAAGAGTGTTTACACAACCTAATATACAAATTTATATACTTTTTATAAATCTGTATGTTATTGTATAATGATATATAATGTTGTATGTACAATTGTACAATAATATACATAATTATACAAAGTACACACATATATATATATAATGTTTAAACAATATATCAACATTGTATAAATGTGTATAAACATGAACTATATACATTTACATAAGAAAAAACCTTCTTATATATTACTAAATCTCTATTTCAATATCAAAATCATCCCAATAAAAAGAGAAAAAATTCATAAATCCATGAAATCATTCTAATCTAGAATTCATATCTGTAACAGAGACCTCAAACATGTAAATCCAATCTAGATCTGATATATTGTCCATCTGTGATTGTTGATTCTCTTTGTCATCGAATAATTCGTCCTATATGCCATGAAAGAAGCATTAAGAGTTGCCATGATGCTGTTTATTTTATTGAGATATTAGCAAAAGAAAAAAAATCTAACTCAAAAGTTCGAAGAAAAATCAAAATAACAAAAATGAGATATGAATAAGCTGAATATATTTGGAAGAAGAAGAAAACATATAATGAAAGGAGAAAATCAAGATAAAAAATGGCTGAAGAGAATAGTCACATCATTTCTACAAAGCTTATGAAGAAAGAGAAGGAGGCGAATGATACCACTCAACTTACACGTCAATTTAAGTGCAAGACTGTCATTGTCAATATAATTATCCAACTTTGAATCGGGGTCGAATCCATGAGGAATAATATGAGTGCAGAATAAATAAGTTCGAAATTAAAGTTACTTGCTAAATTCAAATATATTATACAAATATTTTGGGGGATTTTGAATATTTTCAAAAGTATAAGACAATTCTTGGGCTTCCAAAGGACTAATTCGAGACTAAGAATAATTAGAGCATAATCAATTAGGAACGGATCTTGGGGATATGTTTTTCTAGAGGCAACTAGTATGTGGGTACATAAAAATCAACTTCAAATCTTAGCTAAGGCATGCTTGGGTAGGCTCGGTTAGGGATTTCGTTACTAGTCTTTCAACAAAGCATCAAACTATCACCCACAGATTCTTTCGAATACCTCGTGGGTGTGATTAACCAATCATCAAAAAACCTCAATTGGGCATCCCTATTTCTAGGATGACGCCTAAGATATAACAATTCCACAATTTATCCGTATTTCTAAGACAATATAAAGGGAATAACTATTATCTATCTTATTGTTCACAAATGCTCATGTCACCTACATCTCTCTTTCAAGGATGATGTAGGATCTAGACTACCCACATCCCTCTTTCAAGAATGATATGGGGTTTAGGAAAATTGAGGCTTTCACCAACAAATTCTATTTTATAATCAAACATTTGTGAAACCCAACAACATTAACTAAGAATTAAAGCTAATAATCACAACCCATACATACTTGCACCCTATTAAAACATAACACCAAGAGGAAGAACTAGCAACTCATAAAGATAATAAACAAAAACATACCAAAATCTCCATCAATTTGATTCATGAAAAATAAAGAGAATTCAAACCACACTTTAAATTCCAATGAATCTTCAATGGAAATTTGCTAATCCTTCACTTAGGAGTTACTCTAATATAATCTTAGCTTAAGGTTAGTACAAAATTTTTCTCCAAGATCCCAAGAGATGAGATAAAAAGTGAAGATGAAAGATAGGATCCAGATGGTGAAAAATGAGCTTAAAACTCTTATTTGAGCCCCAATTCCACATTTTCCAATTATTACAAAAATGACTTTGAAACTTTTCTGCTCTACCGCGATTGCCACCTCTTTATTGCGTTCGTGACTCCCACGATCACGGTAGTCATATCGTGATTACTCTCCGATTGACTTATTGACTGGTCGCGATCGCGACCCTTAGGCCGCGATCACGGTAACTAAGGGTCGATTCTTAGGCTTGATTTATAGCATTTGGATATTTTCTTTCACATTTAACCTCTTTTTGACTTAAATGACTTGCTCATCTTCCCCTTTCAACTTTTCCTACACAAATGAGCATTAAGTAAGAGATTAACATAAAATCAATGAAAAATAATGGTAATTTAGGCTTAATGAAACACATAGGTCTTGAACCATTGAAGAACAACTTTATTTTTGTGTCTCTGAGTTAGGTACGACTAGGATCTTGAGCCGTACCCATGGACATGGGTCGTATCCACTCTCCCCTCCCCCTCTCGTATCTTGGACAACATATTAGGTTAGAATACTAGGTTCTATATGACATGAACTTTCCTTGACCGTACCCCATTCATACGAGTCATATGCAACTCAATCGTATAAAAGGTAGTCTCTATTTGGAGTGGACTATTGACTATATGATTTGTGTATACGACTAGGGGGTGAGTCGTACCCTTTGGTTATGAATCAAGGGTTACCACTCGTACCCACAATAGTATGTTTGCCCTAGGAGAAGACTAGCATATGAGTTAGGGTACTACTCGTACCCTAGGGTATGATTACTAAGGGAATCATATGGGAGAATCGTACCCCTGGGCGAGTTCACTTTTCAGCTTTTAACTAAGGGCTTTTTGGTTATTTCCCTTGACTAAAAACCTAAGCCCCTTCACTATATAAGGAATTGTGGCCTCCTAATCCCTTATTTACAAGACTCAAATACTCCAAAATACTCTAAAAGCTTCTTGAAGAAAGATTGGTGGCTAGGGTTTGGAGGAAGCTCATGTAGTGGCAAGAAAAAGCCAAGATTGTTGGTGTCTCATCTTTTTTAGGGAATGTATATCTTACCCTTTTTAAATATCTCGAAACCCATGTATTTCACACTTGGATTAGTAAGTGTACATGGTGGTTTTGAAATCAAATGAAAAGAGTTTTGTTGCCTAATGATGTGTAATGTTAAATCTTTCTTAGACTTATGTTTATATATGATATTGATGATGATCATATGTGGGTGCTTGTTGTATGTGGTTTAACATGAGGGTATTGAGTAACCCTAATATTGATAATATCTACCATGGAAATAGCCTTGTTGAAGGTGTGCACCCAAGGTGTTTGTGAAAATGTCTAAGTAAATTGTCTAGTCATATGATGGTGATGTATTGAACTAGGGCAATAGCCCAATAAGCATGAATTCTTTATAAGTGATATGTTAAAGAAATTATGAGCCATGTGTGGTAAAATTGATAACCTTGTTGGTTGATGACTAATGAGAGGGTAAAGTCCCTAGACATAAAGATGAACTTAAGTTGTGTGTTAAACCCAAGTGAGGTGAGAATATAGTAAAAGATTTTTATTAAAATATGATTTGTTGTAAGGGTCTTGATGACCATAAATATAATTGTATGTTGAATTAAGTGAAGACATTGTCCTATTAAAATGGTAGAGAATTGAAGGCTCCTATAAGGACCATGTGGTCATGTATAGTGCTGAATTAGCTAAAATGGTTAAAGTCCTTAAATGTTGTATTGAATTTATGTTTATGCATGGGCAAAGGATTAAAGTCCCAAATTTCAGCTAATGATAGTTGTAATATCTTGAGGTCAAAGTCCCCTTCCTTATGTGATGGCTTGAGGTTGAAGTACCTTGCCTTATGAATAGCTTGAGGTTGAATTCCATTGCCTTATGAATGGATCGAGGTTGAAGTACCTTAACCAATGATATTTCTCGAGGTTAAAGTCCCTTCCTTAAAGAGATCTCTTGAAGTCAAAGTGTTTCGCCGAAGGAAACATCTTGTGGTTAGAGTCCAAGTGATACATGAGGTTAGATTCCCTTATCAATGAATTAGCAATATATTGGAGTCCCTTGCCTAGATGAACGTTGTGTGGTTAATGTACCTTGTTTGGATAGATTTGGGTAGTTAAAATCCTTGACTATTGAATGTATGTGCATGGTTAGAGTCCCATGTATAATGATAATGTGAATAGGGTTAAAAACCTTTGTCTATTGGGAATGGTTGAAGCTATAAGTATGGAGGGTGGTATTCCTCCACCTTGTGAATGATGAATGAGCATTTGAAGCATGTTGATAAGACTTGTTCCTTTGTGTTGCTTGTGATATTCCTATATGTATGGAAAAGTGTATAAATGTGATATATTAACTTGTTGTTGGCTGATGATATTATTTTGTCACTTACCCTTGATTTACATGCTAGCGGTCCTACCGCTAACCGTCTTCGAGCGCTATGTCCCCATGCGACATAGGGTCCAACACATCTTCTTCTCTTTCTGCGTAGTGATTAGGTGATTGAGAAGTTTGTGCATTGACTTGAAGTGGTGAGCTTCCTTACTTCGGAAGACATGGACCTCTTGGTCTTTTATGTTTAGACTTGGTCTCATTAAGACTTGGTTTAGATTTTGTTGGGGAATTTTCTTGATATATACATTTATTGACTTCGGTTTTATATAGAGGTATTATGAACAACTGTGAACTTTGGTATGAGTTAGACATTATGTGTCTAATATTGACTTATGATATTATTTCCGCAATCTTGACTTGTGAGCTGGAGTTTCCTCAACTCCTATTGTATGATGAGATATTTAGGTTGGGTTATCAGGGCGACCTTTGATTCATGTGAGCTTGGGGTGCCCATACGACATAGCCCTCGGGGTTCGGGTTGTATCAAGTTTGTATCAGAGCCTAGGTTCATGGTCAGTTGAGTGTTCACAATTTTGTGTCAAGTAGAGTCTCCTTTATGGGTGCGAAGTGCGCCACACTTATAAAAGAGGGGCTATGAGACATCTTAGGAATGTTTCCCTTTTTTTTGTTTAAATCTTAATCTATAAAGTCTAAGGTTTTAGATCCCTCTGATTTCGTTTGCTATCTTTCAGATCATGCCTCCAAGAAGATCTGAGACTCAGGCAAACTCTTCGGCTCTGAATGGGGGTCCTATAGACAAAGCTCATCTAACTTCTGGTGTTCATACCCGGGCTAGGTCTATGGCATCTGGCCATCTTCATGGGGTTGCACCCCCAATCCTTCTTATGAGAGTGACTCTCCTCCCCAGTGCCCTCAAGGGAATGCTATAATGTGGATTTCTGTCGCTCCATCAACCTCTTGATTCAATTGGTATCCTCTCAATCAGAGCGTGGTTTTCTGACTATTATTTCTTTTGAGGCCATAAGAGTTGGATAATTTATAAGGTTGATCCCTCCTATGTTCACGAGTTTGAAGGTTGAGGAAGATCCTTAAGGTTTTGTAGATGAAATAGAGAAGATTTTTTAAATCATATATGCTTCAGAAATTGAGGGTGTTGAGATTCCTTCCTAACAGTTGAAAGATATAGCTTACCAATGGTATAAAGGGTGGGAGTTATCTAGAACCTTTAATGCTAGTCCATCTTCAAGGGTGGATTTATCCGTGGCTTTCTTAGACCACTTCTTTCCTCAAGAGTTGAGGGAAGCAAATGCGGAAGAGGTTATGAACTTAAAGCAAGGGAGGATGTCCATTCAAGAGTATACCTTAAAATTCCATCAATTGTCAAGGTATGCTCCTTATATGGTTGCTAGCATGAGGGATAAGATGCACAAGTTTGTCTTAGGGTTATCCCATGAGTTAGTTCTCGAAAGCAAGTCGACTTTGTTGATTGAGAACATGGATATATCTAGATTGATTGTGTATATGCACAAAGTAGAGGATGAGAAAAAGAAGCAATTTGAGCTTACTGAGAAGAAAGGAAGGAAATTTAAGCCTTCTAAGTGAAGTGGTGGCAAGTGTCCATAAAATAAGTGAGGGAGTTTGGGTTCATTCTCCTTAGCTATTGTACACTCTCCTTACTTGAAGTCGTCAGGTGATTGTCGGTCTTAGTTTAGTGACGAGTTTCGTGCACAGGGTGCCTAATTCCAGACTAGTGGTGCTGAGTCAGCTCCACCCCGCCCTCTTTGTAGATTCTGTGGTCAGAGTCATCATGGTCAGTGTGAGAAGGGGAGAAATTAATAATTTCATTATGGTCGAATTGGGCATATGCAGCGTGAATGCTTATTTCTAGAACCTTCTTGGGCCAACAGGGCCCCTATTTCTACTCTACCCTCTCCCACACCAAAGGGTTCTATGTCTACCTCTGTTTCTATTTTTGGCACCGGTGCGGTCCATAACTGCTTGTATGTATTCGCTACTTGTCAGGATTCTAAGGCATCTCCCGATGTTTTCACGGGTATGTTGAGACTTTTCTCCCATGATGTGTATTGTTTGCTTGATCCAGGGTCTACTCTTTCTTATGTGACCCCAATGTGGATGTGCACTTGATGGTCCCAAGTGTCTATCGGTTATTTTCTCTATTTCTACCTCGGTCAGAGACCCGGTAATTGTTAGAAGGGTCTATTAGGTGTGTGTGATATCAGTAGGTGATAGAGATACTCTTGTAGACTTGATAGAGTTAGACATTGTTGATTTTTATGTCATTTTGGGGATGAATTGATTGCACTTTTGCTATGATTCCTTAGACTGTCAGACCCATAGGGTCATATTCAAATTCCCTAATGAGTCGGTCATTTTATGAGAAGGTGGTTCTCTAGTTCCTAAGGAAAGATTCATTTCTTATCTTAAAGCTCGGAAGTTAATTGCGAAGGGGTGTTCGTATCACTTGGTCTGAGTTAAACATTCTAACTCGAAAGAGCCTACTCTAGAATCCACATTCTAACTCGAAAGAGCCTACTCTAGAATCCATTCTCGTGGCGAACGAGTTTTCCAATGATCTTCCTGGTGTTCCTCCCAATAGGGAAATTTATTTTGGGATTGATCTCATTTCAAACACTCATTTGATTTCCATCCCTCTTTATAGAATGGCTTCGACGAAGCTAAAAGAGCTTAAGGAGCAATTGAAAGACCTCTTAGATAAAGGTTTTATCTACCCTAGTATGTTTCCGTGGGGTGCTCTTGTGTTGTTCATGCGCAAGAAGGATGGTTTTTTTTGTATGTGCATTGATTATCATCAGTTGAACAAAGTGACCGTAATGAATAAATATCCTCTTCCTAGGATCGATAATTTGTTTGATCAACTTCAGGGTGGGAAGTGTTTCTATAAGCTTTATCTTAGCTCGGGTTATTGTCAGCTGAATATTAAGGATGCAAATATCCCTAAGACTGCTTTTAGAACCCGCTATGGTCACTATGAGTTTCTTGTCATGTCCTTTGGGTTGACCAATGCCACGACAAAATTCATGGATTTGATAAATAGGGTCTTTCGTCCGTTCTTGGACACGTTCGTCATTGTCTTCATGGATGAAATCTTAGTGTATTCTAAGAGTGAGGCGAACCATGTAGATCACCTCCAAGCCATGTTACAAACTTTGAAGGATGGTCGTTTGTATGCCAAGTTCTCCAATTGTGAATTTTGGTTGAAATCCATAGCTTTTCTTATTTATGTCATCTCTAGTGAAGGGATCATGGTGGATCCCCAAAAGGGTGCAATAGTTAAAAAGTGGTCTCGACCTACGACTCCAATCGATATTTGGAGCTTCTTGGGTCTAGCCGATTATTATAGAAGGTTCGTGGAGAGTTTTTCCACTATAGCTGCCCCATTAACCAAGTTGACCCAAAAGAAGGTCAAGTTCTCATTGTCCGATGCGAGTGAGGGTAGTTTTGAAAAGTTTAAAGATAAATTAACTTCGGCTCCAATTTTGACCTTGCTTGAGGGTAGTGATGGTTTTGTAGTCTATTGTGATGCTTCTCATATTGGTCTTGATTGCGTGTTGATGCAACATAGTAGGGTGGTGGCCTATAATTCTAGGCAATTAAAAGTCCATAAGAAGAACTACCCCACCCATGACGTAGAGTTATTAGCCGTGGTCTTTGCGTTAAAGATTTGGAAACATTATCTCTATGGTGTTCATGTCGACATCTTTTCTGATCATATGAGCCTCCAATATGTGTTTACTTAAAAAGAGTTGAATGTCTGGCAAAGAAGGTGGCTCGAGCTATTTAAAGACTATGATATGAGTTTTCATTACCATCTCGATAAGGAAAATGTAGTTATCGATGCTCTTAGCCATGTGACCATGGGAATTTTGGCCCATATAGATGAGGACAAGAGGGAATTAGTAAAAGACATTCATCGTTTAGCTAGTTTTGGAGTTTGACTTTAGAACTCCCAGAATGTGGCCAAGTGTATGGTGTGTCAACAAGTGAAAGTTAAGCTCTTGAGGCCCGGTTGTTTGTACAAAGAAATTACGTTGCCCAAGTGGAAGTGGTGGGTAATTAATATGGACTTCGTTATCAGTCTTTCTAGATCCTGAAATCAATGTGATTCTATTTGGATCATTGTGGATTGCATGACCAAGTCCGCCCATTTCTTGCCCATGAGAAGTAATTTCTCGGTGAAAGATTATGCTAAGTTGTATTTTGCGGAGATCATGAAGTTGCATAGTTCTCCATTGTCTATTATCTCAGATCGTGGTCCTCCATTTTCATCTTGCTTTTGGAAGTTGTTCCAAAGAGGTTTGGGAACTAAGGTGTGCTTTAGTACCGCATTCCACCGGCAAACGGATGGGCAAGCGAAGAGAACTATCCAAATATTAGAGGATATGTTTTTGCCTTGTGTGATTGATTATGGTGGTAGTTAGTATGACCACTTACCTTTGATTGAGTTCTCCTATAATAGTAGTTACCACTCTAATACTTGCATGGCGCCTTTTGAGGCATTGTATGGAATGATATATTGATCTTCTATTGGGTGGTACAAAGTTAGTGAGGGTAAGCTGCTTAGCCTCTATTTAGATCACCAAGACTTAGAGAAGGTAAAGGTGATTCGTGATAGATTGAAAACCTCTCAAAGTTGCCAAAAGTCCTATGCAGATGTGAGGCATAGGGACTTAGAGTTTTGTGTTGGCGATTCGGTATTCTTGAAAGTATCTCCCATGAAGGGAGTGATGTGGCTTGGCAAAAAGGGGAAGCTTAGTCCCTACTATGTTGGTCCCTACTTGATTGTGAAGTGGGTTGGTAATGTTTCCTATGAGTTAGAGTTTCCTTCTAGTATGGACTTTATTCACCCAATTTTTCGTATCTCTATGTTGAGGAAATGTTTGGGTGATCCTTCCTTGGTTATTCCCTCAGAAAATGTTGGTATCTCAGACTCTTTGTCCTATGAGGAGGTACCGGTGAAGATCTTGGATCGGAAAGTTCGCCAGTTATGAACAAAAGAAGTGGCTTCGGTGAAGGTTCCATGGAGAAACCAAAAGTTTGAGGAAGCTACTTGGGAGACGAAAGAGCATATGAAGTCCAAGTACCCACATTTGTTTCCCATTCCGAAAGCTTATGATGAAGGTATGTGTTAATCTCCTTTCTTTAATTTATGTTTTGATAAACAATGGATTGGTCCCCAATGTTTGAAATTGAGTTATGTCTTGTTTAGATAATGGGCTAAAGTCCCCAAGTTTGAATTTATTTGTGCCTTGTTAGACTGTGGGTTGAGTCTTTAATGCTTGGAACTATGTGTGTCTTGTTGTGATGGGTTTAAGTCCCTGTACCTTGAATTAATTCATATCTTTGATAGAGAATGGGTTAAAGTCCCCAATGCTTTGAGTTACTTTATATCTTTGAAAGTTGATGGGTTGAAGTCCCAAAGTTGTGAAATGAGTAAGTGTTTGATAAGTAATGGGTTTGAGTCCCAAGATTAATGAAATGAAATGGTTGATTGATGATGATTATGATATATGTTGTGTTGTATCCTTGTTGTGTGCTTGTTTCTAACTTGTGTAAGGGTTGGTTTGATGCATGTTATGCGTTAACTTGTGTTTATACTTGCCTTACCCTTCATTCGCGGATGAATGAACCAAGTGTGGGAGAATTGAAACACCTAGGCCTTGAACCATTGAAGAATAACTTCATTTTTGTGTCTCTGAGTTGGGTACGACTGGGTGCTTGATTGTACCCATGGATATGGGTCGTATCCACTCTTCCCTCCCCTTCTCGTACCTTGAAAAGCATGTTAGGGTAGCATACTATTTTTTATATGACATGACCTTCCCTTGATCGTACCCCATTCATACGAGTCATATGTAATTCAATCGTATAAAGGGTAGTCTCCATTTGGAGTGGACTGTTGGGTATACGGTTTGATGCATGGGCAAAGGGTTAAAGTCCCAAATTTAAACTAATTATAGTTGTGATTGCTTAAGGTCAAAGTCCCTTGCCTCATGTGATGGCTTGAGGTTGAAGCCCCTTGCCTTATGAATGGCTCGAGATTAAAGTCCCTTGCCCAATGATATTGCTAGAGGTTAAAGTACCTTGCTTGAAGAGATCTCTTGAGGTATAAGTGCCTTGCCAAAGGAAACAGCTTGTCATTAGAGTCCAAGTGAGACATGAGGTTAGAGTACCTTGTGAATGAATGGAAAGAGGTTAGAGTCCCTTGCCTAGATGAATGTTGTGTGGTTGAAGTCCCTTGTTTGGATAAATGTGGGTGGTTAAAGTCCTTGCCTATTGAATGTGTTTGCATGGTTAGAGTCCCATGTCTAATGATAATATGAATAGGGTTAAAGTCCTTTGTATATTGGGAATGGTTGATGCTATCAGTGTGGAGGTTCGTAGTCTTCCACCTTATGAATGATGAATGAGCGCTTGAAGCATGTTGATAAGACTTGTTCCTTTGTGTGGCATGAGATATTCCTATGTGTATGGAGAAATGTATGAATGTGATAAAATGTGATATATTGACTTGTTGTTGATTGATAATGTTATTTTGTCACTTATCCTTGAGTTACATGCTAGCGTTCTGACATAGCCCGAACCGGGGCCTTGTCGTAATGGGCATCCCAAGTCCAACCAGGACTGGGGACCTCCCCCTTAACCTAACCTAACCACTGTATACAACCTTGGATGATTTGAATTTCAAGCATATAACAAGATTGCATAATTCTCTCATGAAGACTATGGGATAGGGTCAAAACCATGACCAACCCAACCGAGTCTAACCATACCAAAACAACCATCCAGTCCATACCAAACCATTTAGAAAGTATCAAACATAATATGATAATCAAACACAAAATGTAACAGATGGAGAAGTGAGAAATTATGTCCGATGATGCCAGCCTCCCAACTTATTCTAATGCCAAGGTCGACACTAATACCGATCCCGCCCATACCAACCCCCAGAAGTACCACAAAGCCTCTATCCAAAAAAATACAAATATTCGATTGGGACATGCCCCCAACCATGGCCAAAACCAATATCCGAAAAGAAAGTAAAGTGTCGAAGAATGTCCAACATGAAATAATGCCTTCTGAAAGGATGGAAGCTCGCCACTTTAGTCCAATTAGCTGTCCCTGAATCAAGTACTGTGAAGGAGGAGTCGAACGTCCAGTTCCTGCATAGCGTGGGTATACAACCGCCAGTAGATGGGTTAGTGGGTGAGCACTAGCATAAAACTCGATATAAGGACAAAGTAATGCCAGTTATCAAATCCAAGTGAAAACCATCCAATGCAAACAACCATATATATATATAAGTGCTGGGAAAAGGGACCGGGTTTAACAAGCCATTTAAAACCTTTACCAGGGTTGTGCAGCTTAGCTTTCCTACCACCCACGGGCCATATGGGTTCAGATCTTCCTGTTGAAAGGGTCTCAGTGTGTGTAGCCACACGACCAGGCAATATCCCTGGGATGACTAGTGCATCCCTCCAATATAAACGTGCCACTCACATGTGGCATTGAAGACCCTTTATATCAACAAATATGAGTTTCGGGTTTTGATCCCCCGGGACCGCCACCTTCCATGGCTTAGCTTACATTCTCCGCTATTAATGCCTAGTTAAAACCATTAACAAACAATAAAATTATTTGTTTATTAACCAAGTCTATTCAATAAACTAGTGGTATCATTATACCAATATACTTGCAAGTATTATCCATAGCCAAACCATTTAGATTAAGGGGATATTCAAGTGCCCTATCATTAGCCATATTAAACCTCTTGAGAGACTTCCATGTTCTCCACAAGCATAACCAATTAGAATTAAGACTTTGTAAACCATTTTAAAACATTTAAGGTTTCATAAATAAGCCGAAAACAAGAAAGAGTTCCATTAAAATAAGCCAATGCAATGAACATACCTTATAAGCATTTTATCAAATACCTTGGGGGCATAATATAACCAAAACCAAATTCCATTACCATTAAACCATTACCATGTAGTTCAATTGTCCAAAACCACCGTTAATGCATAGAAAACATAATTAAAACCATAGGAATTCATAACCAAGCATTTAATATTTAAACCCCCAAATTAATAGTTGAAAGCCATAATCATGCAAGAGAAAAAACATGAAATCAACCATGTAATCATGACTTTAATTGAAATTACAATTAGGGAGGAGAATTATGCCATAAACCAAGAAGATTGATGGAAAGAATTCACCAAGACTAGCCCCAAAGTAATCCCTTAATTGAAACCCTAGCTCCTTGTCCCAAAAGTTCTTGAGTGAATTATGATATGTTTAAGAAGAGTTTGTAAGTGTTTAAGAATAAGATAATAGGGTAAAAAACCTCCTAAGTTTATTAGAAGTCGTGAGTCCTTATTAGGGTAAGTAGGGAAATGTCCAGAATACCCCAACTTAAATTCCATAAAAACCCAACATAGAGTCATGACTAACCCCCTTACGAGTCATAACCTACCTTACGGTTGATACCCATCCAATCATAGCCAAACCTCAACCTTGGATTAGACACTGTCCAGTATACGACTCATCCACCTAAGTCATAACCTCAATAAATAATCTGTACCCATGATCTGTAATCCTGGCAGAATGAAACACCAGGAGGATTAAACACTGTCCACCTTATGTGTCACCTATACGACTCGTACCCAACCATAGGACACTCACCCCTAAGTCGTATCCATTACGGTGACCAAAATCATCCCACCAACTAATACTAGTCAGCTTACGATAAGAATTCACCACTTTTACCCCAGCATACGGCTCGTACCATTAATCGTATTAGGTTCGTAGAATGGGATTTCAGGAAATTTTCTAAGGGTCCACACCTGGGATGCTTCAGTCTTCTCTACTAGGAACATTCATCCCTGAATGATGGATAAGGTAGGGGTAACCACACAGAGAGTTATTTTCATTATCCATACACAGAGTCATTTGCATTATGAAATATCAATCTCACCTTTTGATGTCTCTACTCTTACCTTTACAAAACAGAAAACAAAGATGCAACTCTTTCTTTAACAAACTCAGAAAATAAAGATGTGTTCAAGAACAGATACCTTGCACACGAATATCAGAAGCCGAAAACAAGTGCGGATACTTGGACTTATTATCCTCCTTTGCTTCCCATGTGGCCTCTTCCACCTTTTGGTTCCACCATAAAGCCTTAACCAAAGCCACATCCTTAGTCTGCAACCTACAAACCTGCTTATCTAATATCTCAATTGAAACCTCTTCATAAGATAGAGAATCCGAGATATCCAACCCCTCCAAAGCAACAATCGAAGACAGATCATCAACGCACTTCCTCAACATAGAAACATGGAATACTAGATGAACCAAACTTAAGCTAGATGGCAACTTTAACTCATAGCAACATTGTCCACTTTTTGCAAAATATCATAAGGACCAATGTATCGAGGACTGATCTTTTCCTTTTTGCCAAACTGCACTACTCCTTTCATATGAGACGTCTTAAGGAAAACCTTATCCCTAACTGCAAACTCCAAGTCTCTATGCCTATCATCCGTATATGAATTTTGACAACTTTGGGAAGCCTTGAGCCTATCCAAAATCTCCTTTACCTTTTCCATAGCTTGACAAACCAAATTCAGACCAAACAAGTCAGCCTCATCGAGGTCAAACCAACCAATAGGAAATCTATATGTCATACCATAAAATACCTCAAAAGGAGCCATACAATAATCTTTTAATAGCTGTTGTTGAAAGCAAACTCTACCAAATGTAGATACTCCACCCAACTGCCACCATAATCAATCACACAAGCTCAAAGAATATCTTCCAATGTCTAAATAGTTCTCTCCGCCTGCCTATCTGACTGGGGATGAAAAGTAGTATTGAGACTCACCTTAGTCCCCAACCCTTTATGGAAAGACCGCTAGAAGTGGGAGGCAAACTGCATGCGATTGGAAATAATTGAAATAGGCACGCCATGCGGTTTCACAATCTCTTGAAGATAAAACTTTGCATTATCCTCCAATAAAAAGTTAGTCTACACAGGCAAGAAATGCGCAGACTTTGTCATCCTATCCATGATAACCCAAATTATTTTCAACACTGAGGAAAACCGATAATGAAATCCATATTTATCTCCTCCCACTTCCATTCAGGCAACTCAATTTCTTGATACAACCCACCAGGCCTCATGTGCTCAACCTTAACTTGTTGACACACTATGCATTTAGATACCAAGTGAGCCATGTCCCACTTTATGCCACTCCACCAATAGATCTCCTTGAGATCACAGTACATCTTAGTAGAACCAGGATGAACAACATAGCAAGACTCGTTCGCCTGGACTAAGATCTTTTGCTGCAAACCATCTATATCAAGAACACACAACTTTCCTTGGCACCATAAAATACCATCACCGCTAATCTCAAAATTCACCATCTTTTGCCCACAAATGCCACCTTTGATTTTTATTCAGGAAAAATCCAACTCTTTTTTCTCCTTAATCTCCACACCAAGAGACGATCCAACCACTTCTTTCACCATCACACCACCATCCCTGGAGTCCAAGAGAAGAACCCCAAAAATAGCCAAACAGTGAATATCCTTTACTAATTCTCGCTTTCCTTATTCCACATGAGCCAAACTACCCATGGAAGACCTGCTAAGAGAATCAACAACCATGTTAGCTTTACCTGGGAGGTAGTGAAGACTCATATCATAGTCCTTGAGAAGCTCAAGCTATCTTCTCTGCCTGAGATTAAGCTCTTTCTGCGAGAACACATACTGTAAACTCTTGTGATCAAAAAAGATATTCAAGTGAACACTATACAAATAATGCCGCCATATTTTCAAAGAAAAAACAATGGCCAACAGCTCCAAATCATGAGTAGGATAGTTTCTCTCATGCAACTTCAACTACCTTGAAGCATAGTCATTTACCTTCCCATGATGCATCAACACACAACTAAGACCAACCCGAGATGAATCACAATAAACCACAAACCCATTATTGCCTTCCAGCAAGGTCAGAACTGGAGCCGAAGTCAACTTATCCTTTAACCTCTCAAAACTCCCCTCACACGCATCCGACCAAGAAGACAACCTTTTTTTTGAGTCAACTTAGTCAAAGGAACAACTATCGATAAAATATTCTCCACAAACCGCTTATAATACCTGGCTAAATCCAAGAAGCTTCAAATATCAGATGGAGTCATAGGTCTAGGCCACTTCTTCACCACAACCACCTTCTGTGGATTCACCATGATCCCTTCACCAGAAATGATATGACCTAAGAAAGTCACAACATTCAACCAAAACTAGTACTTAGAGAACTTAACATGTAACCATTGTTCGTTTAAGGTATACAACACCACACAGAG
Organism: Capsicum pubescens; assembly: GCA_030864215.1. Classification (NCBI taxonomy): domain Eukaryota; kingdom Viridiplantae; phylum Streptophyta; class Magnoliopsida; order Solanales; family Solanaceae; genus Capsicum; species Capsicum pubescens. The sequence goes on along the minus strand of CM061542.1, from coordinate 40,101,494 downwards.
ATGATTAGCATGATCCACCTCACCTTTTGAATACACTAGAATATCATTAATAAACACAATGATGAAGAGGTCTAAATGCTGTCGAAACACCTTGTTCATCCAATCCATAAATTCTACCGAGGCATTTGTCAATCTAAATGACATCATCAAAGACTCATAATGCCCACACCGAGTGCAAAAAGCCATCTTAGGGATATCCACCTCCCTTATCTTCAATTAATGGTACCCATATCAAAGATCTATCTTGGAAAAGAACTTGGCACCTTGTAACTGGTCAAACAAATCATCTATTCCAGGAAGAGGATATTTTTTCTTAACCATTACTTTATTCAACAGCCTGTAGTCGATGCACATACGAAGAGAACCAACCTTATTGAGCACAAACAACACTGGTACACCTAATAAAAAACTCTAGGACAAATAAATCCTTTTTCTAGAAGATCCTTAACTTGTTCCTTAAGTTATCTTAACTCAGCCGAAGCCATTCTATATGAAGGAATAGAAATTGGATAAGTGTCTGAAAGCAAATCAATACATTAAATTCACTAATTAGTATGATCTTGGGTATAGGATCACAGACCTCAACTTATACGATAACTTCTTAAGTAGGTACAAAAAACTCAACAAAGAAGCAACAACTCTCAATGGAAGAAAAATGAAGGAGATACATGTTAAGTTTGAACAAGATGAGAACAAAATTGACTATTTTAGAGAGAAGAGCCATATTTAGGTGCCATGGATTGGAATGGGGCAAAGAGGATTCTTACAGAGATGAGCTTGAAGAATAAACATTTTGTGACTGTTGAGATCATCATGAATTAGAGAGTCATAAATGTTTATGAATGCAACATACTGGGTTTTGACGAGTGGAAATTTTTGATTTGCATGGATCCTTGTTGAAGTTGTTCCCACAACTATTTAAGCATAATGGCGTAATGAATCACTTGCCAGAAAAGTTGCTCAATAAAAATGGATTTTTAAAGGTTGAAAATAGGACCTTACCATAAATAAGACTGGTGCCGCGTGTGGGTCATACTCTCTTGAATTTATTAAGAATTTGATAACTGACACTGGATGACACCTCCAAGGACCTTATTGAATGATAATATAGTGGCAAGGATGTAAGAGGTTTGAGCTATTGGGGTAGCATGTAAAATTTATGTGGGTTGTAATTTGTCTATCTAGATGTGTAACAATATTTGTAATGACAATGTTTTATTTCTAGTATTTTAGTTAATTATATTTATAATTGGTAATGATAATAGTTTAGTATTTTAATTTATGTCCATTTATTGTGTCATGAATTTTGTTTATCCTTAGATTTTCAAAACTTATCAATTATTACTAAAAATAGATTACTAAGTTCAATAATTAAAATAGACGCATTATCTGTTGTAATAGATGACTCATTTGTTGAAAATAATAAAATAGTTAATTCATATGTTGGAATAGATGCATTATCTGTTGCAATGAATATCTCATCTATTGGAAAAAATCAAGTAGATATAGACATTTATGGAAATCAATAGATTACTAACCTGTTGTAATAGATGACTCATCTATTAAAAATTATCCAACAAATATAGACATCTAATGTAATGAAAAAAATGACTCATCTATTGGAAATTATCAAAAAAAATATAGACATCTATATCCATAGATGGCTAACTTATTGCAACATATGACCCATCTATTGAAAATTATCAACCAAATATAGACATCTATTACAACAGACGACTAACTGCTATAATAGATGACCCATCTAATGAAAATTATCAAATAGATATAGAAATCTTACAATAGGTGACTAACCTATTGCAATAGATGACCTATCTATTGGTAATTATAAAACAGATATAGACATCTGTTGCAACATATGACTAACCTGTTGCAACAAATTACCCATCTATTGGAAATTGTCAAACTAATATAGACAACTTTTGCAACATGTTCTAATATATTACAATAGTTTATACACTTAGTTTATCATGTAATTACTATGTAGTTCACTGAGATTGTAATTGAACTTATAAATTCTAAGCTAATTATAGTTAAATCAATTTATTTATTATTAGTCATGGTTTAATATAAAGTATTTCACATAAAATTAGTTAATTTATCATTCTATTTAGGACGAATACACTTAGTTGATCACGTAATTACTATGTAATTATTGTAATTGTAAGTGATCTTATCTTTTAAAAAATAATTGTAGTTAAATCAATTTGTTTATTACTAATCATGGTTTAATATGAAGCATTTCACATCAAATTAGTCAATTGATCACTCTATTTAGGACAAATAAACTTAGTTAATCATGTATTTACTATGTAACTCATTGAGATTGTAATTGAACTTATAAATTTAAAATTAATTATAGTTAAATAAATTTGTTTATTACTAATCATGATTTAATATTAAGCATTTCACACCAAATTAATCAATTGATTACTCTATTTAGGATAAATAAACATAGTTGATCATGTAATTACTATGTAATTCATTGAGATTGTAATTGAACTTATAAATTTAAAGCCAATCATAGTTAAATTAAGTTATTTATTACTAATAATGGTTTAATATTAAACATTTTACATCAAATTAGTCAAATAAATATTGATATATATTGTAATAGATGACTAACCTATTGTAACAACTGACTCATCTGTTTGAAATTGCCAAGCAGATATAGACATCTGTTATAACAGATGAGTCATCTATTGGAAGAAATCAAAATAAGTCTTGCTAGTGGTTTGATTTCTTTCAACAGATGAGTCATCCGTTGGAAGAAATCAAAATAGGTCTTGTTAGTAATTTTATTTATTCCAACAGATGACCTGTGTTTTGCACAAATGAGACATATGTTGGAAGAAATAAAAATAGGTCTTGATACTAGTTTGATTTCTTCTAATAGATGACCCATCTATTGCAATATTTGGGTTATCTGTTGGAATAAATAAAAATAGGACTTGCTACTAATTTGATTTATTTGAATAGATGACCATCTTTTTCAATAGATAAGTAATTTGTTGGAAGAAATCAAACCACTAATAAGACTATTTTGATTATTTCCAATAGATGACCTATTTATTGCAACAAATGATTCATCTGTTGAAACAAATCAAACCTCTACTCCACTAGCAAGACTGGTTTGATTTATTGCAACAGATGACCCATCTGTTGCAACAGATGAGTCATCTATTGAAAATATTTTTGTACTATGTTGTATTTATTAAGTTTCTTGTTACCTTTTTTATTGATGAACAAATTAATTGTTATCTATTTTTTTTATTATAATCAAACTTATTAATTAAAATCTAATTATAGTTAAATAACTTTATTTATTACTAGTCATGGTTTAATGTGACGTATTTCAGAACAAACATATGTAAAGTATGTTCGAAATAATCAAACATATATTTCATAAGCTATAATAGATGTGTACATTCTTTTGATTATTTTTCAATAAACTATTGAAAAAAATCTCTACAAAAACTAATGCAATACAAGAACCATACCTGTAGCAGCAGCTATAGTAGAATGGTGAGAAGGTGGTACAGATGTCCCAATTGGATCCAAATAGAAAGCTGGAACTGAAGTGGATGTGGATGGGGTCCCCTTGCCTTGTGTACTCATCTCGGGGTCCTCTATCTGCCCCTTGATCTTAAAATCTATACTAAAAACCACATGAACTCTCTCTATAGAAATAAGATCTGCAGGGACTGATGGGCCATAGGTGGCCATCGTAGGTGGGCTATATTTTTTGGCCTTTTTTTCCTTTTCTCTGGACTTGTTTTGTTAACACAAATTTCACTAGTTACGAAGTCATAAGTGGTATTTACAACCTTATAAGTGTGTTGAAATGTTCAAGTCTAGAAAGTCCCCAAAATTTCTCAAAAATTTCCTTTTAATATTTAATTCTCAACTCTCTTGGCCCATGTGGGACTTATGACCTTCATGAGTTGGTCACAAAGTCCCGTTACCACAAATATTCTAAATGAAAAACTGTATTATCATGTTCAAAACCATTCCTCATGCTAATGTTCCTATAAAAAAATGAAAAACTATCAGGAACACTAAAATAGTGGGTTGTCTCCCACCCAACACTTGATTTAATATTGCGGCATGACATGGCTAATTTGGTTACTCATACTTCACCAACAAGCCCATGCAACAATTAATTTAACACTGCGGCACGATTTGAGTATATTCACTACTCAAAATTCATCAAGTCACCAAAGAAGTAACCTCCAGGATCATCAATTAAATAAATAGACAACACCACCTCATTTCGGTTAGCTGCTTCATATTTCTTCGAATGTTGAAAGTGACTTCTTCATTATTAACACTGAACTTGCGCACTCTCTTTTCCATATGAACTATTGCTATTCCCGTGGCTATGAACGATCTTACAAAAATGATGGGTATCTCAAAGTCAACCTCACAATCCAAAATGACAAAGTCAGTTGGAAAAATGAAATTATCAACTTTCACCAACATATCAAATGATACGCTCATGGGTTACTTTACTGTGTGCTCTGCCATCAAACACCACATAGTAGTAAGCTCTGGAGGGCCTAAGCACAATTGATTAAATACAGCCAACGACATCAAATTGATGTTGGATCCTAAGTCATATAACACTCTAGAAAATATAGATGTCCCTATAGTACATGGGATTATGAACGCACCAAGATCACTCTTTTTCTAGGCCACAAACTTAGAAGTGTACTGTAATGGTTTAATCCACCAACCTCTAAAAACTAGATACTCGCTTCTTTGTTACCAATTCTTTCATAAACCTGGCATACCTAGGCATATTCCCTAAAGCCTCAAAGAGAGGGAAGTTCAAACTCAGATCTTTCAACATCTCAATAAATCTCTTAAACTTTCCTTCCTCCTTCTATTTAAATATTTGAGGAAAAGGTGTGGGCGGTCAGGGAATTTGATTCACTACGAGCTTATCGACCTTGCCCTTACCTATATACTTACCAACACTAACATCAACACCTTTTGCCTTGTCAGACTCCACGGCAGGTGTCTCATCAGCCATAGTACTATCATTCTTCAGCACTTCTACAACAGGTAACATGGGATCAACAATAGACTTACCACTCTGAGTGGTAATAGCGAAACAATGACAATCATTCTTTGAATTCTAAACCATGTTTCTAAGAAGAGTACCTATCTTTCTCGGATTTAAAGTAGCAGGCATCTACCTAAACAATATCTATAACTGCTTGATTGTAGTCGCATGAGAATCAAACTTCTGGTACAAACCTGATATATTTGCCTTAATCGCCTTATGGCATGTTTCTAATTATTTGACCCTTCACTAGTTAGGACAACAATGCCTCCATTATCGATTCTGTATCATGGCTACTCGGCAAAACATACCTATCTTACTTCTCTTTGTAGTTATCTTTTTATCTCCAGTCACTATCATGCTCCCTTCTGCGATCTCTGTATCTATCTCCATAATAGTTACGACCTTGATTTCCTTGCCCATTGGCTTAGAAACCTGCCAATTCACAATTATACTACTCTTCCAAGTTAGACTAATATGCTCTAGAGGCTGCACCCTGTGAACTTACTGCATTTACCTTCTCAGAATTCACTGTTGAGAACTTCTTAGTCAGCAACCCAATATAAGTCCTTAACTGTTCAATTTCTTGAACCACAGAATTATTAACCACTCTATGGTCACCAAAATCCTAATGGAATAAGTGTCAGCACCTCTCTGGCCTCCCGAGTTTTCCACCTTCGATTAGTGAGAGAGATCTGATTTAGAATCTCAAATGTTGCTTCACAGCATAATCTCATAAATGCTCCTCCAGTGATTGTGTCTGCCATAGCCGAGAACTGATGTTCAGGGCTCTATAAAATATCTCTAACAAGCTTATCCCTAAAATATGATGAATGGGTACCATGCTAAACTTTTTTTTAAATGATAACCAAGCCTCATATATCGACTTAGAATATAGCCGCCTAAAGTTATAAATCTCATCTTTTAACTGCAATATTTTGGCTAGAGGAAAGAAATGGTGTAAGTATTGCCTGTACAGCTCATTCTAAGTGGTAAGAGAACCACTAGGAAGTTCTCCTAACAACAATGAAGATTCTCCACTCAACGAAAAGCAGAACAACCTCAATTTGAGTGGATTCTGGTCTACCTCCATAATAGTATAAGAAGTGCAGATCCCAAAAAATTAGAAAGATTCATATTTGTGTCATTTGTAGCCGAGCCCAAAAACACACCTTTCAAGTTCAAAAGATAGATCATGGCACTATTAATGTCAAATATAAAATTAGGGGGCAGTGTAGAAGGAATGATAACTCCTGTTTCTGTCAGCTCAACATCTCCTATATTTTCCTCATCCTCATATGAATGAAATAACTGGAATGGTGAGATCACTTGAGATTTACAATCTTAAAATCTATCTCGATTATTGTCGAGTGCTGCTCGATGATCAACTGGTGATCTTAGCCTGGCTAGCTTTGCTTGTTGAGCTAATCGGACCTCCTCATACCTTTTTTATTTAGAATCTATATCTGCTAACAACTACTCCTTTTGCCGATCAACAATGTTCTGTGGATCACCTTGAATAGGGGAGGTACTACATTAGGATCATCATTAACCCCTTTAAGATGTCCTACACATACCGGTTCAGTCATTATACAATTAGGCTGTAAGATTTTACTTGGGTTCGAATTTGGTGAGAGTAAGGGATTGCCTTGTCTCATGGTGTTAGGCATACACTGGCTGACTGGACCCAAACCAGGGCCTAGCCATGTTGGGTGCCTCAAGTCCTACCGGTACCAAAGAATACCCCAATACCCAACCATAACCGCCCTGTACCCTATGTCGGATGGATCCCAAAAATATAACAAGATAAGATAATTAATATTCAAAGACAATAGAAGAATCCGTAACCATAACCAACCAACAATACAATCAATTATCCAATCAGTGTCAGACCCAATCCAATACCAATGCCAAGGACGAGACCCATAAGTACACCGCCCATGCCTATAGTAGTCACACAAAGCCTCTAATTAAAAACAAAGAACATCCGGTCAGGACATGCCCCCAACCATAGAAAAAACCAAAGTCCAAGAAATAACCAAAAGTATGAATTGGAATCCATAACATGAAATGGAATATTACGGAGTATGAAAGCTCACCACTTCAGTCCAACAAAAGCTGTTCCCGAATACAAAAGCACTGAATAAGAGTAGTATGGCCGGTTTCTGCATTGCATGGGGATACAACACCCGAAAATGGGTTAGCGGGTGAACGCTAGTATGTACTCGGAAGAAGGATAAAATCATACCATCATTCAAAACTAAAGTAAATAACCATATCCAATCACATACATATATATATATACCATACCGGGAGAGGAAATCGGGTTTAGCATGCATTTAAAACCTTCATGTGGGATGTGTAGCTTAACTATCCTAAAACCACCCACGGTCTATATGGATCCAGTGTTACCCCCTAAACGGCCCCCAGTATGTGTATCCGCACGAATCGGAGATATCACAGGGGTAGAGGATTCCCGTGTACCCTTTGCCCTTCATGATACATATATACGAGTACAAACTTAGGGGACTCCCGTGTACCCCACAAGTATATGGTCACCATGACCAACCATCATGTCAGCAAACACGGGTTTCCAGTGTTCGTCCATTGGACTTACACCTTTACAGTTAGCTACCACAAACCGCCATTATTACCAAATCAAAAACCTTTATCACATAAACAAACCACCAAATCCAGATTTAATTATGAAGGCATTATTAGTTGTATTGTCATAACGACTATAGCTTGAGAGCAATGTCAATGGCCAATACTTTAGGGGATTCTAATGTACCCCATAGGATTTTCTATTCAATCAAAACCATGGCCACCGAGGCCTTTCCAACTCATTTAATTCATTTAATTCATTTAGGGTTCCATTACCATATTATGCAATGCAAGGTTTTCAATAAAAATCAAGCTATGTGACAAAACCATTCTCATAGGCATTTTAACAAACATGTTGAGGGCATATAATTTCCAAAACCAAAACCAAGTATCAATTGAACATTCCCATGCAATTACAAGTTCAAAACCATAAATATAACATGTAACCATAATTAAAACATGGGAAAACATTATCAAACCAAGAACAACCAAAATCCCCAACATCTATTTCAAATCCCCAAGAAAATCCACAATAATACCATGAAAACAATTAAGTAAAACATGCTTTTAGTTTGAAATAACAATAAAGGAAGAGTGACATGCCTTAGATACTAAAGATGATAGAGAGATTTGCTCTTCAAAGCTCCTAATTGAATTACCTTGAGGAAACCCTAGCCTTTTTTTTGAACCAAAAGCTTGAGAGAGATTTGAGCGTTTCTAAAGTGTTTTTGATTGAGAATAATAGGGTAAATAAGGTCCCAATAGTGTTTTAAGCTGTGGGATCAAAAGAATTTAAGAGGGGAAATGTCCCAAATTCCCTCAGCATAAAAGCTGAAAAATTAAAGCAGGTGGGTATAGTTTGGGCACCTCACTCGTACCCCATCATATGAGTAGTACCCCTAACTCATACCCTAGATAGTATCTCAAGGAATTAACACTATTAATCATATGCTTTGACCTACTTTTCTCGTACCATCTCTATACGACTCGAATGGAGTCTAGTCGTACCATGGATAGTGAATGACATACCAGACACTGATTATCTTACGAATTGGGCTACTAAGTTGTACCATATCATACGACTAGTAAGCTTGAGTCATAGTATGGAAAAAGTGTTCAAAACTCAGGAAATTTCTAAGGCTCAAACTCAAGGTGTTTCAATTCTCCCCACTTGTATCATTCGTCCCTGAATGATGGAACAAGGCGGTAGAAGCACGATAACACCCTAATACCTCAACTCTGACCTTTAACTAAGTTAGAAAACAAAGATGCAAAGGATTAATCTTTCCTTAAATAAAGTTTGAAATCAAAGACATTTTGAAGAATACATACCTTCCGCACGAACTTCCATAGCGGTAAACAGGAATGGATACTTGAACTTTATATCCTCTTTAGCTTCCAAGTGGCTTCTTCAACCTTGTGATTCCTCTTGAGAATCTTAACCAAAGCTACATCCTTGGAGTGTAACCGATGAACCTACCGATCCTAGATCTTAACCAAGACCTCCTCATAAGACAAAGAATCCATAACACCAATATCCTTGATAGGCACAATTTGCAATGGATCCTAATACACTTTATCAACATAGTGACATGGAACACCAGGTGAATGGAGCTCAAACTAGAAGGCAAATCCAACTTATACACAATATTTCCAAACCTCTTCAAAACTAAGTACGGACCAATATAACATGGACTGAGCTTTCCCTTCTTACCAAACTATATTACTCCCTTCATGGGAGATACCTTCAAGAACACCCTATCCCCAACCTCAAATTCTAACTCTCATTGCCTCACATCTATAGAGGATATTTGGTGACTTTGGGCATCCCTAAGCCTATCCTGAATCACCTTCACCTTTTTGATAGCCTGGTGAACCAAGTCTGGTCCAAACAACTGCGTCTTACCAACCTCAAACCAGCCAATAGGAGATCTACACCTCCTACAATACAAGGCTTCAAATAGAGCCATCCTAATTATAGAGTGGTAGCTATTATTATAAGAAAATTCCACAAGAGGTAAATGCTCAACCCAAATACAACCATAGTCAATCATGCATACTCGAAGCATAGCCTCCAATGTCTGAATAGTTCTATCTACTTTTCCATCCGATTACTGGTGAAAAGTATTACTAAGACTAACCTTAGTCCCCAAACCTATATGGAATGACCACCAAAAGTGAGATGTAAACTGTGTACCATGATCAGAGATGATAGAAACTAGAACCCCATACAACTTTATAATCTCATGGAGATACAACCTTGCATAATCCTCAGCTGAGAAGTTAGTCCTTACTGGCATAAATTAAGACGACTTTGTTATCTAATCCACGATGATCCAAACCAAATCAAATTGATTTCGAGACCGAGGAAGACCAATAATGAAATCCATATTGATTACTTCCCACTTTCATTCTGGCAACTCAATGTTTTGATACAATCCTTCAGGCCTCATGTGCTCAACTTTCACTTGTTGTCACACGATGCATTTGGCCACAAAATTAGCCACGTCCCTCTTCATATTATTCCACCAATACATATCCTTAAGGTAATGATACATTTTTGTCGAATTGGGCTGAATCACATTGCGCGACTCATGAACCTCAGCCAAGATCTAACGTAAACCATCTACATCAGGAACACATAACTTCCCTTGGTACCATCACCATACATATCAAATGCCATCACCTTTTGCCCACCTGCGTCACCCTTGATCCTCATAAAGACAGGATCTAACATCTAATTCTCCTTCATTTCAGCACCAAGTGACGACTGCAACACTTTTTGAACAAACACACTACCATTCTCAGAATCTATGAGACAAACTCCAAGGTTAGACAAATGGTGAGTGTCCTCTACCAATTCTCGCTTCTCCTTATCTACATGAGCTAGACTTCCCATGGATAACCTACTAAGAGCATCAACAACCACATTAGCTTTACTTGACTAGTAGTGAAGACTCATGTCATAATCCTTGAGAAGCTCAAGCCATCTCCTTTTCCTGAGGTTAAGTTCTTACTGAGTAAACACATACTGCAGGCTCTTATGATAAAAAAGATATCTACATGCACTCCATAAAAATAATGATTCTAGATTTTCAACGTAAACACCACAACTAATAATTTCAAGACATTAGTTGGATAATTCCTCTTATGTACCTTCAACTATCTGGAAGAATAATCTATCACTTTACCATACTGTATCAGAGTACAACCAAGTCCCACACAGGACGTATCATAGTAGACCACAAACCTATCAGTGCTTCTGGTAGATTTAAGATCAGTGCCAAAGTGAGATTGTCCTTTAACTTTTTCAAACTCCCCTCACAAGTATCAGAATTTAAGAACCTTACTTTTTTTGAGTAAACTTAGTCAACAGGGAAGCTATAGTTGAAATAATTTCCATAAATCTCCTATAATTGATTGGAGTCATGGGCATAGGCCACTTCCTCACCACTACAACTTTCTACGTATCCATCGTGATCCCTTTACCAGAGATTATATGACCCCAAAAAGTGACATCGTTCAACCAAAAATCATGTTTCAAAAATTTGGCATACAACTGCTGCTACTTTAAGGTTTGCAATACAATGCAAAGATGATTTGCATGATCCACCTCATTCTTTGAATACAGTAGAATATTGTCTATGAAAATAATGATGAACAAATCCAAAAACCGACGAAAGACACTATTCATCAAGTTCGTAAATGTCGCAGGGGCATTAGTCAAACCAAATGTCATAACCAAAAACACGAAATGTCCATACTAGGTACAGAAGGTAGTCTTAGGGAAATCCTTCTCCCTAATATTTAATTGATGATATCCGGAGCGAAGATCAATCTTGGAGAAAAACTTAACACCCTGCAAATGATCAAAAAAATTATCTAACGTTGAAGAGGATACTTATTCATTACCATCACCTAATTCAACTGCTTATAATCAATACACATTTGAAGGGAACCATTCTTCTTATGCGATAATAATAATGGTGCACCCCACGGGGACACACTAGGATGGATGAAGCCCTTATCTAAAAGATCCTTGAGTTGCTCCTTAAGCTCTTTAAACTCAGCCGGAGCCATCCGATATGGGGGAATAAAAAATGGACGAGTGTCCAAAACAAGATTAATCCTAAACTCAATCTCCCTATCGGGAGGAATACCAGAAAGGTAATCAGGGAAGACCTCAAGAAATTCATTCACCGCCCAGTTGAAATGCAATGAAGAACCATCCGAGTTAGAATCTTTTACCCGAACTAGATGATAGAGACACCCCTTGTAGATTACTCTTAATGCTCTAAGATGTGATATGACTTTCCCCTTAGGATATAGGGAACCACCCTCCCACTCAATAATCAGCTCATTAGAGAATTTAAAGAAAGCTTTACAGGTTTGATAGTCTAGAGAAGCATAGCATGAGTGCAACGAATCCATCCCTAATATAACATCAAAATACATCATATATAATTTAAACAGATCCACCAAAGTTTCTTTACTATCTACAGAAGCCACACGCCCCCTATAGACACTTCTAGCAATCACAGAGTCACCTATCGGGCTAGAAACATAAAAGGGTCTGAAACACACTCCAGACCAAAACCAAAATGCACAACCAAAATGGGGTCACATAATAGAGAGTGGTCCCCAGATCAATTAAATAGTATGCATCACGAGAAAAGAGTTTCAACATACCAGTCACGACATCAGGCGATGCCTCAAACTCCTGTCAGATAGTGAGAGCATAGAGATGGTTTCGACCAGTGCTATAACTAAATGGTGCACCCTTTGGTGTCAGAGCTGATGACGAAGCAACTGGAGCCTTGTTCTCCCCCGAAACAACCTTACCAATAGGACAGTTTCTAATAAAATGTCCTGGCTGAGCATAGTTGAAGCACCTGTCCCTCCCCTAATCACAGAAACCCAGATGTAATCTACCACAAAACCCATAAAGAGGATATGGTAGAGTTGACTGGGCCCCACCAGCTCTGAAGTTATCACCAACATAGAAACACCTATCATTCGAAGACTATAGGTAAGGAGCACTAGCTTTCGAGTAAGACCCAAAATTTCCCCACTTCTTCTTGGGCCATTTACCACCATCCCTACCATTCTACTACTGTCCACTACCCTACTCAGAAAACCTGAACTTTTTTCCCTGCCTCTCCTCTATTTTAGCCTTTTTTTTTTCTTCTTCTCTTCCTCTGCCTATTGCATGTACATAACCAACCTGGAGATATCCATGTCCTTGATTAACAAAGCAGCCTTACTCTCCAATATAAGCTCTCCAGAAAACTCAAAAGTGAACTTCTTTATTCTAGCCCACATGCTAGAAACCATCTATGGAGTATACCGAGACAACTGGTGAAACTTCAAGGCATAATCCTTGACAAAAATCTTACCTTACTTCATATTAACAAACTCTTCCATATTAGCTTTCCTCAAATCCCGAGGTAACAAATGGTCTAGGAAAGCATTAGAAAAATCCTCCCACAGAGATAACTCAACATTGTCACCCCTTGCTTGATCCCATTCTTTGTACCACTGGTATGCCACATCCTTCAACTGGTAGGTGGAAAACTCCAAACCCTCCACATTCATGGTATGCCTAACACACAAGATCTTTTTCATCTCATCCAGAAAAACTTGAGGATTCTTCTCAACTTAACACCCATAAAAGTCAGAGGATTCAACCTCATGAATTGGCCAAACCTTGTAGACTCAGAAAATGGAGTTATAGGAACAACATGCTCAGATTGAGTAGCTACCAACTATGCCAACATATGAATAGACTAACAAAACTCAGCGTTCATCACTTCAGCCTGAGGAGTCTGAGATGGACTAGAGGGCACCAATGGAACTCCAAGAGGACAGTCAGGAATTGGGACCTTAGACCGAGTATGGATCCTATGAGTAGATCATGTCCCATTAACATTGTCTCCAATTGGGACAAAGGAGTTTTCATGAGCTTCTGATCACTGAGGCTTGATCTAAAAAGTGAACAAATGAGAATTAGAGAAGATTTCTGGACTTAGACTCTACATCTTTAAAATAGAACACAAGAAAGAAAAACATTCCTAAATTCCTTATAGCCTCTCCCTTATAAGAATTGTATGCTACACACCCTTAAAAGAGACTCTACTCGATATGACTTTGTGGACTCCCAAATGATCATGAACCTAGGGATATGATACTAATATAAAACAACCCAAACTAGGGCGCAGTTACGTTGGGTTCCTCAAGTCCAATCGAGAACAAAGACCACCCTAATACCCAACCATAACTGCCCTATACCCCATGTCAGATGGATCCCAAACATATAACAAGATAAGACAATTAATATTCAAAGATAATAAAAGATTCCATAACCATAACCAACCAACAATACAATCAATTTTCCAATTGATGTCAGCCCCAATACCAATACCAATGACAAAGCTAACACTAATACTGACACCGCCCATTCCTATAGTAGTCAAGCAAAGCCTCTAACTGGAAATAAAGAACATCTGGTCGGGACATGAACCCAACCATAGACAAAAAAAGTCCAAGAAATAACCAAAAGTATAATGTAAAATCAATAACATGAAATATAGTATTCCATAGTATGGAAGCTCACCACTTCAGTCCAGCACAAACTATTCCCGAATCTAAGATCATTGAGTAGGAGGAGTAGTATGGCCAGTTCCTGCATCGCGTAGGGATACAATGCTCAAAGATGGGTTAGCAGGTGAACGCTAGCATATACTCAGGAATAAAGATAGAAATAATGCCATCATTAAAAACCAAAGTAAATAACCATATGAAATAACATACTTATGTATATATATACCATGTTGGGAAAGGAAATCAGGTTTAACATGCATTTAAAAACTTAACTTGGGTTGTGTAGCTTAACCATCCTATAACCCCTCACGGGCTATATGGGTCTTGTGTTACCCCTTGGAACGGACCTCAGTGTGTATAGCCGCATGAACCAGAGATATCTTAGGGGTAGGGGATTACCATATACCCTTTTTCTTTAATGATACATATATACAAGTATAAACTTAGGAGATTCTTATGTACCCCACAAGTATATGGTCACCATGACCAACCCTTATGTCGGCAAACATGAGTTTCCAGTGTCCGTCCATTGGACTCACACCTTCATAGTTAGCTATCACAACCCATCATTATTGCCCAATTAAAAACCTTTAGAACATAACCAAACCACCAAATCTAGAGTTAATTAAAAACACATTATTAAGTGTTATCATCATACCGACTATAACTTGCCAGAAATGTCATTAGACAATAATTTAAGGGATTCCCATGTACCCAATAGGATTTTACAATCAATCAAAACCATGGACACCAATGACTTTCCAAATCATTTAATTCAATTAATCTATTTAGGGTTCCATTAACATATTATGCAATGAAAGGTTTTAAAAAAAAATCAAGCTATGTGACAAAACTGTTCTCATAGGCATTTTAACAAACATGTTGAGGGCATATAGTTTCCAAAACCAAAACCAAGTATGAATTGACCATTCCCATGCTATCACAAGTTCAAAACCATAAATATAACATGAAAACCATAATTAAAACATGGGAAAACATTATACAACCAAGAACAACCAAAACCCCTAACATCTATTTCAAACCCCAAAATAAATCCATAATAATACCATGAAATCCAATAAGGAAAACATGCTTTTAGTTTTAAATAAAAATGAGGGAAGAGTAACATGCCTTAGATACTAAATAATATGGAGAGATTTGCTCTTGAAATCCCATAATTGAATCACCTTGAGGAAACCCTAGCCTTTTTCTTGAACCACAAGCTTAAGAGAGATTTGAGAGTTTCTAAAGTGTTTGATTGAGAATAATAGGTAGGATAAATGATATCCAATACTATTTTAAGTCATGGGGTCAAAAGAATTTAAGAGCGGAAATTTCTAAAATACCCTCGGCTTAATACCTGAAAAATGAATGTAAGTGGGTACGGTTTGGGCCCCTCACTCGTACCCTATCATATGAGTAGTACCACCAACTTGTACCCTAGATAGTATCTTAAGGGGTTGAAATTGTTAATCATACAATTTGACCTACTCTTCTCGTACCATATCCATACTACTCATATGGAGTCTAGTTGTACCTTGGACAGTGAATGAACTACCACACACTGCTTATTGTACGACTTGGGATACTAAGTTGTACCTACATCATACATCTAGAAAGCTTGAGTCGTATGATGGACAGAGAGTTAAAAACCTAGGAAATTTCTAAGGGTCAAATTCAGGGTGTTTCACCGGTGTGCACCCAACTAAAATAACAAATGAAACCCAAAAACTTCAGCAAGTTCAATCAACAACTCAACATCATATTCCCTAAAATGATGCTAAAATTTTGATCAATACCCAAACTACACTATCTATTGAAGATAAAATGATCACAATCAAGTAAGTAACCCAACTCAAGTTGGGGTCGAATCCAAGGAAATATCCAAAATTATATCTCTAGTTTGATGCAACTAATGAGCAATGTAGTAAATAAATAGGGGGTTGGTAGTAGTAATCTCAAATAATTAATCGAACTTGAAAGCTTTAGTTGTATGTAGTTAGAAATGAACACTACGTTTTTTTTACCCTTAGCTTCTAACTCAGTAGGCTTCTCATGATTAATCCAACTATCAAACCTGCATATGTTGAGTTTGGTAGGTATCACTAATTGCCTCTCAGCATACTTTGATGAATTTCACTCATCTTCAGTCTCAAGTTTTAACTAGTTAGGTATCACTAGTTTTAACTATCTCTTTTCAGTTTCAAGTTGATTAGATATAAGTTAATCATCTTAAGAAGATAATACAAGTAAGCTTATTTTAGCTATTAATCACAAATCACTGTTGTGATATCTTTTTCCCAATCTTTACCTCTATCTTGGGTTCATAGTAAATATAGGATGGATCCTAACATTTTCAATCGTTAAGAAAGCCATAAGTACATAGAAAACAACAATGAATGGAGCAACAACTATCTAGAAAGGTTGGACACTTCTTCTACTTTATTATTTAGCCAGGGATCCCACAAACCTAGATAAAGGAATTAGCCGCTGATGTTTGCAATATGATCAAAGGAATTCATAATCAAACACATTCAAATAATATCAAAATAATCAATGGATAAAACCCAAAGTCTTTAACTGTATAAACAACAATAATCAAAACAAAGGAATCCCAAGATCAAATTTGAATCCTGGCATCAAATATATGTTTGTAAGTGAATAAAGTGTGGAAACTTATCTAAAACACATAAAAAGAGTATATATAGGTTACAAGGAAACCCTAGGAAATAAATCCCAAAGAAAGAAGGAAAATTAAGGTCAGTGGCCACTTATTGGGCCACATACGGGCCGTAGGTGCTCCTCGTAGATGGCTCCACTTTCTTTTATAGCTACTGAACTCTTTGGGCTTGGTATCTATGCAACCTACTCTATCACCTATGGATCGTAGGTGTCACCTACAGACTGCAGGGCCCCTCCATAAGTATGAGAGTCTCTTTCCTAAACTTCTAAGCCTATGGAATTCAATTTTTTAACACCTACGTTGGCACCTATGCCCAGTAGGTAGTACCTACGGGCCGTAGGTGGCAAAATAAGCAGCCCAAAAGTTCAATTTTCTTCCTTTTATTTAGTTTAGATCCAAAACCTTATTTCTTGTAAAAAACATAAAATAAACACATAATATCTAACCAAACAACCTAACTAACTAGTAGATTCTCATCATTTTAAGCTTGAAAGTGCTATGTATCCTTAACACAACAACCCTACCTCTCACAACTAAAATAGAGTAGCTATGATCACACAGTGGGGCAGTCCTTTGCAATATGGCCAATCTTGCCACACATAAAATAACCTTTATGGCTCAAATCAATAGGAAAAGGTACAAATAGTACCAGACGATCACCCTAAACTATTGAACTAGAGGATCCACTACTTGAACCCTACAAGGCTTCCTACACCGGACTACTATGATACCTATAAGAACATCTATAATTTCTACTTCGAGAAGTGTGACCTCTAAACTCACTAAAATGTCGCAGCTTCTTGGTGCCTCCTTGAAATGCTCGAAGAATACACTCATTCATCATAGAATGATCCACTATTCTTTAAAAATATGCTCTAAATACAACCATCAGAGACATAACTAACTAAGAAAACATTCAACTTCTTTATGGACTTCTGAATCTTAGATTGGTGGTAATGCTGGTATTGTTACAGTATCTAGATAAGGCATAGAAACATGCCTCATACTCTGCAATAGTCATGGAGCCCTGCTTAAGGCTATAAAACTCATATCTCATCCAATCCCTAAACTATAAGGAATAAATCTCTCCAAAAAGGCCTCGACAAACTGATCCCATATCATCTCAGGAGAATTATGAGGTTTACAGATAACAAGCAATCTCCACCAATGTAAGACCCTGTAAAATCCTAAGCTCAGGTAGGACTTTTTATAGCTTAATGAGGGGTCCTAAACTTAGAAAGATTTAGCTAAGTTTTGGGACTTAGTAATTTCTAAGGCCTTCAATATTTGATGAATTTATTTATGACCTTCTTGACCTATGTTTGTAGATTTTTAAGTTGATTCATGATTAGGGAGGTTAATAGTTCCTATTGGGTGAGTTTCAGAATTTTTGGACTCCGTTTAGGGCATGTTTGGAAGTCTAAAATAGTGGAATCAAGAGATTAGCATGTGGCACATGCTCCAGTCCACCCCGAGGGACTCTAATTCAGAAACCCCTAAGCTTGAATCAATGTTAGTAGCCTGTGAATTCCCTGATATATTTCTCAAAGATCTTTCCAGAGTTCCTCCAGAAAGGGAAATTAACTTCAGAATCGACCTTCTTCCAGATACTCAGCCCATATCTATTTTGCCATACAGAATGGCACCTGTAAAACTCAGGGAGTTAAAAGAATAGTTGAAAGATCTCTTAGAAAAGGGATTCATTAGACTCAGTGTTTTCTCGTAGGGTGCTCCAGTTCTATTCGTGAGAAAGAAGGATGGTTCTCTCAGAATATGTATAGACTACCGTCATCTAAATAAGGTCACAGTCAAGAACAAGTATCCGCTTCCCAGAATCGATGACTTGTTTGACTAACTTTAGGGTTCTAGTTACTTTTTAAAGATAGACCTCAAATCAGGCTATCATCAGCTCAAAGTTAAAGAATGTAAAATCCTAAAAATAGCTTTCAGAACTCGATATGGTGACTTTGAATTCTTAGTCATGTTATTTAGTCTTACCAATGCCCCAAACTCTTTCATGGATTTGATGAACCACATGTTTAAGAAGTACTTAGATATGTTCATCATAGTCTTTATAGATGACATTGTTTTCAACTCTCGCAGTGAGCAAGATTATATAGACCATCTTAGAATGATGTTACAGACTCTAAAAGCCATCAGTTGTTTTCCAAATTCAATAAGTGTGAATTTTGGCTAAGGTCAGTAGCTTTTCTTAGACATATCATTTTTGATGATGGCATTAGAGTTGATCCCCAAAAAACCAAAGAAGTGAGAAATTAGCCCAGACCTATCTCTCCATCAGATATTAGGAGTTTCTTGGGCTTCTCCAGCTATTACTGAAGGTTTGTTGAAATATTCTCATCTATTGCGTCCCCTATATATAGATAGACTCAGAAGAAAATCAAATTCTAGTGGTCAGATTCTTGCAAGAAGATTTTTCAGTAGTTGAAGACTCAACTTACCTCTACCCTAGTTTTGACTCTACTAGATGGTTCAGATGGATTTGTGGTATACAATTATTCATCTAGAGTAGGTTTTGGTTGTGTCCTCATATAGACAGGTAAGGTCATAGACTATGCCTCTAGACAACTCAAACCCTATAAGAATAACTATCCTACTTACGACCTTAAGTTAGAAGATATAGTGTTTGCCTTAAAGATTTGGAGGCACTATTTATATGGGGTGCATGTGGATGTGTTCATAGATCACAAGAGCCTACAATACGTGTTCTCTCAAAAATACCTTAACCTCTGTCAGAGAAGGTGGATGGAGTTGTTTAAAGATTATGACATCCGTGTTCTTTATCATCCGAGCAAGGGCAATGTAGTGGATGATGCTTTGAGTAGACTGTCTATAGGTAGTGTTGCTCATGTTGAGGACAGTAAGAAGAAGTTAACTTAGTAAGTTCATAAGCTTGCCCGACTAGGTGTCCGCTTAATCGATTCAGGAAAAGGTAGTGTGTGGGTTCAGAATAGTTTAGAATCGTCTCTAGTTTCCGAAGTAAAGGAGAATTAGGATAGATATCCCAGTTTACTCAAGTTTAAAGAATCAGTCAGAGATCAAAAGGTAGAAGTTTTCTCCCAAGGGGGAGATGGTCTGTTGCGTTGCCAGGGTTGGCTATGTGTGCCATGGGTAGATGACTTAAGGCAATGAATTCTTGCATAAGCGCATGGCGGGAAACACCAAAACAGACTCTATGCTCTTTAGTCCCAACAAGATCAAGAAAGTTCTCCTGATATGGTCAATGGTACGTTACAAGTTTATCACTTACATGTTTATGCTTTGCTAGATATAGGAGCTTTCTTGTCTTTTGTTACTCCTTATATAGCGGTTGACTTCAGAGTCAATCCTAAAATTCTAGCGGAGCCTTTCTCATTGTCAACCCCAGTGGGTAAATCTATCATAGCCCGATGGGTATACAGGAACTGTTCGATTATGGTATCTCAGAAAGTCACTTCAACAGACTTAGTCAAATTAGAGATGATCGATTTTGATCTCATTCTCTGCATAGATTATCTCCATTACTGTTATGCCTCAGTTGACTACAAAAATAGAATTATTTAGTTTCAGTTTCTGAATGAACCCGTCTAGAGTAGAAGGGTAGTACTTCAGCACTTAGGGGTCAGCTTATTTCTTACCTTTAGGTGAGAAAAATGATAGATAAGGGATGTGTCTATCACCTTGTACGAGTACAGGACTCTAATTCAGAAACCCCTAAGCTTGAATCAGTGTCAGTAACATGTGAATTCCCTAATGTGTTTCCCAAAGATCTTCCCAGAGTTCCTCTGAAAGGGAAATTAACTTTGGAATCAACCTTCTTTCAGATACTCAGCCCATATCTATTCCTCCATAAAGAATGGAACCTACAGAACTTATGAAATTAAAAGAACAGTTGAAAGATCTCTTAGACAAGGGATTCATCAGTCCTAGTGTGTCCCCGTGGGGTGAGCCAATTCTATTTGTGCAAAAGAAGGATGATTCTCTCAGAATATGTATAGACTACCGTCAGCTATATAAGGTCACAGTCAAGAACAAGTATCCACTTCCCATAATTGATGACTTGTTTGACCAACTTAAGGGTGCTAGTTACTTTTCAAAGATAGACCTCAGATCAGGATATCATCATCTAAGATTAAGAGAATGTGACAACCTGAAAACAGCTTCCAGAACTCGGTATGGTCACTTCGAATTCTTATTCATGTCATTTGGTCTTACCATTGCCCCAACTGCTTTCACGGACTTGATAAACCACGTGTTTAAGAAGTACTTGGATATGTTCTTCATAGTATTTATAGATGACATTATTGTCTACTTCCACATTGAGCATGATCATATAGACCATCTCAGAAAGGTGTTACAGACTCTCAAAATCCATCAGTTGTTCGCCAAATTCAATAAGTACAAATTTTGGCTAAGGTCAGTAGCTTTCTTTTGCCATATCGTTTCCCGTGATGGCACTAGAGTTGATCCCTAAAAGACCGAAGCAGTGAAAAACAAGCCAAGACCCATCTCTCCATTAGATTAAAGAGTTTCTTAGGCTTGGCCGGCTATTAGCAAAGGTTTGTTGAGGGATGATGTGTGAGCCCATGCTAACACATTTGAAGCTTTTAACTCTAAATAATTGCAAAGTCTTGAGAAACTTTAGTCATTTTTGATTATTTTACTTTGATTTTGCAGAAAAAGTAGAGAAGAGGGAGAACCATTAATAAAGGAAGTAAAAAGACTAAAATTGGAAGAAAGTAAGGAACTATAAGTGGCTGACGACATCCATGACACGCCGTCAACCTTGTGATAGGCTGTCCTGGATGCCGTCAACCTTAACAGAAGATGTAAAGCTGCAGAAAGTTTTGTGACGACAATTATGACATGCCGTCAAGATCCTGATAGGACGTCAAAATCACCGTCAACCGTAGGCAGCAGGAGTTGAAATTGTAAAGAGGTTGATGACGTTCGTGACAGGCCGTCAAGATCGTGATAGGACGTTACGGGCGCCGTCACCTAATCCGAAGAAAATTAGAAATTTTAATATTATTTCCTTATTTAGGATTGACTATTTAAAGACTTGTTTTAGGGTTTTCATAAAATATTCATTGAGGAATCTATCTTACAACATACGACTTTTCTCTCTGTCTATCTCAAGAACAATATTTTAGAGTATTGCCTTGAGATTCAAATACAAGTTCACTTTTGATTTCATTCATCATTGTAAGTTAATCCTTTCAATTATGAATTCAACTTGTATACTTATCTATTGCATCATGAGTGGCTAAACATCTTTAACCTGTATTGTGGGATCTAGGGTTAGGTCATGATAAGGTGTTAATTAATTACTCAAGATTTAATAGGTGTTAGGATATCTTGGTAATTCTGATATTATAACTTATGTCTGTTGGTTGCAAACAATAGGCGTGCCTACTTTGGTTTTCTTGAGAAAGAAATAAAAAATAGTAGGAAGTGAATTTTCGACAGGGACTCGAAAAGGCTTCGTTTAATAATCAGTGCTGTAACAATGTTGATTAACCTGAGGTAAAATCTGGACAGTGAGTTGCGATTCCCTAAGTCTGAGAGGATTAGGAAATTAGACGCTTGAATAGGTCGAGAGACATTTAAGCATACCATCGATAAAGATAGCTTTTCATCCTAACCACCGTGAGAACCTTGAGTTATTTGTAGCATCTGTCATGTACCGTAAACCCTAGTGAACATAATCCCAGTTATTTCATAAAAATATTGGTTACAAACATTAATTTCAAAGTGACTAACAATTGTCTGTGAAATTTAAACCCCCATTTCAGGAAACAGTAAACTACCAGTGAATTATTTCGTAAACAACTTGAATTCACTCCCTATTCCCTGTGGGATTCAACCCCAACCTAGTTGGGTTTTATATTGACAACAATCGCTTACACCCATTCCAGAGTGTAGTTTGAGCATTATCAAAAATGGCACTGCTGCCGGGGAATATGGTTGTAAACTACAAGTTGTAGGCGCTAATTTGCTGTTAGTTAAGTTTTCTAGATTTACGTTTATTTATTGTTTTTGTCGATTGTAGGTATTGTGTTTTTTATGCCAATAACAAGAATTTCTGAAGAACCGTTATTGCCAATCAATCCGAAACCTCAACTGATAGGAACAATGACTGAACAACAGGAGGCGGACAGACTAGCCGCTTTAGATAGGGCTCAGGTGAATGGATACAATTTGGGTCAACAAGTACGTTACCAAAACCCTGATGACGAAGATTTGGTTGATGAGGAATTTTTGAATCCTTAAAATCCAAGGCAAGCTGAGAAACTTGCTGCACCAGTGCAGCGAAATGTCAATAGAGATCGTCCAATCCTAGAAAGGTATGGCCAACAGCCTGTTCAATACGAGGCCGATGAAGATGATGCAGGAATGGACTGAGCTTGTGCAACGGGTGCTATCATTCCTCCACCGTTGGCACCGGGTGTAAAATTCTGTATAACAAGCACCATGATTCAGCTCCTGAATCTGAAGGGGTTGTTTGGAGTCCTACCGGGTGATGATTCGAACATGCATGTGGTGAACTTCATCACCATTTGCAAATATTTTGATAATACAGGAGTGAGCCAGAATGCAATAAGGTTGAGGTTATTTCCGTTGTCTCTGTCTGGAAAGGAAACAATGTGGTTGAGCGAGCTAGAGCCCGATTCTATAACTAACTGGAGACAGTTGAAAGATGTATTCCTAGAACGGTTCTTTCCACCCTCCAGAAGGGTACAGTTGAGGGATGAAATCAGTAACTTCAGATAACTCCCGACTAAAGCATTGCACGAAACCTGGGAGAGATTTAAGAAGAAGCTTGCACAATGTCCAAACCACAACATGACAGACTTACACTTGATGGAGACTTTGTACAGAGCATTCAACTCTGTGAAAAAGCCAATTATTGACAACGCTGCGGGTGGTTCATTCATTGACCTCTCTTTTCTAGATGCTTCTGACATGCTGAATAGAATGACCAAGAAAAGTCGGGCTTGGTACACTAGGGATTCTGTAGTGGCTAGCCCAACTGTTGCTAGTGGTATAATTGCGGAGCAGCGTAGAAAGGATGAAGAGTGAGATCAGGACATGGCCCATTTGAAGACACAAATGGACTTGCTGTCCAAGCACTTACTGTCAGGAAAGACTAAAATGGTTAAGGCCATAGAATCTCAGGGGACTGTATCTACAGGTGCTGATGCAGAGGCAAACTATGTGAGTAATTAGGGTTTTTTTTGAGGCAATAGCCAAGGGAATCAAGGTCAGAACTTCTATGACAAGCCTGATTATAAAGATAGGGAGCAGGGACACTGGAGGAACAATAATGATAGGAGTGGTTTGTATGTTCCTCCTGGAAGTCGGGATGCTGCAGCAACTAGTTCTGGCAAGATGTCTATGGAGGACATGATGAAAAATTTGTTGAAGGGAGTCGAAGCTACCAACTCGGGGGTAACTACTATGAAGAGTGAATTTTCTACCCTCAGTCAGCTGGTTAGCTCACACTCTGCTTCTATTAAGCAGTTGGAGCAGCAGATGAGCCAACTTTCTGCTACACTGAACCAGAGAAAAACTGGTACTTTACAAAGTGATACGGTTCAGAACCCACAGAATGATGGCTCATGTATGGTGATTACCACTAGGAGTGGTAAGATGTTATTTGGCCTTTCTGTGGGCAAATTTGTGGAGAATAAGGTTAGTATAGACGAACCCGAAGAAAGTAATCCAGTGGAGTCTGATAAGCTAGACAGTTTTGTTGATATTTTGGAGAGAGAAGATGAGAAGAAAGAGGAAGTAGTGTTAAACACTATCCCTAGACCACCACCTCCTTTTCCTCAACGATTGAAGAAGAAAGCCGATGATTCAAACTTTGGTAAGTTAATGGCTATGCTCAAGCAATTAATAATTAATGTGCCTTTAGTTGAGGCACTTGAGCAAGTGCCAGGCTATGCCAAGTTCATGAAAGACCTCATCATAAAAAAGAGAAAGGTCAGCAGTGAGCAGGTGGACAATCTCCACACTGTAGCATGGTGTTCACACTATTATTAGTGCAAAAGAAGGCTAACCCAGGTGCATTCATTATTTTGTGCAAAGTTGGGTCTAAGGATATTGCAAAGGCATTGTGTGATTTGGGTGCCAGCATGAATCTGATGCCACTGGCTGTATGCAAAAAGTTGGGTTTAGAAGATCTAACATCCACTAACATGCGACTGGTGATGGTGGATAGGTCGATAAAGCGACCTGTTGGTATTTTGCATGATGTGTTGGTGAAAGTGGAAGACTTTATTCTTCCTACTGATTTTGTGGTGCTGGATTGTGATGTGGACTTTGAAGTACCCATTATTTTGGGAAGACCATTCCTGGCAACAGGAAGGGTAATAGTTGACATGGAGTTGAATGAGCTAAAGTTTAGGCTCGGTAAAAAGGAGGCAAAATTCAAAATGCATCAACCCATGTCACAACAAAACGATATGAATGTCTTCTCAATCATTGACGTCTTCTATGAGGATGAAAAAGGTGGATCAACAGGTCGTCTTGGAAAAGTATGAGTAGTCAAGATAGCCCAGTCGTGCCGCGACAGTAAATCAGGCGCTACTGGGAGGTAACCCAAAATTTTTATGTTTGAGCAAGTGTTTTTAATTTCTAAATTAGGATTTAGTATAGAGCAGGTGAAAAAATGAAAAGGGTCAGCTGGAAGGTCATGAAGACATTCGTGACAAGCCGTCACATTCATGACAATCTATCATGAATGCCGTCAGCTAGATAAAATCTGAGAAAATCTCTGCCTTTTGTTGACGACGACCTTGATGGGCTATCACAATCATGACAAACCGTCACAAATTATCGTCACCCCAGGGACTTAAACTCTATAAATTGGGCATAATTTTAATCCGATCTGACCCAGCCCAAATCGTGATCCTTTGTAGTTTTTCGCTAATATTAACTTTCTTTTTTTGAGTTATTTATTTCCTTAGTTAACATAGTTCCCATTCTTGGAAAACCACTCCAAGCAAAACAAGTTGATTTGTGTGTGGGTTGTTCTTAAGAACCAAGAAAATCTTTCTCTTTCACACTTCTCCTTGTGAGTGGAACTTGATTAAAAGCTCAATCAGGTACTTTAAAATGGCACCAAAAAGAAAAAAACCAATAGAACCAAACAAAGCGGCCAAAGATGATGTACGTCGTAAGCTCCTCGACGAGGAATCTAACTACGAGGAAGAGGAACCTTTGGTCAGAAAGCTAAAAAAGAAGTAGAGCCCAAAGAAAACTCCTCCACCTCTACCAATTAAGGTAGAGGACAATGATGATACTGAGTTGACTACAGTTTCTGAGTAAGAGGGGTCTAAAAAGGGTGGTTCTGAACAATATGAGTCTGAACATGCTGTCTCTGATGAAGTGGATCAAGAAGAGTCTGAAGAATCTGAGTCTGAGGGGACAACTTCTGGGTCCCCATCCACTGATCAACAAATGGATAAAGAGTCTCCACCTTGGAGGACTCTTATCAAGTGTAAGAATCCGGTGGTGAGGAACAATGCTAGATGGCAGATTCCTAGAGCTGAAGACATCTATATTGCTGGGTTGCAATGAACTGATAGAAGGAATGCAAAGAGGTCAATCTAAGAAGAAAAGATAATCATCACAAAAGGGTTGAACAGATACCCTAAAGTGGAGAAGAAATTCAAAGAATACGGCTTAGGATGGACTATAGAAAGGGGAGGTTTATTTTGCCCCACACTTGTTTGGGAATTCTGCGCGAACTACCAAGCCCAGTTGGAGAATATGTGCAAACCAGGTGACAAAGTAGCAGATCAGCCTCTTTTTGTGAGAGTTCGGGTGAGGGGTGTAAGCATTGATGTTTCGACTAAAGCCATCAACAGATTTTTGCATGGCCCCGACTTCATGCCTCAGGCCACCACACCATCATTTTATGCCTGGATAAATAATAAGGACAAACAACGTCCTTGGTTGGCCAACATCATCGCTGATGGAGAACCAGTTTGGGTGAAAAACCCAAATGAGAGAATCTGTAAGTCCTCATTGACTCAAGATGCAAAATTTTGGTGGGGCATAGTGTGAGTGTGACTAATGCCTACTGAGGGAGACAATATTCTGGGCGATGACCGAGCTATTTTGGTAGCAAGTTTGGTGCAGCAGCTTCCCTTGAACTTCGAGGAAATCATTGCGGATGAGATGAAGATCAGAATGTCGAGGGTAGATACTGCTTATTCTTTTCCGTATCTTATTATAGATTTATGCAGAGCTGCTAAGGTGCCAAAGATTGTGGGTGTTGATGAAGATTTCCCAAAAAACTCACAACCCTATCCGGTTTGATGAGATTCAGTCGGGACTTAGACTTGACAGGGGTGCAGAGGTAGCAGATGACCCACCGGTTACAGATGCAGGAGAAACACCTCATGTAGATGTACAAGATTCTTCAGCACAGGCAGCATCAGTGTCTGAGACTGAAGACAGTCCTCAGTTCCTCCAACAGCAACAGGTTTGGTATTTCAGCCGATTGATATCATGAGGGTGGCAAATCAAGCCAAGTGGTACGAGGCACAACTACATGCTTTCACCAAATAGTTTACTGTTGCTATAGACAAAAGAATCAAAGATTCACTTGAACCTTTTATGACTTTGCCTGGGCGCGTTGCAGATTTGGAGAACAGATTCGACGCCCGGGCAAAAGAGATGACAGGTGTCGATCTTGCTACATTCAGGGCTGCATTGGATAAGGTGAAGGCTGAGATTGGAATGTTGTAGCAGCACCAAATTATGGTGCCAATAGGTTCAGCTATGCAAGAGTTGGAGGAAGAAATTCCCATACTTGATCTCACTGCGAACTCCCCAAAATAAAAAAAGAAAAAGGGGGAAAATAAAGGCAAGAATAAGCGAGAAGAGTCAGACAGTGAGGAAGAAAAAAGAGTGAAAAAGAAGCAAAGAAGAAGGAAGAAAAAGAAGAGTTGAAAAGGGCAAGATTGGAATCTCTGGCCGATACGGAGAAATGGGAAGCAACCATCAGAGCTAGGGCTGTAGGTGCTTCATCTAGCTAGGCTCCTGCCACCGCAAATCCAGATGCTCCAAGTGGAGAAAAGACAACAGATGATGTAGAAGCAGGGGCGAAGACCCAGAATCCATGTGCTTGATTGTCTTCAGGTATAACCTAACCCTTAGTATATTTTATTTTTGATTTTTAAGTTGAGGGTGTAGGGTAAATTGTTATTGTAACATATTTTGTAGATAATTAGGAGTAGTACAAGTACTTAAGGCAGTTAGCTTATTTTGTGGTTTTTGAGTACCTCTTCAATGGTCTGATCTGTTGTGTACTATGGGAATTACATCCATAGTGACCACTGTGCATCTTTTTGTGGCATGAGTATAGCAACTGAATAACCTGTATCAAACAAGTACATGAAACGGATCAACAGTGATATGCTACATACTTGTGTGCCATGTGTGTGTAAGTTCTTACTCAATTCCCATTGTGCATTGAATCTAGAACTTTCCCTGTTAGTTATGCCATAGTCAGAGGATAGGTGTTAGGAAAGGATCATAGGCCATTTTTGCATATTAGCCCATTTTAGCTTAAATGACCATCCAAATGTGACTAATATCCATTGATCCCTGTTTGAGCCTAAATAGCCTAGTTCTTTCTTATACACCTGTCACCTTCCCGTTACATCACAATGAACCTATCTCGTCCCTGGTCCTCCTTGGACAGTGTGCACCTTAACTTAGGAAAATAACCTAAGTTGAGGGTGGCTATTATAGGGGTATATGATGCAATATGAGTATGAAGAGAGGTAAAAGAAGGAAAAAACAAGAAGTTGGGTATGGTGAAAAAGAAGTAAGAAAAGATAAAACTGTGTGAAAAATGATAAAAAGATAATCAGTTAATTAAAAAGACCGCATCCAGCTTGAGCATGCATGATCAATAAAAGAGAAAGGAAAAGAAGGTCAAAAGTTTAAACCCCGAGAGTTAATGTAGTGCCAAGGAGGTGTAGTCATTATGAAACACCCATGGATATCATACCATCCCCTAGCCTACGTTACATGCTTAAGAAAATCCCTATAGTGATTCTAATTGACCTGTCTGAAGATTCAGATACTGACTATAAGGGCAAGCCTATGGAATTTGATGCGCAATGTTGGAACTTCATTCTGAGAGTGAGTCTTATGTTTATGCCTATGCTTATACATGTAAATCTGAGTGAAAAAGGGATTTCTTTATTGTGAGGGCACACCAGGTATATTGCTAATAACTGATTTGTTTGGATAATGTGATTTGGGTACGTGCTGGGTTATTATTGCTGAGATTTTTGCCTTATCTAGATACTTATGAGTTGCATGGTTTTTTTAAAATAATAGACACAGTTAATCTTACTTTGAATGATCATGGAGAAGGTGCATGTATTCTGAATTGATAGGAGTAGTCATCTGCCGAATTGTACTTTGTATACTCTTAGTTATGTTATGGTTGCTTGAGGACAAGAAATTATTTAAGTTGAGGGTGTTGATGTGTGAGCCCATGCTAACACATTTGAAGCTTTTAACTCTAAATAATTGCGAAGTCTTGAGCAACTTTAGTCATTTTTGATTATTTTACTTTGATTTTGCAGCAAAAGTAGAGAAGAGAGAGAACCATCAATAAAGGAAGAAAAAAGATTAAAATTGGAAGAAAGTAAGGAAATGTGAGTGGCCGATGACATCCATGACACGCCGTCAGCCTCGTGATAGGCTGTCATGGATGCCGTCAACCTTAACAAAAGATGTAAAGCTGCAGGAAGTTTTGTGACGACAATCACAACATGCCATCAAGATCCTGATAGGATGTCAAAATTGCCGTCAACCATAGGCAGCAGGAGTTGAAATTGTAGAGATGTTTACGACGTCCATGACAGGCCGTCAAGATCGTGATAGGACGTCATGGGCGCCGTTACCTAATCCAATGAAAATAAATTTTTTTAATATTATTTCCTTATTTAGGATCGACTATTTAAAGACTTGTTTTAGCGTTTTCATAATATATTCATTAAGGAATCTATCTTACAACATACGACTTTTCTCTCTGTCTATCTCAAGAACAATATTTTAGAGTATTGCCTTGTGATTCAAATACAAGTTCACTTTTGATTTCATTCATCGTTGTAAGTTAATCCTTTAAATTATGAATTCAACTTGTGTACTTATATATTGCATCATGAGTGGCTAAACATCTTTAACCTAGATTGTGGGATCTAGGGTTAGGTCATGATAAGGTGTTAATTAATTACTCAAGGTTTAATAGGTGTTAGGATTTCTTGGTAATTCTGATATTATAACTTATGTTTGTTGGTTGCAAACAATAAGTGTACCTACTTTGGTTTGCTTGAGAAAGAAATCATAAATAGTAGGAAGTGAATTTTCGACAGGGACTCGAAAAGGCTTCGTTTAATAATCAACGCTATAACAAGGTTGATTAACCTGAGGTAAAATCTAGATAGTGAGTTGCGGTTCCCTAAGTCCGAGAGGATTAGGAAATTAGATGCTTGAATAGGTCGAGAGACATTTAAGCATACCATCAATAAAGATATCTTGTCATCCTAACCACCATGAGAACCTTGAGTTATTTGTAGCATCTGTCATGTACCGTAAACCCTAGTGAACATAATCCCGGTTATTTCATAAAAATATTGGTTACAAAAATTAATTTCAAATGACTAACAATTGTCTGAGAAATTTAAACCCTCATTTTAGGAAACAGTAAACTACCAGTGAATTATTTCATAAACAACTTGAGTTCACACCCAATTCCCTATGGGATTCGACCCCAACCTAGTTGGGTTTTATAGTGACAACGATCGCTTACACCCATTCCAGAGTGTAGTTTGAGCGTTATCAAGGGATTCTCATCTTTTGCATCCTCTATGTCCAAATTAACTTAGAAGAAATTCAAATTCTAGTGGTTAGATTCTTGCGAGAAGAATTTTTAGGAGTTGAAGACTTGACTCACCTCAGGCCCAGTTTTGACTCTACCAGATGGGTCAGACGGATTTATGGTATACTGTGATGTATCCAGAATAGGTTTGGGTTGTGTCCTCATGTAGAATTGTAAGGTCATAGCCTATGCCTCTATATAGCTCAAACCCCATAAGAAGAACTATCCTACTTATGATCTTGAGTTAGCAGCTGTAGTGTTTGCCTTAAAGATTTGGAGGCACTATTTGTATGGGGTGCATGTAGATGTGTTCACAGATCATAAGATCCTGCAATACGTGTTCTCTCAGAAATACCTTAACCTCTATCAAAAAAGATGGTTGGAGTTATCGAAGGATTACAACATGAGTGTTCTTTATATCCGAGCAAGGCCAATATAGTGAATGATGCTCTCAGTAGACTGTCTATGGGTAGTGTTGCTTATGTTGAGGAAACTTCAATGAAGTTAGACCAGGAAGTTCATCAGCTTACCCGACTAGGTGTCCACTTAGTCGATTCAGTAGAAGGTAGTGTGTGGGTTCAGAATAGTTCAGAATAATCTATAGTTTTCAAAGTAAAGAAGAATCAGACAAAGATCACAGTTTAGTCATATTGAAAGAATCAATCAGAGATGAGAAGGTAGAGGTGTTCTCCCAAGGGGAGATGGTGTGTTGCGTTGCCAGGGCCAGCTATGTGTGCTAGGGGTAGATGACTTGAGGCAACCAATTCTTACAGAAGCACATGGTGCGCGATACTCTATTCATCCAGGGTCCACTAAGATGTACCACAATTTATGGGAGATCTATTGGTGGAGTGGGATAAAGAGAGACATTGCAGAGTTTATAGCTAAATGCTCAACTTATCGGCAGGTTAAGATTGAGCATCAGAAACCTAGTGGATCTATGCAGGAGTTTAGTATTCCTACTTGGAAGTGGGAAGAAGTGAACATGGACTTTGTGATGAGTTTTCCTTGTACTCATCTCTAGCATGATCCAGTTTGGGTTATTATAGACAGGATGACCAAATTAGCTTATTTTCTACTAGTCCATACCTCTTATGCAACCGAGGACTATGCCAAACTCTATATTAGGGAGTTGGTTAGGTTGAACGGTGTTCCGTTATCCATTATCTCAGACAGAGGTACCCAGTTTACCTCTTATTTATGGAAAGCATTCCAAAAGGGTCTTGGTACCCGAGTTCACTCAGTACAACCTTCCATCCTCAGATAGATGGTCAAGCAGAAAGGACTATCCAGACTTTAGAAGATATGCTGTGAGCATGTGCAATAGATTTTAAAGATAGGTGGGATGACCACTTTCCTTTGATTGAAATCACACACAACAACAACTATCATTCCAGCATAAGACGGCTCCGTTTGAGGTGCTTTATGGGAGGAGATATAGATCTCCCATTGGTTGGTTCGAAATGCGTGAGGCCACAGTAGTAGAGCCTTACTTCGTATTTGATACCTTAGAAAAAGTTCAGTTGATCAGGGAAAGGCTTAAGACAGCTTTGAGCCGACAGAAAACATACACAGATGTGTGCAGAAAGGATCTCGAATTTGATATTTGTGATTATGTGTACCTGAAAATATCTCCCATGAAGGGAGTGGAGAGGTTCGACAAGAAGGGAAAGATCAGTCCCTGATATATCGGTACTTACATAATTCTCAGCCATTTTAGAAAGTAGCTTACGAGCTCGAGCTACCTTCAGACTTAGCTTTAGTCCATACATTGTTTTATGTCTCCTTGCTTAAGAAGTGCATAGGTGACCCAGCAGTTGTAGTCCCTGTAGAGGGTGTATATATTCAGAACAATCTCACTTATGAAGAGGTTCCAGTCGAAATCCTTGACTATCAGATTCACAGACTGAGGAGCAAAGAAGTCCGCCTAGTCAAAGTTCTTTGGCGGAATTAGTCCATTGAGGGAGCTACTTGGGAAGCAAAAACAGATATGCGGAAAAAGTATCCTCACCTCTTCTCCGCAAACTCAGGCCCAACTCAAGGTAATAGTTTTTCCTTGAGCTTACTCAGTTTCATGCTCAGATTTCCAGTATAAACTTGGTATCAATTACCATTGCATATTCATTAATATAATCATAAGTCAGTTCAGTCATGCATCCATGCATCAATTATGCATATATACAGTACGAGAAACTTAACTTATCAGTAATTTCAGTCACACATTCATGAATTAATTCAGTCGTGCAATCATGTTTCAAATGTTCATGTTTAGTAAGTAAGTTCAGTCTACTAGTATTCTCAACTTAGTTAGTCTTATTCAAGGACGAGTATTCCCAAGGGGGAGATATTGTAAGACCCCGCAAAATCCTAAGCTCAGCTCAGCCTTTTTAAAGCTTGATGAGGGGTCCTAGACTTAGAGAAATTCATATAAGTTTTGGGACTTAGTATTTTCTAAGCCCTTCAAACTTTGATGAATTTATTTACGACCTTCTTGACCTTCGTTTGTCGATTTTTAAGTTGATTCATGATCAGGGAGGTTAATAGGTTCTATTGGGTGAGTTTCAGAATTTTTGGACTCCGTTCAAGGCTTGTTTGGAAGTCCAAAATAGTGGCATTATGCGATTAGCATGCGGTGCATGCTCCAGTCTGGTGCTCCAGAGCATGCGACGCACACTCCATAGCACTCTCCTAAAATTTTCAGCTTTCATCTTCGCATTTTAAGGGTAAAAAGGTCATTTTACCTTCACTCAATAGCTCCATATCACGGGATTAAAGCCCTAAATAGCCAAATCATTCATTATTTACACAAAATTCTCTCAAGAGCAAGCCCTAGGCTTATCAAGTTCAAGAATTTAATCTCAAGAATATTCACCAATCTTCATGAAATTAATAGGTAAGGTATGTAAGGTGTTAATCCAAGGGTAACTTCCGCCCTTAGAGCTCAAGAAACCCCTTTTTAAACCATGAATTATGATTTTGATGCTGTGGGTTAGATTGTACCCATGTTAATATTGTGGTATGATTTCCAAGTTGAGATCTTTATTAAATTTCATGAATTTATGTGAACATGTGGGTTGAATTCCATGTATTTGGATTGATTAATGTAGACATGATGTATTTGTTTAGTGTTCATGCCTAAGAACAAAGTTATGCCCCCCACGTGTTTGTCAAAATGCCTAAGTGAATAAATTGTGCTTTGTGATCAAAGGGTGGTCTTATTATGGATTCATGCTAGAACTATATGTTCAAATTACTACTTTGCTAAAGTTATGCCTTACAAGTGTTTATTGAATTACCTATGTGAATTGAAAAGTATACCATGACATGATAGCATGTAATTCTATCCATGTGCAAGTTCATGACTCTTAAGTGCTTGATGAAATGCTCCATTGATATCATGGTGAGCAGTTGACTATTGTTATGTTTCCAAGAATTATCATGTCTTATTATTATTTATACTACGAGTTCTGGGGGAATTTAATACCCGACAATTTAGCTGTATACCTAGAGCCAGTGTCAGTTACTAAATAGTCTCAGTCACTTCAGGATCAATAGTACTCTCAGTCAGTTCTAAAACTCAGTAGACTCAGAATCAGTCCAGTCCAGTTCAGTATTAGTTCAGTCCTCAGTAACTCAGCCTGTTAACAAAATTCAATAGTATTCCATCAGTCAAAGAAACTCAGTGATCTCAGTTTAGTCCAGTTAAACAACATAATCAGTAACAGTTCAGTCAAGCCTAGTATGAACTAGGAAATCAGTTCAGTGTCTATTCAGTTGGGAGTAGGATTCAGCATCGAGGGAACCCAAGGATGAGGTCTCACCTGACATTAGAGGGTCTGATATTTAGAAGAAATCCTTGCATTCCAAAACTATGTAGCTAACATAGGTTGAGACATCAAACCTGTTAGTTGAGGGTTGATGAGGTGTTTTAACCTGTCGGTCTAGGGTTCCACCGTTCTCATTAGAGTACCTTCTAGATGAGGGTAACTCTTTAGTGTTTTTACCCGTGGCATGGTACTGACATCCTTCCAACTGGGGTTACATGTTGGACCCTAAATCTATTCAGAAAAGGGGCATGTCGGTTAGATAATTTTCTCTCACAGTGTCAGTTTCAGTCTCATTCTTAGAATAGAACTCAGTCAGTTCTATAGAATCAGGACTATTAGATACAACCACTCAGCTTAGTAAAGAACTCAGATAGTTCTTCAAATTTAGGAGTGTCAGAAATAGTCACTCAGTATCAGTAAATCCAGATATCAGTTAATCAGTATTCAGGCTCAATATTCAGTGTTATCACGATCACAGTTTCAGTTTACTCATTCATGTATGTACTCTTGTTTAGTTATACTCATGTCATTCAGTCAGTATTATCCATGCATATGAGCCCATGCATTACAGCCTACCTCATTTTGGATACTAGTACATTCAAAGTACTAATGCATATTTTTCTATTGCGCTATGATGTCTTATAGCATAGGTTCAGATGCACGAGCTCCCGATCATACTTAGCAGATCAGACCTTCAGCAGTCAGAGTAGCGGTGAGTCCTCATAGTTCGAGG
The DNA here is from genome assembly GCA_030864215.1 of Capsicum pubescens. Classification (NCBI taxonomy): domain Eukaryota; kingdom Viridiplantae; phylum Streptophyta; class Magnoliopsida; order Solanales; family Solanaceae; genus Capsicum; species Capsicum pubescens. The sequence continues at coordinate 40,066,043 of CM061542.1, read as the reverse complement.
ACATGATTATTATTTCATTATTTTAGTTCATTTTTAGTAGTTGGAGTTAGTTGGGGACTTGTCCCATCAACTCCATAGTTTTCAGAAAGTTTAGAGGCTTTTTCAGACTAAAGTATTTTGAGACAATTGTTTTCTGTATACAAACTTTAGTATACTATTTTGATTTCAGATTGGTAGTTTTCTGCATTTATCTCAGTTTTATTGTGATTATAGGATTCCTATTATTCAGTGCTCACCGCAGGTACCGGTCATGGGTTAGATAGTGGTCCTTCGGGATTTTTAGCATCGTGTAGCATCCGAGGTACAAACTCGAGGCGTTACAACAAATCTCTAATAGCATCTCTCAACCGATAAGTAGTATAAGAAACCTTGTGCAACTCAAATAATCCCAAATTTTGAAAGTTCTCCCAACAATCAATCAAGAACTAATAGGTATCCTTACCCACAACATCATTGAATTTAGGAGGACCCAAATGAGTAAACCTCTAAAACCTATTTTGATCCTCAGTAGACATCACTGTACTCACAATAAGAGAAGGCATGGTTAATCTGACAGGATGATATCTCACTTGAGGAGGTAACATATATAAACTCTAAACTCCTGGTCTAGAAATACCGTACTCAGATGTCGGCAATGAAAGAGGAGTAACACTTAGGGTCTGAAGAGTACCAACAGTAGAAGTAGGTGCGACTGGAGGATCGACACTCGAAACTAAAGGAACAACATAGGAAAACCCTAGCATAGACAGATTTACAATACTCAGAGCTGGGGGAATACCAGGAATACATAAATAAGCACCCTCCAAACGAGTTAACAAACGACCGAACAACTCCTCCAAGATTGGGGTAGAAGAACTCTATGGAACTAAAGTAGGACCCATACTTCCAAATGCTCAGCATGAGGCTTAGGGAAACATCCCTTAGCACTACTCCTAGACGGGCAGATTCACGTGCCCATCCACGACTTGCAAATTGCCCTCTAGACTAGGCCCTTTCCCCAGATAAATGCTCTACATCTCTAATCTCACGAGATCTAGTCATCACCATCTGCACAGAAAAATAATGAAATATATCTTAGAACACAAGGTATGGAAGAAATTCGTATGATAAGGAACAAAATGAGGGAAATTCCTAAAAACATCCTATAGCCACTAAAAGATAGATACGGAACCGATCCGCGATACTTTATTAGACATCCTATTCTTACATCATTGAGACCAATGAATTTGGCTGCTCTAATACTAATTTGTCACAACCCAAAAATCCATGGGTCATGATGGCACTTGTCTCTGCAAACCTTGACAAGTAAGCCCATTACACAAACTAATACAAAAGAGAAATTAAAATTTAAAACCCAAGGCAAGGCTCATAGAACAAAGTCAAACCATAATCTATATACTGAAAGTGGAAATAAGCTTAAACAATAATGTCATAACTTCCAAAACTTAGTTTTACAATGTAATAACTACTAGTACACCTTAAGAAAATTTAATACATAGGAATAACTTTGTCTTCGAATAGTAATAAAGACATAGTATAATAAGAAGGGGTAGTAGTAGACTTCAAACGCCTAAATTCAACCAATGTAGGGCGTACCCAAACTAGGATATGAACCAAAAAGGCACAGTAAGAGTGAGTATGATCCACTTCTACTGAGTAGGTATCATAAGATGACTGCGCAAAGTAGACAATAAAACATACAAAATACACACTAAGGGCACATTACTTGTAATCAGAAAATGCCCTATAATGATAACCCATACCGCATGCATTAACAGTTCTATAATACTCATATATATTACAACAAACACCAGAAAGGACCACAAGTATACAATATACCACATACAAGTAAGCACAAAAGGAAAACATTTATTAGAACATCAAGTAAAGGTAAAGAAATATATAACAAATGGTTAGATAACAAGTCAAGGCAGGAATACAATCACATTAAAAGAATAATAAAGTAAATATAATGAAAATGATGAGAATTATGATGATGATGATGATGATGGTGTAATGCATGAGGTCGTTGAATAACCTCCGAGACTATCGTACAACCTCTATATACACCTACAGAGCTAAAGTTTACGGACATAAGACCCATGGGGGTTTTGTCAACCCATATACAATCTATATCCATATCTCCTCCTTGGCACACCCCCGGGGAGGGTTTTTATAAGATGTTACAAAGCTAACAATACACATTATCTAGTTTCAAGCCAGGGTCAAAATAGCCCCTTAAAATGAGTTTTTGATAAAGAAGGGAAAAATTGTAACCTTATTTAAAAAACATATTCCCAATATTTTTAGGAGTCTACAGTTAAAAACCCAAGCACAAATGATTTAAAAAAGAGGTACAAATTGAGGAATTTTATTTTTTCAAGATTTATCAGGTAAAAATCCCCAAAATCCATTTAAAAATCGAGAATTGAAGTTGTTTTGAAGATAAAATTAGGAGAAAATAGATAATTACAAGATTAAAAACTCATCCATGTGAAAAAGGTTTGAAATTAAGGTTTAAATTGGAGAAATACAATTTGTAGGCCTTATGGCTAAAATCCCCAAATTCCATATTTTAATCCTAGTTTAAAATAAAAAATAGATGATAAAGATTGAAGAAAATAATTGAAATAGGTGTTATGAAGCTTACCCAAGCCTAGAAGTTGAGAAAGTTTCTTAAATTCACAAAACCCTAAGCTCCAAGTTTCAAAAATAGTGAAAAATAGTGAAACTTGGGTATTTATATAACCCAGGCATTGTAATAGCAGACTAGGTGTGGCGATCACAACACCTGGATGACAGGGGTACCATAATCATGGAAAAGGTGTCATGATTGTGACTCTTGACATGCAAGACCAATCGCGATCGCGCCGGCTTTGCGATTGCGGGTACACCAGCCGAGTGGTGCACCATTTGGGAATTTTATGCATTCCAAGAATCCGTAGGCCCCTCGAGATTTGTTCAAAGACCCTTGAACACAAATGAACTATGGTACCCTATAAAATCTGATGCTCCAGACTCAACGACGATATTAATTTTTTTATTAAATGTCATTTTCATAGTGTCGATCCCCAAAATAAAAATCACAACTTTTCTAACCGTGGGTCAAAATGGGATTTAAAAGCCATAAAACCAGACCAGCTATGTTAAAACCCTAAAATCATCGTTTCAAATTTGTTGGTGCAGTGTGTTTTACCATTTGATGAACATATCAAATGGTGTTGATTGAAGTCAACTATACGGCTCTCAAAGTCACCAAAACGACAATATTGCATAAAACACACAAAACGAATCAAGAATTATGCCAATCATTCCCACACCCTAGAAACACCAAAACGTAACTTAATTGTTATTGCTAAATTTTTGCCATATCTCAATCTTTGTGAGTTGCATGGTTGTTTTCAATAATAGACACAGTTGCTTTTAATTTGACTGACCTTAGAGATGGTCAATATGTTTTGAGCTTAAGTGAATAACTGACTGCTGAAAGTGCTCTGTATCGTCTTGGTTGTGTTTAGTTTCTTGAGGACAAACAATTGTTATAAGTTGAAGGAGTTGATATGTGAGCAAATGCTAACACATTTTACGCTTTTATCCATGAATAATTGTGAAGTCTTAAGCAACTTTTGTCGTATTTGATTAGTTTTACTTTAATTTTGTAGTAAAAGATGAGATGCAGGGGAACCAACAATAATGGAAGAAAAAAGGTTGAATTCTGAAGCAAATGAAGGACAAGTGTGGCTGACGACATTCATGATAAGTAGTCATCCTGGTGATAAGCTATCAAGGCTACCGTCAGCCTCAACTAGAGAATGGGAGTTGAAGAGACGTTGTGACGACATCTTGTGACAAGGTGCCAGAGTTATGATAAGGCGTCAGGATCAGCGTCAGCCTTAGACAAAAATCATCAAAATAAAAAAGGAGCTGACGACATCTATGATACGTTGTCAGACTCCTGATATGTCATCACCTACATCGTCAGCCTTAGGCAGAGCCAGACAAAAATTGAAGGAAATCTGATGCCATTCCTGATAAGGCATCACAGAATGGCGTCACCTGTCTGAGAAATTTACTTAAGTTGTTACTTTGTTTCCTTAATTAGACTCAAGTATAAATAACAGCTTTTAGGGTTTTCTATTTATCATTATCATATCTTGCAATATACATTGTGCATGATTTTTCTCTCTCTCTAGTTCTAATATGCTCTAGAACATTATTGTTGAGAGAAGATTGTCATCAATATTTTGGGAGTTTTGAATTGAAATTCAGTTCAAGTTACACTTCTTGATTTTCATCATCATTGTAAGTTAATCTTCCCAATTATGGATTCAATTTGTGTCCTTTTTCATTTCATCATGAGTGGCTAAACTCCATTAACCTGAATTATGGGATCTAGGGTTAGGTCTTGATAAAGTGCTAAGTATTCAAGATTCAATAGGTGGTAGGATTTCTTGATAATTATGATGCTTTAATTAACATCTGTCGGTTGCAAATAGTAGACACACCTGCTTTGATTTGCTTGAGAAAGAAATATAATTTAGTAGGAAGTAAATTATCAACAGGGACTCGGAAATACTTCGTTTAATAATTAGCGCCGTAACAAGGTTGGTTAAACTGAGGTAAAATCTGGGTAGTGAATAGAAATTCCCTAAGTCCAAGAGGATTAGGAAATTAAACGCTTAAGTAGGTCGAGAGATATTTGAGCATAACATCGATAAAGATAGCTTGTTATCCAACCCACCATGATAATCTTGAATCACCTTTAGCATCTGTCATGTACCGTAAGCCCTAGTGAACATAATTCTGGTTATTTCATAAAGTCTTGATTACAAACATCGAAATTAAAGTGAAAAACAATTATTCATGACACTTAAACCCCCCATTTCAGGAAACATTAAACTATCAGTGAATTAAATCGCAAACGACTTGGGTTCACACCTTATTCCCTGCAGGATTTGACCCTAACGTAGTTGGGTTTTATATTGATAATGATCGCTTACACCTATTAAAGAGTGTAATTTGAGAGTTATCAAAAATGGCGCCGTTTCTGGGGAATACGGTTGTAAACTAAAAGTTTGTGTGTGCTAATTGACTATTAGTTAAGTTTCCTAGATTTACGTTTATTTGTTGTTTTTCTTTAACTACAGGATCCTTGTTGTTTATGCCAAAAACAAGAAGTTCTGGAGAACCATTATTACCAATTAATTCAGAACCACAGCTGATCGGGAGAATGGTAGAACAACAAGAGGCTGACAGACTGGCAGCCTTGGCCAAGGCTCAGGTGAACGTATAGAGCGAGGGTCAACAAGTACGTCATCCAAACCTCGATGATGAAGACTTAGGTGATGAGGAATTTCTGAATCCTCAAAACCCAAGGTGAGTAGAGAAAATTACTGCACCAGTGCAGTGAAACTTCAATAGAAATCGTCCAGTTAGAGAAAGGTATGGTCAACAGCCTGTCCAAGATGAGGTTGATGACGATGATGAAGGAATGGATATAGAAGGTGAAACGGGTGCTATCATTCCTCCACCATTAGCACCTGGTGCAAAATTCAGCATAACAAGTACCATGATTCAACTCTTGAATCTGAAGGGATTGTTCGGTGGCTTGCCTGGTGATGATCCGAACATGCACTTGGTGAACTTTATCACCATTTGCAAATTTTTTGATAATCCGGGAGTGATAAAGAATGCAATTCGGTTAAGATTGTTTCCATTGTCTCTATCTAGAGAGATAACAATGTGGTTAAATGAGCTTACGCCTGATTCCATCACCCACTGGAGGGAGTTGAAAGAAGCGTTCCTAGAATGGTTTTTTCCACCCTCCAGGAGGGTACAGTTGAGAGACGAGATCAGCAACTTTAGATAACTCCCTACTGAAGCTTTGCATGAGACATGGGAGAGGTTCAAGAAGAAGCTGACACAGTGCCCGAACCATAATATGACAGACCTACACTTGATGGAGACTTTGTACAGGGCTCTCAACTCTGTAACAAAGCCAATTATAGATAATGCTACTGGTGGTTTGTTTGTTGATCTATCTTTTCAAAATGCCTCAGATATGCTGAATAGGATGACCAAACAGAGTTGGGCTTGGCATACCAGGGATTTTGTGGTAGCTAGCCCAACTATTTCTGTTGGTATGACTGCGGAGTAGCCCATAAAAGATGAGGTGCGAGACCAAGATATGGCCCATCTAAAGACATAGATGGACTTGATGACCAAGCACTTGCTGTCAGGCAAGACAAAAGGTTAAAGATGTGGAATCCCAGTGCACTGTGGCTACTAATGTAGATAAAGAGGCAAACTATGTGAGTAATCAGGGGGGTTTCTGAGGCAGTGGCCAAGGGAATCAAGGTCGGAACTTTTATGACAAGCCTGATTATAAAGATAGGGATCAAGGAAAATGGAGAAGCAATAATGATAGAAGTGGTTTATATGTTCCTCCTGGAAGTTGGGATGTTACACCAACTAACTCTGGCAAGATGTCCAAGGAGGACATGATGGAAAAATTGTTAAAGGGAGTTAAGGATACTAACTCGGGGGTAACTACTATGAAGAGTGAATTCTCTACCCTGAGTCAGTTGGTTAGTTCACACTCTACTTCTATCAAGATGTTGGAGCAGTAGATGAGCCAACTTTCTGCAACACTGAACCAGAGAAAAAATGGTACTTTACTAGTGATACAGTTTAGAATCCGCGGAATGATGGCTCATGTATGGCGATTACCACTATGAGCGGAAAGATGTTACTTGGCCCATCTGTAGGAAAATCTGTAGATGGTGAAGTAGTTGTTGATGAATCCAAAGAAAGAAATCCAGTGGAGTCTGAGAAGCTGGATAGTTCGGTTGATGCTTCGAATAAGGAAAAAGAGAAAGAAGAGGAAGTGGTGTTGAAAAATATTCCAAGACCACCACCTCTCTTTCATCAATGATTGAAGAAAAAAGTTTATGATGCAAAAGTCAGAAAATTCAGGGTAATGCTCAAGCAACTGACAATAAATGTGCCTTTGATCGAGGCACTTGAGCAAATACCAGGATACGCAAAGTTCATGAAGGACCTTGTGACTAAGAAATGGAAGGTTAGCCATGATCCGAATGTCACGCCCCAAAATCCCATCGGGACGGACTGGCACCCGAAGCCGAGAAGGCCCGGGAGAACCCGTTCAAATACCTGTACTTTCCCTTACATTCACCAAAAATTTGGGCAGCACTTCGTTACATACAGAAGGGTCTAATTCCCTGTATCAGCACAACACGCACAAATATATATATATAGTATAATACTTGGCCGTCGGGGCCACCACATATACAAATATAACATCACTATATAAACTCCCATGAGTTGACCCTTCCTTATGTCTACAAAGCCTCTAGGATATACATGACATAACTAGGGTCGGGACAAACCCCCGCCCACACATGACTCCTGTACAATAACAAAACATAAGGAACCGACTCGGAAAGCTCCGAAGCAAACTGGAGCTCACCAACAATAGCTGTATGATCTGGCTCCTATCTATGCTGCGAATGACCTGAAGCACCTGTGCCTGCAGCATGAAATGCAGGTCCCCCCGTGAGGGACGTCAGTACGAAATATGTACTGAGTATGTAAAGCTGTAAATAATCATATGTAATATAGGGGATCAGGAAAATCAGACGCAAGTGAATAAATCATAATAGAAGTGAACCACACTTCATAAACACTTTTAGGATAATGTACATTATCATTAATCTGAATTGGGTTTGTGAATTCGAACACATTTGTGGAACGGTATACATTCGTTCATTTCATTCTTTACAATTATCATTCGTCATTACCTCCTCCTCCCGAACCTCCAACCACCTAACAATAATCAATATTGTACCGTACTGTGACCATTAGGCTGCCTCCAGTACATATCAACTGGGATCGACCCATGCTAGGCTTATGCCCCTGGGATACCACCCATAAACACATAAATAGGGATCGACCCATGCTAGGCTTATGCCCCTGGGATACCACCCACACGTATATCAAGTAACACACATAAGAGATCTTTCCAACAACTTAGTTCAAAAGCTTTTGAGATTATTACATTAGTGTTCATGCCAATATAGTACCTTTGGAACAATGATACATCAATAGGAATCAAGTAATAGACCTTCTATACAATAACGATGTTATAAAGACTCATTGGTACATCAAAAATGTGTTTCAGAATCATCAATATCACAACAATGGAATAGGAGCCTTTTGGTATATCAATGAAACATTTTTACACTTTATAGAATGGAAACAACTTCGTTGGTAATGTAGAACAATACATGTTTTTGGACAACCTTGGAATCTTACTTGATGGAACATTGGTGTTTTCATGCCAAAGAACATTGTTAGAGTATGCTTTACATACCTCGTTGTAGATTCGGATACTAATTCAATACAACTTCCCGCCTTTACAAATCACTCATCTACAATGAAATATTTGGCATCTAGTATTAGCAACCCAACACCACAATTCTCTTCCATAATTCCATACAACCACTATTTGCAAAACATTCCAAAAACCAACTTGAACAATAGGTTTATGTGTATATATATATATATATATAATCATCATTTCAATACCACATCATCCCTTCACAATTCAACATAATCCAACATCATTTCCCAATCATCTTTCAACAACAATCAAATAGCATACTTCTTATGCTCACATGCATATATATATATATATATATATATATATATATATACATATTCATATAAATAACACCAACATAATTTACATTCTTACCATAAAATGGCCCTTTTGATTTCGAAGTCCTGTTGGAACAAATAAGGGATGCTTCTCGAAGCCCTCGAGACGATGAACACAACTACGGAATCAATTTGGACTTTCCACGGTTGAATCACAAGATAATTGGAGTTGAAATTAGGCTAGGGTTTCCTTATTCTCAATAATATGATGATAATTGATGGATATAAGACCAATTATATCTATATAATGACCAATTTTCGTCCAAGAGATGATGGAAAATGACCATATTGCCCTTAAAAATTTAAGTAAATCCGAATCTGTCCATGGTGGACTGTTTTGACAGGCTAAAGTAAATCGGCCATAAATCTTTGATCCGATATCGGATTTGGGTGAAATTGGTATCTTTGGATAGATAATTCAAAGGGCTTTCATATCATATAAAGTAGGCCACCCAGTTCATCCTTTACAAGGAGTTATGATCGTTTGAAGTTGACCCTAAAAAACTGTTTTCAGAGGCTAAAGTAAAACGAGTATAACTCCTTACTCAGATGTTGGATTTGGATTAAACCAATTGAATTGGAAAGAAGACTCAAAGATATTTCTTTTGATAGGTCGCAGCCCTCCCAGTTAATTATATTGAGAGAGTTACGATCGTTCAAAGTCGACCCAAAAAACTGGCAGGCCTCAGTAGTTTGAATTTCCTGCACATTTACTGTTCACAATTATCCCGGCCGCCGTTTTATAGTTTCGAACGTGCTCGATTATATCCGAAACTTATCCGTTTTTGGAAATCTTTATATCGTTGGAAAGCTTATTCAATAAACTTCGTATGAATACATCGACGGGCAAATTCCGATATAAATACAGTCGATTCCTATACACATATAATCAAACTATACACTTGAAACCATCTCAAAATAATCAATACTCATACTTAAACTCATATATACCTTAGGATCAATACTTATACTCCAACACATATAACCATGGCTAATGCACGTAATTAAGTATGGGGTGTTACATCCTTCCCCCCTTAAGGACATTCGTCCTCGAATGTAAATGTAGTTATTTAGCCGAAACAAGTTCGAATTCATAATTGATATTCACGTCATCATATAGATATTATGCATATGTAAAAACTCACTTGTTAGTGTTCCAGTTGCCCTCCTTGCACTTCTTTTTCACCTTTAAACAAATAAGGGTATTTCGATTTCATTGCTTCCTCCGCTTCCCATGTAATCTCTTCCCTTTGTTGATTTCTCCAAAGTACTTTCACCGATGCTACTTCTTTATTTCTCATCTTCTTAACTTGACGATCTAATATAGCAATAGGCATCTCCTCATAGGTAAGATCTTATGTTACTTTCACATCTTCAGTAGAAGTAATAAGGGACGGATCTCCGATGCACTTTCGAAGCATCGATACATGAAATACTGGATGCACTGATGAGAGTTCCTGAGGTAGCTCTAATTCATAAGCAACCTGCCCACATCTTTGAATAATCTTATACGGGCCTATATATCGTGGACTCAACTTTCCTTTCTTGCCAAATCTCATCACCCCTTTCATTGGCGATACCTTCAAAAATACCCAATCGCCTAACGAAAATTCTAGCTCTCTTCTTCTACTATCCGCATATGACTTGTGCCGACTTTGGGCTGTTTTCAACCGTTGCTGAATCACCTTGACTTTTTCTATGGCTTGATACACAAGGTCCGGTCCGAACATAAGAGTTTCACCCGCTTCGAACCATCCTATTGGTGATCTACACTTTCTCCCATATAAAGCTTCATATGGTGCCATTTTGATACTTGAATGATAGCTATTATTGTAGGCAAACTCAATAAGAGGTAAATGATCATCCCAGCTGCCTTTAAAATCTATAACACATGCTCGTAGCATATCTTCAAGTGTTTGAATGGTGCGCTCTGCTTGTCCATCCGTCTGAGGGTGAAAAGCTGTACTCAGATTCACTTGTGTTCCCAAACACCGTTGGAAAGACTTCCAAAAGTTTGCAGTAAATTGAGTTCCCCGATCCGATATAATAGAAGTTGGCACTCCATGTAATCGGACTATTTCTTTAACATACAGCTTCGAATATTCTTCAACTGTGTAAGTGGTCTTAACGGGTAAGAAATGTGCGGATTTAGTAAGCCTATCCACAATCACCCATATAGAATCAAATTTCCGAGCTGTATGAGGCAAACCTGTAACAAAATCCATGTTGATCATGTCCCACTTCCAAATTGGAAGATCTATGCATTGCATATAGCCTCCGGGCTTTTGATGTTCCACTTTAACTCGTTGGCAATTTGGACATTCAGCTACAAATTCTGCAATGCTCTTCTTCATGTCATTCCACCAATACATATCTTTCAAATCTTGATACATTTTGGTTGATCCTGGATGAATGGAATACCTTGAAAAATGTGCCTCTATCATAATCTTCTTTCTTAGCCCGTCTACATCCGGCACACACAATCGGTTTTGGCACTGAAGTACTCCTTCTCGCGTAAGCTCAAATGCCTTGGTCGCACCACTCTGAACGTTCTCCTTAAGCTGTAATAAAATAGGATCTGCATATTGCTTCTCTTTCACTTCAGCTACTAATAAAGATTCCGCAGCATTATGTACGATAAGCTCTTTATTCGGAGTTTCAAGAAGGCGAACTCCCAAACTAGCTAACTGGTGAAGATCTTTAACCATCCCTTGCCTTTCTATAGGCGCCATCATAGCCTTACGACTTAACGCATCAGCTACCACATTTGCTTTCCCTGGATGATACAAGATATCAACATCATAGTCCTTTAATAGTTCAAGCCATCTCCGCTGCCTTAAATTTAGATCCTTCTGATTAAAAATATATTGCAAGCTCTTATGGTCAGTATATATATCAACATGAACCCCATATAAGTAGTGGCGCCATATCTTTAAAGCAAAAATAACTGCTGCCAGCTCAAGATCGTGTGTAGGATAATTTTTCTCATGTGGCCGCAATTGTCTAGAAGCATATGCTATTACCTTACCATGCTGCATCAATACACATCCTAAACCAATTCTGGAAGCATCACAATACACTGTATACCCTTCTGTACCTTCTGGAAGTACCAATACGGGTGTAGAAGTCAACTTATTCTTCAATTCTTGGAAACTCTCCTCACACGCATCATTCCATTGGAATTTGGATGCTTTATGGGTTAGCTTGGTTAAGGGTGCTGAAATGGAAGAAAAGTCTTTAACAAACCTCCTATAATAACCGGCCAACCCGAGAAAACTACGAATCTCCGTAGGCGTTGTGGGCCTTGGCCAGTTCTTCACATCTTCTATCTTTTGAGCATCAACTTTTATCCCTTCACTAGATACAATATGACCCAAAAATGCCACCGAATTTAACCAAAACTCACATTTAGAGAACTTTGCATAAAGCTTACAATCACGAAGAGTCTGCAATGTCTGTCGTAAGTGATTGGCATGGTCCTCTTCTGATCTAGAATAAACTAGAATATCATCTATAAAAACTATCACAAATACATCCAGGAATGGCTTAAACACCCTATTCATCAAATCCATAAAAGTTGCAGGTGCATTTGTTAGCCCAAATGACATAACTAGAAACTCATAATGACCATACCTTGTTCGGAAAGCTGTTTTGGGTATATCTTTTTCTTTGACCCTCACTTGGTGGTAACCTGACCTCAAATCAATCTTAGAAAACACTTGGCACCCTGTAACTGATCAAATAAATCATCAATTCTTGGGAGAGGATATTTATTCTTAATAGTCACCTTATTTAATTGCCGATAATCAATACACATCCTCAGCGAGCCATCCTTTTTGCGCACAAATAACACTGGTGCTCCCCAGGGGGACATACTAGGCCTTATGAATCCCTTCTCTAGCAAATCTTTCAATTGCTCTTTCAATTCTCGTAATTCTGCTGGGGCCATTCTATACGGAGGAATGGAGATTGGTTAGGTGCCTGGTATTACATCAATACCAAACTCTACTTCTCGTTCAGGAGGCAAACCTGGAAGATCTTCAGGGAATACATCAGGATATTCATTTACCACTGGTACCGTGTGAAGATCTGATGATTCCGATTCCGTATCCTTTACTCTAACTAAATGACATATGTAGCCCTTGGAAATCATTTTTCTCGCTTTGAAATAAGAAATAAATCTACCTCTTGGTGCGCCAATCTTACCTTGCCATTCAATAACTGCTTCATCAGGAAAATGTAAATACATCTTTTTCGTACAACAGTCAATTTTGGAATAACAAGACGCCAACCAATCCATACCCATTATAACATCAAAATCTACCATTTCTAGTTCCACAAGATTGGCCATTGTGTCTCGACCACACACAGTTACTACACAATCTTTATAAACTCTTCTAGCAATAATAGATTCCCCAACCGGGGTAGACACTTCCAACGGTTTATCTAACAATTCGGGGGTCCTTTTGAACTTTCCAGCAACCAAAGGAGTAACATATGATAATGTAGAACCGGTATCAATTAGAGCATATACATCAAATGAAAATATGGACAACGTACCCGTAACCACATCTGGGGAAGCCTCTAGATTCTGTCGATCCGCTAAAGCATAAGTACGATTCTGAGTCCCGCTGGAACTGGCAACTCTTTTTTCATTACTAGCGTGACCCGCAGGTCGTGCACCCCTACCAGAATAAGATACCGGTGACGATGATGCAACAACTGATCCTGAAGGTCGTGCTATGCCACCTGCGCCCCTTCGTGGGCATTCTCTCATCATATGCCCCATCATACCGCACCAATAACAAACATTTGTTCCCATTCGACATACGCCCATATGATGCCTTCCACATTTATTGCATGGCTCTCGAGCAGGTCTCGATTGGCTCATATTCCCTTGCCCATGATAACCCACAGATCGCGAACTATGACCCTCACTTCTTTGCCCAAATTGACTGCCTCTGAACCCCTGATGTTGTGGTGGAGCACTAGCTGCAGAATAAGAAAATAATGGCCTAGGTGGTCTAGCAGAAAATTGAGGTCTAAAACCTCCCTGTGGCGCCATAAACTGCCCTGTAGATCTGGCCCTCTTCGAAGATCCGCTTTCAAATTCCTGTGTTCTTCTTCTTTGCCTCTGATCTTCCATTTTCTGTGCAAATGCTTGGATCCTAGCTATATCCATGTCTTTATTCAGTGCAGCAATAGTACAATCCCTAACCAAATACGAATCCAATCCATTCACATACCGATGAACTCTGTCATCCATAGTAGCTATAACATTAGGAGCATATCTGGACAAGGAATTAAATCGAAGACTATACTCCCTCACACTTGTATTACCCTGCCGAAGATTTAAGAACTGATCCGCACGGGCCTGACGAGTCTCATATGGAAGATAATGATCAATAAATGCCTCTTTGAACTCTTTCCAAGTAGCTGGGGGTGCATCAATGCCCCTTGACCGTTTCCAGTCTTCATACCAATATATAGCCTCACCTTTGAATCTATACGCGGCTAACTCCACTGTCTCTCTGCCCGATACGTGCATCACCTCTAGGGCCCTTTGGATCTGATCAATAAAGTCCTGCGGATCTTCGTTAAGATCGGATCCGGTAAAAGTAGGCGGATCCATCTTAAGAAAATCTTGCGTCCGAAGACTAGCCGCCCTATCAGTACCGCTAGAACCCGCGGCAGGAATAGCTTGCCCTTGGACTTGCCCAGCAACTATACGAGTCAAAAGTTGCACTGCATTTCTAAGATCTTGATCAACAACATTAATAGGTGGCTCTGGTGATATAGTTCTCCTCCCCCTTATTTCTTCCGGACTGGGGGAAGTTTCTGATGCATGCTCAGCTGGAGCCTCACTTTGATTAGCTGGTATAGTGGGTGACTTACTAGTCCCCTCTCCGGCAGCCACATCTACTTGCTTACCGGTATTTTTGCTTCTGGTAACCGGCATCATTACTATAATAAGAGGAACAAACTGATTCAGTGGTCAACTATGACTTCATATACAATATAAGCTCTATCGCACGATCTAAGACATGAAGAAAAGAAACAATTCTTAAATGTCCATAGCCTCCTGTTTATAGATGTGGTGCACAACACACCGATAAACAAGACTCTACGTAGACACGGCTTTGTAGACTCACTAGGACGAACCTCTCTGATACCACTTTTGTCACGCCCCAAAATCCCATCGGGCCGGACTGGCACCCGAAGCCGAGAAGGCCCGGGAGAACCCGTTCAAATACCTGTACTTTCCCTTACATTCACCAAAAATTTGGGCAGCACTTCGTTACATACAGAAGGGTCTAATTCCCTGTATCAGCACAACACGCACAAATATATATATATAGTATAATACTTGGCCGTCGGGGCCACCACATATACAAATATAACATCACTATATAAACTCCCATGAGTTGACCCTTCCTTATGTCTACAAAGCCTCTAGGATATACATGACATAACTAGGGTCGGGACAAACCCCCGCCCACACATGACTCCTGTACAATAACAAAACATAAGGAACCGACTCGGAAAGCTCCGAAGCAAACTGGAGCTCACCAACAATAGCTGTATGATCTGGCTCCTATCTATGCTGCGAATGACCTGAAGCACCTGTGCCTGCAGCATGAAATGCAGGTCCCCCCGTGAGGGACGTCAGTACGAAATATGTACTGAGTATGTAAAGCTGTAAATAATCATATGTAATATAGGGGATCAGGAAAATCAGACGCAAGTGAATAAATCATAATAGAAGTGAACCACACTTCATAAACACTTTTAGGATCATGTACATTATCATTAATCTGAATTGGGTTTGTGAATTCGAACACATTTGTGGAACGGTATACATTCGTTCATTTCATTCTTTACAATTATCATTCGCCATTACCTCCTCCTCCCGAACCTCCAACCACCTAACAATAATCAATATTGTACCGTACTGTGACCATTAGGCTGCCTCCAGTACATATCAACTGGGATCGACCCATGCTAGGCTTATGCCCCTGGGATACCACCCATAAACACATAAATAGGGATCGACCCATGCTAGGCTTATGCCCCTGGGATACCACCCACACGTATATCAAGTAACACACATAAGAGATCTTTCCAACAACTTAGTTCAAAAGCTTTTGAGATTATTACATTAGTGTTCATGCCAATATAGTACCTTTGGAACAATGATACATCAATAGGAATCAAGTAATAGACCTTCTATACAATAACGATGTTATAAAGACTCATTGGTACATCAAAAATGTGTTTCAGAATCATCAATATCACAACAATGGAATAGGAGCCTTTTGGTATATCAATGAAACATTTTTACACTTTATAGAATGGAAACAACTTCGTTGGTAATGTAGAACAATACATGTTTTTGGACAACCTTGGAATCTTACTTGATGGAACATTGGTGTTTTCATGCCAAAGAACATTGTTAGAGTATGCTTTACATACCTCGTTGTAGATTCGGATACCAATTCAATACAACTTCCCGCCTTTACAAATCACTCATCTACAATGAAATATTTGGCATCTAGTATTAGCAACCCAACACCACAATTCTCTTCCATAATTCCATACAACCACTATTTGCAAAACATTCCAAAAACCAACTTGAACAATAGGTTTATGTGTATATATATATATATATATAATCATCATTTCAATACAACATCATCCCTTCACAATTCAACATAATCCAACATCATTTCCCAATCATCTTTCAACAACAATCAAATAGCATACTTCTTATGCTCACATGCATATATATATATATATATATATATATATATATATATATATACATATTCATATAAATAACACCAACATAATTTACATTCTTACCATAAAATGGCCCTTTTGATTTCGAAGTCCTGTTGGAACAAATAAGGGATGCTTCTCGAAGCCCTCGAGACGATGAACACAACTACGGAATCAATTTGGACTTTCCACGGTTGAATCACAAGATAATTGGAGTTGAAATTAGGCTAGGGTTTCCTTATTCTCAATAATATGATGATAATTGATGGATATAAGACCAATTATATCTATATAATGACCAATTTTCGTCCAAGAGATGATGGAAAATGACCATATTGCCCTTAAAAATTTAAGTAAATCCGAATCTGTCCATGGTGGACTGTTTTGACAGGCTAAAGTAAATAGGCCATAAATATTTCATCCGATATCGGATTTGGGTGAAATTGGTATCTTTGGATAGATAATTCAAAGGGCTTTCATATCATATAAAGTAGGCCACCCAGTTCATCCTTTACAAGGAGTTATGATCGTTTGAAGTTGACCCTAAAAAACTGTTTTCAGAGGCTGAAGTAAAACGAGTATAACTCCTTACTCAGATGTTGGATTTGGATTAAACCAATTGAATTGGAAAGAAGACTCAAAGATCTTTCTTTTGATAGGTCGCAGCCCTCCCAGTTAATTATATTGAGAGAGTTACGATCGTTCAAAGTCGACCCAAAAAACTGGCAGGCCTCAGTAGTTTGAATTTCCTGCACATTTACTGTTCACAATTATCCCGGCCGCCGTTTTATAGTTTCGAACGTGCTCGATTATATCCGAAACTTATCCGTTTTTGGAAATCTTTATATCGTTGAAAGCTTATTCAATAAACTTCGTATGAATACATCGACGGGCAAATTCCGATATAAATACAGTCGATTCCTATACACATATAATCAAACTATACACTTGAAACCATCTCAAAATAATCAATACTCATACTTAAACTCATATATACCTTAGGATCAATACTTATACTCCAACACATATAACCATGGATAATGCACGTAATTAAGTATGGGGTGTTACACCGAAGGACAATCTTATCTATTGGGGTGCTATCTCTACAAGGTCTTTAGTGCAGAAAAAGGCAGATCCGGGAGCATTTACCATCCCGTGTACTATTGGTTCACTGAAATTCACTAAACCACTATGCGATCTGGGAGCCAGTATAAATCTAATGCCACTGTCTGTGTACAATAAATTGGGTTTGGGAGATCCTACCCCAACAAATATGCGGTTGGTAATGGCAGATAGGTCTGTGAAGCGGCCTGTGGGCATATTACACAATGTTTTGGTCAAGGTAGCCGATTTTATTCTACCAGCTGATTTTGTGGTCGTAGATTGCGAGGTGGATTTTGAAGTGCCCACCATCTTGAGTAGGCCATTACTTGAAACTGAGAGAGTGCTAGTAGACATGGATCTGAATGAGATAAAGTTCAGGTTCAATGAAAAAGAAGCACGTTTCAAAATACACTCATCCATGATTCAGCAAAAAGAGATGAGTGCTTTCTCAATCATTGACGTCTTCTATGATGATGGTAAAGGGGTATCAATAGGTTGTCTTTGCGAAGTCTGAGTAGTCAAGATAACCAAGTCGTGCCGCGACAATAAATCAGGCGCTATTGGGAGGCAACCCAAAGTTTTTATGTTTAAGAAAGTTTTTTTACTTTTATAATTAGGATTTAGTACAGAGAAGGTGAAAAATGAGGAGTTCAGCTGAAAGGTCATGAAGGCATCTTTGATAAGCCATCACAACTGTGATAAGCTATCAAAAATATTGTCAGCTAGGACAAACTTGAGGCAACCTCTGTTAAGAGTGATGACGTTTGTGATAGGCTATCACACTTATGATAAGTCGTCATAAGTCATCGTCAGCCCAAAGCCATAAAATCTAAATTCTGGGCCCAGTTTAAAGAAAATCCGACCCGGCCTGGCAGTGGAACCTCTTCAAATTTCCATTAATTTTATTTTTCTTTTTTTTAGTTTATTTCTTTACTTAGTTAGTTTATTTCATACTCTTTTCAAAACACTTCAAGAAAGCATCTTCCTTGTGAGTGTGGGTTTGAATCTAAGGCTAAAAACAAAGTGTTCTCTCTCTTGCATTGTCATCTGCTCTAATCTACACCAGAAGTTAAGTCGCCTACCAGGTATGATCGAAGTTTAGCTCTACTCTTTTCATGGGTTAAGTGGTAAGCTTGTGAAAACATTGGGTGCTCAAAGAAGATGAATTATGTTGGTGTTACCATTGTTGTTAAAAAATGAAACCTAGGGTTTACAACTATGCACGACTTCTGAAAAGCTAAAACCCTAGTTCAAGAATAAAAAAATTCCTGTGATTCTAAGAAGAATTTGGTTTGCTAATCAAGAATGAAAGTCACAAGTGGGGTTCTGATAAGAGATGATGACATTCATGATAAGATATCACAATTGTGATGGCTTATCAGGAATGTCATCAGAGGCTGCTAAAAATAAAGTGGCTTCTGTTTAGAGCTGACGACATTATTGATAGCCTATCACGCTTGTGATGGCTTATCAGAAATATTTTCAGAAGTTGATAAAGTTGCGTAGGTTCTATATGAGGTTGACAACAATTATGATAAGCTATCACAGTCATGATGGCTTATTAAGAAATGTCATCACACCTGGAACCTGAAGCATGAATGAGCCTTCTCAAAGGATGTGAAGCTTAAATGATTAATGTGTTTGTGTTTATGCTCATAAGGATTGACTAATGTTTTTCTATTGCTATAGGAACCTTATAATGGAACCCAAAGGAAAGAGTCCTCATCTCACCAAGACGGAACAACAGAAAAGTGTACGCCAGAAACTCATCGATGAGAAGTCTAATTATAAAGAGGAAGAACCTCTGCTCAGGAAGTAAAAGAAGAAGAAAAGCCCTACAATAACTCTACCACCCCACCAGTTGAGGTGGAGGATATTTAGGACACTGAAACAACAACAGGTTCTGAGAAGGAGGTATTTGAACATGCTGAACATGAGCAGCATGAGTTTGAACAGGCTGAATAAGAAGAAGAGAAACAAAAAGGGTCTGAGGAGTCTGAGTCTGAGGGAACAACATCCAGATCCCTATCCATTGAACAACAAGATGATGAAGAGTCTCCATCTTGGGGAACACTTATCAAATGTAAGAACCCTGAAGTTTGAGACAATGCTAGATGGTAAATTCCCAAAGCAGAGGGCATCTTCACTGCTGGGCTTCGCAGAACTGATAGAAAAAGAGCTAAAAGACCAATTCAGGAAGAAAAATGGATTATCACCCAAGGGTTGAGCAGGTATTTTGAAGTGGAACAGATGTTCCATGAGTACGGCTTGGGATGGACCACAAAAAGGGGAGGCTCATTTTACCCTGCACTGGTCTGAGAGTTTTACGCAAACTACCAAGCTCAGTTAGAAAACATGTATAGGTCAGAAAAAAGAGTTGCAGACCGGCCCCTGTTAGATAAAGTTCAGGTAAAGGGTGTAAGGGTTGATGTCTTAATCAGAACAATCAACAGGTTCTTGCATGGACCCAACTTCACTCCTCAGGCCACTACACAATCAATCTATGCTCAGATTAAGAATCGAGCAAAACAACATTCGTGGTTGGCCAACATCATAGCCGAAGGAGAACCAACATGGGTGACCAACCTAAATGAGAGAATCTGTAAGTCCTCTTTGAATCAAGAGGCAAAGTTTTGGTGCGGTATAGTGCGTATTTGGCTGATGCCCACTGATGGAGACAACATTCTAGGCGATGACCGAGCTATCCTAGTAGCAAGCATGGAGCAGAAGATCTCCCTAAATTTTAGGGAAATCATTGCTGATGAGATGAAGATTAGAATGTCGAGAACCTACATTGCTTATACTTTTCCTTGTCTTATCACAGAGTTATGCTGAGCTGATAATGTGCCAAAGATTGCAGGGGTTGATGATGACATTCCTGCCTAAAAGACTCACAACCCCATACGGAATGATGAAAATCAGCTAGGATTGAGACTTGATAGAGGTTCAGAGGTAGCAGTAGAACCTCCAGTTACAGATGCCAGTGCAACACCTCATGTGGAAGTGCAAGATTCTAAGGTTGTGCAAAAACATTCTTTAGCACAGGCAGGTTCAGTGCCTGAGAATAAATCCAACCCCTCAGCTCCTATAGCATCAGAAGGATTTGCATTTTAGCCAATCGACATAAGAAAAATGGCTCAACAAGCCCAATGGTGTGAGGCACAACTTTACGCCTTTGCCAAATAGTTTGCTGCTGCAGTAGATAAGGGATTCAAGGTTTCCCGTGATCCTTTTGTTACTTTGACTGAACGGGTTGCATCTTTAGAGAACCGATTCAATGCATGGGTAAAAGAAACATCAGGGGCTGATCTTGCTAAATTCAGAACGACATTGGACAAGGTAAAGGCAGATGTTTGGGTGTTACAGCAATACCAATTTAGGGTGCCGACAGGTCTGGCTGTGGATGAATCTAAGAAAGAAATTCCAATACTTGACCTCATCGGAGATTCACCAATGAAAAAGAAGAAAAAGGGGGAGAAAAAGGGAAAAGATAAGAGAGAAGAAACGAACAACGAAGAAGAAAGAAGAGTGAAAAAAAAGGTGAAAAAAAAGGCCGGAAAAGAGGAATTGAAGAAAGCAAGAATGGAGTACCTAGCGGACAACGAGAAATGGGAGGCAGCTATTCGAGCTAGGGCTGCAGGTGCGTCAGAAAATTAATATAACTGATATAACTGTGATGATCGTCCTAACCTATGTAACTAATACTGAGTGACTATATCTGACAGTCTAAGTTCTGATGGAACTATCTGAGTTCCGTTCTACTTGGAGTAACTAAATATGAGATCAATCCTATCTAGCGGGTGATCATGAGTTTACTGATAATAAGGATGATTTAACTTAGTCTGAGATTAGTCCTATCTAGCGGGTGATCTTTAAATCTTTTGATTCTGATACTGATTAATCATAGTTGAGATCAGTCTTAGCTAATGGGTGATCTTGAAGTCTATTTACATTGATAAGCATTGACTGTATCTAACAGTACTGAATCTGTACTACTAAGCTGAGTTGACTATATTTGAAAGCCCTGATTCTGTAACTGTAACTATGGGATATGTTCATCTAATCGACATGCCCCAAGCTAAGCTGACTGGGGTCCAATCTCTACCCTGACGAAGGGTGTCAGTACCGCATCACCAGTAAAGACATCTGCTGTGGAGTCAGTCCTAATCTAGTGGATAACTCCTGGTATCAGTCCTATACATATAAATGTGCTATCGGGTGACTCCTGTATGTCAGTCCTATCTAACGGGTGACATCTCGTACCTACACTAGCAACGTAGTTTTGGAACTTAGGGATTGATTCTAGGGATCTCAGTCCTATTCTAGCGGGTGAGCCCCCATCCCTAGGTTAGCTCGCTACAGAATCCTACTCCCATCTGAAAGACACTGAACTAAATAACTGGGCTGAACAAAATAAATTAACTGAACTGATTTGCTGAACTGATATTGATTAACTGAATTGATACTAGTGGTATTGTTTAGCGGAGCTAAACTAAGTTTAATGGATTCCGATGACTGACGGAATGTACTGAGTTCTGAGGATTGGTTGAGAGTACTAAAATTACTGAGATTGACTTTGAATACTGAGGTTACAGATATTACTGAGTACTGAGATCACTGAGATTACTGAACTACTGAGATTACTGAGGTTACTGGATTTTCCTGAGTCACATGACTGACTGAATTCTATAGATCATGGCTTGACTGAGAGTATCATGATAACATGACATGGATCTAGGCACACAACTATATTTTCGGGTATGAATACCCCCAGGACTCGATGGAAGGAAACTGACACAACATGACTGACTTGATCATAAGATTGGAGTCCACAATTCACATTGTCATAAGTAGGGGATATTATATTTCATGTAGTTCTTCAACATCTTAAGCATGGTAGGGAGTGCATGGATATATTTCATGTACATATAGTATATATCCATTATCATCCATGCTTCATACCACAGTAATAGCAATGCATCAATAGCATGGAATTTTTATTGAAGTATGTAGCTAACATGGACTTGTCATTTAGATATCATGGAACCATGTAAACATGAATTTCTAGCATCCTAAGCATTTTATCGAACACCTTGCATGCATAATATTGAGCATAGGTGTACTTAACAAATTTATAAATCTTGAACCACCCAAATTCATGGGTTTCCAACTAACCTATTCACATGATTCATGAAAAACACATCAAGACACAACCTTGAATCCAAACAACAATCATTAACATGAATATAGTCATAAAACAACAGGGAAATCACAATTTATAATTTAAAACATGATTCTTGAGTGCCATGGATGAAAGGGACCCATGGATGAACACTACGCATACCTTAGATTAAGAATTCGTTAAGATTGACGGCGAAATTTCCTTGAAAAAGACTCTTCTTTGAAAACCCTAGGGCTTGTTCTTGAGAGTTTTGATCTTGAGAGGAAACCCTAATCTTATGGTTGAGAGTGTATGAGAGAGATTTTTGAGATGTTTAACTAAATATAATGGAAGATAATACGATCCTTGAGGGTTATAAGTCGTGGGAAGTGAAGGAAAAAGATCAAAATACCCTTACTAAAATGTCCCTCAATTGCTGGAAAAATATACTTGACGCCATCCGTGACAGGCCGTCAGGTCCGTGATAGGCCGTAACGAATGGTCATCACAAAAGGGGTCCAAATTATTAATTTTCTACCTAGGTCTGATGACGTCATTTGAAATGTCGTCAGAATGTGACGACGTCATAAAAAAGGTCATCAGAAACGTGATAGCATGTCAGAAACGTCGTCACCATTTTCCAGCTTGACATGCTAGAATAAAATGGGGATAAATCATTGCTCTGCTATCAGATTTAGGAGAAATTGGTATCGTTGGAAAGATAATCAGAGATATTTCATTTGATATATATTAAACCACCCAGTTCGTCATATACAACGAGTTATGGTCGATTGAAATTGACCCAAGTTTTGACGCTCACTAAAACTTGAACGATAGGAAAACTTTCAACTTGTACTTGAGTTAGGGGACCTATATGATCTAAATTCATGCTCAAATATATTCCCACACTACATAATTGATTAACACACTAAATTTACATAGGATTCAAGGCTTTTGAAACATCTATGCATAGGAATGATGGATTTTTATCCTAGTCCAAAATGTGGGGTATTACATACTGGCTCTCAGATCCATAGTGCTTTTGTGAATTTCAGGGAACCAATAGTACACGGGATGGTAAATGCTCCCGGATCTGCCTTTTTTTGCATTAAAGACCTTGTAGAGATAGCGCCACAACGAAGAAGATTGTCATCCGACTCATGGCTAACCTTCCATTTCTTGGTCACTAGGTCTTTCATGAACTTTGCGTATCCTGGCATTTTCTCAAGTGCCTCAACCAAAGGAACATTTATTGTCAATTTCTTGAGAATTGCCATGAATTTTCTGAATTTTTCCTCATCAACCTTTTTCTTCAATCGTTTAGGAAACGGAGGTGGTGATCTTGGGATAGTTTTCAACACCACTTCCTCTTCCTTCTCTTTTTCCTTCTCCGAAGCATGAACTATCCATCTTCTCAAACTCCACTAGATTGTTTTTTTTAGATTAATCAACAATTACCTCACCATCTATAGATTTGCCCACAGAAGGGCCAAGTAAGATCTTACCACTCCTAGTGGTAATCGCCATACATGAGTCATCATTCTGTGGATTCTGAACCGTGTCGCTTGGTAACGTTCCACTCTTTCTCTAGTTGAATGTAGTGTAAAGTTGGCTTATCTGCTGCTCTAACTGTTTGGTTGCAGTGGAGTATGAGTGCACCAATTGACTTATAGATGTCAGATCGGTCTTCATGGTGGTTACACCAGTGTTGGTATCGTCAATTCCCTTCAACAATTTCTCCATCATGTCCTCTATGTACATCTTTCCATATCTAATTGCAGCAGCTTCCCAATTTCCAGGAGGAACATATAAACCACTCCTATCATTATTGCTTCTCCAGTTTCCTATCTCCCTATCTTTGTAACTAGGCTTGTCATAAACGTTCCAACCTTGATTCCCTTAGATATTGCCTCGGAAAACCCCTGATTATTAACATCATTCGCCTTTTCTTCAGGCTCCACATCAACTCGGTCTTGAGATGTTACAGCCTTCACTTTCTCAATCTTTCCCGATAATAAGTGCTTAGCGAGCAGGTCCATCTAAGTATTTAGATAGGCCATGTCTTACTCCCGCTCCTTATCTCTCCTGCATTGTTCAACAGACATACCAAAAGAAATAGTGGGGCTTCCTGCCACAGACTCTCCAGTATGACAAGACCGACTCTGTTTAGTCATCCTATTTAGCATATCTGAGGCATCTTGGAATGACAGATCAAAAAATGAACCACCAACAACATTATCTATGATCGGATTTGTTACAGAGTTGAGGGCCCTGTACAAAGTCACCATCAAGTGTAGATCCATCATATTGTGGTTTGGACACTGTGTCTTCTTCTTCTTTAATCTCTCCCAAGTCTCATGCAAAGCTTCGGTAGGGAGATATCTAAAATTACTGATCTCGTCCCTAAACTACACCCTCCTAGAGGGTGGAAAAAACTGTTCTAGGAATGCTTCTTTCAATTTCCTTCAGTGGGTGATGGAATCAGGCGAAAGCTCATTAAGCTACAATGTTGCCTCCCCAGACAGAGACAACGGAAACAACCTCAACCAGATAGCATTCTGGCCCACTTCTGGGTTATCAAAAGATTTGAAAATAGGGACAGCGTTAACCAGATGCAGGTTGGGGTCATTCCCAGGAAGGCCTTCAAACAACCCCTTCATATTCAGGAGTTGGATCATAGTGCTCGTAATGTTGAATTTTGCTACAGGTGCTAATGGTGGAGGAATGATTGCACCCGTTGAACCTTCCCCATCCATGCCATCATCATCATCATCATTTAGATCATACTAGACCGGATGGTACTCTTGTCTTCTTTGGAACGGACGGTTCCTATTAACATTACGTGGCACTTGTGCATCTATCTTCTCTGCACGCCTAGGGTTAGCAGGATTCAAAACCTCCTCATCCCCCAAATCTTCATCCTCAGGGTTTGGATGTTGTGAATGTTTCCCAATATTTTTCACGTTCACCTAAGCTCTAGCTAAGGTTGCCAGTCTGTTAGCCTCTTGCTATTTTGCCATTCTTTCTATTCGTTGCGGTTCCGAATTGAGTGGTAATAGTATTTCTCCAAAACTTCTGGTGCTTGGCATACACTATAAAATCCTGGAAATAAAAAAAATAAAAAACAAACATAAATCTAGGAAACTTAACTAACAGTCAATTAGCGCACACAAACATTCAGTTTACAACCATATTCCCCGGCAACAACACCATTTTTGATAACACTCAAATTACACTCTTGAATAGGTGTAAGCATTTGTTATCAATATAAAACCCAACTAGGTTGGGGTCGAATCCCACAGGGAATAAGGTGTGAGCTCAAGTTGTTTGTGATTTAATTCACTGATAGTTTAATGTTTCCTGAAATGGGGGGTTTAGGTTTAACAAGTAATTGTTTGTCACTTTAATTTCAGTATTTGTAATCAAGAGTTTATGAAATAACTAGAATTATGTTCACTAGGGCTTACGGTACATGACAGATGCTAAAGGTGATTCAATATTCTCACGGTGGGTATGATAACAAGCTATCTTTATCGATGTTATGCTTAAATGTCTCTAGACCTACTTAAGCGTTTAATTCTGTAATCCTCTCAGACTTAGGGAATTTCTATTCACTGCCCAGATTTTACCTCAGGTTAACCAACCTTATAACAACGCTGATTATTAAATAAAGTATTTTCGAGTCCCTATTGATAATTCACTTCCTACTATATTTGATTTCTTTCTCAAGCAAATCAAAGCAGGTGTGTCTACTGTTTGCAACCAACAGACGTTAATTAAAACTTTAGAATTATGAAGAAATCCTACCACCTATTGAATCTTGAATACTTAGAACCTCATCAAGACCTAACCCTAGATCCCATAATTCAGGTTAATGGAGTTTAGCCACTTATGATGTAATAAATGAAACACATAATTGAACTCATGATTTTAAAGATAAACTTACAGAGATGAATAATAACCAGTGAATCGTAGATTAGATCACAAAAGAAAATCCTAAAATACTGATAATAATCCCTCAAAATAGTTGAGTTGTTGAAGTCAAGAAGTAAACAGAGAAAATATCACAATATCTGTCAAAAACTCAAAGTGTTGACCTCAGTGTGGAATAATGATCCTAGAAAACCCTCAAATAGGGCTTTAAATAGTTTACCCTAATTATGGAAACAAAATCAAGGTTACAAATTTTTCTTGAAATAGGTGACGACGATTGGTGACGACTTATCAGGATCTTGACGACTTATCAAGAATGTCGTCAGGTCTTCTTCAAATCTATACTAGTTCTGCCTAAGTCTGATGGCATTCCTGATGACTTATCACCATTATGACGGCCTATCACAAAATGTCGCCTATCATAAAATGTCGTCGATTCTACCAGCTAGAACTCATTCCCTGTTTAAGGCTGACGATGGCCCTGATAGCCTATCACCAGGTTGACGACCTATCATGAATGTCGTTAGGTGTACTTGTTCTTCAATTGCTTTAGATTTCAGCCTTTTTTCTTCCATTATTGTTAGTTTCCCTGTATCTCAACATTTACTGCAAAATCAAAGTAAAACTAATAAAAAACAACTAAAGTTTCTCAAGACCTTGCAATTATTTAGAGTTAAAAGACTCAAATCTATTAGCATAGGCTCACACATCACAAGTGTGGGGTTCTCTTCCACAGAGTCAATTTCAGTGGTTTTTGAATTTTAGGAGGTATTTTCTTCACGCTTATCAGGTATGCCTCTAGATAGAAATTTTGATTTCTATATTGATTTAGAGCTAGACACGCACCTTATTTATATCCCCCCTATCGAATGGCTCCATTAGAGTTCAAGAAACTCAAAACTCAATTGTAGGAACTACTCGACGAGAGGTTTATTCATCCAAGTGCTTCACCATAGGGTTCTCTAGTTTTGTAGAAGGATGGTAGTATAAGTATGCATATTTATTATAGACAATTGAATAAGTTTACCATCAGAAATAAATATTCCTTGCTTCAGATTTATAATTTGTTTGATCAGTTGCAAGGTGAGATGGTGTTCTCCAAAATTGAATTGTTGTTAAGCAATCATTAGGTAAAAATTAGACTGGAGGACATACCGAAGACAAGTTTTATAACTCGGTATGACTATTATGAGTTTCTTGTTATGTCCTTTTGGGATAAATAATTGACTTTTATCCTTTATCATCTTGATTAAAGACTTTTCTAAGTCATTCTTGGATTCTTTTATTAGAGTATTTATTGATGAGATTATAGTTTACTCCAAGAGTAAGAAGGAACATGCAAGTTATCTTCACATTGTGTTAGGGATTCTGAAATAAATAAAGGTATATGCCAAGTTTTCTAAATGTGAGTTCTAGTTTTCCTTGATTTTATTCTTGGGGTATGTTTTTTAAAAGTGGGGGTGATAATGGATCCCTAGAAAATTGAGGAAGTTAAGAGTTGGGTACACCCTAGCTCAGTGACCGAGGCAAAGAGCTTTCTGGGTCCTGCCAGTTATTATCGCAGGTTTGTCAAGAAATTTACATCCATTGCGATGTACTTGAAAAGGTTAACTCAGAAGAAAATTCCATTTGTTTGGTCAGATCAATGTGAGGAAAGCTTCCAAAATCTCATGACACTTTAACTATAACTCCTATCATTTATCTAGAAATTGAAGGTAAGGAATTTGTTATATTTTATGATGCTTCACATTTGAGCTTGGGTACTGTGTTAATGCAAGATAGAAATTTCATTATATATTCTTCAAGGAAATTGAAACCTCATAAAAAACTACCCAACCCATGAATTAGAGATGGCACCATGGTGCTTGCATTAAAGATTAGTAGGCATTATCATTATAGTGTCAAGTGTAAGGTCTTCACAAAGCACTATAGCCTACAACATCTGTTTAATAATTGAGATTTGAATCTAAGGAAACAAATATGGATGGAATTGCTAAAAGTATAATGTGACTACTAAGTATCATTCGAGAAAGCCCCATGTGGTGTTAGACGCATTGAGATGGAAAGCTATAAGTATGGGTAGTTTTTCCTTTTCAAAGGTGTCTAGGAGACCTTTGCCTAGTGTAATGATCCTCAAGGTCATTTTCAGCATTTTTCTCATTTTTGCCATTTAGAGCTTTCTTATAGTTTCCCCAAGTTTTCTATGAATTACTAGAGCTGTTAGTTCAATTACTGGGTAGATCATTTGTTTTTTAGAGCCAATTCCCTATTTAGAAGCCTTCGTTAGTTAAAATTGGCTATTGGGAAAACACTATTAAATGACCTCATATGCCAATTCTGATAGTTTTAATAGCTCCGGAACATCAGTTTTAGGCTAGGTGTACCCTTGGTTTTGGTCCCAAGGTTTCCACATTCATTTTTAGTTATTGACTGAAAGTTAAGAAAAATAACACATATATGTGGGACCTATTTTTCATAGAGACCTTATATAGAAATTTTGACTACGTCATTGAGTCTAGAACGTCAAATTTAATAGGGTAGCATAGTTCATTTGGGTATATATGATTTTGGATGAATCTTGAGGGGTCGACGGAGAGAATAATTCTAAGTCTTAGCTGGT
The DNA here is from genome assembly GCA_030864215.1 of Capsicum pubescens. Lineage (NCBI taxonomy): Eukaryota > Viridiplantae > Streptophyta > Magnoliopsida > Solanales > Solanaceae > Capsicum > Capsicum pubescens. The sequence goes on along the minus strand of CM061542.1, from coordinate 40,036,707 downwards.
GCTGGTGCATTCACTTAAGTGACCGGTTGGTCGCTTAAATGAAGGCCACTTAAGATGATAGCCAATCGCTTAAGCAGCCTAGCTTTCCTAGCAGGTATCGCTTAAGTGATGCCTTTGGTTCTTAAGCAATGGCTTCTTTAGAGGTCGCTTAAGCAACATGCACCACGATCAGCTAGTATTGGTAAAACAACACTTGGTCGCTTAAGCAACTAGTTCTTAAACAACCTAGTATCTACTTAAGCTACACCTGGATTCTTGGGAACCCTAGAAATTACCTACTTAGCCCTTTTTCTTTCATTTTCACCTATTACAAAAGTGTAGAGACCTAAAAAGTGTTAAAATTTGGGAGAACTATTAGTGGTTGATTTTTGAGTGCTTGTGAGTTCAAATAAGATGTTTCTTCTCTAAATTGTTGGTAAGATCCATCAATTTAATGATTATATCCTTTATCATTTTAAAAAATTCCTAGGATATTGGTGGGTTGATTGTAGAACTATTAGATCTTAGAATTCACCCATTCTTGAGGGTAAACATTCCTTGAGCATAGAGAGATGAGTGTCGAAAGTGTGATTCCACAAGAGGGCCCCATATGGGATTATTACATAATTTTAGACCTAAAATACAAAAGTGAAATATGGGTATTGGTTTTGTTGTTTGGATGAGTAGATTCTATTTTTTAAAGCGTGACATCTTGCGAAAGCTTCTTGGAAAGGGAAATCATCAATTTAGTCGATTCTTTGGGCTTTTCTTTGGCATCTAGGTAGGCTAGGTTTAACTTCATCATAGATTGAGATAATTGATAACACTCAAATTACACACTTGAGTGGGTGTAAGCGATCGTTATCAATATAAAACCCAACTAGGTTGGGGTCGAATCCCATAGGGAATATGGTGTGAACTAAGGTTGTTTGTGGTTTAATCAACTGATAGTTTAATGTTTCCTGAAATGGGGGGTTTAGATTTAACAAGTAATTTTTTATCACTTTAACTTCGGTGTTGTAATCAAGAGTTTATGAAATAGCCAAAATTATGTTCACTAGGGCTTACGGTACATGACAGATGCTAAAGGTGATTCAAGATTCTCATGGTGGGTTGGATAACAATCTATCTTTATCGATGTTATGATTAAATGTCTCTCGACCTACTTAAGCGTTTAATTCCCTAATCCTATCGTACTTAGGGAATTTCTATGCACTGCCCAGATTTTACCTCAGGTTAACCAACCTTGTTACAACGCTGATTATTAAACGAAGTATTTCTGAGTCCTTATTGATAATTCACTTCCTACTATATTTGATTTCTTTCTCAAGAAAATCAAAGCAGGTGTCTACTTTTTGCAACCAACAAACATTAATTAAAACTTCAGAATTATCAAGAAATCCTACCACCTCTTGAATCTTGAATACTTAACACCTTATCAAGACCTAACCCTAGATCCCATAATTTAGATTAATGGAGTTTAGCCACTCATGATGCAATAGACAAGTACACAAGTTGAATTCATAATTGGAAAGATTAACTTACAATGATGATGAAAATCAAGAAGTGTAACTTGAACTGAATCTCAATACAAAACTCCCAAAATATTGATGACAATCTTCTCTAAACAATAATGTTCTAGAGCATATTTGAACTAGAGAGAGAGAGAAAAATCGTGCACAACGTATATTGCAAGATATGTAAATGCTGATTAGAAAACCCTAAAAGCTGCTATTTATACTTGAGTCTAATTAACGAAATAAAATAACAACTTAAGTAAATTTCATAGACAGGTTACGCCATTATGTGACGCCTTATCAGGGGTCTGACGCCTTATCAGGAATGGCGTTAGATTTCCTTCAATGTTTCCAAGCTCTGTCTAAGGCTGACAATGTGGATGACGACGTATCAGGAGTCTGATGATGTATCATGGATGTCGTCAGCTCCTCTTCCATTTTGATAGTTTATACCTAAGGCTGACGATGATCCTGATGCCTTATCACAACTCTGACACCTTATCACAAAATGTCATCACAACTTTTCTTCAATTCCCATTCTCTGGTTATGGCTGACGATGGCCTTGATAGATTATCACCGGGATGACGACTTATCATGAATGTCGTCAGCCACACTTGTCCTTTATTTTCTCCATATTTAAACCTTTTTGCTTCCATTATTGTTGGTTCCCTTGTATCTCATTTTTTATTGCTAAATTAAAGTAAAACTAATCAAATACGACAAAAGTTGCTTAAGACTTCACAATTATTCATGGCTAAAAGCATAAAATGTGTTAGCATTTTCTCACACATCAACACCCTCAACTTAGAACAATTTCTTGTCCTCAAGCAACTAAACACAACCAAGATGATATAGAGTACTTTCAGCAGTCAATTATTCACTTAAGCTCAAAACATATTTACCATCTCCAAGGTCAGTCAAATTAAGAGTAACAGTGTCTATCATTTAAAACAACCATGCAACTCATAAGGATCGAGATATGGCAAAAATTTAGCAATAACAACCAAGCATATACCCAGATCACACTATTCGAACAAGTCAGTGACTAGAAATATACCCAGTGTGCCCTCACAACAAAGAAATCCCTTTTTCACTCATATCATAATTCACATACATAAACATAGGGATAATCATAAGACTCACTCTCAGAATGAAGTTCCAAATATTGCATGTCAAATTCCATAGGCTTGCCCTTATAGTCGGTACCCAAGTCTTCAGACAGGTCAGTTAGGATCACATAGGGTTTTTCTTAAGCTTGTAACGTAGGCCAGGGGATGGTATGATATTCATGGATTTTTTAGAGTGACTATGCCTCCTTGACACTACACTAAACTCTTTGGGTTTCACTTCAACCTTCTTTTCTTCCTCTCTTTTATTGATCACACATGCTCAAGATGAATGTGGTTTTTCGTATTTTTTTTTCACCACTTTTTCGTTTCTTATTCTTTTTTAACACCACTCAACTTTTTGTTCTTTTTCTTTTACTACCTCTCTTCATACTCAATTTATATCACGCACCCCTATGATAGACACTCTCAACTTAGACTGTTTGCCTAAGCCAAGGTGCATAATGTCCAAGGAGAACCAGGGCCAAAACAGGTTCATTGGGATGTAAATAGGAAGGTGAGAGGTGTCATAGAAAGGATCAGGTATATATGCTCAAATAAGGGATCAAAGGATATTATTCACATTGGGATGGTCATTTAGGCTAAAAGTGGACTAATCAACAAAAATGGCCTATGATCCTTTCCTAACTCCTATCCTATGACCATGGCAAGACTAACAGGGCAAGTTCTGGATTCAACACACAATGAGAACTGAATAAGACCTTACACACATGGCACACAAGTATCTCGCATATCACTACTTATCCGGTTCATGCACTTGTTTAACAAAGGTTATTTAGTTGCCAGACTAATGGCCCAAAAAGATACACCGTGGTCACAAATGGATGCAATTCACACACTAAAAATATATATCAGACCAATGAAGAGGTGCTAAAAAATCACAAAAAAAGCTAACTTCCTCAAGTACTTTTATTACTCCTAATTATCTACAAAATATTCTACAACAACAACCTACCCTACACCCTCAACTTAAAATAAAAAATAAACTGCACTAAGGGTTAGGGTATACATGGAGTGAATCAAGAGTGAGGCTTATAGGTCTCCGACCCTGCTGCTACATCATCTGCTGTCTTCTCTCCATTGGGAGCATCTGGCTTTGTAGTGGTTAGAGCCCTGCTAGATGAGGCACCTGCTACCATAGCTCTAATGGCTTCTTCCCATTTCTCGTTATCAACTAACGACTTAATTTCTGCCCTTTTTAGCTCCTTTTTTTCCTTCTTATTTCTTGCCCTCTTCTCTGTTTTTTGCTCTTTATCACTGTCAGGCCTCTCTCTCTTCCTCTTTCCTTTTTTCTTACTTTTCTTCTTCTTTTTCTTTGGTGAATCTCCAGTAAGGTCAAGCATTGGAATTTTTTCCTCAGATTCATGCATAGCCGGATTTGCCGGCACTATAAATTATTGCTTCTACAACACCCCAACATCTTCCTTTACCTTGTTCAAGGCCGCGCTGAATTTAGCTAGATTAGCCCCTGATATTGCTTTTGCCCGTGCGTCAAATTGGTTCTCTAAATCTGCAACCCGCTCAGGCAAAGTCACAAAAGGCTTAAGGGCAACCTTGATTCTCTTGTCTACTGCAACAACAAACTATTTGGCAAAGGCATGTAGCTGTGCCTTACACCATTTGGCTTGTTTAGCCATTTTTCTGATATTGCTCAGATAAAATGCAAATCTTGCTGATGCTATAGGAGCTGAGAGGTTGGGTTCATTCTCAGGCACTGACCCTACCTATGCTGAAGAATTGGCTGTATAGTCTCAGAATCTTGTACTTCAATATTAAGTGTTGAACCGGCATCTATAACTGGAGGGTTTGCTGCTACCTCTGCACCTCTATCAAGTCTCAGTCCTGGTTGATTTTCATCATACCGTATGTGGTTGTGAGTCTTTCAGGCAGGAATGTCATCATCAACCCCCGCAATCTCTGGAACATTAACATATCGGCATAACTCTATGATAAGACAAGGAAAAGGATAAGCAATGTCGGTTCTCAATATTCTAATCTTTATCTCATAAGCAATGATTTCCCTAAAATTTAGGGGGAACTTCTGCACCATGCTAGCTACTAGGATAGCTCGGTCGTCACCCAGAATATTGTCTCCATTAGTGGGAATCAGCTAGATACGCACTTTACCCCACCAAAACTTTGCTTCTTGAGTCAAAGAAGACTTATAGGTTCTCTCATTTGGGTTGGTCACCCATGCTGGTTCTCTTTCAGCTATGATGTTGGCCAACCACGGATGTTGTTTTTCCTGATTCTTAATCCGAGCATAGACTGATGGTGAAGTGGCCTAAGTAGTGAAGTTGGGGCCATGCAAGAACCCGCTGATAGTTCTAATTGACACATCAACCTTTTCGCCCCTTACCTGAACTCTATCCAACAGGGGTTGGTCTGCTACTCTTTCTCCTGGCCTGCACAATTTTCCAACTGAGCTTGGTAGTTCGTGTAGAACTCCCAAACCAGTGCGGGGAAAAATGAACCTCCCCCTTTTGTGGTCCATCCCAAGCCACACTCTTGGAAATTCTTTTCCATTTTAGAGTACCTGCTCAACCCTTTTGTGATAATCATCTTTTCTTCCTGAATCGACCTTTTAGCACTTCTTCTATCAGTTCTGCAGAGCCCAGCAGTCAAGATGCCATCTGCCTTGGGAATTTTCCACCTAGCATTGTATCGAACTTTGGGGTTCTTACATTTGATAAGTGTTCCCTGAGCTGGAGATTCTTCCTCATCTTGTTGTTCAGTGGAAGGGGATTCAGATGCTGTTCCCTCAGACTTAGACTCCTCAGACCCCTCATGTTCTTCTTCTACAGAATTAGAATGTTCAGACTCATGCTGCTCATGTTCAGAATGTTCAGATGCCTCCTACTCAGAAGCTATTTTTGTTTCAGTGTCCTCACTATCCTCCACCTCAATTGGTGGAGGTGGTGGAGGCTTATTAGGGCTTTGCTTCTTCTTTTGCTTCCTGAGCAGAGGTTCTTTCTCTTCATAATCAGACTCCTCATTGATGAGTCTCCGGTGTACACTTTTCTATTGTTCCTTCTTTGTAAGCTTAGGGATCTTTCCTTTGGATGCCATTATAAGGTTCCTGTAGCAACAGAAAAACCATTAGTCAATCCTCAAGAGTATAAACACAAACATATTAATCATTTAAGCTTCACATCCTTTGAAAAGGCTCATTCATGCTTCAGGTTCCAGGTGTGACGACATTTCCTTATAATCCATCACGACTGTGATAGCTTATCACAATTGTCGTCAGCCTTAGACAAAACCTATGAAACTTTATCTACTTATGACGATATTTTTGATAAGCCATCACAAGCGTGATAGCCTATCACAAATGTCGTCAGATCTAAACAGAACCCCACTTTTGACTTTAACTCAATTTTTGGTCCCATTATTTCTCAAGTTTCACTCAAGTTCCGATTTGAGAGCTGAATTTTAAGCCTTAGGCCTGCATAGCAAATCCTAGTTCCAATTTTTAGCCCCTTTTCAAGTCGAACTTTCTTCAAGCCTCTTGGGAACTGGGATTGTCATCAATCTATCACTTACCACAAGAAAAGAAAAGTTAAATTTAGAGCATACCTGATGAGAGCCCTTAATGTGATTACACGCACAAGAGGAAGTAGGAAGAAATTCTTGATTTTGAATTGCAAACCCACACACAAGGGAACTTGTTTTTCTTGATTAACTTTGGGAAATTATTTGGAAGGAGTAAGTAAATAAACTAAGAAAAGAAATAAATAAACTAAAGAAGGAAAGAAAATAACATAGGCAGGAACATGAGAAGGTTCGACATTGGGCCGGGTCAGATTTTTCTGAATTGGTCCCAAAATGGTCTAGCAAAACTTTCAAGGTCTTCTTGACTACATCTTGTGATGGCTTATCACAAGTGTTATATCTTATCACTGATCTCATCAGCCTTAACAGAAACTGCCTTAAGTTTGGCCTATCTGACGATATTTTTGATAGCTTATCATAGTTGTGATGGCTTATCAGAGATACCGTCATGATCTTTTAGCTGACCTCCTCATTTTGCACATTCTCTATACTAAATCCTAATTATAAAAGTAAAAACACTTGCTTAAACATAAAACTTTGGGTTGTCTCCCAATAGCGCCTGATTTACTGTCGCGACACGACTTGGTTATCTTGACTACTCATACTTCGCCAAGATAACCTGTTGATACTCCTTTACCATCATCATAGAATACGTCAATGATTGAGAAAACACTCATCTCTTTTTGCTGAATCATGGATGAGTTTATTTTGAAGCGTGCTTCTTTGTCATTGAACCTGAACTTTAGCTCATTCTACTCCATGTCTACTAGCACTCTCCTTGTTGTAAGTAATGGCCTACCCAAGATGATAGGCACTTCAAAATCAACTTCACAATCTAGGACCATAAAATCAGTAGGCAGAATAAAATTGTCTACCTTTACCAAAACATCGTGTAGTATACCCACAGGCCGCTTTACAGACCTATCTTCCATTACCAAACGCATATTTGTTGGGGTAGGATCCCCCAAACCCAATTTATTGTACACAACCAGTGGTATTAGATTTATACTGGCTCCCAGATCTCATAGTGATTTTGTGAATTTCAAGGAACCAATAGTACACGGGATGGTAAATGCTCCCGCATCTACCTTTTTCTGCACTATAGACCTTGTAGAGATAGCACCATAATGGAGAAGATTGTCCTCTGGCTTATGGATAACCTTCCATTTCTTGGTTACAAGGTCTTTCATGAACTTCGCGTATCCTGGCATTTTCTCAAGTGCTTCAACCAAAGGCACATTTATTGTCAATTGCTTGAGCATTGCCATGAATTTGCTGAATTTTGCATCATCATCCTTTTTCTTCAATCGTTGAGGAAATAGAGGTGGTGGCCTTGGGATAGTTTTCAACACCACTTCCTCTTCCTTAATTTTTTCCTTATCCGAAGCATCAATAGAACTATCTATCTTATCAGACTCCACTGGATTGCTTTCTTCGAATTCATCAACAACAACTTCACCATCTACAGATTTACCAACAGATGGGCCAAGTAACATCTTACCACTCCTAGTGGTAATCGCCATAAATGAGCCATCATTCCACTGATTTTGAACTGTATCACTAGGTAAAGTACCACTTTTTCTTTGGTTCAGTGTTACGGAAAGTTGGCTCATCTGCTAATACAACTGCTTGATAGAAGTAGAGTGTGAACTAACCAACTGACTCAGGGTAGAGAATTCACTCTTCATAGTAGTTACCCTCAAGTTGGTAGCCTCAACTCCCTTCAATAATTTTTCCATCATGTCCTCCATGGACATCTTGCCAGAGCTAGTTGGTGCAACATACCGACTTCCAGGAGGAACATATAAACCACTCCTATCATTATTGCTTCTCCAGTTTCCTTGCTCCCTATCTTTATAATCAGTCTTGTCATAAAAGTTCCGACCTTGATTACCTTGGCTATTGCCTCAAAACCCCCCCTGATTACTCAAATAGTTTGCCTTCTCATCTGTATTAGTAGCATCAGTGCACTGGGATTCCATAACCTTAACCTTTTCAGTCTTACCTGACAGCAAGTGCTTGGTCAGGAAGTCCATCTATCTCTTTAGATGGGCCATGTCTTGGTCTCACTCCTTATCTCTTCTGCGCTGCTCCATAGTCATACCAACAGAAATAGTCGGGCTAACTACTACAAAATTCCTGGTATGCCAAGCCCGACTCTATTTGGTCATTCTATTCAACATATCTGAAGCATCTTGAAAACAAAACTCAATGAATGAACCACCCGCAACATTATCTACAATTTTCTTTGTCATAGAGTTAAAAGCTCTGTATAAATTCTCCATCAAGTGTAAGTCTGTCATGTTGTGGTTCGTACATTGTGCCATCTTCTTCTTGAATCTCTCCCAGGTTTCATGCAATGCTTCAGTTGGGAGCTGCCCGAAGTTACTAATTTCCTCCCTCAACTGTACCCTTCTGGAGGGTGGAAAGAACCATTCTAGGAACGCCTCTTTTAACTGCCTCCAGTTGGTTATAGAATCGGGCACCAGCTTATTTAACCAAATTATTGCCTCTCCATACTGAGACAATAGAAACTGGACCGCATTCAGGATCACTCCTTGATTATCAAAATATTTGCAAATGGTGATAAAGTTCACCAAGTACATGTTCGTATCATCACCAGGAAGGCCACCAAACAGTCCCTTCAGTTTCAGAAGTTGAATCATGGTACATGTTATGCTAAATTTTTCACCAGGTGCCAAAGGTGGAGGAATGATAGCACCCGTTGCACCTTCTCCATCCATTCCTTCATCATCTTCATCAACCTCGTATTGGATAGGCTGTTGACCATACCTTTCTCTGACTAGATGGTTTCTATTGAAATTTCGCTGCACTGGTGCAACAATTTTCTTTTCTCACCTTGGGTTTTGAGGATTCAGCAATTCCTCATCACCCAAGTCTTTATCATCAGGGTTTGGATAGTGTACTTGTTGACCCTTATTCTGTACGTTCACCTGAGCCCTGGCGAAAGCTGCTAATCTTTCCACCTCCTGTTGTTCAACCATTCTCCCGATCAGTTGTGGTTCAGATTAATTGGTAATAACCGTTCTCTAAAACTTCTTGTTTTTGGCATACACAACAAGGATCCTGCAATAAAAAAACAACAAATAAACTTAAATGTAGGAAACTTAACTAACAGTCAATTAGCACACACAAACTTTCAGTTTACAATCGTATTCCCCGACAATGGTTCCATTTTTGATAACGCTCAAATTACACTCTTGAATCGGTGTAAGCAATCGTTTTCAATATAAAACCCAACTAGGTTGGGGTCGAATCCCACAGGGAATATGGTGTGAACTCAAGTTGTTTACGGTTTAATCCACTGATAGTTTAATGTTTCCTGAAATGGGAGGTTTAGATTAAACAAGTAATTATTTATCACTTTAACTTCGATGTTGTAATCAAGAGTTTATGAAATAACTAGAATTATGTTTAGTACATCTTACGATACATGACAGATGCTAAAGGTGATTCAAGATTCTCATGGTGGGTTGGATAACAATCTATCTTTATCGATGTTATGCTTAAATGTCTCTCGACCTACTTAAGCGTTTAATTCCCTAATCCTATCGTACTTAGGGAGTTTCTATGCACTGCCCAGATTTTACCTCAGGTTAACCAACCTTGTTACAACGCTGATTATTAAACGAAGTATTTCTGAGTCCTTATTGATAATTCACTTCCTACTATATTTGATTTCTTTCTCAAGTAAATCAAAGCAGGTGCGTCTACTATTTGTAACCAACAGATGTTAATTAAAACTTCAGAATTATCAAGAAATCCTACCACCTCTTGAATCTTGAATACTTAGCACCTCATCAAGACCTAACCCTAAATCCTATAATTCAGGTTAATGGAGTTTAGGCACTCATGATGCAATAAAAAATTACACAGGTTGAATTCATAATTGGGAAGATTACTTACAACGATAATGAAAATCAATAAGTGTAACTTAAACTGAATCTCAATACAAAACTCCCAAAATATTGATGACAATTTTCTCTCAACAATAATGTTCTAGAGCATATTGGAACTAGAGAGAGAGAGAAAAATCATGCACAACGTATATTGCAAGATATGTCAATGCTAATTCGAAAACCCTAAAAGCTGTTATTTATACTTGAGTCCAATTAAGGAAATAAAATAACAACTTAAGTAAATTTCTCGAACAGGTGACGCCATTATGTGATGCCTTATCAGGGGTCTGGCGCCTTATCAGGAATGGCGTCAAATTTTCTTCAATGTTTCCAAGCTCTGCCTAAGGATGATGATGTGGATGATGATGTATCAGGAGTCTGACGACGTATCATGTATGCCGTCATCTCCTTTTCCATTTTGATAGTTTCTACCTAAGGCTGATGATGATCCTGACGCCTTATCACAACTCTGATGCTTTATCACAAAATGTTGTCACAACTTCTCTTCAATTCTTATTCTCTGGTTAAGGTTGACGATGGCCTTGATAGCTTATCACTGGGCTGAGGACTTATCATGAATGTCATCAGCCACACTTGTCCTTTATTTGCTTCAGATTTCAACCTTTTTGCTTCCATTAATGTTGGTTCCCCTGTATCTCATCCTTTACTGCAAAATTAAAGTAAAACTAATCTAATACGAAAAAAGTTGCTTAAGACTTCACAATTATTCATGGCTAAAAACATAAAATATGTTAGCATTTGCTCACACATCAACAATTCACATTATAATTATGATATTATGCTGGATATGGGATTGTATTTAGGTATTTAAGGTATGATTGGTACGATTAGTTCCATGTGTAGCTGATTAAGAAACTATAAATTATGCGTAATTTACTTAGTTTCTCATGATTTAGGTAGAATTGATATCTTTAGAATAATTATGGCTTCTTTAACATATAGAAGTGAATTTAGATACATTATCCTACTCCAAGTAAGATTCATGTTAGGTCTTGTAAACTTCTATATGTAAGTTAAATATTTTTAAATCCTTATTTTGGACTTTGAAGAGGTTAGATCCATGATAGTTTGTTCTAGATTTGGGACAAAATCAGTGGTTTTTTAATATTGAGTTCTAGTTCATGTCCAAAAATTGATTTGATATTAATGGCATGAGTTTTGGTTCAAGTATAGGACATGATAATAATGATGATAATGATATGACTTCCAATTCTAGTTCGATTTTGCGAGTTTATTTGAGATGTAAAACTGTATGGATGGATTCATGGTTATGGCTTGATATTTGATAACTTTATGGAACATCAGTTATTTATTTTCCATTGATTGTACTCGCTAGACTTATAGGACCTAGGTTGTGTTATTTTTTTTTTTTCACTTATTGGCTTATGAGGGTTAGTTGTTGTAGTATTAATTATGCTTTCTTTCTTATTATGTCTGTTTTGATTATTTATTTACAGTGTTAGAGAGTATTTCAAAATTTGTCCTTTTACCTTGACTTATCTTACTTATTTCACATCTTTATCATACCTATATCATGATTTGGCTCAGTCTATCGATGATGCCTATTGAGTACCTATGGTTTTGGTACTCATACTATAATTTTGTATCTTTCTGGTTTAGATCCCAACACTAGTTCCCATCGCTGATGTGACAATTATGCCGACTTAACTTCAGAGATAGAGTGATATCTCAGAGTTAGAGTTGCACCTTTTTACTTCTAATATCTATGTATATCTTTCAAACTTGTTTTTGACTATTTCAATACGTATGTTCCTTTTATGAGTAGCTCTTGTATTGACATTACTAGGTTGTGGGATAATTGTTGATGTTTTATCTGTCTTTTATACCATTATTACGAACTTATTATTTTCGGAAGTCTTTAATTGTTGATTTTCGACTTGTAGACATTTTCCTACCAAATTAACCCATTTCTTATAGCTCTAGACTAAAGTTTTGCTTACTTACTGGCGGGATAAAGTAGGTGCCATCATGACTCATAAATTAGGTTGTGACAAATTGGTATAAGATCCTAGGTTCACAAATATTGTTGGTACAAAAGCAAGTGTCTAGTAGAATTCCGTAGATTAGATGATGACACCCATTTCTTATCTTTGTGAGATTATAAGAAAATTCTTAGAAGTTCTTTACTTCTTTCTCTCATTTTGTACTAAGTGTCTGAGTTGGTTTCTATATAATTTATTTGGTTTCACTTTTTTGCAGATGGATAGGACACGTGCTACTGCTACACTAGAAGAGGATTTTGAGTCCTAGCCTAGGGATACTGTCTCTGTTCATGGAAGTCCTAGAGGTCATAGAAAACTTATAGATGTATCCCCATCTAGGATCAAGGAGAGGCGGCCTTCACCATACCCTATTACTTCTTCCAAGACAAAGATTCTTTTTCCCAGTCAATAGTGGGCTAGGGACCATCCTACGCTCAATCAGGGTTTATTCCTTTTTTAGTTCTTAGGGATGTATTGGTTCAGCTCTTGGGTTTTATTGGTGGTGCACCATCTGCTGATAAGAGTGGTACAAAGGTAGTGGCCAACCTATAACTGTGACTCCTAGAGTTGAGGTACCTTCGACGCCGATGGTTACTCAGCTCATAGTAGCCCAGCCTACTATATTTGTTGAGGAGCAAAAGATGTTGGCTCAATTATTGAGATTTCCTCCGCCTTGATTTTTTGATGCATCGGGAAATAATATGTATAAGTTGCTAACTACTTGTAAGGATAGGTTCTATAATTTTGGCCTATTTAGGACTTGTGGTGTGGACTACTCTACTTTTTTGTTGTACATGACAACTTGACATTAGCGGAGAGATCATCTTGATTGAATACTAGATAGATTCCCCCCATTGACATGTGCTCAATTCTCTGAGATCTTCTTAGAGAAGTATATGCCTCACAGTCTTAGGGATCATTTGAGGGATTAGTTCTCAAGGTTGGAGCAGGTCTCCATGATTGTTGTGGATTATGAGTCTTACTTTTATGATTTGGTTAGGCATGCTACTTCTATTTGGACTACTGAGTATGAGAGGGTTTGTTGCATTGTTTAGGGATTGAGAATTTCTCTTTGCTTTTCCCCAAAAAATTAGGTTACTATAGGAAGGTCCCTAGAAGAGGTTTCTGATCATGCTAAGGTTATGAACAAGATGCATTGCGAGGCCCAAGGGGAAACGATAAGGTTCCATTATATCAGGGTAGTTTTAGAGAGAGCCATAATGTCTCATAATTCAAAAGAAGTTGTTCTCAGGGTAGGTACCCTCCACATCAACCGAATTAACATCATGGTCAGTTGAGTAGGCCAATTTAGGCCGCACTTTATATTACCAATGAAGGACAGTCTAATTATAGTGCTCATCCTGGCCAGAGTAGTGTCATTCTTTGAGAGGCTTTTCTTCTGGTTATTCTAGCTGTGGTGGTTATTAATGGTTATCCAGATTTTCTAGCTTTTTTACAATGCTTGGGGAATGTTATGGTTGCGGGTATTTTTTCCATTTCTTGAGAAAGTTCCCCAGTCGTGGAGTGATTGTTCCTTCAACTCAAAGTGTTCCACCGATCAGGGTAGTTTTGCACAGAGGTGGCATAAATAGTCATTGTGGTGGTCCCCAGGGTGCTTGTAGAGGTTCTCAGGAAAGTAGTGTAGGAGATTGATTAGGAGCCCATCTAGGTGATGAGCGTGTCCAATTGTATATCGTACCTGGTAGAAACGAGGCTAAGTGTTTGGAGATTGTTATCATAGGTACAATCTTAGTGCGGAATCAGTAAATTTTTTCTTTACTTGATCAAGGATCCACTTATTCTTATGTGTCTTCTTATTATGACCCGCTGTTAGAGTTGTCTTAGGTTTCATTATCCGTGCCATTATGTGTTTCTACTTCCATGGGAGATTATTTAGTGGTGGATCGGGTTTAAAGATCAGGTGTTGTGACTGTTTGAGAGTTTGATACGCAAGCTGATTTTATTATGTTTGATATGTTGGATTTTTATGTGCTTTTGGGCATGGACTAGTTATACAACTATCATATAGTCTTGGATTGTTTTTCCAAGGCCATTACCTTAGCCATTCCTGACATACCCCAGTTTTTGTGGTAGGGAGCTATTAGCTACGAGCCAACGAGGATTATTTCTTATATTCAAGCTAGGAGACTTATTTTGAGGGGTTGCGAGTCTTGTTTCTCTTATATTTATGATGTTAGTATGGATTCCATCACTTTACTCAATTCCTATTGCTCATGAGTTCCCTAATATTTTCTCTACCGATCTACTTGGTCTTTCTCTTGAGCATGATATTGAGTTTGTTATTGATCTTGAGCTGAACACCCAAACTATTTCTATGGCACCTTACCGTATTCCTCCTACTGAGCTTAAGGAACCAAATTCTCAACATTAGGGCCTTCTTGGTAAGGGTTTTATTACATCAAGTGTATCTCATCGTGAGTTCCTATATTGTTGATGTAGCCCAAACTATAACCTTCAAGAAGATACAATGCGGTCGCTTCCAGATTATGGTAACCAAACTAGGTTGGGATTTATCCCACAAGGAATAGGTTGAATCTCTCTCTCGAACTTGCTAAAAACCTGGAAGTATAGAAAAGTAAATTGGGGGGGGGGGGATTTGAAATAAATAGTAAAAAGTAACAAGTTGTGAATTCTTTTGGTGGTAGACAATCTGAGATGAACTCTCGAACAATGATCCCCCTAGCTTCCTAACTCTGTAGGTTTATCAAGCTCAATCCAACTATCTCACCGCCATACTTGAAAAACCTGACAAACTCGGTATTATCAATGTAACGCCCCAATTTTCCAAACCAAAATACTACACGGTGCTCATGATCCCGAAGGACCACAAGCTAACCCATGACTGATATCTGTACCTGTAAATTGCATAATATCTCATAAAATATGCGGAAACATGAACTGTAAGGACATAAGGTTCAATACTGATACATATCTGAAAAACATAGTATAACAATACCAAAAAGAAACATAAATACTGAAGTCTGAACATAAAATCTGACATCTAGTCCAAAAGCCTCTAATTGAACTGAATAAGGAGTTGAAGAAACATGTCTCCAACTAACTCCATGAACTGAAAAACTAATCTGAAATACTGTAATAAAGTAATAATAATATTGTCCTCGAATGAAGAGGAGCACTGACTACTGAAATCTGCAATGCTACTGCTGCTCTGAAACTCGTGTCTCTGTATCTATGGCGTCAAATAAAACACCATAGCACGAATGCGTCAGTACGACTGAATGTACTGGGTATACGAGTGAGGTAGGCTAAATGCAAAGGGTTTTATATGCATGAACACTACTGACTGATATGAACATGAGAATACATACATACATACGTAACTGCAACTAAACTCGTGGTGATACTGACTACTGAGTCTGAATACTGACAACATGAGTTTATTGATGCTAAGATACTGAATGACTGAGTTTACTGATATTGAGATACTGAATGACTGAGTTTACTGATATTGAGATACTGAATGACTGAGTTTACTGATATTGATATGTAATTCACTAATAAGTGAGGAACAGATACTGTATTAGTGAATACTGGGAGACTGATACTATATTACTGATAAAGGAATGATTATTTCTAATAGTTCTAATTATGAAGAACTAATTTGATTGACCGTATATAACAGTCCTAAAACTGAGCTCGTGATAACATGACTACTAAGTATGAATACTGATGACATGTAGTTACTGATAACATATCATGAATGATAACTGAATTTAGATAACTGATATATCTGATAACATGAGTTCTGATAACTGATAGCATGAATGACTGTATTTGATAGTCCTAAATCTGATGGAACTAGCTGAGTTCCATACTGTATCTGAGTTGACTATATCTGACAGTCCTGATATCCTGAAGAACTATCTGAGTTCTTTTACTGAGACTAATACTGAAACTGTGGGAAGTAGTAATCTAATCGACATGCCCCAAATATGCTATAATAGCTAAGATGGGGTCCAATCTCTGCCCTGATTGGAAGGGTGTCAATACTGTGCCACTGGTAAGGACAAGCTGTGAGTGACCCTCATCTGGCAGGTACTCTAATAAGAACGGTGGAAACCCTCATCTGACAGGTTAAGCCACCTCATCTACCCTCAACTGACAGGTATTGATGTCTCAACCTATGTTGGCTAGATAGTTCTGAAACGCAAGGACTGCTTCTAAGAATCACACCCTCTACTGGCAGGTGAGTTCCCATCCTTGGGTTCGCTCGGTGCTGAATCTTACTCCCAACTGAATGACACTGAACTGATTACACTGAACTGATTTCCTAGTACATACTAGAATTAACTGAACTGTTACTGATTGTTTTGTTTAACTGAATTGAACATGGACTGAGTTTATTGAGTTTCGATGACTAGCGGAACACTACTGAATTCTGTTAACTGACTAAATGCTACTGAGTTCTGTTAGCTGACTGAAGTCTACTGAACATGGCTTGACTGAGAGTATCATGAAAACATGACATGGCACTAGGCAGACAACTATATTTTTTGGGTACAAGTACCCCCAGGACTCGATGGAAGGAAACTGACATGACATGACATTCTTGAGTACATGATCAACATTAACAATCTATAATATCATAACATGGGGGATTTTATGGAATACATGTTTATCATACATCTTGTGCATAATTAGTATTTGCAAGTAAGCATAGCATAATCTCATCAGACTAGTTCATGAGAAATCCAACAACATTTACAAGACACAGTATCAACATGGAAGTCATTGGAACGTAAGGGCATATCATGAATCCTTCACTTAGTCACAATTTAGCTATATTGAATGATTTCTAGTTTCTTATGCATTTTATCAAACACCTTACATGCACATCTTAAGCATAGGTGAAATCATCAAATTATACATCATGAACAACCAAATTTACATGTTTCCAACTCATATGATATCATGAATTCATAAAAACATATAAAGATTCCATCTTGGGAATCACCCAATATCAACAACATGATCATCAACACCCAACAATATAGAAATCATACTTTATAATGAAAAAGAGGGTTTTTGAGCTTTATGGATGAAAGGGATCCATAAATCAACACATCGCATACCTTAGTTCTTGATTTTTTGAAGATTGACGGAGAGATTCTTGGATTTGAGTCTTGAATTTGGATTCCCTATTGAAACCCTAGCCTTGTTCTTGAGAGGTTTTTGAGAGAGGAGAGTATATTTTTCTGTAATTGAGCAAAAATCTCGTGTTTGGGGTATATATAGGGGTGGAGGACGACCAAATTAGCCCTAAGAAAAAAGAAAAAGACGAAGCAGTCCCTTTGTTGACTGTTTTCATAGGCTGTAGTAAATTGATCATATCTTTTTACTAAGATGTTGGATTTGGATGAAACCAATTTCATTAGAAAGAATACTCAAATAGATTTCTATTGATATATAGCAGTTCTCCCAGTTCATTATATACAGAAAGTTATGATCATTTGAAATTGACCCAGAAATGCTGAAAAAAACTGGGTACAAAGGCTATAAGAGGGCTCCGCGGCTCAAATGCCTTCCGCTACTGGTTCGGGCAACCAAACATGCCCTTACATTACTATAAAAATTCCAAAACTCACCCGATATGTACTAAGAGTTTGATTGATCGTAACGCAACTTGAAAATAAAAAAACGGAGGTCGGAAAGGTCGCCAAATAAATCCCCAAAGTTTGGAAGTATAAAAATAAGACTAAGTCTTGAGAACTTAGCAAAATATTCTAAGTGTTAGAGCTTGTAAAGCTTAATGAGCTGAATTTTAAACTTAGGATTTTACGGGGTCTTACGATATCTCCCCCTTGGGAACATTCGTCCTCGAATGGAACTGACTGAGAGAGGAAAAGACAACCTGAACATGAATAAATGGAACATGATCTCATGACTGACGTGACTGATGAACAGAATATATCATACTGAACATGCATATCTGATACATGTATAACTGATTTATGAATGTAGGACTTAGTGTTCTGGTGAGCAGAGTTTCTCAAACAGGAATACATATCTGATCCTTAACTGATAAAGCGGATCCATCCATATCTGATGCATGATTATATGACTGACATGATACGTGAATGCATGACTGAAAGTACAGATGAGATGATCACGCATATCTGATGCGTGAATTCATGAATAAACTTACTCATGAACATGCAATGGTAAATGTACCAAGTTTGACCTGAAAACTGAGCATGAAACTGAATACCAAGTTTGGTACTGAAATATAAACATGAGAACGAGTAAGTTTAAGAAAAACTGTTGCCTTGAACTGAAAATACCGATAAGTTTGAGATTAATTACTCTATATGAATGATCGGAAACATGAGAACATAACTGAGTCTAAGATGTGGTAGATAAACTGAATATCATGACCTGAACTGAATCTTGAAAACATGGCATACGACTGAAGTTGGAGTTTGATGGTTAACTTATGAGTACCCCTTCTCCAAACTGGATTCATCAAAAGAAAACAGAGTAGCATGTTTATGTCATGAAAGTTTAGGGGTATGATGTATCTCCCCCTTGGGACACTATGTCCCTCAAAGAATACTGACTTGGATGAGCTACTGAGGGGAATTGAGGTGATGCACAAGACACCTAGGAACTGAGTCATGACTGAATAGCTAGGATTTGAAACTGAGACATGATACATGAACTGAGCTGAGCACGAGTGCATAAATAAACTAACTTATCTGATTAACTGAATAAATGATAGCTGAATACTGGATCTGCAAAGCTAAATTGTACTTAGTCTGAATAGCTGGGCTGAGATTTTTGAGATTTATGCATAGGAGATAAGGACTAACTGAGTAGAATGAGGTATCTGAGCATGGATTCATGAAGTTTGTATTATTTGTGAATGCGAGACCAAGCGTACGACATAGCTCTGAGGTATTCTATAAACTGGGGTACTGAAACACTAATAACTAAGTACTGACAACCTGAATGCTATGGTCAAGCATTTATGGAACTGAACTGAGTTTCAAATCTGGTTACTGAACTGAAGATGACATTATAACTAAGCCTATAGCTAGTGAAGAAGTACTGAATTCTGAGGCTAAGTAATTGGTAACTGAAGCTATGGTTCTGTAGGACTATCTGAGTCCTTTACTGAATATTGATTTCTAAACTATCGTTGTAACTAAGTTTTAAAGTGATACTGAAGTACTGAATTCAAGGACTGAACACTGATCACTGAGTGTTGGATACTGAAACTATAATTGAGTTGGCAACTGAGTTTTTGATGGCTACATGCTGGGGACTGACATAAGTCAAGGATCTAAATGTACAGTTACACTTTGTACTTTCCCAACTTCTAAATACAACCCCTTGCTAGATGTTTACTTACAAATTTATCATGACATTCACGCCCATCTTCACAACTACAGCCTTGTGCAAAGTAAGCATGCAACAATCTTCTCTTATCTAAACAACTGCTCATCACTACACTGTTTCATAAGGAGAGCTTACTGAAGGATTTAATCAGGAGGACCTGATGCATGAATGGAACTGACTGAACTTGAAACAAGACTAAAACCTTGAGGAATAGAATATCAACATGGATTTACCATGAAGGTCTGAACTGAGAATATACATGATGTGGTATGAATTTATCTGATCTGTAGGGTCATAGAATGAGTCATGAAAACTGAGTATACTGTAACGCTTGATCTGTGTACATGAGTCATGAGATGCATGACCTGAGTCTGAAATATCTGTAGTTGTGAGACATGATTCTTAACACTGAGGGAGCTGGAACTGAACCCCTTATGCTGGGAACTGAAGGCACACATGATCTCGTGAAAAGTGCGTTAAAATAGATTGTGCTCATAGAACATGACTCGTACTGTGGAGTAAAAGGGACTCCTTATGCTGGAAATTGAATTCATACATGATCATGGAAAAAGAGATACATGAGCATGGTTCGTGACCATAGAGTTGATATGTAAGACCTGAGTGGCTTTCGTGATAGTTGAAGTACAAATCTTTGTACTGAGAAGAGGATGGGTTGGAATCGTCTTCCCTTACTACTTTTCTATACATACTGGCACTACTACTGGAATCTTGAGAGTCTGACTTGGTCACTTGATCTACCATCACATACCTACATTCTGTTCAACACCTGCCTGTCTTACTAAACACATCATCTAATTCTATTTCCTCATATATTGCTAATATCACATTCACACATTCATGCTTAATTTTGAGTCAATAAACAAAAGTTTTTAGCTCGTACTGTTCAAGCCTACTAATCTAATCCCCATGAATACGTAATCTGATCAAATAGAATAATACTATCCCAACTCTACTACTGCTAAAATTTTGGGTTCAAGAATGAGTTCTCATGATCATGAATAAAATCTGTACGACCTTGGAACAATAATGAACTGATGAGATACTGTTTGAGTCTGTGGCTAATCCCATAACTGACTGTAGGGACTGTCTGAGAAAGCCCTATCTTTAGGACTTGAGCTTCACTATTTCTGTTACCTTGAAAGTAAGGTAAGGTTGACATGAGGGGTGCATGATATGAATCTACATGGGTCCCTTAGATAAACTTGCCATAGCACTATCTTGAGACATGAAAGAAGGGAAACTTTTCCTAAAACATCTCATAGCCTCCTGCACATAAGTGTGGTGCACAACACGCCCATGTACAAGACTCTCCTTGATGCAGCTTTCAGACTTCCTAGGACACTGTTGAACCTTAGGATTTGACACCAAGTTTGTAACGCCCCAATTTTTTGAACCAAAATGCTACACGGTGCTCATGACCCTGAAGGACCACAAGCTAACCCATGACTGATATCTGTATCTGTAAACTACATAATATCTCATAAAATATGCGAAAACATGAACTGTAAGGCCATAAGGTTCAATACTGATACATATCTGAAAAACATGGTATAACAATACCAAAAAGAAACATAAATACTGAAGTCTGAACATCTAATCTGACATCTCTTTCGGAAACCTCTAACTAAACTGAATAAGGAGTTGATGGAACATGTCTCCAACTAACTCCATGAACTAAAAAACTAATCTGAAATACTATAGTAAAGTAATAATAATATTGTCCTCGAATGAAGAGGGGCACTAACTACCGAAATATGCAATGCTACTGCTGCTTTGAAACTCGTGCCTCAGTACCTATGGCGTCAAATAAAACACCATTGCGCGAATGCGTCAGTATGACTGAATATACTGAGTATACGAGTGAGGTAGGCTAAATACAAAGGGTTTTATATGCATGAACAATGCTGACGGATATGAATGTGAGAATACATACATACATACGTAACTGCAACTAAACTCATGGTGATACTGACTATTGAGTTTGAATACTGACAACACGAGTTTACTAATGCTGAGATGCTGAATGACTGAGTTTACTGATATTGAGATACTGAATGACTGAGTTTACTGATATTGATATGTAATTCACTAATAAGTGAGGAACAAATATTGTATTAGTGAATACTGGGAGAATGAAACTATATTACTAATAAAGGAATGATTGTTTCTGATAGTTGATGTTAGGCGTATTTACACGCCTAAAGCACCTTAATGTACCCATATTTTAGCTAAGTTTTGAGGACAAAATATATAATTCCTACACTTTTAGTCCTTTTTTCTGTAAGTGAGCTAACCAACGTGATTAGCAAGATTTCAGGTATTTATGATGAAGATTTCAGCATTTTATGGACTGTTGGACACCAAAGGAAACTTCACGTAAGAAGGTAGGCAGCTTCTGGAAACTTGTGGAATGAAAGTGATGCATGGAGAACTTGTCCCGGGCAAAAACAGCATTTCTAATGACTTGGGGGATCAGCAGTAACTTAGTAGGATTAGGACAAGTATGCAGTAACCCAGTAGGACTAGGACAAGGATAAAAACCCTATTTCAGTAGGACTAGGACAAGGATGTTATAAAAACCCTATTTTGCTGAATTTTTCAGCATTGACTCATTCGCTCATTCACTTATTCATTCATTCGAAGCTTTTTATTATTCACTCATTCATTAATTCAAGTCTTATTCATTCGATATTTTAGGATTATTCACGTTACAATATTCTGTAAGTCTAACACGGAGAACTCGGCTCTCTTGAGAAGAATGGCTAGGGCAAAACGTTTGAGAGCTTTTGACGCCATATCACTTCCATCGCCAAGATTATTCTAGGTTGTGGTATGATGATTTTATCTATTGTGATTTCCGTTGCACTCATGAGTAGCTAAACTTCTGTGTTAGGGTTATGGAAGCCTTATGAGACACTATCTATTGCTATGAGTTTGTGAATTCTTGATACGTATGCTACTTATATCATTACTCTCTTCATCTTAATTAAATTCTTGTGGTTGAAAACATATAGAATACGCCAGTATAGCATTAACTTGTTCGAATGAAAAGTTACATGTCTGGAAAAAAGAGAATGACAAGGAAATAGGGCTACCAACCCTTGTTTAAAAGTTAGTGCCGTAACTGGATTAACCTCTTGGAGAATTCATACCATTAGTATACGCTTTAAGGTCGAAAGAGTTAAAGTGATATAATCCTTGATGGTCGAAAGACACTAGGATTTACCATAGAATACGAATCTCTATAAGCGCATGCATGTCTGAATTCCGCATAACTCATAGCCAATAGATACGTAAAACTCATAAGGTGGACATAACCCTAACTTACAATTCTCATTGATTAAAATCTTACTAAACATTCCGTTTTTACTTTGCTATTTTGATAATTTTACTTCACGCATAAAATCCCCCCTTTATCCGCAGAACTTTCACCAAAAGTCTACTAATCGTTGCATACTTAGTGACCGAGTATTCCCTGTGGGATTCGACACCCAACCCAGTTGGGTTCTATATTTGACAACGACCGCTTACAATCTTATGAGAGCTGTAGTTTGAGCGTTATCAATAGTTCTGATTATGAAGAACTGATTTGATTGACCTTATATAATAGTCCTGAAACTGAGCTCGTGATAACATAACTACTGAGTATGAATACTGATGACATATATTAACTGATAACATATCATGAATGATAACTGAATTCTGATAACTGATATATCTTATAACATGAGTTCTGATAACTAATAGCATGAATAACTGTATCTGACAGTCCTAAATCTGATGGAACTAGCTGAGTTCTGTACTGTATCTGAGTTGACTGTATCTGACAGTCCTGATATCCTAAAGAATTATTTGAGTTCTTTTACTGAGACTGATACTGAAACTGTGGGAAGTAGTTATCTAACCGACATGCCTCAAATATGCTATAGTAGCTAAGATGGGGTCCAATCTCTACCCTAATTGGAAGGGTGTATATACCGCGCCACTGGTAAGGACAAGCTGTGAGTGACCCTCATCTGGCAGGTACTCTAATGAGAATGGTGGAAACCCTCATCTGACAGGTTAAGCCACTTCATCTACCCTCAACTGACAGGTATTGATGTCTCAACCAATGCTGGATACATAGTTTTGGAATGCAAGGACTGCTTCTAAGAATCACACCCGCTACTGGCAGGTGAGTTCCCATCCTTGGGTTCGCTCGGTGCTGAATCCTACTCCCAACTGAATGACACTGAACTAATTATACTGAACTAATTTCCTTGTACATACTAGAATTAACTGAACTGTTACTGATTGTTCTATTTAACTGAACTGAACATGGACTGAGTTTATTGAGTTTCGATGACTAGCGGAACACTACTGAATTCTGTTAACTGACTAAATGCTACTGAGTTCTGTTAGCTGACTAAAGTCTACTGAACATGGCTTGACTGAGAGTATCATAAAATCATGACATGACTCTAGGCACACAACTATATTTTTTGGGTACAAGTACCCCTAGGACTCGATGGAAGGAAACTGACATGACATGACATTCTTGAGTACATGATCAACATTAAAAATCTATAATATCATAACTTGGGGGATTTCATGGAATACATGTTTATCATACATCTTTTGCATAAGTAGTATTTGCAATTAAGCATAGCATAATCTCATCAGACTAGTTCATGAGAAATCCAACAACATTTACAAGACACAGTATCAACATGAAAGTCATTGGAACGTAAGGGCATATCATGAATCCTTCACTTAGTCACAATTTAGCTATATTGCATGATTTCTAGTTTTTAGGCATTTTATCAAACACCTTACATGCACATCTTAAGCATAGGTGAAATCATCAAATTATACATCATGAACAACCAAATTTACATGTTTCCAACTCATATGATATCATGAATTCATAAAAACATATAAAGATTCCATCTTGGGAATCACTCAATATCAACAACATGATCATCAACACCCAACAATATAGAAATCATACTTTAAAATAAAAAAAAGGGTTATTGAGATTTATGGATGAAAGGGATCCATAAATCAACACAACGCATACCTTAGTTCTTGAATTTTGGAAGATTGACGGAGAGATTCTTGTATTTGAGTCTTGAATTTGGATTCCCTATTGAAATCCTAGCCTTGTTCTTGAGAGGTTTTTGAGAGAGGAGAGTATATTTTTCTGTAATTAAGCAAAAATCTCGTGTTTGGGGTATATATAGGGGTGGAGGACGACCAAATTAGCCCTAAGAAAAAAGAAAAAGACGAAGCTGTCCCTCCGTTGACAGTTTTGTTAGGCTGTAGTAAATTTATCATATCTTTTTACTAAGATGTTGGATTTGGGTGAAACCAATTTCATTAGAAAGAAGGCTCAAAGAGATTTTTATTGATATATACCAGTTCTCTTAGTTCATTATATACAGGAAGTTATGATCATTTGAAATTGACCCAGAAATGCTGAAAAAAACTGGGTACAATGGCTATAAGAGGGCTCCGCAGCTCAAACGCCTTTAGCTACTGGTTCGGGCAACCAAATATGCCCTTACACTACTATAAAATTTACAAAACTCACCCGGGATGTACTAAGAGTTTGATTGATCATAACGCAACTTGAAAATCGAAAAACGGAGGTCGGAAAGGTCGCCAAATAAATCCCTAAAGTTCGGAAGTATAAAAATGAGACTAAGTCTTGAGAACTTAGCAAAATATTCTAAGTGTTAGAGCTTGTAAAGCTTAATGAGCATAATTTTAGACTTAGGATTTTACGGGGTCTTACAATATCTCCCCCTTGGCAACATTCGTCCTCGAATGAAGATGACTGAGAGTGGAAAACACCAACTGAACATGAATAAATGAAACATGATCTCATGACTGACGTGACTGATGAACTGAATATATCATACTGAACATGCATAGATGATGCATGTATAACTGGATTATGAATGTAGGACTTAGTGTTCTGGTGAGTTGAGTTTCTCAAACAGGAATGCATATCCGATGCTTAACTGATAAGGCGGATCCATGCATATCCGATACATGATTATATGACTGACATGATATGTGAATGCATGACTGAAAGTACTGTTGAGCTGATCACGCATATCTGATGCGTGAATTCATGACTAAACTTACTCATGAACATGCAAAGGTAAAGGTACCAAGTTTGAACTAAAAACTGAGCATGGAACTAAATACCAAGTTTGGTATTGAAATATGAACATGAGAATGAGTAAGTTTAAGGAAAACTATTACCTTGAATTGAAAATACCGATAAGTTTAAGATTAATTACTCCATATGCATGATCGGAAACATAAGAACATAAATGAGTCTAGGACATGGTAGATAAATTGAATATCATGACCTGAACTGAATCTTGAAAACATGGCATACGACTGAAGTTGGAGTTTGAGGGTTAACTTATGAGTACCCCTTCTCCAAACTGGATTCATCAAAAGAAAAGAGAGCAACATTTTATGTCATGAAAGTTTGGGGGTATGATGTATCTCCCCCTTGGGACATTATGTCCCTCAAAGAATACTGACTTTGATGAGCTATTGAGGGGAATTGAGGCGATTCGTAAGACACCTAGGAACTGAGTCATGACTGAATAGATAGGATTTGAAACTGAGACATGATACATAAACTGAGTTGAACACGAGTGCATAAATATACTAACTTATTTGATTAACTGAATAACTGATAGCTGAATACTGAATCTGTAAAGCTAAACTGTACTTAGTTTGAATAGCTGGGCTGAGATTTTGAGTTTTATGCATTGGAGATAAGGACTAACTGAGTAGAATGAGGTATCTGAGCATGGATTCATGAAGTCTATATTATTTGCGAATGCGAGACCAAGCGTACGACATGGTTCTGAGGTATTCTATAAACTGGGGTACTGAAACACAGATAACTGCGTACTGACAACCTGAATGCTATGGTCAAGCATTTCTGGAACTGAACTGAGTTTCAAATATGGTTATTGAACTAAAGATGACATTATAACTAAGCCTATAGCAAGTACAAAAGTACTGAATTCTGAGGCTAAGTAACTGGTAACTGAAGCCATGGTTCTGTAGGACTATCTGAGTCCTTTACTGAATATTAATTTCTAAACTATCGCTGTAACTGTGTTTTAGACTGATACTGAAGTACTGAATTCAATGACTAAACACTGATCACTGAGTGTTGGATACTGAAACTATAATTGAGTTGGCAACTGAGTTTTTGATGGCTACATGCTGGGGACTGACATAAGTCAAGGATCTAAATGTACACTTACACTTTGTACTTTCCCAACTTCTAAATACAACCCCTTGCTAGATGTTTACTTGAATATTTATCATGACATTCAAGCCTATATTCACAACTACACCCTCGTGGAAAGTAAACATGTAACAATCTTCTCTTATCTAAACAACTGCTCATTACTACACTGTTTCATAAGGAGAGCTTACTGAAGGATTTAATCAGGAGGACCTGATGCATGAATGGAACTGACTGAACTTGAAACATGACTGCAACTTTGAGAAATAGAATATCAACAACATGGATTTACCATGAAGGTCTGAACTGAGAATATACATGATGTGGTATGAATTTCTCTGATCTGTAGGGGCATAGCATGAGTCATGAAAACTGAGTATACTATAAATCATGATCTGTGTACATGATTTATGAGATGCATGACCTGAGTCTGAAATTTTTATAGTTGTGAGACATGATTCATAACACTGAGGGAGCTGGAACTGAACCCCTTATGGTGGGAATTGAAGGCGCACATGATCCCGTGGAAAGTGCATGAAAGTAGATTGTGCTCATGGAACATGACTCATACTGTGGAGTAAAAAGGACTCCTTATGGTGGAAATTGAATTCATACATGATCATGGAAAAAGAGATACATGAGCATGGTTCGTGACCATAGAGTTGATATGTAAGACCTGAGTGGATTTCGTGATAGCTGAAGTACAAATCTATGTACTGAGAAGAGGATGGGTTGGGAATCGTCTTCCCTTACTGCTTTTCTATACATACTGGCACTACTACTGGAATCTTGAGAGTCTGACTTGGTCACTTGATCTACCATCACATACCTACATTCTGTTCAACACCTGCCTGTTTTACTAAACACATCATCTAATTCTATTTCCTCACATACTGCTAATATCACATTCACACGTTCATGCTTAATTTTGAGTCAATAAACTTAAGTTTTTAGCTCGTACTATTCAAGACTACTGATCTAATCCCTATGAATACATAATATTATCAAATAGAATAATACTATCCCAACTCTACTACTGCTAAACTTCTGGGTTCAAGAATGAGTTCTCATGATCTTGAATAAAATTTGTACGACCTTGGAACAATAATGAACTGATGGGATACTGTTTGAGTCATTGGCTAATCCCATAACTGACTGTAGGGACTGTCTGAGAAAGCCCTATCTTTAGGACTTGAGCTTCACTATTTCTGTTACCTTGAAAGTAAGGTAAGGTTGACATGAGGGGTGCATGATATGAATCTACATGGGTCCCTTAGATAAACTTGCCATAGCACTATCTTGAGACATGAAAGAAAGGAAACTTTTCCTAAAACATCTCATAGCCTCCTACACATAAGTGTGGTGCACAACACGCCCATGTACAAGACTCTCCTTGATGCAGCTTTCAGACTTCCTAGGACACTGTTGAACCTTAGGCTTTGATACCAAGTTTGTAACGCCCCAATTTTTTGAACTAAAATGCTACACGGTGCTCATGACCCCGAAGGACCACAAGCTAACACATGACTGATATCTGTACCTGTAAACTGCATAATATCTCATAAAATATGCGGAAACATGAACTGTAAGTCCATAAGGTTCAATACTGATACATATCTGAAAAATATGGTATAACAATACCAAAAAGAAACATAAATACTGATGTCTGAACATCTAATCTGACATCTAGTCCGAAAGCCTCTAACTGAACTGAATAAGGAGTTGAAGGAACATGTCTCCAACTAACTCCATGAACTAAAAAACTAATCTGAAATACTATAATAAAGTAATAATAATATCCTGCTTGAATGAAGAGCAGTACTGACTGCTGAAATCTGCCATGCTACTGCTGCTCTGAAACTCGTGCCTCTGTACCTAAGGCGTCAAATAAAACACCATAGCGCGAATGCGTCAGTACGACTGAATGTACTGAGTATATGAGTGAGGTAGGCTAAATGCAAAGGGTTTTATATGTATGAACAATGCTGAATGATATGAACGTGAGAATACTTACATACATATGTAACTGCAACTAAACTCATGGTGATACTGACTACTGAGTCTGAATACTGAAAACATGAGTTTACTGATGCTGAGATGATGAATGACTGAGTTTACTGATACTGAGATACTGAATGACTGAGTTTACTGATATTGATATGTAATTCACTAATAAGTGAGGAACAGATACTGTATTAGTGAATACTGGGAGACTGATACTATATTACTGATAAAGGAATGATTGTTTCTGATCGTTCTGATTATAAAGAACTGATTTGATTGACCGTATATAATAGTCCTGAAACTGAGCTCGTGATAACATGACTACTGAGTATGAATACTGATGACATGTATTTACTGATAACATATCATGTATGATAAATGAATTCTGATAACTGAGATATCTGATAATATGAGTTATGATAATTGATAGCATGAATGACTGTATCTGACAGTCCTAAATTTGATGGAACTAGCTGAGTTCAATACTGTATCTGAGTTGACTGTATCTGACAGTCCTGATATCCTGAAGAACTATCTGAGTTCTTTTACTGAGACTAATACTGAAACTGTGGGAAGTAGTTATCTAACCGAAATTCCCCAAATACGCTATAATAGCTAAGATGGGGTCCAATCTCTGCCCTGATTGGAAGGGTGTCAATACCGCGCCACTAGTAAGGACAAGTTGTGAGTGACCCTCATCTGGCAGGTACTATAATGAGAATGGTGGAAACCCTCATCTGACAGGTTAAGCCACCTCATTTACACTCAACTGACAGGTATTGATGTCTCAACCTATGCTGGATACATAGTTTTGGAATGCAAGGACTACTTCTAAGAATCACACCCTCTTCTGGCAAGTGAGTTCCCATTCTTGGGTTCGCTCGGTGCTGAATCCTACTCCCAACTGAATGACACTGAACTGATTATACTGAACTGATTTCCTAGTACATACTAGAATTAACTGAACTATTACTGATTGTTCTATTTAACTGAACTGAACATGGACTGAGTTTATTGAGTTTCGATGACTAGCGGAACACAACTGAATTCTGTTAACTGATTAAATTCTACTGAGTTCTGTTAGCTGACTGAAGTCTACTGAACATGGCTTGACTGAGAGTATCTTGAAAACATGCAATGGCTCTAGGCACACAACTATATTTTTCGGGTATAAGTACCACTAGGACTCGATATAAGGAAACTGACATGACATGACATTCTTGAGTACATGATCAATTTTAACAATCTATAATATCATAACTTGGGGGATTTCATGGAATACATGTTTATCATACATCTTGTGCATAAGTAGTATTTGCAAGTAAGCATAGCATAATCTCATCAGACTAGTTCATGAGAAATCCAACAACATTTATAAGACACAGTATCATCATAAAAGTCATTGGAACGTAAGGGCATATCATGAATCCTTCAATTAGTCACAATTTAGCTATATTGCATGATTTCTAGTTTCTTCGGCATTTTATCAAACACCTTACATGCACATCTTAAGTATAGGTGAAATCATCAAATTATACATCATGAACAACCAAATTTACATGTTTCTAACTCATATGATATCATGAATTCATAAAAACATATAAGGATTCCATCTTGGGAATCACCCAATATCAACAACATGATCATTAACACCCAACAATATAGAAATCATACTTTATAATGTAAAAGAGGGTTTTTGAGCTTTATGGATGAAAGGGATCCATAAATCAACACATCACATACCTTAGTTCTTGATTTTTTGAAGATTGACGAAGAGATTCTTGGATTTGAGTCTTGAATTTGGATTCCGTATTG
This sequence comes from Capsicum pubescens, assembly GCA_030864215.1. NCBI lineage: Eukaryota > Viridiplantae > Streptophyta > Magnoliopsida > Solanales > Solanaceae > Capsicum > Capsicum pubescens. Next base: position 40,006,100 of record CM061542.1, on the reverse strand, counting down.
AAACCCTAGCCTTGTTCTTGAGAGGTTTTTGGGAGAGGAGAGTATATTTTGCTATAATTGAGAAAAATCTCGTGTTTGGGGTATATATAGGGGTGGAGGACGACCAAATTAGCCCTAAGAAAAAAGAAAAAGATGAAGTTGTCCCTCTGTTGACAGTTTTGGTAGGCTGTAGTAAATTGATCATATCTTTCTACTCAGATGTTGGATTTGTATGAAACTAATTTAATTAGAAAGAAGACTCAAAGATATTTCTATTGATATATAGCAGTTCTCCCAGTTCATTATATTCATTATATACAGGAAGTTATGATCATTTGAAGTTGACCCTGAAATGCTGAAAAAAACTGGGTACAAAGGCTATAAGAGGGCTCCGCGGCTCAAACGCCTTTAGCTACTAGTTCGGGCAACCAAACATGCCCTTACACTACTATAAAAATTCCAAAACTCACCCAGGCTGTACTAAGAGTTTGATCGATCGTAACGCAACTTGAAAATCGAAAAACGGAGGTCGAAAAGGTCGCCAAATAAATCCCCAAAGTTTGGAAGTATAAAAATTAGACTAAGTCTTGAGAACTTAGCAAAATTTTCTAAGTGTTAGAGCTTGTAAAACTTAATGAACTGAATTTTAGACTTAGGATTTTACGGGGTCTTACAATCAACCATCTTATAAATGCATTGGTAAATTCACCCTTCACCTTGTGAGTCTTAGGCTTTTGCCTTACCAACCTTTGTCTTTATTCCAATTTAACTATCACCTTATGGGTATCAAGGTTATATATAAGGGTTGATAGCCTCGAATCACTATTGTAATCCTTTTTTTCCTAATCTTAATCTCTCTTGTATAGATGATCTCAAATACAGGCAGGTTCTTAGCATTGTCCCTCGCTAAGAAAGTAATTAAGCTGAAGAACATCACAATGAAAGTGTAAACAATGATCTAGAAGAACCTCACACTTCTCCTATTTCGTTAATCTATCAAGGTTCCTGTAACCCTAGCTAAGGGAATAACCACTCATAGTTGTGAAACAATCCATTGAATTCAATAAATAAAACACATGAATAATCTCACAAATAATTGACGAAGAAAACTCAAAGTCTCGAATTAATTAATCAACTAAAAACCAAGAACAAGGAGATTCCAAGATCCAAAGTCAATCTAAAAATCAAATATATGTTTGTGAATAGCTTGAGTGGGTAAAGTGACTTAAAAAAATGAAAAGAGTATTTAGAGAGTACATAAAAACCCTGGAAATCTAAACCAAAACATATATGGAAAACTAAGTCGGTGGCCACCTACGGCGCCACTTACAGGCCGTAAGTGGCACCTACGCCACATAGGTGGCCATCGTAGGTTGCAACCTTCTTCAACTATGCAGTAACTCTCTTGAAATGGTACCTATGAGATGTAGGTGGTACCTACCAAGAACAAGGAGATTCCAAGATCCAAAGTCAATCTAAGAATCAAATATGTGTTTGTGAATAACTTGAGTGGGTAAAGTGACTAAAAAAAATGAAAAGAGTTTTTAGAGAGTACATTAAAACCCTAGAAATCTAAACCAAAATATATAGGGAAAACTAAGTTGGTGGCCACCTACGGCACCACTTACGGGCCGTAAGTGGCACCTACGCCACATAGGTGGCCATCGTAGGTTGCAACCTTCTTCAACTATATAGTAACTCTCTTGAAATGGTACCTATGAGATGTAGGTGGTAACTACGTCCCATAGGTTTCCTCATCATTGGTACCAAGAAATACTCAACCTCACAGCTTCTCTAAACTTCAATCTCTGACACTTACACTGGTACCTATAGTACTATAGGTGGTACCTACGGGCTATACATGGACCATCATAGGTAATAGGTGCATAAATGTACCTTCTAATTCTTTAAAGTTTGCAACTCTGAAACATATGAAACCTATCTACTCCACGTAAGTGCTACCAACACCACGTAGGTAGCCTCACAGGTTGGTTTTTATTCCAAACATGATTCATTTTCTTCATGTTAAGCTCCAAAATATATTTCCCTACAAAATAAACACAAAAACACATCATATCTACAAAAACAAACCTAAGTACTTGCATATTTTCCAATTTTAAGCATTGAAAGTGCCATGAAACCATGGCACATCAAGACCCTCAACTCAGAATGTTTGCATGTCCTCAGAAAAAAAAACACAACAAAACACAACAACGATGCTTAACCTACAGAAACCTAAGATACCTACGACGGTCAATCTCAAATTCAACTCAAAAGCATCACCCCATCCTTTTTAACTTTTCAAAACCAACTGTGTGGATCTATGTAGCACAACAACGTAAGCTATGGCTTTACATTAACAACACATAACCAATCATATCTGCAAATACACTACCAAAATACATAAGAAGTTAGCAACAGAACCCATGCACCCTCATAATATAGAAGTCCCACTCACTCAGTAGAATAATGCACATTAATGCTGGGACAATATAAAGACACTCACACTTATGAAGAAGTTTTGACAATGTACATGGAATACCAATGGCTTACCGCTATTTTTTTTATTGTTTTCAGATAGTCAAGCTAGGATCACTATAGGACTTTACTTGGCTTATAACTTAGGCTGGGGGGAAGGTATGAAACATTTGGGAATTAGTGACTAAGCCTGCTGTAATGCCCTAAAAATGGGTCCCGAGATGTCACACGGTGCTCTGAACTACAAGTAGTCTTAAGCTAACCCTAAAAGCCTGTTTCTCATTCTGAAGACCCAAGTAAAAATAATATAAGTATGCGGTACACTAAAAATACTGAAATATTGTTTGAATCGGATTGAGTTCATCTGAACATAATGTCTAGAATTACTTAACTCGGAAATCTAAAACAACCAACACTAAAATACTCAAATGTATCTAATAGTCGGACAAGACTTTAATAATACTTCAAGAGAGTCGCTGGGACAGACCCCTAACTGAGTCGAACCGTCTGACATAACTAGATAAGCAAATCTAAAAAATTAGAAATCTGAATAACTGGGTTCGCAAACTATGAGGACTCACCAACTGTAGGGATGTAGATAGGGAAGCTCTGGGTCAATCACGCTGCTGGAACGGAGCACCTGAACCTACATTATGAGTTATTGTAGCACATAAACATATATGTTGATCAGTACTTTTGGAATGTACTAGCATGTAGGGGTAAATGCATAAGTAAAACAATATCTCAACATTTACATATACTCATAAAATAATGCATTCTAAATGTAAATGACTCACATTAGCTTGAATAACTGAAAACTGAAAATCATAAATCATGAACAATAAAGCATAAATGTATAAATCTTGTGAGCCATAATATTTAATTCTACAAGTTGCACTTGTAATATTTTGTCAATTTATGCAAGCTAAGTGTAAAAGGACTCACCTTTGTATCTGTAAACTAAAAATGGAAATTTCATGGCTAATGAATTATGTAAAACAATATCTAAATTAAATTGTGAGCCTTCACACATAGTTTCTAGATACTTTTCTGTTATACTTTTATGTTAAGGTTACTCTTTTTTGGTGGGAGGTTTTTCTAACCAACATGCAATATGTGAGCTACCAACGCCTAGTTCACTTAAGGGAAAACCTCACAGTTGGGAGAGGTGTCATACTCTTGCCAAGGAGTATAACCTAATCTAAGTGATCATATTTGTAACTGTCTTCCATATAGAAATGGGAATAATCTAAATAATCTGTACCTACGTTGGATCATAGTTCTGGGGCATGTAAACATACCCAACTCAGTGCTACATACTACTCACTTAAAATTTGTATGCTCATTCTATAGGAAATCCACTTTAAAAGTTAGCCTAAGGGTTTGTAATGAAAACCAGTTATGCGTCTGTCTATTTTAAACTGTAACCAAAACTAATCTATTTTTTGTAAACTGTAATAAAACTATAATATGGATTCCATATCTAACTTGAGGATCAAAAGATCAAATCTTTCACAAATTCTTAAAATAATCTAGCCATAGGGTGCTTAAAAGAAAACTATTCTCAAACTATCAATACTTAACTTAGGGCTTAAAACCCATGCTTTAAACTCATATCAAATCATCACAAAGTTCATGCTCAATAATTAAAATCTTAAAATTCTTGCATAATTCTAGTCAAGATAGTGAAATTAAACTCTCAATGAATATAAAATCATTTCACACGCATAAACAAGCAAAAGTTGTGATACAATTCAACATTTAATCACTTGTAACATCAACATCTTCAAATAATGATAATTGGGTATGCACACTAGACTGTAAATCATATAATTTCATTAAATTCAACTTTAAAAACTAGTTTTGGGCATATGGATAAAAGAGTATCCTTGTTCATAACCCCATATACCTTGCTTGATGAATTGAATGTAAAAGCTTGAACTTTTGAATCTCTAATGGTGTTCTTGAAGCTTCTTATGGAAGTTCTTGAGCCAAGAACTTTGGATTATAGGCTTTCTTGGCATTGGAGTTATGGAATTGTTCTTGATTCTTTGATCTAGGGTTTTTGTTCTTGGAGAATAAAAAGATGAATAATGAAGCATCTATACTATTTGGGGCTAAAATTGTGTGTTTTGGGCGGATTTGGGTAAGGGTAAATGACTCAATTACCCTTATAAACCCGTTATTTAAAAACACAAAAAATGGGTATTGATGTGGTTAGCGATGCATCGCATTGCTCACTTCAACGCTATTAGCGACACATCGTGTTGCCTGCCGACGCAGCCACAAATGCGGTAGATATACATTGCATTGATATTCTATTTTGGCCAAATAAACATGCCCCAAACCTTCTCTAAAAATTTCAAAACTCACCCCGGAGATACTATGGACTACCTTGATCATGAAAAAACTTAGAAATTGACATTCCAAGGTTGGGAAGATCAATAATGAAATTGTAAAATCTTAGATTCCAAAAATGAGATTAAGTCTCCAACACTTAGCTAACATTTCAGGTTCTATGTCTCTGGTGTGTCTCTTTTGAGCTTAATTGAACTAGAAAGAATATGGGGTATTACAATATCTCCCCCTTGAGAACATTCATACTCGAATGAGACTAGTAAAACTGAGGATACTGAGGAACTGAGACTATGTACTGGCATGCACAACTGAAACAAAACTGCATGACTGAATCTAAAAAGTAATTAGCGACTGAACTAATCTGTAAGTGCATGAATTGACATAAATATAACTGTATGACTTAAACTGAGACTGGAAAAAGAACTGAGTTAAGGAAGACTATTACCCTAGGCTAGATCTGATTTTGTAGAGAAGAGGTAAGGGTACTTGGTTCGCATATCTGCTTCTTCTTCCCAAGTGACACCCTCAACAGACTGATTTTACCACAGAACTTTGACTAAGGGAACTTTTTTATTCCTCAGTCTACGGATCTGGTGATCAAGAATCTCTACTAGGATATCCTCATATGAAAGGATATTATGGATATTTGTACTTTCTCAAGGGACTATAATAGCTGAATCATCCATTCACTTCTTCAACAAGAACACATGAAACACTGGGTGAACTGATGAAAATTCTGCAGGTAGCTCAAGCTTATGCGCTATCTTCCCCACATGACTCAATATCCTGTAGGGACCCATATATCATGGACTAAGCTTCCACTTTTTTCCAAATATCTTCACCCATTCATGGGTGAAACCTTCAAGTAAACAAAAATCATCGACTTCAAATTCAAGATCTCTCTTTCTCACTTCTGCACTAGATTTCTGTCGACTCTAAACTACCTTTAATATTTCTCGAATAAGCTGGACTTTCTCTATCTCTTCAAATACCATATCTATACCTATCAAAGTGGACTCACCCTATTCAAACCAACCAATAGGTGACGTGCATCTCCTCTCACAAAGAGCCTCAAATGGGGTCATCAGAATACTAGAATGGTAACGGTTATTGTAGGCAAACTCGATCAATGGTAAATGGTCATCCCAACTGCCTTTGAAGTCAATCACACATTCTCTCAATATATCCTCTCTGGTCTGAATGGTCCTCTTTGCCTGACCATCTGTTTACGGGTTAAAAGCTGAATTGAGATGAACTGAGGTACCAAGACCTTTTTGAAAGGCTTTCCAAAATTGAGAGGTAAACTAAGTACCTATATCTGAGATAATGGACAAGGGAACTCCATGTAATCTAACCAACTCTCTGATACACAGCTTAGCATAATCTTCAGTTGTGAAGGATGTATGAATTAGCAAGAAGTGAGTTGATTTGGTTAATCTGTCTACAATAACCCAAATCGAATCATGCTGCCGATGCGAATGGGGTAATCCTGTCACAAAGTCCATGTTAACCTTTTCCCACTTCCAAGTGGGTATACCAAACTCTTTCAATGTGCCACCACGTATTTGATGCTCTACCTTAGTTGACCAATTGTACACTTGGCAATTAATTTTGTGATGTCTCTCTTCAAACCCTTCCACCAATAGACTTCCCACAAATTATGGTACATCTTGGTGGATCCTGGGTGAATGGAGTAACGCATGCCATGCTCTTCTTCCATAATCTGTTGCTTCAAATCTTCAATGCATGGAACACAAAATCTACTCTGGTACCTCAAAACATCATCTTTCCTTTGAGAGAAAACCTCGACCTTTTGGTATTTAACTGACCCCTTCAGTTCAACCAAACTAGAGTTTGTATCCTACTTCAGAAACTAGAGAAAACTCTAAACCCAAACATTCCTCTCAATTGAGTCAACCAAACTCACACCCAGTCTATATAACCGATGTACTTCTCAAACTAACTCTCTTTTATCATTCTCCACATGAGCAACACTACCCATTGACAATCTACTAAGGGCGTCTTCCATAATATTGGCCTTGCCCAAATGATACAAAACACTCATGTTATAATCTTTCAACAATTCTAGCCACAATATCTGATGAATATTTAGCTCTCTCTGCATAAACATATACTGCAATCTTTTGTCATCCGTAAACACATCAACATGCATCACATAAAGATAGTGTCTGCAGATTTTCAAATCAAACACAACAATAACTAATTCAAGATCACGAGTTAGATAGTTCTTGAGCTTAATCTGTCAAGATGCATAGGCTATGACTCTACCTCTCTGCATAAAAAATAACCCAGACCATCTTTAGAAAAATCATAATAAACAACGAATCATCTGTACCATCAGGTAATGCTAATACTGGGGCTGAAGTGAGTCGAGCCTTCAACTCCTGAAAACTCTTCTCACAAGAATCTGACCACTAAAACTTAACTTTCTTCTGAGTCAAACTAGACATAGGGGATGCTATGGATGAAAAGCCCTCAACAAATCGTCTGTAATAGCTAGCAAAACCCAAGAAACTCCTGATGTCTGATGGAGAGATGGTTCTAGGCTAGTTACTCCTTGCTTTGATCCTTTGACGATCAACTCTAATGCCATCACCGTAAACAATATGATAAAGGAAAGCTACTAACCTTAGAAAAAATTCATACGTGCTGAATTTGGCGAACAACTGGTGGTCTTTAAGAGTTTCCAACACAATTCTAAGATGGTCTGCATGGTCATCCTCACTAAGAGAATAAACAAGAATGTCATTGATAAAGACAACAAAAAACATGTCTAAGTAATGTTTTAACACTCGATTTATCAAATCAATGAAGGCTGTTAGGGCATTTGTCAGCCCAAAGGACATGACTAGGAATTTAAAATAACAATAGCGGGTTCTGAAGGTTGTCTTGGGAGTATCACATTCCCTTACTCTTAGATGGTGATAGTCGGATATAAGGTATATCTTGGAGAAGTAACTTAAACCTTGGAGTTGGTCGAATAAGTCATCAATTCTAGGGAAAGGATATCTATTTTTGATTTTGACTTTATTCAGCTGATGATAGTCAATGCACATTCGAAAAAAACCATCTTTATTTCATACGAATAGGACAAGAGAGCCCCATGGAGAAAAACTGGGCCTTGTGAAACCTTTATCTAAGAGGTCTTTAAGGTTCTCTTTTAACTCCCTAAGCTCGACTTGATCCATACAATATGGAGCATTGGAGATGGGCTAAGTATCTTGAAGAAGGTCAATACCGAATTCTATTTCCCGATCGGGAGGTACCCCTAGCAAATCATTAGGAAAAACTTTAGGAAACTTATTGACTACTCAAATTGATGAACTGTTAGAGCCTCAAACTGAGTGTCTTTGACTCGAACTAGATTATAGATGCACCTTTTTGATATCAACTTTATGGCTTTGGGATAGGATATAAAATGACTCTTTGGAGACACTAAATTACCCTCCCACTCAAACGTTGGCTCATCAGGAAATTGAAACTTAACTACTCGAGTACGACAATCTATAGATGCATAACAAGAATGAAGCCAATCCATACAAAGAATAATGCCAAAATTTACCATGTCTAACTTTATTAAGTCTGCTAATATGATCTTATAAAGGACAGTGATAGGAAACTTTCTATAGATCTGTTTGGCAACAACTGGCTCACCCACTGGTGTAGAAACTAAGAAGGGCTCAGGGAGTTTTTCAGGACCTACTTAAAAATTTACTATAACTAACTGGGTCACTTAAGAGAGATTCAACCCGGGGTCTAATAACACATAAAAATCAATATAAAAGACATGAAGCATACCAATAACAACATCTAGTTAACTCTCCTTATCCTGACAAAATGGTAAAGCATAAAATCAATTCTGGCTCTGACCGCCATCGGTACTGGATGATGCGCCTTTGATAACACTCAAAGTACACATCTCATGTGAGAATGTAAGCGATCATTTTCAATATATAACCCAACTACGTTGGGGTCGAATCCCACAGGGAATATGGTGTTAACTTAAGTTGTTTGCAATTTAATCAACTGATAGTTGAACGTTTCCTGAAATGGTTTTTTTTTGAGATTAACAAATACTTGTTGGTAACTTTAGTTTCAGTGTTTGTAATCAAGAGTTTATGGAAAACCAGAGTTATGTTCACTATGGGTGTCAGGATTTGACAAACGCTAGCAAAGGTTCAAGATTATTGTGGTAGGTAGTAACAACAGATTATTCTTGTCGAAGTTATGTCTAAATGTATCTCGACCTATCGAAACATTTAACTACCTAATTCTCTCAAACTTAGGGAGTTTATATTTCATAATAGGATGTTGTCTCAAGTTAATTAATCTTGTTACAATATCAATTATTAAATGAAAGGTTGGTAGCTTCCAAGTCACTATTGGTAATTCGCTTCTTACTAGATTTGATCTCTTTGTTCAAGTAAATCACTAGCAAGCGGGATCTATTATTTGCAGCCAATAGATAGAATGTAAAACAGAAGAATTCACAAGAATTTACTACCACCATTAGATTCTTGAACACTTAGTTATGCTACAAACCCTAACCCATAGATCCTATAACTCGGGCTAAGGGAATTATCCACGCATGATGTAATGAACAAAACACAAAGTTGGATTCATGATTTGAAAGATAAACTTACAACAAGATGAATAACAAGTGTTTCTCCAATTAGATTACAAGAAAAATTCCCAAAATAATACTTTTAATCTCTCCAAAATAGTTGTGTTGTTAAAGTCAAGAATTAGAGAGAGAAAGTCTCCAAGAACGTACAATGCAAGATAATCAATAAACCCTAAAAGCTACTATTTATACTTAAGCCTAATTATGGAATTCAAATAACAAATTAAGTATTTTTCTCAGACAGGTGACACCCAATTTAGCCTTATCAGAGGTTTGACGGCCTATCAAAAATATTGTCAGACCCTCTTCGATTTCCCCAAGTTCTTCCTAAGGCTGACGATGATCCTAACGATGTATCATAACTATGACGCCCTATCACAAAATCTTGTAATTATTTATAGCTAAAAAGAGACAAAAGCATTAAATGTGTTAGTATTAGCTCACACATCAACACCCTCAACTTAAAACAATTGCTTGTCCTTAAGCAGCTAAATCATAACTAAGAGTATCCAAAGCACGTTCAACAGTCAATCATTCTTTTTAGCTTAAAACAACTTTACCTTCTTCATGGTCAATCAATTTAAGATCAATTGTGTAGACTTACTCATAAACAACAATGCAAAACAAAGGACTCAAGCTATGGCATCAATTTAGAAACAACAACCATTCATGTACCGATGTTACACTACCCAAACAAGTAAGTAACTGGCAATAATACCAGTGTGCGCTGACAACAAAGAAATCCCCCTCTACTCATATCAGAAACCAAAGATATAATCATAGGGATAGTAAAAAGACTCTCACTCTCTAAATGAATTTCTAATAAATGTATGCCAAATACCACAGGCTTGCCCTTATTTTCATAACCAAGATTTCCATACAGGTGAGTTAGTATCACTACAGGTCTTTTCTTTGGCTTGTAACATAGGCTAAGGGATGGTATGATACTCAATGACATTTAAAGTGAATAAGCTTCCTTGGCACTATCTTAACTTTTGGGGCCCACTTATTAACCTTTTTCTCTTTTTCTCTTTTCATGATCACACATATTCAAGATGGTCTTGTTTTTCTTATTCATTTGTTTTCTTTTTTTCACCAATATTTCTTTTCTTATTCTTTTTCTACAGCACCCAACTTTTTATTCTTTTTCTTTTATTCTACCCCTCTTTATACTCATTTTACATCACTCACCCCTATGATAGCCACCCTCAACTTAGGCTATTTGCCTAAGTCAAGGTGCACAGTGTCTAAGGAGGACCAGGGCCAAAACAGGTTCATTATGATATAAATGGGAAGGTAAGAGGTGTCATAAGAAAGAAATAGTCAGTTCAGGCTCAAAACAGGGATCAAGAGATATTATTCACACAGGGAAGGTCATTTAGGCTAAAAGTGGATTGTCATCAATATGACCTATGATCCTTTCCTAACCTCTATCCTTCAGCCAAGGTAAGACAAACCGGGCAAGTTCTGGATTCAACATGCAAAGAGAACTCAGTAAGACCTCACATGCACATGGCACACAAGTACATCACAAGATACTACTTATCCAGTTCATGTAATTGTTCAGCAGTGATTATCAAGCAACTAGAACTAATGCCATAATAAGATTCACAGTGGTCACAATTAGATAGAATTCACACAGTTATGCAAAACAAACCATTGGAGAGGTGTTCAAAAATAACAAAACCTGTTAACTGCCTACAATACTTGTATTTCTCCTAGTCACTACAAAAATTATTACAACAACAACGCACCCTAAAACCTCAACATAAGATCAAAAATAAAATGAACTAAGGGTTAGGAACTACCTAGTGTAGATCAAGCATGAGGATCATACCAAACCCTGTAGTAGTGTCATCTCCATCGGGAGCTTCACTCCATTCTGGTGCAGCTGCCCTACTAGTCGAGGATCCTATAGCCCTCACTCGCAGGGATTCCTTCTATCTCTAATTGTCCTATAGAGACAGCTGAATCGCCTTCTGTATATTTGCTTTCTCAGTGTCTGCTATCTCGCCATATGCTTTCTCATCCTTTTTCTCTGCCTTGATTTCATCATCAACATCTTGCCTCTTTTTTTACCTTTTTCTATCTTCTCACTCTACTTTTTTTTCTTCATTGGCTCTCCAACGAGGTCAATCAATGAAAGCTCACCCTTAAATTCTTCAGCTGCTTGATCTACCGGCACCATGAATTGGTACCGCTATAATACTCCAACATCCTTCTTTACCTTGTCCAAGGTTGCTTTGAATTTTGCCAGGTCTGAGCCTGACATCTCTCTTGACCGCACATCAAAATGGTTTTCTAAATCCACAATATAATCAGGCAAAGCTCAGAAAGGCTCATGTACAACCTTAATCCACTGATCCACAATAGCAGCAAACTATTTGGCAAAAGCATGTAGCTGTGCCTCACACCATTTGGCTTGTTTCGCCACCCTTCTAAAATTTATTGGGTGAAATACAAATTCTGCTGGAACTGCAGTGGCTAAAGGATTTGCCTCAGTTCTAGGCACTGAAGCAATTTGTGATGAAGACATCGATGGTGCAGTTTCAGCATCCTACACCTCCACATTAGGTGCTGAGCTAGTACCTGCAACTGGTGGGTTTATTTTAACCCTTGCTCCTCTGTCAAGTGTCAGCCTCGGTTGATTTTCATCATTTCAGATAGGGTTATGTTTTTTCTTAGTAGATAGTACATCATCTACCCCTGCAATCTCAGGCACATTTTCTTCCCTACACAAATCTATAATCAAACACGGGAAAGGATATGCAGTGTTTGGCTTTGATACCTGGATTTTAATCTCTTCCACGATAATTTCCCCAATGTCCAATGAAACATTATCCATAAGAGTTGTGACTATTATTGCTCTATCATCACCTAGAATGTTGTTTCTGTTAGTTGGCATCAAATGGGTGTGTATAATACCCCACCAAAATTTTTCCTCTAGAGTCAGACAGGCCTTGAAGATCCGCTCACTTGGGTTGGTCAACCACCCAGGTGTCCCTTCAGCTATAAGGTTGGCTAACCATTCCTGCTGATTGTCACAATGCTTCAATCAAGCATATAAAGTAGGTGAAGAAACCTGAGGATTAAAACTGGGGCCATGAAGGAATCTTTTGATCGTAGCTTTAGAAACGTCCACCATTACACCTCGTATAGGGACTTTATTCAACAAGGGTTGATATGCTGTTTTCTCTCCGTATTTACACATGTTCTCCAATCTAGCTTGGTAGTTCATGTCGAACTTCTGGACTAGTGAAGGGCAAAATGAGTTTCCCCCCTCGCATCCATCTCAAATCATAATCATGAAATTTCTGCTTTATCTCGAGGTATTTGCCCAACCCTTTGGTAATGATCCTTTTTTCTTCCTGAATTGGCCTCTTAGTAGTTCTTCTTTTATTTTGGAGGAGCCTGTCATAGAAAATATTCTTTTCTCCTGGGATTTGCCATCTAGCACCTTCTCAAACACCGGGGTTCTTGCATTTGATCAATTTTTCCCAAACTGGAGATTCCTCCTCAACTTGTCACTCAGTATAAGGGGACTCAAATAATGGTTCCTCAGACTCAGGCTGTTCAGAATGATCATGTTCTGACTCAATCTCCTTAGATTCAGCATGTTTAGACTCATGTTGCTCAGGAACCGACTGCTCAGAGGCTTTACTTTCAGATGGTATTGTAGCCTCAGTATCACTCTCTTCACTCACCTCCACTAGTAGAGGTGGTGGAGGATTTTTTGGTCTTCACTTCTTTCTTGGTTTTCTAAGTAGTGGCTCCTCTTCCTCATAATCGGATTCCTCATCGATGAGCTTCTGAGGTACCATCTCCTTTGTCACTTTCTTTGCAAATTTAGGGCTCTTCCTCTTGGGTGCCATTATAAGATTCCTGTGACAAAATAAAACAAGTATTTAGTACCCAAGATCACAAAATGCTCAAAGATCAGTCAATATAACTCCACATTTCTTAAGATGGTGTCATTCATGTTTTAGAATACAACTGTGATGACATGTCTTGATAAGTCATCACAATTATGATAGATTATTAGGCATGTCATCAGGCCTTAAATAAAAAAGGCACATTTATCCCAGCTTGTGATGACATGGTCTAATAAGCCATCACATTTGTGATAACCTATCAGACATGTTGTTAGCGCACAATACAACCCTCAACTCAGTCTTCATTCTTGATTATCAGACATCTTTCTTCTTAGAATCATGGGGAGTTCTCATTCTTGAACTAGGGTTTTGACTTTTTGGTAGTCAACGCACAACTGTCACCCTAGTTTCCAATTTTAACAATAATGGTAAACTCACTTGCTTCAGTTTCTTTTGAAACCCAAGTGTAAAACAATCTTACAGCTACCATTGAAGATAAAAGTTAAGTAATGATCATACCTGGCAGGTGACTTCACACGAGTAAAAGAGAGGGTAACAGAAGAAGAAGAAGTTCTTTATTTTTCTTTCCCAACCAACAAGGAAGAAAGTTCTCTTTTGTTTTACTTTGAGATATTTTGCAAAAGAAAAGTAAATAAACTATCTATGGGACGAAAATAAAACTAAAAGAAAAAGGATATAAAGTAGCGGGAAGGTGAAAAGAAAAAACTGCAGGCCGGGTTAGATTTTTTGGACTGGGCCCAAAATACTTTGACAGTGTTTTTAGGGTTTGGCTGACGAAATTTTATGATGACTTATAACAAGTGTGATAGCCTATCATGGATGTCATCAGCCTTAACAGAAACTGCCTAAATTTTGGTCCCTCTGATGATAATCCTGATGGCTTATCGCAAGTGTGATAGCCTATCAGAAATGTCGTCAGGACCAATCAGATGGCTATAATTGATTTTGCCTCGAACCCTACATACTTCATCAATTCCTCACTAATAATATCTAAATAAATAAAAATAAATTGCGTTAAACATAAAAGTTTTAGGTTGCCTCCCAATTGCAACTGATTTAGTGTCACGACACGACTCAGTTGTCTTGACTACTCAGACTTCATCAAGACACCATGCTGTTACCTCTTTACCATCTTTATCAAACACATCCACGATTGCAAAGTCAGTCATCTCCTTTTACTGTGTCGTGGATGGTGCATTTCAAAGCTTACCTCCTTTTCGTTGAACCTAAACTTGAGCTCATTCATCTCCATGTCAACTATTTCTCTCCCGGTTTCTAAGAATGGTATACCCAAAATAATGGTCACTTCAAAATCCACATCACAGTCAAGGACCACAAAATTGGCAGGAAAAATAAAGTCGGCTACTTTCACCAACACATCACGTAATATTCCCTTAGGACGCTTCACAGATCTGTCATCTATTACCAAATGTATATTTATGGGGGTAGGAACCTATATTTTTATAAATGGCTAACGACATCAGATTAATACTTTCTCCCAGGTCACATAATTCTTTGGCAAAATTAAGTGACCCGATAGTGCAAGAAATCGTGAAAGTTCCAGGATCTTCTTTCTTTTATACTAAGGACTGTGTTGAAATAACACTACAATGGTGGAGGTTGTCCACCAGCTCATAGCTCGTTGTCCTCTTCTTTGTAAATAGATCCTTCATAAACCTAGCGTATCCTGGAATTCACTCAAGTGCCTCAACCAAAGGCACATTCACTGTCAATTGCTTGAGCATTGCCATGAACTTTCTGAATTTCATGTCATCGGCCTTTTTCTGCAATCGTTGAGGAAAGGTAGGTGGTGGTCTTGGGATAGTCTTCAACACCACTTCATTTTCCTTCTCTTTCCCCCTTTTTCTAAAGCATTAGTAGGGTTTCCCAGCTTCTTAGCTTCCACTAGATCACCATCTTCTGGTTTATCATCAACCACCTCATCAACTATATGGTTGCCCACATAAGGGACAGGTAATATTTTACTATTTCTAGTGGTAATTGCCATATATGCACTATCAGTCTGTGGATTCTGAACCATATCACTTGGTAAAGTACCAATTTTCCTTTGGTTCAGTGCTGTGGATAACTGGTTCATCTGCTGCTCTAACTACTTAATAGAAGTAGAGTGTGATCTTACCAACTGACTCAACGTAGAGAAATCACTCTGTATAGTGTTTACCCTTGAGATGGTAGCCTCAACTCCTTTTAGAAATTTCTCTATCATGCCCTCCATGGATGTCTTTCCTGAGCTAGTTGTAGCAGCTTCCCAATTTCCAGGAGGAACATATAAACCACTCTTTTCATTATTGGTTCTCCAGTTGCCCTGCTCCCTATCTTTGTAACCAAGCTTGTCATAAAAGTTCCGACCTTGATTTCCTTGGCTATTGCCTCAAAAACCCCCTGATTATTTAAATAATTTGCCTCTTCTTCTAGATCAGCATCAACTTTTTCTTGAAATCCCATAACCTTCACCTTCTTAGTATTGCCTGAAATAAGTGCTTGGTGAGAAAGTATATCTGAGTCCTTAGATGGGCCATGTCTTGATCTCGCTCCTTATCTCTCCTGCATTGTTCCGTAGTCATACCAATATAAACAGTGGGACTTGCTACCACAGAATCCTTGGTATGCCAAGCCCGACTCTGTTTGGTCATCCTATTCAACATGTTCGAAGCTTCTTGAAAAGAGAGATCAAAAAATAAACCACCAACAACATTATCTACAATTAGCTGTGTCATAGAGTTAAGAGCCATGTACAAAGTCTCCATCAAGTGTAGGTCTGTCATGTTGTTGTTCGGACTCTGCATTAGCTTATTTTTGAATCTCTCCTAGGTTTTATGTAAAGCTTCAGTAGGGAGATGTCTAAAGTTGTTGATCTCATCCCACAGCTACACCCTCCTAGACGGCAGAAAGAACCATTCCAGGAAAGCCTCTTTCAATTGCCTCTAATGGGTGATGGAATCAGGTTTAAGCTCATTTAACCACATTGTTTCCTCCCCAGACAGAGACAACGGAAGCAATCTCAATCACATAGCATTCTGACCCACTCCTGGGTTATTGAAGGATTTTCAAATGGTGATAAATTTCACCAAATGCATGTTCAGATCGTCTCCAGGCAGGCCATCAAAAAACCCCTTCAGATTAAGGAGTTGAATCATAGTACTCGTAATGTTGAATTTTTCCCCAGGTGCCAACGATGGAGGAATGATTGTACTCGCTGCACCTGCTCCTTCCATTCCATCATCGTCATCATAAAGATCATACTGAATAGGATGGTGATCCTGCCTTGCTATGAATGGATGGTTACGATTGATATTATGCTGCACTGGTGTAGCTATCTACTCTGCTTGCCTCGGGTTCCCAGGATTCAACAACTCCTCATCACCCAAGTCTTTATCCTCAGGGTTTGGATAATGTGCTTGTTGATATTCATTTTGTATATTCACCTGAGCTCTAGCTAAGGCTGCTAACCTATTAGCCTCCTATTGGTCTGACATTCATCCAATTAATTGTGGTTTCAGATTATATGGGAATAATGGTTCTCCATAACTTTTGGTTCTTGGCATACACTATAATATTCCTGCAATAAACAAAAACAACAAATAAACGTAAAACTAGGAAACTTGACGAACAGTCATTTAGCGCACACAAACTTAAATTTACAACCGTATTCCCCAGTAACAACGCCATATTTGATAATGCTCAAAGTACACCTCTTATGTGAGAATGTAAGAGATCGTTGTCAATATATAACCAAACTAGGTTGGGGTCGAATCCCACAGGGAATATGGTGTTAACTTAAGTCGTTTGCAATTTAATCAATTGATAGTTGAATGTTTCCTGAAATAGTTTTTTTTTTTAGATTAATAAATACTTGTTGGTCTCTTTAGTTTCAGTGTTTGTAATCAAGAGTTTATGGAAAACTAGAGTTATGTTCACTATGGGCGTTGGGATTTGACAAACGATAGCAAAGGTTCAAGATTCTTGTGGTAGGTAGTAACAACAGATTATCCTTGTCGAAGTTATGTCTAAATGTCTCTCGACCTATCTAAATGTCTAACTACCTAATTATCTCGAACTTAGGGAGTTTATATTTCATAAAAGGATGTTATCTCAGGTTAATTAATCTTGTTAAAACATTAATTATTAAACGGAAGGTTGGTAGCTTCCAAGTCCAAGTTGGTAATTCGCTTCTTACTAGATTTGATCTCTTTGTTCAAGCAAATCACTAACAAGTGGGATCTATTGTTTGCAACCAATAGATAGAATGTAAAGCAGAAGAATTCACAAGAAGTTACTACAACCGTTAGATTCTTAAACACTTAGTTACGCTACAAACCCTAACCTATAGATCACATAACTCAGGCTAAGGGAATTAGCCACGCATGATGTAATGAATAAAACACAAAGTTGGACTCATGATTTGAAAGATGAACTTACATAAGGATGAATAACAAGTGTTTATCCAATTAGATCACAAGAGAAATTCCCAAAACAATACTTTTAATCCCTCCAAAATAGTTGGGTTGTTAAAGTCAAGAATTAGAGAGAGGAAATCTCCAAGAACGTACAATACAAGATAATCAGAAAACCCTAAAAGATTCTATTTATACTTAAGCCTAATTATGGAAATAAAATAACAAATTAAGTATTTTCCTCGAATAGGTGACGCCTAATTTGTAACGCCTTATCAGAGGTCTGACGGCCTATCAGAAATGTCGTTAGACCCTCTTCAATTTCCCCAAGTTCTGCCTAAGGCTGACTATGATCCTGATGACGTGTCACAACTCTGACACCCTATCATAAAATGTCATTGTCACACCCCTTTTAAACTCCGAAAAGATTTGATTTTAGGTTTCGAAAGGATTTTTATTATCAAAGTGACAAAAGATTGAGAAATTGTTTTGAAAAAGACTTATTAATATTTTTTATTCAGAGTCGCCACTTGGCATAGATCGGGTGTGTCAAGTTACCTTTGGAAATCCTTTTCAAAATAGTTTGACTCTTTTAAACTGATCCACGAACAGAGATTCTAACTAAGGAATTCTGTTGACCGAGGGGAAGGTGTTAGGCACCCCTCGATCCCGTGGTTCGACCACGGTCGCTTGGTGGAGCGTATCGACTAATTTGACGTCACGAATGTATAAACCACTCAAAAACACATAAAAAAATCAATCAAACACACAAAAAAAATAAATCCAAAATATAGTGTTCAGTCCCATTATACAGTCCAAAAATAGAAAAAATACGAAAATATAAATCCTATACTAAGCTAATCCTAAAACTATGCTCCAATGCCTTACCCGATGCTTCGGGAATTGATCACGAGCCTCCTTTGCATACATGATACTTCGCAGCATTCCCCGGTGAATAAGTACAATATAATCTCGAGGCATTCCTCGGCGAATGAATACATCTTCAAATCTTGCGAGATAAAGTAGAAAGAACTATTCACATTCATATTCAAACATTCAACAAAACACCATTCCTAAAATTTTCCTACCGGACTTAGCATTTACCTACTAGATTCGGTTTATCATAATTCCAACAAATTCAATATAATTGAAGATCCAAAAATTAACACGAATTCACTTCATTATGTTTAACCCCTCTAAAAATTCCCTTTAACACATGAACTTTAACATGAAAATAGTTATCAAGCCATGACAACATTGATTTCATACCAACAACTAGCTATTCAAATAAACAACACCAAGTATCAACAAAATTCTCAATCAGTCATCGTCAAACACATAATGATAATTAGAGAGTAGAGTCGAGAATTGGACCTCAAAAGCTTTCGATTAACTTGAAAAGAAAGATGAGAGCCGCTCCGAGAACCTCAACGAACACCGAAATCTCAACTATGAATCAATTCGAGCACAAAAATCCCTCAAAATCCAGTTTAAAAAGAGAACCCATGAAGGACAATTAACGAACTCTAACTTGGTATTGAGAAACGGAGACCCAAAATAGATCACAATGAACCCAGCGAGATAAACAATGTTCCCACCACTCTGATAGCCTCAGACAGCAGTGAATATCGATAAACAAGGCTGATTCCGGTGATTTTAACATTTTCAGGCCGAATTCATCTAGAAAGCCAAAAAAATTAAGGAGATTTTGTGTAATTTTCAAAACTATGGTGATTTTAAAACCTGTGGAAAATGACAACGAACAGCACAACTAGTTTCGGTGAACTTCAATCTATTTTGACGTTTCTCAGAGAATGTGTTGCCGAACCAGTAACCAGCTATGACCTCTGCCTCCCCTTTTGATTCTCACCTCTATCTCTCACTCAATTTCACTCTCTCTTCCCCTCTGATTCTCCAATCTCTCTCAGATATGTATGTTTTAGGTATGTGTATCAGTGTTCTATGAGATAGAAAAATGGAGTTTCTAATAGCGTGTGTACTAGTGAAGATGATGGTGAGTATGAAAATGGAGGGTGTGTATATGATGTGCGTGATTTGGTTGTGTGCGTAAGATGATGAAGAAACATCCAAAAAGACCATCAGCAAGAAAAATCCAATCCCCCTATATGCATGCACTGTGTGTATATCAATACCCAAAAGGAATATGTCCTTTTTTCTTAGTGGTAGGGCCCCCTTCTATTTGTGTGTTATCTGGTACCCAAAAGGGGATCCAATGATTATCGTCTCTTTTTTTCATGATTTTTCATTAAAAGAAATAAAAAACATATGAGGAGAGGTGTGCGTGTGGTAGTGGTTAGGATGAGATAAATTTAGTTAGGGAGTTTGTTATTTTTTATTCTTTTATGGAGAATTATGGAATGGTTGGTGTGCATGGTAAAATGGGATAAGATAATAAAAATAATTTTTTGATGGGACAAAATTACGTGTCTACATCATGCCCCCTTTGAATGTAAACACAGAGTGTTTTCATACAAAGAAGTAGACAACGAGACAGAATTTTGTCTCGATCATTATTTGAAGGAAGAAATAGAAGGAAGAAGGACAATTACATCTTGACTTAGGACACTCCTACCTACCCAAGTTATGAGGGAATTGAGTGATAGGTATCTTAAAGGATTGGAAGGAGATGGAAAATATCGAGTTGGAGAGTCGAGTGAGGTCTCATTGAGGTCCGGTCCGCGGCTCTGTTATTACATCAAAAATGAAAATTACAAGTTAAAACATAAGTGAAATTACAAAATCTCTATCTATGCAGCTTTTCTTGACTCTTGACTCGCTACTTCATCATCATATTCTTCAGAAGGGCTCCTGACTTGAAATTTCTTCAATTTGTTGCTTGACTTTCAATTTCCTCACCCTACTCTTCAGGTGAGCTCCTGACTTGCTATTTTTCAATTTGTTGACTTTCAATTTCTTCACCTTGTTACTTGACTTTTAACTTCTTCACCTTGTTTCTTGACTTTTAACTTCTTGACCTTGTTGCTTGACTTTCAATCTCTTAACCTTGTTACTTGACTTTCAATTTCATTACCCTGTTCTTCAGGCGGGCTCCTGACTTTCAATTTTCATAACCCTATTCTTCAGGCGGGCTCCTGACTTTCAATTTCATCACCCTGTTCTTCAGGAGGGCTCCTGACTTTCAATTTTATCACCCTATTCTTCAGGCGGGCTCCTGAAACCAAAATCAAAGATAAACAAAAATTATCTCAAACAAAGATTATGATAAACAAAAATTTCATTCATTCATTTTTTGTTGAAAGTAATGTCCCATTTTCCAGGAGGGTCCTGAACATAAAGCAAATTCCCATTTTCCAGGAGGGTCCTGGACAGAAAGTAAATTCCCAATTTTTAGGAGGGTCCTGAACATAAAGTAAAATCCCATTTTCCAGGAGGGACGTGAACAGAAAGTAAAATACCATTTTCCAGGAGGGTCCTGAACAGAAAGTAAAATCCCATTTTCCAGGAGGGTCCTTAATAGAAAGTAAAATCCCATTTTTCAGGAAGGTCCTGAACATAAAGTAAATTCCCATTTTTTAGGAAGGTCCTAAACATAAAGTAAATTTCCATTTCCAGGAGGGTCCTGAACAGAAAGTAAAGTCCTATTTTCCAGAAGGGTCCTGAATAGAAAGTAAAATCCCATTTTTCAGGAGAGTCTTGAATAGAAAGTAAAGTCCCATTTTCCAGGAGGGTCCTGAACAAAAAGTAAAATCCCATTTTTCAGAAGGGTCCTGAACATAAAGTAAAATCCCATTTTACAGGAGGGTCCTGAATATAAAGTAAAATCCTATTTTTAAAGAGGGTCTTGAACAGAAAGTAAAGTTCCATGGATGTGTTTTTCCAATGGTAACTGAATTAAGTGACGTGAATTTGCCCCTGTTTCAACAAAGAAAATTTGTCAGTTAAAAACTTAGTGGTGGTTTGCAGCACTTGGCTTCCCAGACATCTTCTCCAACCGTTGTTGCTTTCACCTTTGTTTCAGATCACAGAAACTTGCCCCTGTCTTATCGCGTCATTGACCCGGATCCAGATTGAGGGAAATGAGTTCTCACTCAAACAATGAGTTTCCATTTTACCATGTCTCTGAGATGCACCCTTTTCCAAATCTGAATACTCCCACGAATCCAGCAGCCTGTCGATTGACAGACTTCCTTTGCTTTGTGTGGAATTACGATCATATTTGTTTCATATACTGGTCCTTGGCTTTTCCTCATACAATTGGAAAGACGGGTAGCAAGTTCTGAAATTCTTTCTCGCTTGTTTTGACACAGACTTGACTTAAAATATAAAGAAATGATGGTGACTTTTATTTTGATAAATGCCATAAACGACAAAAATATGAATATGTAAATGAAAGAAAAGGGTAATGTCCCTTATTCAAAAAGAAAACTTATCTGAATACGGCAACCAACTCCAATGAGTATGATATACATTTTGGATTAAGCTGCTTGATCTCCCTAACCAAACTTCCCATTTGTTGTTGAGTCCATGCCTTTGCCTTAGGGATTCTTCTTCAAACCCATTGGACTCATACACCCCATTAAATTGATGACATCTTTCTAGATTTTTGCAACAAGCCTCTTTTCTTTTTATTTCCCTCAAATTTGCTATCGTCTTACGGTGCTCGTAGGGTTTTCACCAATAAGACTCTCTCATTTCTTATCTCTCTCAACTCACCATCACCTTATGGTGCCCGCGAGGGGTTTCACCAATAAGACTCTCTTATTTTTATTTCTCTCAACTCACTATCTCCTTATGGTGGCCGCTAGGGTTTTTACCTATAAGACTCTCTTAATTTCATTTCTCTCCTGATTCCTTATACCGAGGAAGACAAGTAGTTCCCCAAAATGTGTCATAACATCCATTGCATGCTTAGCCTTAACATTCTCAAAGATTGATCTGAAGGTCTTTCTTTGGTTATTACTTGTCTTTTGGATAAGGTTAGAAACAAAGGATGGCATGAGGTTCAAACGACACTTGATGTAGGGTAGGACTTACAACTTTTAGAATCGACACAAGCTACAAGAATTAACTCATGCCCCAATTTTGTTGACTGGGTGACTCTAAAATATTTATTTGGTTGGAACAAGCCCTGAATAGGGCAGCCTACATATCTCACTCCCAAGAGAGGAGAATCAGGTCGCACGTAGTTCCATCAACTTGTTCATTATTTTGATTTGATTTTTCTTTTTTTTTTTTACTTTTATTTCTTGAACTCTTTCTTTTATTCTTATTGTCCTGGACATTTTTTTGATTCTATTTTGATTCCAAAAGAGGGATATGAAAGAAAAATAAAAATAAGCTCAAACGGGGTAAACAAAGGATGACACAATGTTGGGATAGCAGAATGAAATGCCTTCATCATACCAATCTTCAAGAACTCAAGTACTAAACATACAATAGAACCAACATAGGATAAAATATCATACATAATATCTTTTGAACGCATCAACATTGATATCCATCTCTGCCATTTTGCCTTCATCTCTGCCATTTTGCCTTCAATATCTGTCAAATATAAGGCTCCATTAGGCAACACTTTCTTCACAATAAAGGGACCTTGCCAATTTGGGGAGAACTTATCTTTCGGTTCAACCTGATAGGGAAGTATATGTTTCAATACCAACTGACCAACTTCAAAATTCCTAGGACATACCTTTTTGTTATACGCTCGAGCCATTCTCTTCTGATACAACTGACCATGACATACCGACGTCAGTCTTTTTGCATCAATCAAACTCAACTGTTCCAATCAGGTTTTGACCCACTCATCATCATCAATCTTTGCTTCAACAATGACTCGAAGAGAGGGAATTTCAACTTCTGCGGGAATAACTGCTTCTGTTCTGTACACCAATAAATACGGAGTTTCCCTTATTGAAGTGTCAATAGTAGTGCGATAACCTAGCAGTGCAAACGACAACTTCTCGTTCCATTGCCTAGACCCTTGTACTATTTTTCGCAGTATCTTCATGATATTCTTATTGGAGGATTCCACAACGCCATTTTCCTTTTGATGATATGGAGTAGAATTTCGATATGCTATCTTAAACTGTTGACACACTTCTTCCATCAAATAACTATTGAGATTGGCAGCATTGTCTGTGATGATCATCTTTGGAATTCCAAACCTACAAATGATGTTGGTATGAACAAAATCTACCATAACCTTCTTTGTTACTGACTTGAAAGTTACTGCTTCTACCCACTTTGTGAAGTAATCAATGTCCACCAAAATGAATCTATGCCCATTTGACGTTTTTGGCTCAATCAGCCCGATCACATCCATTCCCTAAGATACAAACGACCATGGATCATCCATTGCATGCAACTCAGCAGGAGGAGAATGTATTAGATCACCGTGTACTTGACATTGATGACACTTTTGAACAAATCGAATAGAATCCCTCTCCATAGTAAGCCTAGTCATAACATGCTCGAAGAATCGTCTTTGATAAGGCATAACCATTGATATGCAGCCTGCATACTCCCGAGTGTATTTCAACCATGATTATTAAGGCTTCTTTTGCATCTACACACCTCAAAAGTCCCATATCTGGGGTTCTCTTGTATAAGATTCCCCCACTTAAGAAAAATCCACTACCCAAATGCCTAATAGTCCTCTTTTGATCACTGGTGACATGCATTGGGTATTCTCCAAAATGGAAGTATCGCTTGATATCGAAGGACCAAGGTTCTCCATCGAGATCTTCTTCAACTACATTACAATAAGCATATTGATCATGACTCTGTATATGCACCGGATCGATGTAGGCTTTATCAGAATATTGGAGCATTGAAGACAGAGTGGCTAAAGCATCAACAATCTCATTGTGAATTCTTGGAATATGCCTAAATTTTACTGACAAAAACCATTCACATAACTCTTGCAAGCATTGTCGATAAGGTATGAGCTTTAAATCTCGCATCTCCCAATCGCCTTGAATTTGATGGAGGAGCAAATCTAAATTTCGTAACACTAATAGTTCCTAGACTCCCATATCAGTAGCTAACCTCAAACCAAGAATGCAAGCTTCATACTCTACTATGTTGTTAGTATAGTAGAATCAAAGTTGTGTTGTTACAAGGAAATGTTGCCCCGATTTAGAGATAAGAACTGCACCTATTCTGACTCCCATCTTGTTAACGGCTCCATCAAAGAATAACTTCCAACCTGGATCAGCATCTATAATGACTTCATCGACACACAACACCTCTTCATCAGGAAAATATGTCTTTAATGGTTCATACTCTTCATCAATGGGATTCTCAGTAAGATGGTCTGCTAAGGCTTGAGATTTCATGGAGGTTCGAGTCACATATACAATGTCCAACTCAGTAAGAAATATTTTCCACTTTGCCAATCGACCTATCGGTATAGGCTTCTGAAAGATATACTTCAAAGGATCTATGCGTAAGATGAGATAAGTAGTGTAGGATGAGAGATAATGCTTCAACTTCTATGCTACCCAAGTTAGGGCACAACACGTTCTTTCAAGAGGAGTATACCTGGCCTCATATGTGGTGAACTTTTTGTTAAGATAATAAATATCCTTCTCCTTTTTGCCAGTGACATCATGTTGACCCAGGACACAACCAAAAGAATTGTCCATGACCAATAAATAGAAGATCTAAGGCCACCAGGCTCTGGTTGTACCAGCACGGGTGAATTTGACAGATATATTTTGATTTTGTCAAACACTTCCTGATATTCTTCAGTCCACTCTACCGCAACACTCTTTTTCAGCAACTTGAAAATGGGCTCACACGTAGTTGTGAGTTGATCAATAAACCTACTAATGTAGTTCAACCAAAAAAGCAAACTCATCACCTCCGTTCTATTCTTGGGTGGCGGCAGATCCTGAATGGCTTTGATCTTCGAAGGATCCAATTTGATACCCCAACGACTGACTACAAACCCCAACAACTTTCCGAATAGAACTCCAAATACACATTTTGTCGGGTTTAGCTTGAGATTATACCTGTAAAGCCTTTCGAAGAACTTCCTTAGATCTTTAACATGGTTAGCCTGATTCTTTGATTTAATAATCACATCATCTACATAGACCTCAATCTCCTTATGTATCATATCATGAAACATAGTGGTCATGGCTCTTATGTATGTTGCTCCAGTATTCTTCAAACCAAACGGCATCACTCGATAGCAATAAGTCCCCCATGGTGTGATAAAATATGTCTTTTCTGCGTCTTCATCATCCATAATGATCTGGTGGTACCTGGCATAACAATCCACAAAAGAGGCAACCTCATGTTTAGCGCAATTATCCAGCAAAATATGGATGTTGGGAAACTGAAAATCATCCTTCGGACTTGCTCTGTTCAAATCACGATAATCAAAACATATTTAAATTTTTCCATCTTTCTTTGGGATGGGAACAACATTGGATAACCACGTAGGATAACGAGCCACTCGAATGACTTTGGCTCTAAGTTGTTTCCTAATTTCCTCTTTGATTTTCATGCTTACATTAGTTTTAAACTTCCTCAACTTCTGTTTCATAGGGGGGAAAGAAGAATCAGTTGGCAATTTATGAGCCACTAATTTAGTGCTTAAACCAGGCATATCATCATAAGACCATGCAAAAACATCTTTATAATAAATTAATTCTTGAATCATTCCATCTTTTAGTTGTGGCAAAACATGTACATTGATTTTAGTTTCCCTAACATCTTCTTGATTCCCTAGATTAATTGGCTCAGTTTCATTCAAATTAGGATTCGACTTGTCTTCAAAATGTTCCAACTCTTTGCTTATTTCTTTTAGTGCTTCTTCTTCATCATATTCCCCCTCTTGCTTCATTATATCTTGATTAGTTTGGATTTTAAGATCAGGCTGAAAATTTCGTATGCATGTCATATCATTAGAATCAGCATAAAGAGAACTGTATAAAGAAAATAGACAAAAACAAAATATTAGACACAAAATAAGAGGGAAAATGCATTTCATTAAAAGGGAAAGATATGAGGGTTTAAACACAAACAACAGAATATAAACAAGTTAAATTCCGAGTTACAACCCTGGAATAACTCGAAAAACTGAAAGAAAAATAAAATGAACTACCAAAACTCCCTCCTGATGGGGAGAAGAGTGACTTCCAATTATTAAGATGGACAACTGGGCCTATGAACTGCACATCTGCCTTACTAGTACCTTTTCCTACTTCAACCATGTCAACTTCAATCAATAGGTTCTGGAAGTCATCAACCAATTCATCTTCAAATTCTATATGCTTCGTGACACCGTTCTTGAAAAATGACTCACTGAGCAGCGGCGTTGGGTGGGGGAGTGACCATGTTTCCTTTTTCCTTTCCTTGGCCTTCTTCAGATCTTTAGTCGTAGGTTTAAAACCTAGACCAAAAGTTCCCATGTTCTCCCTTGTACATATGGGATAAACTATACCATGCAGAGACACTCCCAAACCCCTTACTGGCACAAATCCATACTTCAACATCTTATTCACCATCATGACAGAAGTGGAACACAATCGTGGTCCCGACATAACCTGCCCCTCAAGAATATCATCCATTGACACTGTATCAAATGACTGATAGATAAATGTCTCCTCAACACTATTTGCTTCAATAAGAGGCATGGGAGAATCTTTGTGGGCATACAAATTCCCTTCTCCATGAATAACCACTTCTTTCCTGTC
Source organism: Capsicum pubescens (assembly GCA_030864215.1). Classification (NCBI taxonomy): domain Eukaryota; kingdom Viridiplantae; phylum Streptophyta; class Magnoliopsida; order Solanales; family Solanaceae; genus Capsicum; species Capsicum pubescens. The sequence goes on along the minus strand of CM061542.1, from coordinate 39,978,640 downwards.
ATGCTCAACTTGATAATCTGGTGCAATGTAGATGCAACAGCCCCGGCTTTGTGGACCTATGGTCTTCCCAACAACAGATTGTATGAGGAGTCAATATTCAACACTTGGAACTCTATGGGGAATTCAACCAGCCCTATAAGCAACATTAGTTCTATTTCACTAATGGAGTCTGTTTTGGCCCCATCGAAAGCCCTGACACATACATTGTTCGTCCTGATCCTCTCGACACCGATGTTCAACTTTTGTAGGGTAGAAATAGGGACAATATTTGCACCAGAACCTCCGTCAATCATGACATGAATGACGTAGAAATCTTCACACTTCACGGTAATGTAAAGACCCCGGTTATGCCTCATACCTTCAACGGGAAATTCATCATCGGAGAAGCTGATTCGATCTACTTCAAAGATTTTTCCAACTATTTCCTCAAGATAATTTATCGCAATCTCCCTAGGAACGTACGCTTCGTTTAATACCTTCAGTATAATGTAACGATGTTCCTTAGAATGTAACAATAAATATAAGAGGGAAATTTGAAGAGGGGTCTTCTTCAACTGATCTATTATTGAATACTCTGGAAATTTCATCTTTTTCAAAAATTCTTCGGCTTCTTCTTCGGTGACAGGCTTCTTGAGAGATGAAGGCCCACTCACCCCTGGCTTGGTCTTCCTCAAACCTTCAGGCACGAAACATCTTCCTGATCGAGTCAGACCCCCTACCTTATCTACTTCTTCCTCGACTTCCTTCCCCTGATAAGTCATCATAGTCCACTTATAGTTCTAGGGGACTTTTTTTATATCAACTATCGGAGGTTGGGTCACCGGTTTGATGATAATAGGTGCCACAAGTGCTCCTTTCACCGTCAAGATAGGCTTACCCAAATATCCTATCACCATCAACTTAGGCTTGTCTTGACTTAGAACAACATCTTTTTTGGCTCCTTGCACCGTAATCATAGGTTTATTTATGCTTTTTTGGACTTGATCTTCTCCCATTCCTTCCTGGCTTAATGACATTGCTTTCAATGAATTTGACACATTCGCCAATTTTACCTCCTTGGTTTGTATTCTGACAATAGGCTTATAACCTATCGACAACTCTTTGCCATCATATATCAACTCCAACATATTGGTTTTAGCATGGGTAGACAATGGATTCTGGTTAATATTTGGAATTTCTGGGGCCTGGACCAGAATTTGATTTGAATCAATTAAATCTTGGACAACTCTCTTCAAATACCAGCATTTCTTGATGTCGTTCCCGAACATGTCAGAACAATACGCACATCTTAACAAATAATCAAGATTTCTGGAGGTGGATTCGAAAGCCTTCCTTGAATTGGGCTCAAGACCTTCAACTTCCTCAACCTATAAAATAAACTGGAATACGACTCCCCGAGAGGTGTGAACTGATTCTTGGTTGCCTTATCTTTCTTATACTTGGGCCTAGGTTAGAAATCAGGTTTTGAGGTGTTTTGGTAATTTGGAGGAGCTGAAGGACAATTTTGAGGAGCTTGCGCATGCCATTGCGGGTAAGAAGGGGTTTGAGCATATGGATGTGCGCTATGTACTAGGTACGAGGGTGGTGGAATGGAATATAGTGGGTTTTGTGAGGGATAGTAATGATGGGGAGAAATATATGGATCTTGGGCATAGGCTTGGGTTGGGATTGGTGATAGGGGAGATACGGTCTTTTGGGACAGGAATGGGATCTAGCTACAATGGTTGCCATGTCCTCTTTCTTCTTTTAACCTACAAAAGTTCTAGAGGCACCTTGAATTGCTTGGGTGGTGGCCTTTAATGCGGCAAAACTCATAATCCTTCTAGTCTTGATTCCGTCCTCTATCATCTCTCCCATTTTTAGGACTTTAATAAACGACTTTCCCATCGCTGGAAGTAAATATTGAAAATAGGTCTCCTCCTGTACCTGAAAAAAGACCTCTACCAACTTACTCTCCTTCATTAGAGGTTTTACCCTTGCGGCCTATTCATGCCATCTTATCGCGTATTCCCGAAAGCCTTCAGTACTTTTCTTCTTTATGTTGACCAGGGATTTCTCATCAGGAACCAGAACGACGTTATATTGAAAATGTTGCACAAATTCATTATCTAGGTCATCCTAGTTGTTCCAATTGTCAATATCCTATCGACGAACTATTTTGAAGCCAGATCGGAAAGACTCTCGCTAAAGAAAGCCATAAGCAAGTCTTCTCTTCCCCCTGCAACCCTCAATTGGTTGCAATAACGTCTCAAATGTACCACGGGATCACCGTGCCCCGCATACTTCTCAAATTTAGGCATTTTAAAACCAAGGGGAAGGTTAACGTCTAGGAACATGCAAAGATATCTATAGGAAACACTCTTATAACCCTCGATTCCTTACAAATTCCTCATGGACTATTCCAAACTTTTCAATTTCCGTGCCATGACTTCTTGTTCCTCCATTGCAACAGGCTTCTCTGTATCAAGTGGAAATGCAGGTGGTTGAGTGTACCCATATGGTTCATTCATCTTCAAAGTAGGTTCCGGGGCATAATAATGATTATTTGAAACCTTCAATACTGGATCACTAGCAGATCGAGAGAGTAACATTGTCGGACGCACAGTATAGGGGGAGCATCGGGTGGTGGAAGATCCACGAACACAGGCGCTGTTGGTGGCACCGGTTTAGTCGCGGGACTTTGTTGAGTAACTGCCAGGGGCACACTAGAAGTGCCAGGGTAATATTGCCGCGGAGTGAATCCTGGTGCGTGCTCTGGTGACTCAATAGGAATAGTGAATTGTGCCTAAGAGAGCGGTGGGCAATTGGGGATATTCCCAAGATCTTCAGGGAGTGGAGGAGGAGTCATGCCACTAGCCCATGCTCGATGCAGATCTAGCAATTGTTGTCTAAGTCTCAATACCTCATCATTGCGTTCTGAAGTTTCTTCCCTGGGATCCTGATCTGGATCAATGAGCGAATTTTCAATCTCCCTACTAGCCATGGAAAGCTTCGCTTTTGATTTAGTGAAGTATGGATGACTAGCCAGAGTGCTACAAACCAACCACTTATCTGAAAGAACATGCTTTTCAAAGACAAAACCCGTTAGGATTAGGTCAGGCAACAAGCATAAAAATCACATTGTATATATCCTAGGTTTATGCACATTTCTACTGGACTTTGAGGGTAATGAGGCTATTTTAACATCATCCCGACTTCCCCATTACATTATCACACCTCGTTCTTTCTGCTTTTCACTTTCACTTCTCTTCTTTTTCATCAATCTCTTCTCTTCCTCTTTTCTTCTCTTATTTCTCTTTATTTCTTTTCTTCTCTCGCTATCTCATTTCTTTTTATCATTCTTTATGGCTTTTGTTTTTATTTAAAAGAGGAAAATTGGGGAAAATCAAAGAAACAAAATAATTAGATTGAACCCAAAAGTAGGTTGCCTACGTATCATGTTGTACATGAATCAAATCTTGTGTAGTTCGGAGACATATGCATAAATATCACATAATTAAAGTTTTTTTTTGGCGAAAAACAAACAAAAGAAAGAACAAAGCAACATCACTACATTTCATTGAAGAGACGACTCAAACATACTTAAAATTTAAGACAACCTTAAAACTAATCAACGAAGACCAAACAACACTCTAGAACCACAGGATAACATGCGTAACATTCCTTATAAAGACCCTAATGTTAAAACAAACTGGACATCGACTTAACAAAGACACAATACTACAATGGCAGAAAAGCAAAGGACTTAAACTAAACAAAAGATAAGAAATGATCTTTCAAACTGGTGCGTCGTGTGATGACCCTGGCTGATATGGTCCTGTTCGTGAAATTATCTTTCTCCCACTCAAAATTTGAAGCATATCTTGCAAGGACACTTTGATATTTGGGAAGAAGCTTCTAGCATGTATTCCTGCCTCATAGGGAGTACACCTGAAAAGACTATTCTGACACCTTTCCACAGTTGCGAGCAAACCTGATAACTGAACTCTCAACGCCTCTACTTTGGTCCCCGTACCCTTATCATGAGGGTCATCAACTATTCATTCTTTCTGTTTTCTCCCTCTAAGCTGTGCTGGTAATGGCCTACTGATACCCCGAGGCATGGACTATAGCCAGATCTCATATCTCTGAGTGTACCCCGGATTAGCCAAACTTTGTTTGAGAGTGTCCACCCCTAGCTTTGTTGCATGCTTTCAGAACTGTTCGTATTTTCTCTCACCTAAGGCTTGGTCCTTGAAGTACTAAACATCCTTTAGAAGATCCACTACTGGTGGCACGTCTTGTGGCCTACCCAACTGGTGCATTACCCTAGAAGGACTGTATGGTCTAGTGCAATTGATCCCTAACATAACTAGAAGGAGCTGCATCTGACAATTAAATAAGATTATCTTTGGGTGAAGCCACAGATAAGTCCACAAGATGTTATCCTCGGTTCTTGACTAAAGAAATTCAATCCAAGCGTCGACTCCCATGGGTAGTGAGCATTTATCAAAGCGCAATCTGAGTTCCATAGATTTCACTCGATTGGGAACACAACGATCAACCACATCTGGTCTAACTAAAGAAGGCGCATGGAAATGCTCCATCATCCACAACTGCAATATCAGGTTACTGCCCTTGAAAAATATCATCCCCCCCTTCACTTCGGTTAAAGCCTTATATATCTCTTTTAAGATCATGGGTATGATAGTGAACTTGTCCTTTTGATTAGCGACCTTGTCCTTTTGATTAGCGACCTTGTCTTTTTGATCCTTATGAAATAGAGCCATCACCACAGATTGCAAACATGTATTAATACTTCTTTCTTCTTGCGGAAACACTAGAGTGCCTAACAGAGTGAGGGTGAAGACTTCAAGACGCTTTCTTTCCCACTTCTTCTTAGTCATATAAAATTCATCCCAAAAGTGGTCAAAACCTTCCAAGGACCCAAATCTAGCAAATAGAAAGTCTAAGGAAATCTATGATTGATTCAGACAACCCAAATGTCCGTTGTTACTCTTTAAACTACATCCTTGTTGAAACCTATTGCCCAAGTGATTCCGATCTCGGATCATACTTTTTGTCAATATAAGAAAAATGAAGCAGTCCAGATAATTCTACCAAAGTAGGCATCATTTCACACTTTCTGAACCTAAACACCAAATTACTAGGATCCCATACATCATCTATTAGATATGGATGGGGTGGGACATGCAGAAGTTCCGTAAGATCGCCTAATATCTTAATTAGCTCTTGCTTTTCAGCTTAGTTGAACGTGCCCCACCACTTGATTAACTTTTTGGGAACTTTGGAAACCATCAAGACTTTAGACCCTGTAGGCTTCATCCTGTAATAACAAACCAAACTTACAACTCAAAATTCAAAACAAGACAAAGAACTCTCGACCCTCGAGATTTTATCTTAAAAAAATGTCGTGTGACATGGAGGGATAGACTGACATATAACTCAAATCTACCGAATGGCCTTACCTAAAAAAAAAAATATTGTTTGGCTATGACCGGGCGACACAAGAACTAACAAAATGACCCGTAGCTAGTACGAAGATACCAACCTAACTAAAAGATTACTGGACCCACCGAGGGTTGCCTACGTATCCCGCCCCGAAGGACAGGAATCAGGTACGTGTAGTTCATCCAGAATTGACAACTAAGGATTAAAGGACAAACTAAACCCTGACTTAAGAGACAACCAAAGACGAACGACGAATCACGTTAAAAAAAATCTTTTTAAGTTTTCATTTTGACACTTAATAGAAAAATGACATCAACAACTATGAAAGGAACATCTTATTGGTATTTTCTCTATATGAAATGCATAAAACTTCAACCATCCTTTTTTTTTGAATTTTCCTTTTATAAAAAGCTCCTAAATAAAATCTTTTTTTGAAGTTTTCGAATTATGAATGCATTGCAAAGGAACAAAAGGAATTTTTTTTTGATGTTTCTGAGACAATGGGTGCAGAAGGTAAAAAAAAGCTTTCTGGATTTTTGGATTGTGAAAAGACAAAAGCCATAAAGAACTCTAAAATCTATGAAAATCTATTATTTTTTTTTCCGACTCATTTTTCTTGTTTTTTTTCTTTTCTTTTTTATTTCATCATTTCATTGTTTTTTTCAATCGCCTACACACTTTTACTTCTAACACGTGTTTTCCCCTAAATCAGTTCATCAATGACCACGTTACCCTCAGGGACACAACATTTAGCATGTAGGGATACTTTAGAGGTGACTCACCTACGAAGGACCAAGTAGGCCCCGCTAGGTATCAATATGATGCACATAAGCATGAACTAAAGGTTGACCTATGTTGGGGTTCACTAACAAGGCTGTTGGGGGAGGTATGGTCGATAGTGGTTGCGACAGCTTTCCACCTACTCCATACAACCTAATGGCTTCCCCCTCCTAGAATAAGGGTGACAAAATTATAGGTCGTGTATACACGTTTACTACGGACTTATTACCGAAAGAATGACTCGGGTTATGCACATGATGCCAGATATAAAATGGTAACACATAAAGTAAAAACTTTAAACAAAGAGCACATAGACACTCAATAATGATAAACAATAACACAAAACAACACAAAAAAATGTCTATACACCTATAGTTCCAAACTAAGCCGATACAACTCAAAAATAAGCTCGAATTCTAAAAAATCCCCAGCAAAGTCACCAGCTGTCACACCCCTTTTTAACTCCGAAAAGATTCAATTTTAGGTTTCAAAAGTTTTTTTAGTATCAAAGTGACAAAAGATTGAAAATTTGTTAGAAAAATAATTATTAATATTTTTATTCAGAGTCACCACTTAGCATAAATCGGGTGTGTCAAGTCACCTTTGGAAATTCTTTTCAAAACAGTTTGACTCTTTTAAACTGATCCACAAACAGAGATTCTGACTAAGGAATTTTGTTGATCGAGGGGAAGGTGTTAGGCACCCCTCGATCCCGTGGTTCAACCACGGTCGCTTGGTGGAGCGTATCGACTAATTTGACATCACGAATGTATAAACCACAAAAAAACACATAAAACAATCAATCAAACACATAAAAATAAAACAAATCCAAAATATAGTGTTCAATCATTATACAGTCAAAAAATAAAAAAAATGCAAAAATATAAATCCTATTCTAAGCTAATCCTAAAACTACGCTACAATGCCTTACCCGATGCTTCGGGCCTTGATCACGAGCCTCCTTTGCGTACATGATACTTTGGGGCATTCCCCGGTGAATAAGTATAATATAATCTCGAGGCATTCCCCGACGAATGAATACATCTTCAAATCTTGCTCGATAAAGTAGAAAGAACTATTCACACGCACATTCAAACATTCAACAAAACACCATTCCTTAAATTTGCCTACCCGACTTAGCATTTACCTACTAGATTCAATTTATCATAATTCCAACAAAATCAATATAATCAAAGATCCAAAAATTAACACGAATTTACTTCATCATGTTTAACCCCTCCTAAAATTCCTTTTAACACATGAACTTTAACATGAAAATAGTTATCAAGCCATATCAACATCGATTTCATACCAACAACTAGCTATTCAATAAACAACACCAAGTATCAACAAAATTCTCAATCAGTCATCGTCAAACACATAATGATAATAAGAGAGTAGAGTAGAGAATTGTACCTCAAAAGCTTTCAATTAACTTGAAAAGAAAGATGAGAGCCGCTCCGAGAACCTCAACAAACACCGAAATCTCAACTATGAATCAATTCGAGCACAAAAATCCCTCGAAATCTAATTCAAAAAGAGAACCCATGAAGGAAAGTGAATGAAATGTAACTTGGTATTGAGAAACGGAGAACCGAAACAGACCACAAAGAACCAACCAAGATAAACAATGTTCCCACCACTCCGATAAGCTCGGACAACAGCGAATATCGATAAACAAGGCTGATTCTTGTGATTTTAACATTTTCAGGCCGAATTCATCTGGAAAGCAAAAAAAATTAAGGAGATTTTGGCAAATTTTCAAAACTATGGTGATTTTAAAACCTGTGGAAAATGACACGACCAGCACAGTCGGTTCCGGCGAACTTCTGTCTGTTTTGATGTTCCCTAGCGACTGTGTAGCCAGACCAGTAACCAGACGCGACCTCTACCTCCCCTTTCGATTCTCAGCTCTATCTCTCACTCGATTTTACTCTATCTTCCCCTTCAATTCTCCAATTTGTCTCAGATATGTGTGTTTTAGGTATGTGTATCAGTGTCCTGTGACAAAGAAAAATGGAGTCTCTGGTAGCGTGTGTACCAGAGAAGATGACGGTGAGTATGAAAATGGAGGCTGTGTATGTGATGTGCATGATTTGGTTGTGTGCGTAAGATGATAAAGAATCAGCTAAAAAGACCATCAGCAAAAAAAATCCAATACCCCCTATATGCGTGCACTGTGTGTATATCAATACCCAAAAGGAATATGTCCTTTTTTATTAGTGGTAGGGCCCACTTCTATTTTTGTGTTATCTGGTATCTAAAAATGGATCCAATGATTATCCTCTATTTTTTATGATTTTTGGTTAAAATAAATAAAAAACATATGAGGAGAGGGGTAGGGTGGGGTGAGGTAGTGGTTAGGATGAGATAAATTTAGTTAGGGAGTTTGTTATTTTTTGTTCTTTTATGGAGAATTATGGAATGGTTGGGGTGCGTGGTAAAACAGGATAAGGTAATAAAGATAATTTTTTCACGGGACAAAATTACGTGTCTACAGTCGTCACACTTTCATTTCAAGTTCCATTCTCTAGTTAAAGCTGACGATGAGCCTGATAGCCTATCACAAGTCTAACGACTTATCAAAAATGTTGTCAGCCACACTTCTTTTCTATTTGCTTTTGATTTCAACTCTTTTACTTCCATCATTGTGGGTTCTCTTGTATCTTGACTTCTACTACAAAATCAAAGATAAAATAATCAAAAATGGAAAAAGTTGTGTAAGACCTTGCGATTATTTATAGCTAAAAAGCAGTAAATGTGTTAGCATTAGCTCACACATCATCCTTGAGGAGGGACTGGGCGACCCAAAGGAGCTAATGTGCTAGTAGCCTGAGTCTGGGTAAGAACATCCTTGTTTCCCTAGTTAGCATATGGACACTGTTTGATTTCATGAACCAACTTACCACAACCATAACAATCTTTCTGTCCCAAAAAGAACTTACTAGGATGATTCTTAGCACACTTAGCACATAAAGGATAACTATTTTTTCCACTCACTCTATTCTGAGACGTGGACATAGAAGTTTTACCCCACTGCTTTTGTCTAGATCTGGGGATAGATAAATGGCTGAAGATGGTGCTCGCATAGATGAGAGACCCTGAAACTATGAATGATTTCCCCTTCTAAACTTTGTTTGTCCATATTCAAACTGCCCGGTTCCAGCCTTCTTATTCCCTCCTCTCTCCCCTTTAACTTTTCTTTCTTAACCTGTGGAGCATAAATTATCAACCTAAAAAGATCCATATCCCGAATAAGCATGGAATTCCTACACTCCTTGACTACTAAACGAGATAATCCAGTAACAAACTTACTCATACTCGACCTAGGGTCATCCATCAGGTCAGGAGAATACTTAGACAACTGATTGAACTTAAGGCAATACTCTTTCACTATCATCTATCCCTACCTCAGGTTCATAAACTCCTCTACCTTTTCTTCTCTTAATTCACGTAGAAAGAATCTTTTTAGAAATGCATCCTGAAACACCTGTCAACCCATAGGAGCTTCATTCTAACCTATACCATTATTCCACATAACTACCCAGTCATATGCCATACCCTTCAGCCTAAATGATGCCAATTCTATACTCTCCTCATCAGTGACATGCATAATCTGGGTGATCTTTCTCACCTCATCTATGTAAATCTATGGGTCCTAACCTATTTTTGACCAAAAGAACTCAGGAGTATTCATTCTCATGAAGTCATAAATTTTGGCTGCTGCTAAATCACCGTTCTGCTGAAGGGGGACTACCGCCTGATGGGTGCCCAAAATTCAGCATGGGATACATTCTTATTCAGAGGGTCAGTAGGTTGGGGTGGATGGTTCTCATTTCTGCGTGCATTATCTCAGCAAGGAGGCATATTGAACTGTCACGTAAGAGCATGAGTTAAAAGCAGATAAAGACACTATAAGAATGATAGATTATGAAATAAAAGGATGATTTCCTAAAATTTCCCATAGCCTCTCCTTCATAAATGTGGCGCATGTCAAATCCATGATCAAGAGTCTATGTAACGCAGCTTGTCTGAAACCCTAGGATTTTTTAAACCTTAGGCTTTGATACCAAGTTTGTAACACCCCAAAAATGAGTCTTGAGACGTCATAGGTGATCCAAACTACAAGTAGTCCTGTACTAACAATGAAAGACTATTACTCATTATGAAGACCCAAGTAAAAATAATATATGTATGCAGTAAGATAAAAATACTGAAATACTGTCTGAATTGGACTGAGTTCAAATACAAATAATGTTTGGAAATACTTAACTAGGAAATCTGAATCAACCAACACTAAAAAACTGAAATGTATCCATTAGTCGGATAAGCCTTTAATACTACTACAAGAGAGTCGCTGATGATAGGCGTATTTACACGCCTATAGCACCTTAATTTACCCATATTTTAGCTAAGTTTTAAAGGACAAAGTATATAATTCCTGCACTTTTAGTCCTTTTTCCTGTAAGTGAGCTAACCTACGTGATTAGCAAGTTTTCAGGAATAAATGATGAAGATTTCAGAATTTTATGGACTGTTGGACGCCAAAGGAAACTTCACGAAAGAAGGAAGGCAGCTTCTGGAAGCTTGTGGACTGAAAGTGATGCATGGAGAACTTGTCCCGGGCAAAAACAGCATTTCTAATGACTTGGGGGATCTGTAGTAACTTAGTAGGATTAGGACAAGTATGCAGTAACCCAATAGGACTAGGACAAGGATAAAAACCCTATTTCAGTAGGACTAGGACAAGGATGTTATAAAAACCCTATTTGCTGTATTTTTCAGCAAGCTTTTTATTATTGACTCATTCATTAATTCAATTCGTTTTCATTCAACTTCCGCTCCTAATTCACGTTACAATTGTTAACAGAGAAAAATGCTAACTCGTGGGAAACACCAAGAGGAAAAACGTCAACCTTGTTGTGACGCCACACTCCTCTCCAACGTGAGATCATTCTAGTTTTGATATGATGATGATGTTTATTGTGATCTCTGTTGCGCTCATGAGTAGCTAAACTTCTCTGTTAGGGTTATGGAAGCCTTATGATATACTATCTATTACTATGAGTTTGTGAAATCGTGACGCGCATGCTGCTTATATCATTACTCTCTTCATCTTAATTGAATTCTTGTGGTTGCAAAAATATAGAATACGCCAGTATAGCATTAACTTGTTCGAAAGAAAAGTTACATGTCCGGAAAAGAGAGAATGACAAGGAAATAGGGCTACCAACCCCTGTTTAAAAGTTAGTGCCGTAACTGGATTAACCTCTTGGAGAATTCGTACCATTAGTATACGCTTTAAGCTCGAAAGAGTTAAAGTGATATAATCCTTGATGGTAAAAAAACACTAGGATTTACCATAGAATACAAATCTCTGTAAGCGCATGCATCTCTGAATTCCGCATAACTCATAGCCAATAGATATGTAAAACTCATAAGGTGGACATAACCCTAACTTACAATTCTCATTGATTAAAATCTTACTAAACATTCCGTTTTTACCTTTCTCTTTTGATAATTTTACTTCACTTATAAAATCCCCCCTTTTTTTCCGCAGAACTTTCACCAAAAGTCTACTAATCGTTGCATACTTAGTGACCGAGTATTCCCTGTGGGATTCGACACCCAACCCAGTTGGGTTCTATATTTGACAACGACCGCTTACACTCTTATGAGTGCTGTAGTTTGAGCGTTATCAAATTTTGGCGCCGTTGCCGGGGAATACGGTTGTCAACTAAGTTTGTGATAATTACTAGACCCTTAGGTCAAAGATTCTCGTATTTTACTTTTAGTTGTTGTTTTTGTTTTCTGCAGGTTCTGTTGAGTGCATGCCAAATACTCGTAGTTCTGGTCAGCCATTATTACCCATAAATCCTGAACCTCAACTTATTGGCAGAATGGATGCACAATGTGACATTGACAGAATTGCGGCTCAACAGGAGCCGGCTAGACTAGCTGCACTGGCAGCTGCTCAAGTGAATCAACATTGATAACCCAGGTCAGGCAACAAATCCTGATGATGAGGACCTGGGTGATGACGAGTTACTTAATCCACGACGTGCAGATGAGGTGGCAGCGCCTGTGAACAGGAGAGATCATTAAGATAGAATGAGACCTGACCGCCGAGCTGTGCAGGCCCCTTTTGATGATGATGATAACGATCTTGATGAAGCTGGTGCCACAGGGGCTATTATTCCTCCGCCCTTGGCACCCGGAGCTAAGTTCAATATCACCAGCACCATGATTCAGTTATTGCAGCTCAAGGGGTTATTTGGTGGAATCACAAGAGATGATCCGAATATGCATCTGATCAACTTTATTTCAACATGCAAGTCGTTTGACAATTCAGGAGTTGGGAAGAATGCAATTCGGCTGCGCTTATTTCCATTGTCTCTGTCTGGGGAGGCAACTCTATGGTTGAACGGGCTAACTCCTGATTCTATTACTAATTGGAGGCAACTGAAAGACGCTTTCCTAGAAAGATTCTTTCCGCCATCCAAGAGAGCACTGTTGAGAGATGATATCAGCAATTTTCGACAGCTTCCAACTGAAGCTCTCCACGAAACATGGGAGAGGTTCAAGAAGAAGCTTATGCGGTGCCCAAACCATCAGATGATGAATATCCACTTGATGGAGATATTATATAGGGCTTTGAACTCAGTGACAAAGCCAGTGGTTGATAACGCTGCAGGTGGGTCATTCATGGACCTTACTTTCATTGAGGCAAGTGATATGCTGGACTATATGACAAAGAAGAGTAGAGCCTGGCATACCAGGGATGCAGAGGTAGCAAGCTCTAATTTATCTGTTGGCATGACTGCAGAACAGAGGCGTAGATAAGAGGAACGTGACCAAGATATGACTCACATGAAAACGCAGATGGATCTTCTTACCAAGTATTTATTATCAGGGAAGACCGAAAAGGTTAAAGTCGTTGTATCACAGGGAAGATATGATTCCGATTCTGAGGGGGAAGCAAATTACTTGAATAATCAGGGGGTTTCCGAGGCACTGCCCAAGGAAACCAAGGTCGGAACTATTATGATAAATCTGGATACAAGGACCACGATCAAGGTGGTTGGAAGAATAAGACTGACAGGAGTAGTTTGTATGTTCCTCCTGGAAATCGTGAGGCTGTGGTGTCTGGCTCTGGGAAGATATCCATGGAAGATATGATGGCTAAGCTGTTGAAAGGGGTGGAGGCAACCAATATGGGCGTTACTAAGGTAAAGAATGATTTTTCATCAATAAATCAATTGGTTGACTCGCATTCTACTGCAATAAAATAGATGGAGCAACAATTGAGTCAATTATCAGCGGCATTAAATCAAAGAAAAGCTGGAACACTACCTAGCGACACAGTGCAAAATCCAAGGAATGATGGATCGTGTATGGCTATTACTACCCGGAGTGGTAAAGTGTTGGAAAATCCATCCAAAGGAAAGCAGGTGGTTGATGATATAGCAGAGAATCTTGATGAAGCTGAGTTTGAAGATGCCGTAGAAGCTGAAGTGAGTGCTCATGATGTTACACCTAGACGTCACCAGCCTGAAAAGAGTGATAATCGGAAGCAAGATAAAAAGAAAGTGGTGGAGAAAACGATTCCTCTTCCACCACCACCTTTTCCTCAGAGACTGAAGCAGAAGGCTGATGATACTCCTGAAAAGGTTGATAATCGGAAGCAAGATAAAGAGAAAGTGGTGGAGAAAACAATTCCTCTTCCACCACCACCTTTTCCTCAGAGACTGAAGCAGAAGGCTGATGACACTCCTAAAAAGGTTGATAATCGGAAGCAAGATAAAGAGGAAGTGGTGGAGAAAACGATTCCTCTTCCACCACCACCTTTTCTGCAGAGACTGAAGAAGAAAGCTGAGGACACCAGGTTCAATAAGTTTATGACTATGTTAAAGAAGATGACCATTAATGTTCCTTTGGTAGAGGCGCTAGAGAAAATGCCTGGGTATGCAAAATTTATGAAGGATATTTTAACAAAGAAGCGGGTAGTAAGCTATGAGCCGACAGATAATATTCATCATTGCAGTGCAATTGCCACAAGGTCCTTAGTACAGAAGAAGGCAGACCCTGGTGCTTTCACTATTCCTTGCACGGTTGGATCTATGAATTTTGCTAAGGCATTGTGCGATTTGGGAGCTAGCATCAATTTGATGCCACTATTCATCTACAAAAAGTTGGGGTTGGGCGACCCTACACCAGCCAATATACGACTCGTGATGGTAGATAGGTCGGTAAAACGACCTGTGGGTATCTTGAATGATGTGTTGGTGAAGGTGTCTACCTTCATTTTTCCTGCAGACTTTGTGATTTTGGATTGCGAGGTGGATTCTGAAGTTCCCATAATCTTGGGACGTCCTTTCCTTGCAACATGAAGTGAGCTTATTGACATGAGAGCTAATGAGATTTTATTTCGGTTGAATGACGAAGTGGTCCGCTTGGATATATGTAAAGCAATAAAGAAGCCCAGCGATATGAATGTGTTCTTCGTAGCTGATGTTCATTATGAGGATAAGAAAGCATTATCTGTAGAGAAACAGCTTACTGTTGAGCCATTGTCTGTTGCGCTGCTAAATGTTGAGCATGAGGACGATAAAGATTATAAAAAAACTATGTGTGCTCTAACAGAAATAGGGTCCTATTCTCATACTCCTAAGCAGCCGGACCTTGATCTTAAGAATCAACCATCACCAACAGCGAAGACTTCCATTGAAGAGTCCCCAGTGCTAAAATCGAAAAAGCTCCCCAATTATCTAAGGTATGCGTTCTTGGGAAATGGAAATACACTTCCGGTGAGTGTGGCAGATGATTTCAGTGAACAACACGTAGAGGCTCTCATCTCTGCTCTGAAGAGATACAAGAGAGCTATGGGTTGGACTATTGATGATATAATTGGTATCCCTCCTGGGATATGTATGCACAAGAGTCATATCGAAGAAGATTGCATGCCTACAAGTAAGCATCAGTGTCGTCTGAATCCATTCAGAAAATGATGCCCCATCTATCTCAATGAAGTTTAAGTAATCGAGATAGCTATGTCGTGCCGCGACAATAAATCAAGCGCTTGGTGGGAGGCAACCCATCATTTTTAATTATTTTGTTTTCTTAAGATTTTGTCGATCCACGACCAAAACTAAGGCGCTTGATGGGAGGCAACCCATCGTTCTAATCGTTTTTGTTATTTTTGAGTAAGTGTAGGTGCAAGATGTATAAAGGAGGAGCTTGGTCCCAAATTTTGATTTGAAAGTGAGCAATATTAAAGGTGGTAAGTGAATAATGAAAGAGGAAAAGGCTTTCGGTTAGGCATTGCCTATACAAATCTAGGCAATGGACAAGGCAAGGCCTATGTAAATCTAGGCAACGGACAAGGCAAGGCCTATGCTATGGCCTTTGTTCTCTGAATCTACAATGCCATAGCATAGGCGCCGCCTATGCCCAACAATGCCATAGCATAGGCACCGCCTATTCTCAACTAGACAAAGAATTAGGCGCCGCCTATACCAAGAATAGGCAAAGCTAACGGCGCCGCCTATGCCATTGCCTTTGCTCTCTGAATCTACAATGCCATAGCATAGGCGCCGCCTATACCAAGAATAGGCAAAGCTAACGGTGCCGCCTATGCCATTTCCTTTGCTCTCTGAATCTACAATGCCATAGCATAGGCGCCGCCCTTACCTCCCAAATCTCTCAAAACTTTTCCTTTTTCTCATCTAACCTTGCATGATCATCTTCCGAGGCCATCACCAAGTAAGATCTTCTTTTATATTCCGTAATTATTACAATAATACGCCTATAATGATTTGTTAAATCTTGAAGTAGTATTGGTGATTTGAATATGGTTGATTTGTTGTGATACAACTAAGTGAGTGGAAGAATACATAAGGATGTTCTAGACTTTGTTCCAACTTGTAGTTGATTTTGATACACTGTCATACTTTTGTGAAATCGACATGGTGAAGTGATTGCATAAACGTCAAAAATTGAATGCTTGGAAGCTTGAACAACTCATCCATCAAGATTGAATACAAGCACATAATGTTGTGATTATTTCTGTGTCATAACTTGATACAATCTCTATGTAGTAGTCTTGTTCAAAAGGTACAACAATCCACACATGAAAGTATAGTCAAGATTACATAGAGTTGGAAAGGATAGTAAGATGACATGAAAGTATGACTGTGCTGAACATATTGTTGGAACATATCGCCCAAATATATGACGATGAAGTCTGAGTAGTCGACATCACTCACTTAATTAGTCTGTGCCAACAACTTAAGTGTGGGGTGGTGCCATTACTGTTTGTTTATCAATTGAATCTTCTAAGATAAAGTTTACATGACTCTATTAGCATCTCAGGTAGAATGGCCTCAAAAGGACGACAAGAAAAATAAAAAGTATCCATCTCACAGAAAGTTTAGGAAAGCGGAAGAAAAGAGCAAACTGAATCCTCCTCGCTACAAATACCTCAACGCACTTTTGGATCAAATGGGGTACAATTTGAAGAAGCTCTGAGGATGACGACTCTGATGATGATTCCGACGCAGGGGGTATGACCCCCGACATAGAAGATGAGTCCGACTAATCAGGTTCTTCTTATTTATTTTCCACTGAGGGCAGTGTGTCCCGTCTAAGTGTGGGGTGCTGGTATTTGCATGCTATATTTCTTTATCTGCATTTGCATTTATTTATGTTTGGTTGTTTGATTTAGTTAGTAGTTAGTAGAACTTTTTTTTTGCATGAAATTATTCTGATAGGCGGCATGGTATTATGACAAGAGTTTGTGCTAAAATCATTACTGTTGAGACGTTTAGGCTCTAAGTGTGACTCACTGTGTGATAAGAGTGTGGTTTAATTCCTTCATCGGTTGGGTCAAGCGTCTATACTACTCCCAATAAAGTTGACCATGTGCCTTGTGTGTGTGAGGTTATAGTATATTCTGTGTTTGTGGCTGATGCTAGAACTTGTCTGGTGTGTGTGTGAAGCGAAATAAAGAATGTGAGTTTAGGAGATGATTTAGGCATTTCTTTGGCAACCTGTGATTGTTTACCCTCGTTTTACCTACCCGTGGAGATTATCTTAGTTAACCCCCTTTGAGCCTTTAGCTATTTTCTTTGACAACCTCATATGTAAGCCTATCCATTTTTTCAAGACCATAATTTGATCCAAATTCCTAAGCGCTTTAAATTGTAAAGTCATGTGACAAAATAAAAGGAAATTGGGTGAGAGTGATGCCTTAAAGTGAATTGGTACTTGAATTTGTTATGAAAAATAATGGCTATTATAGAGGTGTGTTATAAAAAAAAATGATGAATGAAAAATGAAATGAAAAAAAAATAAAAAAAATACAAAGTTGATTCTATTGAATAACAAAAGAGGTGAGAAAGGGTGGTAGATAAAAGAAAGGTAGCAAGGTTGATTAAAAGAGAGTGTTAATGGCATAATGTGATGTATTAAAGTGCTTAGGAACATAGTCACTATTTCTGGCCAAAATAGTCCTACCCGTCCCTTAGCCTACATTACAACCTGTAAAGACCTATTTGATCCTAAGCTTAGCATTCTGATATTAGTAAAGCATTACACTAAGGGAAAACTTATGGTCATCAGTTGCAACATATGAATTCTTTGTGAGAGTGAGAGCAAGGATAATCTTATACCCATGTTCTGAAAAATGCAATACTTGTGAGTGATTATGGGTAATATCTTATGTGAGACACACATGGTTGATGAGTTTTGGGTAGTCTTGTATGATTCTTTGTGCCTTGACTTTTGAATACGAATTAACCATCATCACGAGTCTATGTTGGAGGTTGAATTGTTTCTAGAAGTGATTAGAAAACTACTCTTGGTTAATAATTGTTGTGCCTGTCTTGTTGAACATTTTGCGTTGTTACTGTGAAACCCTAAGTAGATGTTTATATGGACATGATATATTGTTCGAGGACGAACAAAGCTTTAAGTGTGGGGTGTTGATGATAGGCGTATTTACACGCCTAAAGCACCTTAATTTACCCATATTTTAGCTAAGTTTTAAAGGACAAAGTATATAATTCCTGCACTTTTAGTCCTTTTTCCTGTAAGTGATCTAACCAACATGATTAGCAAGTTTTCAGAAATAAATGATGAAGATTTCAGAATTTTATGGACTGTTGGACGCCAAAAGAAACTTCACGAAAGAAGTAAGGCAGCTTCTGGAAGCTTGTGGACTGAAAGTGATGCATGGAGAACTTGTCCCGGGCAAAAACAACATTTCTAAATACTTGGGGGATCAACAATAACTTAGTAGGATTAGGAAAAGTATGCAGTAACCCAATAGGACTAGGACAAGGATAAAAACCCTATTTCAGTAGGACTAGGACAAGGATGTTATAAAAACCCTATTTGCTGAATTTTTCAGCAAGCTTTTTATTATTGACTCATTCATTAATTCAATTCTTTTTCATTCAACTTCCGCTCCTAATTCACGTTACAATTGTTAACAGAGAAAAATGCTAACTCGTGGGAAACACCAAGAGGAAAAACGTCAACCTTGTTGTGATGCCACACTCCTCTCCAACGTGAGATCATTCTAGTTTTGATATGATGATGATGTTTATTGTGATCTCCGTTGCGCTCATGAGTATCTAAACTTCTCTGTTAGGGTTATGGAAGACTTATGATATACTATCTATTACTATGAGTTTGTGAAATCGTGACGCGCATGCTGCTTATATCATTACTCTCTTCATCTTAATTGAATTCTTGTGGTTGCAAACATATAGAATATGCCAGTATAGCATTAACTTGTTCGAAAGAAAAGTTACATGTCTGGAAAAGAGAGAATGACAAGAAAATAGGGCTACCAACCCCTGTTTAAAAGTTAGTGCCGTAACTGGATTAACCTCTTGGAGAATTTGTACCATTAGTATACGCTTTAAGCTCGAAAGAGTTAAAGTGATATAATCCTTAATGGTCGAAAGACACTAGGATTTACCATAGAATACGAATCTCTATAAGCGCATGCATGTCTGAATTCCGCATAACTCATAGCCAATAGATACGTAAAACTCATAAGGTGGACATAACCCTAACTTACAATTCTCATTGATTAAAATCTTACTAAACATTCCGTTTTTACCTTTCTCTTTTAATAATTTTACTTCACGCATAAAATCCCCCCTTTTTTTTCCGCAGAACTTTCACCAAAAGTCTACTAACCATTGCATACTTAGTGACCGAGTATTCCCTGTGGGATTCGACACCCAAACCAGTTGGGTTCTATATTTGACAACAACCGCTTACACTCTTACGAGAGCTGTAGTTTGAGCGTTATCAGTCGCTGGGACAGACCCCAGCTAACTCAAACCGTCAGATATGACTAGATAAACAAATTCAAAAAACTAGAAATCTGAATAACTTGGTCTCAAAACTATAAGGACTCACCAACTGTTAGGATATAGAAAGGGATGCTCTAGGTCAATCACGTTGATGACTGAGCACCTGAATCTGCATTATGAAACAATGTAGCACATAGACATATATGTGGATCGGTACTTTTTAAATGTATTAAGCATGTGGGGGTGAATCAATAAGTAAAACAATATCTTAACATTTACATCTACTCATAAAATAATGCATACTAAATGTAAATGGCTCACATTAGCTTGAATAACTGAAAACTGAAAATCATAATTCATGAACAATAAAGTATACTATATAAATATTTTGATCTATAACATTTAGTTCTAAAAGCTGTACTTGTAATCTATTTTCAATTTATGCAAGCTAAGTGTAAAAGGAGTCACCTTTGTATCTGTAAACTAAGAGCAGAAATATCATGGCTAATGACTTATGTAAAACAATATCTAAATGAAATCTTGAGCCTTTACACTTAGTTTCTAAAAACTTTTCTATTATTCTTTTTTGTTAAGGTTACACTTTTTTTTATAGAGAGGCTATTCTAACCGACATGTACTATGTAAGCTATCATAGTGTCCAGCGTCTAGTTCTCTTATGGAAAAACCTCACATTCGGGAGAGAAGTCATACTCTTGCCTAGGAGTATAACCTAATTTAAGTTATCGCATCTATAACTTTCATCCATATAGAAATGGGAATAACATGAATAATTAGTACCTACATTGGCTTGTAGTTCTGGGGCATGTAAACATACTCAACTCGGTGCTAAACACTACTTTCTTTAAATTTGTATGCTCATTCTGTAGGAAATCCACTTTAAAATCTAGCATAATGGTTTGTAATTAAACCAGTTATGTATCTGTCTATTTTAACTGGTAAAAAAAACTAATCTATTTCCTGTAAACTGTAATAAAACTGTAATGTCGATTCCATAGCTAAGCTGAGGATCAAAAGATCAAATCTTTCTCAAAATCTAAAAATAAGATAGTCATAAGGTGCTTAAGAGCAAAATCTTCTCAAAATATCAATACTTAACTTAGGGCTTACTACCTATGCTTTAAACTCATATCAAATCATAAAAAATTTCATGCTCAATAATCAAAATATTGAAATTCTTGCATAATTCTTGTCAAGATAGTGAAATTGAACTCTCAATGAATACAAAATAATTTCACATGCATAAACATACAAAAGTAGAGATGCAATTAAACATTTAATCACGTGTAACATCAACATCTTCAAATAATGATAATTGGGTATGAACCCTAAACTGTAAATCATATAATTTCATGTAAATTCAACTTTAAAAACTAGTTTTAGGCACAAGGATGAAAGAATATCCTTGTTCATAACCCCACATTCCTTGCTTGACGAATTGAATGTAAAATCTTGGACTTTTGAATCTATAATGGTGTTCTTGAACCCAAAACTTTTGATTATAGGCTTTCTTGGAGTAGGAGTTATGGAATAGTTCTTGATTCTTGGAGCTAGGGTTTTTGTTTTTGGAGAAGAAAAAGATGAATAATAAAGCATCTATGCTATTTACGGCTAAAATTGTATGTTTTGGGCAGATTTGGGTGAGGGTAAATGACTCAATTGCCCTCATAAATCCGTCATTTAACAACACAAAAATTGGGTACCAACGCGATCAGTGACACATCGCGTCACTTATTTTGACGCGATTAGCTACGAGTCTTGTTGCCTACCCGACGTGGCCACCAACATAGTGCATTTACATCTCATTGATGTTCTATTCTGGCCAACCAAACATCCCTTAAACCTTTTCCAAAAACTCCAAAACTCACCCCGAAGATACTATGGACTACCCTGATCATGAAATAACTTTGAAATTGACATTCCAAAGTCGAGAAGGTCAATAATAAAATCGTCAAATTTTAGAGGCGGAAAATGAGACTAATTCTTCAACACTTAGCAAAAAGTTCAGGTCCTAAGTCTCTGGTGTGCCTCTTTTGAGCTGAATTGAACTAGAATGAATATAGGGTATTACACCTGCTTGGCACATAATTACGTTAGGGGTCCACTTGTCACCCACCTTTTCTTTACCCTTATTTCTCTCTTTTTATTCTTTTATTGCTCATTCTGGTTGTGTGCGATTTCTTATATTCTTGCTTTTTCATTTTTCTTTTTCTTTTTTTGATATTTTTTTTTTCATTTTACCACACCCATCCCAAATTTTTTTGTTTTTTTACACCCTTATTCATACCCACTTCTAACCACTCACCCATAGGATAGCCACTCTCAATATAGGTAATTTTTCTGAGTTGAGGTGCATAATGTCTAAGGAGGACCAGGACGAAAACAAGTTCATTATATTTCAAATGGGAAGGTGAAAGGCGAAGAACAAAAATAGTTTATATAGGATCAAAAGAGGGATCAAGAGATACTTATTCATATTTGAAAGGTTATATAGGCTAATAGTGGACTAATTCAAGAGTGGTTTATGATACTTTCCTGACCAACTATCCTGTAACCCATGCAAGACTAATCGAGAAATTTTTGGATTCAATACACAATGCAAACCAAGTAAGCATCTCACTATTGCAAAAGTTTATATCACCAACTACTACCTACTTGGTGTATGAAAATTCTATCTATGATTATTATGTGTCTAATCCTACTGCCATAACAAGATTCACAATGGTCACATATATATGCACATCACACAGTTCAAAAATAATTTTTTCAGAGGGGTATCATTTTTCTAACACATCAAAACAAAATGCATCCACTGCCTTAGGTAATTATATTTCTCCTTGTTATACAAAAACAACATAAAAAATTATGAAACAAACACAATACGACACAATATTTCCTAGACATGACAGTTTTACTATCATACCGCTACTGATGTGAAAAGAAGCACGACAATAGAAACCTGTGGCGACTATGTAAATACATACCTAGGAGGTACTAGGCATCAATCTTATGCTCATCCCCATCTAAGGGCATCTCAATTAGTAGTGATGGTGCTAGTGGTGAGGAACTACTAGAAGATGCACCCACCATAATATCATCTTGTTGCACCACATCATTTTCTCTGGACACCCTAGAACCAGGAGTGGCCATTTTTAGATCTTGATCAAAGGAAATAGTGGGGTCTTGTAGATCCTTATCTTAGCTGTCTTAGTCCCAACCTCTAGGAACATCTCCTCCCCCACAAACAAATCAAAGCGCCTCAAGACGCGCAGTTCTATCACTTAGGTAAATGAAGGCATAGTGGAAAGAATTTCTAGAATTTATCTTTGAGTGAGAGAGCATACCTTTTCTTATTGTTTGGCCACCTAATCATTAATCTCACCTAGATCAGGAGCTTATACATCTCTGAATTAAGCTGATACCACCCCTCAAAATCATCTATCTGAGTATGCAACTCACTAGTGAACTACAATATCTCATGTTGAAGTATGTGTATCCTAGTTTCATCACTCTATGATATCATACAGACTTAAGGCCGAATATGTGCATATAATGATACCAGCTAAGATTCAACATTAGTTAGGCGGGTAGTAGTCACATCTTGCCACTCCACTAGGCTTTGTAAGAGTTCATAGGGTACTGTAATAAATCCTACAGTTATGATAATGGAATTAGGGTGAGGAGAAAATAAGATGCCTCAACTGGCTCAGAAATGGAGGCTGGGGCTAAAGTAGAAGTATCTAGGGTCACTCCCCCCTCTTTATCAACATCAGGCTCAAATCACTTATTCTCTATCAACATTAATACCCAAATAATGAACATCCATATCCGCCCTATCAACGTTCTTTGTCGGAACTGAATGCCCTTTAAAATAGTTCGATATCTCATTTAGAGGTGCTAAAGCACTCTATGCAAGGACAATGTTTGTTGGATCCTTGATAAAACTAGTATGGGCAATGCTCATCACTTTTAACCATCTATCAATATCTAGAATTATAGGCACACCTGCCTTATTACCTAATCTCTGGATCAGGCAAGGGAAGAAAAGAGTGGTCATGTCTCTTAATGCCCGCTCATGCGTCTTATATTCGATAAATGCTTTAACGTAGAGCTCATCCTACTATCAAATTAGAAACTAGTGTATATCTATCCTATCTCAACATGTTATCCATGGCATTTGGACATAATAAAAAACAAAACACAATCTATCAAAATTTTATGGTAAAATAAAGCATCACCTTCTTAATCTCTGCCCTACCCTCAATCTAGGGGGAATCGTTACCCACATCTATGATATGGTTGGCAATACACCATGCTAATCCTAAAATCTACTTTCTAAAATCAACATCCCTCTTCCTGTATCTATCTTGCAAAAATCAAAGCATGTATTCACATTCTGCAGTAGATGCTGGAGCCAAATGGTCAGGTCCAAGTAGAACTCGATGGATGGCCACTACTGAAAAGTCAACCTAAACTCCTATCACTAGTGTATTATCTAATTGGGGATTCTCTACGCCTCTACAACCTACGGGTGTGTTCAAAATAGCCGTGGTAGATCAGGAAGCATAAAACTCCCTTACCAAGGCCACACTGTAATATCCCTAGGGCTGAGTAAACCACCCTATCTGGTATCACTCAAAAGAGGCCTAGAGGTATGGTTACCCTACTAGCACTAATAAATCAAATCCCCTATCATTTTCAATTGTCCTATTAGGCTGACCTTCTTTAGTAAAAAATTTATTTTGCTCATAAATCACCCACATCCCTTTTACAAACCACCTCAAGTTTATCTCAGCTAGGGGTACCACCAAGATATGTGTAGAGATAGATACATGTTTAGCTAGTGGTATACAGTGTCAGATGGTGGTGGAATAGGAGGTTGATAATCCTATGGTGCCTGAGTTGTACCTTTCTCAGATTGGTGTACTTTTGATGCTGATTGGTTGGTCGAAACTGATTCATCTTCTGACCCCGCCTCAGACTAAGGGTCCTGTGTGGACTCCTCCTTAATTGTACCAACAACTTTCCCAAACTGAACCACTTCTCTGGATCTTGACTCCTCTTTAGAAGTAATCTTTCCCTTTTTAGAATGGGGGAGAGTGCGGTGGTGATGTCCTAGATGACTTCATCCTCGACCTAGGGAATGATCTTGCTTCTAACATTTAAGCCTCTTCCTATGTATATGTGGGTTGAATGCCCCAACTTTTTCTGTTCTAGGAGCTGAACTCCTAAGGTGGCTGCAATAATGGCTGTAGTTACAGCTTGTCTCTAGAAAATAGTCTGTAGGGCTGCTGGTCTATTCGAGGCTACCTGGTTCTCCTCCACTGAGACACTATGCTTAGAGGACTTGTCCCAAAGCCTCGATAGTCCTTCCTTCTTCTGGTTAACCTTGAGTGCCACAATAACTAAAATATTAGTTGTTAGTACTTGAATGACAAGAGGGGAATGAAAAATTTGAAAAAAATCCAATTTCTTAGGGTATGCACCTACGAAGGCGACTTATAGGATGTAGGTTCCACTTACGACCCATAGGTGACTTTCGTAGGTTCCAGAAAAAGCCATACATTTTCAAGGCTTTAGATTTGACATCTACTAAGGCATATATAACCTATAAGTGCTATTTACGAGGCTCATGGGTTCCACCGTAGGTACCCTTCAGAGGTTACTTTATTTTTTCAAAATTTCACACCCCTATACAATGTACTTAGCTCATTCAAGTCCAATTTTGCTCACAACAACTTGTAGCAATTTAAAAACATAGGTATGGCCCACAAAAATTAGGGTTTTAATCAACTTTTTCAAATTCTAATTCCATTTAGGGCATGATCACAAATTATACATTCAAGAACAGTGCACTAATTCTGATTATTAGATTATTCTAGGATCCTACAAACAAGATGATTGAGTTTTACATAATTTGTAAGCATATTAGAGTACCAACTCATATTTTATTTGTTAAAGCACAATAACTACTAGTAGGAGCCAACAAATTTACCTTGATTGTAGTGATAAATACAGAAGAATAAAAACTTGGATTTAAAACCCTAGCCTTTAAATGTTCTTATGTGTGTGCAGATGATGGACTAATAGGGAGGTTTGAATTTTATAGAATTATAGAGAAGTTAGAGAGTTTAAATTTTGGAGGGAGTTAGAAAATTTGAGAAAATGGGACATAGAAGTTGGATTATGTGTTTTAAAACGTGTTGGCAGGTCGGTTCGTGTCAGATCCACTTGGGTTAAGTCTAGATTTTGAAAATTTTAACCCAGTTTTTTTCTATCACTTACGGCGACCCATAAGTTCCTCATACTTCTCATAAGTTGTAGGTCATAGGTGATGAAAAAAATTTGACGAAAAAATTTTGTCCGTCTGAACTTTTGTTCTGACACTTATAAGATCATAAGTAGTACTTACGATCCCCAAAAATGGGTTCGTAGGTAAAAGTTCAGAGACCCCAAAATGCTCAGATTTTTACTTTGAAAGTTATTGCATTACTTACCTGGCTTAAGTCGGACTTATGAACCCCCATAAGTGGGTCAATAAATCCCCTTACTTGGAATTTTTTGAATTTTTGAATGTTTTACCATGTTCCAGGAGGTTTCTCATGTTTTAACACTTCGAAAAAGAAAACAATGTTAATACTAAAATAGTTGGTTGTCTCTCACCCAGTGCTTTATTTAACATCATGAAATTATGTGGCTATGCTGGTTACTCAGACTTCACCAACCATCCCTTGGTTTGCCTCCCATGAAGCACCTGATTTAACGTCGCGACATGACTCGGTTTCCTTGGCTACTCAGTCTTTGCCAAGGCTTACATCAACAATCACTTTCAACTCATTAGCATCACCTAAATAGTACTTGACATACTTCCATCTCACCTTGAACAAGGCTTCACCATATTATTTAAGATTAAGCGCTCCATGTAGAAATTGCCTAAGCATGGTGAATAGTCCATATCACCTAGACTTTAATTTTTCATGAAACAAGTAAAGGATTAAATTATATAACAAGACCATATCACTAGGATCAAAATCTATCTTCTCAATATTCTTTTCATCAAAAAACATAATATTTGTATAGAGCAGAACTCTCTTAAGAATAGAGCGGGAATTTATCCAACTAATTAACCTTGCTCATTCTAAACTTATCTACATCATGCCACACCAAATTGAGACTTTTAAACAACTATAGTGCATTGTGATCAAGTTCAACCAGCCAGTGGCATGCCTTATCATACATATGTTGATATGGAGAGGCACATATGAGGGTCTTAAAATCTGTCCAGTTGGCCCACAATGCATCATATAACATCCTTGACAAGTTAGTCCTATTGGCAATCATAGTCTTTACTAATATTTACTTGATATCTTTATTGGAGACCTGAACCTAACCACTCATCTGATGATGATAAGGTTTTGCCACCTTATTCTTCACATCATATATTTTTAGCATGGCCTTGAAAAGGCAATTACAGAAGTGAGACCTGCCATCTCTAATAGTTGCATGTGGAATGCCCAACCAATTAAATATGTTCTTTTTAAGGAAAAAAGTGAAACTTTGATCCTCATTGTTGGGAAGCGTAATCGCGTTCATTAACATGAAAACATAGTCGACATTCATTAGAATGTACTTCATCCCACAGGAGCTAACAAACGGACACATGAAATAAATTCCCCATAGATCAAACAATTCCAACTAAAAGATAGGTATCATGGGGAGTTCATGTTTCCATGAGATATATTCTTTTCGTTGACACTAGTCACAACCTTTAGCATAGTCATGAGAATCCTTGTAGATAGTTGGAAAATCATACCCACATTATAGAATTTTATGGGTTGTGCGGGTACCACCATGATGTCCCCTAACTGGTGATGAATGAAAAGCCTCAAGGACGTTCATCATCTCCACCTCAGGAATACATCTATGAATAACACCACGTATACAAATCAAAAAGAGATAAGGCTCATCCCAGAAAATTTTATTACCTCAAGCATGAACCACTTTCTCTGTAGGAATGACAAATCTTCCAGAACAATATCACTTGCCAAAAAGGTGG
The DNA here is from genome assembly GCA_030864215.1 of Capsicum pubescens. NCBI lineage: Eukaryota > Viridiplantae > Streptophyta > Magnoliopsida > Solanales > Solanaceae > Capsicum > Capsicum pubescens. Next base: position 39,951,007 of record CM061542.1, on the reverse strand, counting down.
CAAAATCAATGAACTAGGAGATTCAGTCTTGAGATGCTGCAAAGACCCGCTCATCATGATAGTTTCTTCTATGTCAAGTTCATCCCTAACTTCTGCATTGCCTCCTCTTCAAGGTGAGATAAGTGATCAGCAACCTGGTTCTTAGCACTATTTCGATCTTTGACCTCAAAGTTAAAGTCTTATAGCAAAAGGACCCAATGTATCACCCATAGTTTAACATCTTTCTTCGACATTAGATACCTTAAAGTTGCCTCATCCTTGTGCACTATGACTTTTGTCCCTATTAGATAGGACTAGAACTTTTCAAAGTCAAAAATCACTGTAAGAAACTCTTGCTAAGTGACTATATAGTTCTTCTGTGTGGAGTTTAATGCCTTTCTATCATAATAGATCAGGTGAAGGATTTACTCGTGTCGATGTTATAGGAAAACACCTAAGGTCACGCTACTAGCATAAAACAAAATCTCAAATTGTAAAGAGCAATCAAGGGACACAATAATAGGAACCGATATCAACCGCTCCTTAAGGCACTCAAAGGCCTTAATACGTATCATCAAATACAAATTTCATCTCCTTCACTAAAATCTTGCCTAAAGGATTAAAATTTTTAGAGAATTACTTGATGAACCTCGTATAAAAGTTAGCATGACCAAAAAATGCTTTGGATACCTTTAACTGAGACCGAAGGAGGTAATTTTTCAGTGACCTCAATCTTTGATCTATCTACCTTAATACCCGTCTTTGAGATTTTGTGACTGAGAACAATATTTTTATTCACCATAAAATGTCACTTCTCCAATTTCAGAACTAGATTGCACCCTTTACATATTTGGATTACTTTGACAAAATGTCCCAAACAATCATTAAAGGAGTCCCCTAACAACTGAGAAGTCATCCATAAATAACTCAATAGTGTCTTCCACCATGTCAGAAAATATGGACACCATACATATCTTAAAGGTGGAAGGAGAATTGTATAGTCCGAACGACATACTCTTGAATAAAAAAGTCCCATTAAGAGACGTAAAAGTCAACTTTTCCTGATCCTTTGGAGTAATAAAAATATGATTGTATCTCGAGTGCCCATCAAGAAAATAGTGCCAACACTTTCATGCTAGTATATCAAGCATATGATCCACGAATGGCATAGGGAAATGGTCCTTTGAGTACAAGTATTCAACTTCCTCTAATCTATGCATACTCTCCATCCAGTAACCAGTCCCATGGGCATCAATTTTTTCTTATCGTTTTGGACCATAGTGATTTGAAATGCCAAAAGATACACCTCCAAACAAGGCTAAAATGGTATATACAAAATATAGCAACCCAACATAGGTTGGGGTCAAACTCATAGGGAATACATGTATTATCTTTCTAGTTTGCTCAAGTCGAAAGGAAGTACTGAAAAATAAATGGGGGATTTTAGTAGTAATATGTGTAAAGTGACAAGTAGAGAGTGTTTTATTTGTAATCAATAAAAAATGATCACTAGGACTGTGTTCCCCCATGGATTCTCAACTCCACAGGATTATCGTGCTTTGTTGAATAAACTTAATACCTTGTATGTATAATTTGACAAGTTATTTACTATCAACTGTCTTTTGAACTCATTGATGGATTTCACCATTTACCTTTTGAGTCTTAGGATGTCGCCTTACTAACCCTTAGTTTAGATCAAAGATTAACTATTACCTTTTGAGCCTCAAGTTATTAGATAAAAGATAATTATCTTAAGTACACAATATAGATAAGATTACTTCAGCAATTAACTTCAAGTTACTGTTGTGATAATTTTTTCCTAATATCTACTCCTATTGTGAAGTAAGTAGTGAATATAAGGTGGGATCCTAATATTTGCAACCGTTAAGAAATCTAATAAACTAAAGATAATAACAATACATGCAAAAATACTGGTTTAGAATAACTATGCACTTCCGCAACTTCATCAATACACTAAGGTTCCTACAACCCTAGCAAAGGGAATTAGCTTCTAATATTGTGAAATAATCAATAAAATTCATGATTGAAAGCATTAAATTAGTATCAACATGAATAAATAATAAAACCTAAAGTCTCAAACTGAATTAGAAACCAAAATCAAGAACAACGCAATCCCAAGATCAAAATCGAATCCTTAAATCAAATATATGTTTGTAAGTATAAGGAGTATGTAACCTAACTAAAATGTCAAAAGCGTATATATAGAGTACAAGGAAACTGTAGAAAACCAATCCCGGACCAAAGAGGAAAATTGAGGTCGGCAGCCACTTACTAGTTCACCTATGGGTCGTAGGTGGTCCCACGTAGGTACCAAGTCTAAACAATCACCAGAATACTCCTCTATACATCATTTTCTAAGATATATTCTAGAACCTACAGAATGTAGGTGGTACCTATGGGCTCTAGGTAGAACCTACAGGCCGTAGGTGCCCTCTATAGGTAGTAGGGTCCAACTTTCAACATCTGATTCTCCTTTTCTCAACTTTTTTGACACATATTGTGGAACCTATGCCCAGTAGGTAGTACTTACAGGCCATAGGTGCCCACTTCAGTGGTCCAAAACTTTAATTTTCACTCCTTTTCTTTAGAATAGCTCCAAAATATGATTTCCTGCAAAACACAACACAAAAAACATCATATATAACAAAAATATCTAAGTAACTTACATATTTTCATCTCCTGAACCACCAAAAAGTGATATGAACCAATAGCACATCAACACCCATAACATAGAATGTTTGCATGTCCTTAGGAAACCCAATAAAACTAAGCAAGCCTACAACCATTATTTAGGAGAACCCTAAGCTATCTACGATCGCCAATCATACAATTTACGCTTAAAAACATTACCTCCATCCTATTTCAACACTTTTAAAAAAACTATGTGTATCAATGAAGCACAACAATATGACACAAGGGAATCCATATAAGGAATTACCTTAGAAATAAACAACCATGCATATGTAAAAGTTACACTACCCAAACAACTAGAAGTTATATATATATTTATAACCCACATGCTCTCACAATGAAAAAGTCCCAATCACGCCTATGAAATCATGAATGTTAAAGTGGGGACGGTTAAGAGACACTCACACTCAAAATAGAAATTCCACCAATGTTCATCAAATACCATAGGCTTTCCCTTATTTGTTTTACCTAAGCTTTTAGACAATCAGTTTAGGATAACTATAGGCTGACCTTTATTCAAATTGTAATGTAGGCTTGGGGCTGGTATGATACATATTGACATTTATTTAGTGACTATGAATCCTTGGAACTACAACTACTTTGGGTTCCACTTATCAACCAATTTTCTTTTATTCCACCCTTATTTCTCCCTTTTAATTCTTTTATCGCACCTTTCGGTTGGGTGTGGTTTCTTTTATTCTTCTTTTATTTTCTTTAATTTTCACATTATTTTTTTTTGTTTTTTTACCACACCCAACACTATATTTTATTCTTTTATTTTACCCTTCTTCATACCTACTTCACATTACGTACCTCTATGATAGCCACCCTCAACTTAGTTTATTTACCGAATTTGAGGTACACAATGTACAAGAAGGACAAGTGCCAAAATAAGTTCATTGTAACACAATTGGAATGGTGAAAGGTGTAACAATAATAATTGGCTATACAAGATCAAAAATTTGGATCAAAGGATACTTATTCAAACATGGAAGGTTATTTAGGCTAAAAGTGGACTTATTTCAAGAACGACTTATGATCCTTCCCTAACTGACTATCCTACAACCTAGGAAAAACCATCCAAGAATGTTCTAGATCTAACATACAAAGGGAACTAAGTAGTATCTCTCACACACATGGCACAGTTTTATATCACAAGCTACTACATATTGGATTCATGCACAAGTTAGTTATGGTTATCGTAACCCTAATCCTAATATCATAATGAGATTAACAATGGTAACACATATATATAGATCACATAGTTCAAAAACATATTTTTTGAGGGGTATCATTTTCACAAAAATGAACAAAAAAACATGTCAACTACCCTAGATACTAAAAAATCTCCAAATAAAAAAAATGAAACAAAACACATACAAAATAAATTAACCTAGAGATATCGTTTTTAAAACCATACCATGGACAAAAGTAAAAGAAGTATGGCATCAAAAATCCACAGCATGTATGGTATACCCCACCCCTTACTAAAATACTATGCCCTATCCCTAGTGTGTAAAAATGATATAAAGCAAGGGATTGAGGACATACTTGGGATAAACTAGGCTTCTGTACCATGATCGTACCCTTAGGGGTTTCTCAACTAGCGGGGGTTGTGGTGGTGGTTATGCACTACTAGAGAATGCACTTATAGCTTGCTCAGTACACCTTAGTTTATCAATAAATACAGTCTCTCTCGATTCATGTATGGCCTATTTCAGGTCCTAATCAAATGGAATATTATGATCCTGTAGCTCACCTCTCTACCTTTCATGGTCCCAACATTAGGGATCATCTCCTCATCATCTATAAGCAAGTCAAATATTCTAGGTCCATATAGAGGTGCCGATTGAACAACTGGAGGTATAACCATAGGGATGGATAAAATATTTCTCTTAGAGAGAGCATCTCTACCTGTAGCATGGCTTCCTCCCCCCTAACGTTACCTAGATCAAGTTCCTTAATATAACTAAATGGGGTTGATAATCATCCCTCAAAAGCATCTATACAGGCATGCACCTCAGCTCATAACTTTTATATCTCAGCCATGTGTCTATCCTATAATCTAGTCTCTTCTATCTATAGTGTCATCCTTACCCAGATTTACACATACACTATGCCACCTTGACCTCAACATTCTCTAGTTGAGTGGTAGTAGCACGCTGACTCTCTTTTAAGCTTGGTAAAATCTTGAGATACTAATAGCATATCTCTAGCAACAATTATAGTAGAGGGGTAAGGTAGAACTAATAATGTTCATTGTCTCCAAAGTGGAAGTTAGGACTGAAGTAGATGTATCTGGGGTCCCCTTACATTAAGTGCTCATATTGGAGGTCTCTCTCTTCTCCCCCAACTCAAAATTCATACCTTCTTTAATGTATCCACCCTCTCTATAAATTAGCTCTGCAAGAATTGATGGGCCCTTTGACCAGGACATAATTACTATCAGTGGTGCACAGGATCTTTAGGAATGGATCAGGTTTGTTGGATCCTTTATATACTCATCTGAGCTACACCTATTTCCTCAAATTTATGGATAACACTTGGAACCTCAATCACACTGGCCACATCAAACACTAACTATATAAGGCAATGAAAGAAAAGTATCATCAGATCACCAAATGCTTGCACATGATGCTTAAATCTAATAATGGATGCAAAGTCAATATCATAACTAGCCATCATACTCACAATCAGTGTTACACCATCCTACATAAGTAATTTGTTTGGATCAGTCAAATATAATCTATAATGCACTACTAGCCACCAAAATTTTATGGTTAAATTTAGCACCGCCCTTTTAATCACACTTTGTCGCTAGACCCATGGGTAATCCATACCAACAGGTGAAATATAAATGATGATCCATATTTTAAAACCTACCATATTAATACTATGATCGTATCTCGCATAACACGTCTATCATGCACAAAACTCAATCTGTGATCACAGTCTGCTGTAGATACATGAGTTATATAATTAGGTTTGAATATAAATCGATAAATGGATACTGCTAAAATAACAACCATGACCTTCTTACCAATGTCTGCTCTAGCTGGGGATGCTCTATAGACATACTACCTTTAGGTATAAAACATAGAACTCATGCACCACTGACTGTCTATATAAACCCTGGGGTCTAATCATACACCCCAACTGATACTGATCAAATACAGCCTACAAAAGTGGTGCTCTAGCCAACCTAAATAATTGAATTTACTCTTCTCCCAAATAGTCTTTTTGGGTTGTCCTTTACTAGTCACAAATATGTCTCACTCATAAATAGTTTGTAGACCCTCAACACAAACCTTGAGTTCACCTCATCAATAGGCTCGGTCGAGATATGAGTAGGTTTTGAAAGCTGGTGGATCCTCATTGAATGTTTTTGTTTTACCATCCTCAAACTGGTACTACAGATGATGGCTTGGGAGTTGGTGCTATTGAATCATCCTGGGACCCCTCCCTAGACTGGGGGTCATATGTAGCTATCTTTAGAAGTTGATCAGACTCCACTTCCATCTTCTTATAATCATTCTCTCCCTCTTAAGATTGGGGAGAGTGTGGTGGTGAAATCCTTGCTGACTTTATCCCCGATTTGGGTATCAGTATGCTGGCCTCTGGCTAAGCCTTAGGACAAGTAGTAGACGTCCGTTTTCCCCACTATGACACTTCTAGTATCTAGATGCCCAAAGTGCCTCTAATAATTATCGAAGTCAAATCCTTCTTCTAAGCCCTAGTCTGTGGTCTTGCTTCTCTAATTAAGGTAATTGAGTACTCCTATACCAAACTACTATTCATGGGAGATTTTACCTATCTCCTTGATGGTCCTACCTTCTTTTTGGAAGCCTTTGGTACCATGTGTACCTTAAAAACCAAGTCTTAGTCCCCGAAAGATAGTAAGAGATTGCACAATTTGAAAAAAAACTCTATATTTTGTGACTTTAAATTTTTCCACACTTTTACATCCCTATAACCTTTACTCAGTCCCAACAAGTCCAACTTTTGCACATTCAATTAGGACCAACTTTTAAACACAGCTATGGCATACAAGATCTTTGGGATTCTTCAACCTTTTCAACTTCTACTTCCATTTTGGGGATGATCATAGAGTATTTATTAAACAACAATGCACCATTTTAAAGAAATAGGCTAATTATAGGCTCCTTCAAACAAGTTGATTTCTATGGATTTTGCATGAAAATAAACACACCATCTCACTTTTTTAAGGTTTAGCATAATGTAATATTGTTAGGAGCCAAGAAGTTTTGCCTTTTGTTTCAAGAATTGGAAGTGAAGATTTGAAAGATGAAGAAACCCTAGCTTTAATATGTAATATGTGCAATATGGACAAGTTGGTATCGAGCCAAAGTAGTGTTCTTGCTTTTTATAAATTGTGGGGGAAGTGGTAAAGTTTGAATTTTAGAGGTTCTGAGAAATTTTGAGGTTTTATGGGATTTAGAAGTGGGTTAGGGTGTTTAAATAGCCGTAGGGGGTCGGGTTAGGACCAAAATTTTCTTTAAAAAATTAGGCCCTAAAATTGCCACTTATGGCACTACCTATGGGGAGTACGTGGCACTTACGCTCCTACAAATTTTTCTATCCTTTTCCTGCTCTTTGGATTTCTTTTTTTAACACAAAATACTCTACTTACAAGGTCATAAGTGGTATTTATGACATCATAAGTTGGCAAGTTAAAGTCTGGAGATCCGTAAAATATTCTCAACTTTTTTTTGACATTCAGTGCATAACTTACCTTGCTAAAGTGGGACTTATGACCTTCATGAGTTGGTCACAAAGTCCTCTTACCTAGAATATTCTGAATTAAGCAATGTATTACCATGTTCTAGGTTTTTACACATAGTTTTTTGCCTACAAAACAACTAAGCAACATGAAAACTAAAATAGTGGGTTGCCTCCCACCCAATGTTTGATTTAACGTTGTAGCACGACATGACTATATTGGTTAGTCATACTTAACCAATATTTCCATGGGTTTCCTCTAATGAAAATATTTATGAACATCATGACATAATGTTGGTACCTTGATTATTTAGAATTCATCATGATAGCTAAAGGAGTATTCTCTTGGTTCATCAACATTATGAATAACTGACACCACCCTCATGTCGGTTGGCTGCTTTATAGTTCTATGAACATTTATTATGACTTCCTTATTATTGATTCTAACCAAGAGATCTCCCTTCTTCATATAAACCATCGCTCTACTCCAGCCATGAATGGTCTTCCCAATATGATGGGCATCTCAAAGTCAACCTCATAATCTACGATGACAAAGTCAATTGTACAAATAAACTTGTCAACTTTTACAAAAATATCGAACGATATGCCCATGGGATTCTTTACTGTACAGTCTACCATTAACAACTATATAACTTTTAGTTCTTGAGGGCTCAAGCCCAACTTTTTCAAATTAATGCTGGTACTCAAGTTACATAATGCTCTAGAAAACCTTGATGTCCCAATGGAGCATAGAATCGTGAATACTCCGAGATCACCATTCTTCTGGTCTAAAGACTTAGAAGTGATCTCACTACAATGGTGGAACCCACCAACATCATCAAAAGTAACCGCTATCTTCTTCTTCACCAACTCTTTCATAAACTTGACGTACCTAGGAATCTTCTCTAAATCCTCAAGATGAGGGATGTTAAATCTTAACTCTTTCAGCATGGAAATGAACTTATTGAACTTTTCTTGTTCTTTCTGTTGCATCATCTTTTGAGGAAAAGGCTGGGGAGGTCACAAAATTTTCTTCACTTCAGTCTCATCGACATTTCCCTTAACTTTTTCTATCTCAGCAACATTTGTCACCTTTTTTGACTCTGCCTCAGGTCTCTCATCAACCACAACACTATCATTCCTCGTCTTATCAATAGTAGGCAAAAAGGGATCAACAACAGTCTTACCATTTTGAGTGGTGATGGATAGACAATGATTATCATTTTTATAATTATGAACTGTATTACTTCAAAGGGTACCCTACTATTTTGATTCAAAGTTATAGACATTTTCCCAAAATGCTACTCTAATTGCTTTATTGTAGTAGCATGAGACTCTACCTTCTGAGACAATCCTTAGATATCTGCCCTAATATCCTTACGGACATTTTACTGACCCTTAAAAACTTTGACAATATAGCCTTCATCCTTTACTTACTATTACAACTACCTTATGGAACATACCTTCCCCTTCTCTTTGTAGTCATCTTTTCTTCTCCAGTCACTATCATGCTCTCTACTCCGATCTCTATATCTATCTCCATAATTGTTTTAACCTTTGTTTCCTTGCCTAAAGTTCAAAGAGTCTTGGTTAGACCCTTGTACCTTTGTTTGGAAACCTTTAAATTCTTGGTCTTGATACTTGACCTTCTCTTCTAAATTAGAATTATAAGATTTAGAGGCCTTACCTTGTGAACCTACTGCTTTTACTTTCTTAGAATTCATTATTGTGAACTGTTTCATCATTTATTATTGTGAACTGCTTCGTCAGGAGCCCAATATTAGTTTTAAGTTGCACAATCTTTTGTGACATAGAATCATCCACCACTCTATGTTTGTTGGAAGCCCTAATGACATAAGTGATAGAAACCCTTCTCCATTTTCCTAGTATGCAACCCTTGGTTTGTTAGAGAGATCTGGTCTAAGATATCTAATGCTACTTCCTAGTGTAGATACATTCTCGACCAGTGATTGTATTTTCAATTACTCTAGAATTGATAGTCAGGTCTCGATAACATATCTCAAGAAAATTATTCCCTAAATTGCATTGATTGGGTACCATTCTTAACTTCTTCTTAAATCGGAACTATGCCTCTTACATCAACTCAGAATGTTGTCACCTGAAGTTATATGCCTCATCTTTCAATTGCAATATTTTATCTAGATGGAAGAAACGGTATATAAACTGCTAGTGCAACTTATTCCAAGTAGTAATTGATCCTTGAGGAAGTTCCCCCAACCATAATGAAGATTAAACATTCAATGAAAAAGAGAACAACTTGAGTCTAGATAGTGTATAGAGTGCAGATCCCAATAAAGTTGGCAAGATTCATATTTGAATCATCCATATACAAGCCAAAAAAACTCACCTTTTAGGTTTAATAGCTAGATAATAGCACTAGTAATGTTGAACTTCACACCTGGTGGCACAATAGGAGGAATGATGGCGTATGTCTCGAAAGGCTCAACGTAACCTATACCATACTCTGGATCATCTTATAGAGGTAAGTAGTGGTAGGATGGGATTACTTGATCTCTACCACCTCTAAATCTATCTAGATTTCCACCTAGTGTTGTTCAACGATCTAGTTCTTATCTCTACCTATACAGCTCTACCACCTGAGCATCTGCTTCCCTCCTGTTATTATTAGCTTTCTCTTATTACGACTCTATTCTCTGATCAACAATGTTTTAAACACTCAAAGGAGGAATAAGTGCAATATTAGGATTATTTTGAACCCCTTTAAGATGTCCTTTACGTATGTGTTATGTCATCATATGATTCAGCTATAGAATTCTCTTTTGGGTTTGGATGTAGTGGGAGTAAGGGATTTCCTTGACTCCTTGTGTTAGGCGTACACCGGCGTACACCCAACTAAAAATTAAAAACAAAAACCTGAAACTTCAACAACTTTGATCAACAATCACACAATAGTCCTCGACAATGAAACCAATACTTTAATACTTCCCAACCTACACGTACAAACAAGGCTAAAGCAGTCGGTGAAAATTAAATTAACCCAACTCAGATTGGGGTTGAACCTACATCATAAATTATCTCTTTAGTTTGCTGAAGTCAACAGGCCATACTGAGTAGTAAATGGGGGATTGTTGTAGTAATCTATGGAATATAACATGTAGTGATTATTTTTGTTATAATCAATCAAAACAAACACTAGTACTATGGTCCCCCTAACTTCTTAACTCTATAGGTTTATCGTGCTTTGTTGAACCAACATGATACCTTGTATGTAGAATTTGATAAGTTATGTACCATAAACAGTCTTGTGAACTCATTGATAGATTTCACCTTTTGACTTTTGAGTTTCAGGATGTCACCTTTCTAACCCTTATCCTAGATCCCAGACTAACTATTACCTTTTGAGTATCAAGTAATTAGAAGAAAGATAATTGTCTTAAGTAGATAACACAGATAATCTTATTCAAGCAATTCACTTCAAATTAATATTGTTACTATATTTTCCTAATATATACTCCTCTTGTGAATTAAGCAGTGAATATAAGGTAGGATCATAGAATTTGCAACCTTTAAGAAATCTGTTAAACTAAAGACAATCACAACACATGCAAGAATACTGGTTCAGAACTACTTTGCACTTCTCTAACTTCATCAATCTACCAGGGTTCCCACAACTCTAGCAAAGGGAATTATCAACTCATTTTTATTAAATAATAAATGTAATTCATGATTGAACATATTAAATCAATATAACAATGTGTAACAAAAAAATCCAAAGTCTCAAATTGATTCAAGAACCAAAATTAAGAACAAAGCAATCCCACGATCAAGATTGAATCCTGGAATAAAATTATATGTTTATAAGCATAAAGAGTGAGTAAACTAACTAAAAACATAAATTTTTTATATATATAGTACAAGGAAACTCTAGGAAACCAATCCCGAACAAAAGAGGAAAATTGAGGTCGGTGGCAACTTACTAGGCCACCTACGGGCCGTAAGTGGCACATATGGATAGTAGGTGTTCCCACGTAGGTTCCAGGGCCTAAAAATATTCTAAATACTCCTATGGAATTTATCTTCTGAGATAACTTCTAGAACCTACAAACCATAGCGGCACCTACAGGACATAGGTGCCCTCTGTATGCAGTAGGGTAAAACTTTCAACTTCTGGTTCTATGTTTCTCAGCTTCTCTGACACATACTCTGGTACCTACACCCAGTAGGTGATATTGGGTGTATTTATATGCCTAAGAACCATAACTTATCCATATTTTAGCTAAGCTTAGAGAACAAAGTGCCTAGTTTCTTATGTTTTGCTCTACTTCAATGTAATTGAGGTAACCGATGTGATTAGCATGATTTCAGGCATTAATGAAGTATATGAAGACATAATGGGAATATGAAATGTGTATGCAATATGAAACAAGAGAGAGTAGTAGTCTAGACCAAATGTGGCGCCTAGAAACTATGTCGAAGACTAGTTGGTCATTTATAATTAGTTTAGGGACTTAGAAGGCAATTATGAGAGAAACGATTATTAAAAGGCTTAATGCTGAATTTTTATTCATTATTCATTATTCTGTATTATTTTTGGGAGAGGAGAAAGGCGTCTTAGCTTGAGGAGAGAGAGAGAAATATTTTCTCTCTTGTTTTCACTATTTGCACACCAAGATTATCTTCTAGTATCTGGTATAATGAATATTTCTATTGCGATTTCCATTTTATCCATGAGTATCTAAGTTTATTAGTTAGTGTTATGGAAACCTTGTAGCATACAATCTATTACTTTAGATTTTAAATTCATTATGCATTAATTTGTTTACATCATACTCTCTTCGCTTATCTTGAATTCTCATGGTTGTAAACATAGAGGATATGCCTTTAAACCCAACTTGTTCGAAAGAAAGGTTGATGTTCGAAAAAGAGATTAGTGACAAGAAAATAGGATTTCCAACCCCTATTTTATATTTTAATGCCTTAACAGGATTAACTACTTGGAGATTTCGTATTGTTTTTGGTAAACGCTTTTGATTCGAGAGAACTAAAGTGAATTAGTCCTTGATAGTTGAGTAACACTAGGATTATGTTATTAAATACAGTACGTTTCTCTGTAAGCACGATGCATGTATGAATTCGTAAAGCCCATAGTTAGAAAGTATTAAAAAATACAAGGTGGACATAACCCTAGCATGCTATTTCTCTAAATTTGAATACTACTACACGTATTTCATATTGTTAAACTGAAACCATTAATTTGTGAACTAAATAAAATCCCCCTATTTATTTTACGGAAACAAACGATTAAAAGTCAACTAATCTGTATACAACTTAATTAGCACCATTTTCCCTTTGGGATTCAACCCCAATTTAGTTGGGTTCTATATTTGACAACGACCGCTTACTCTCTCGTAAGAGAGGTGTAATTTAGGCATATCAAATTTTGGCTCCATTGCCGGAGAATACGGTTGTAGATTGAGTTTATGTGTGTTAATTGACTGTCAGTAAAGTTTCCTTATTTTATGTTATTTGTTTTTTTGTTCGTTACAGAATCATTGTTGTTTATGCCAAGAACTAGAAGTTCAGGAGAACCATTATTACCCTTCTATCCTGAACCTCATCTCATTAAAAGAATGGCTAACCAATAGGAAGCTGAAAGATTAGCCGCTTTGGCTAATGCTGAATTAGAAAAACAAAATATAGATAAACCATGTCGAGTACCTAATCTAGATGAAGAGGACCTGGGAGATGATGATTTAATTGAAACGTCTAATAGAAGGCGTGCAACAGGGGTAGTTGCACCTGTAAATTGAAATTGTCCATTCAGAGGATGACTAGACCGCCAAGCTGCACAGTTTGATGTTGACAATAATGAGGACGATTTAGATGGAACTGGATCTACAGGGGTAATCATTCTACCACCACTAGCTCCTGGGATGAAATTCAACATCACCAGCACTGTGATCCAGCTACTGAATATGCTAGGACTCTTTGGTGGATTACCTGGTGATGATCCAAATCTATATTTGGTAAATTTCATCAATATTTGTAAGTTATTTGATAATCCTGGAGTGGGACAAAATGCTATTCATTTAAGATTGTTCCCACTTTCTCTGTCTGGAGAGGTAACTATGTGGTTGAATAAGCTGAATCCTGATTCTATAACAAACTGGAGGCATTTGAAAAGAGCTTTTCTTGAAAGGTTCTTTCCTCCCTCTAGAATGTTACAGTTGAGGGATGAGATCAACAACTTTAGGAAATTCGATAATGAAGCTTTACATGAGACTTGGGCGAGGTTTAAAAAGAATTTGACTCAATGCCCAAACCATAAGATGAATGATGAACACTTGATGGAAATATTCTACAGAGCTTTGAACTCACTTACAAAGCTAATAGTGGATAATACAACAGGAGGAGCTTTTATGGAGCTCACCTTTACTAAGGCTGCGGACATGTTAGTATGAATGACTAAGACAAGTAGAGCTTGTCATACCAGAGATTCTGTGGTAGCAAGTAATACTGGGTCTAGTGTAATATTAGCAGGAGAGAAGATGAACGTGATCAGGATATGGCTCACATGAAAACCTAGATAGATCTGCTCATGAAACATTTGCTATCAGGGAATGTAGAAAAGGTAAAAGCTGTGGGGTCCCATAGTAAGGGAGCTAAATCAAACACCGAGGAAGAGGCTAACTACTTGCATAACCAGGGGGGTTTTTGGACCGGTGGTCAAGGAAACCAAGGTTGGAACCATCAAGGAGATTGGAAGAATAAAAGTGATAGGAGTGGACTGTATGTACCTCCTGTAATCTATGATAATGCTGCCACCAGTTCAGGAAAAATGTCCATGGAGGACATGATGGAGAAACTATTAATGAAGAGTGACATATCATCCATGAGTCAGCTAATAAACTCACACTAAATTTCTATTAAACAACTAGAGCAGCAGATGAGCCAATTATCTGTAGCATTCAACTAAAGACAGAATGGCACTCTACCAAGTGATACAGTTCAAAATCCGAGAAATGATGGATCGTGTATGGCCATTACCTGTAGGAGCGGTAAGATGTTGTCTAGTCCAACATTGGGAGCATCCTCTCATACTAATGCAGTTGAAATGGATTGGGAGATGATTTATGAATCTTCAATGCTACCTGTGGAGTTGGGAAGTTCAAAAAAGAAGAGTGCAGAAATGGAATAACCACCTAAGTCGAAACATGTTAGTGATGTGGAGCAAAGCATAATAAAGGAGGTAAAAATTGCTCCAACTGAAATCCCAAGGCCACCACCCCCATTTCCACAATGATTAAAGAATAAGCAAAATGATGGAAAGTTTATCAAATTCATGTCTATGTTGAAGCAGTTGACAGTGAATGTGCCCTTAGTTGAAGCACCGGAACAGATGCCTGGATATGCTAAGCTTATGAAAGAATTGTTGACGAAGAAAAGGACTATGAGCTATGAAACGATAGATAATCTTCAACATTGTAGTACTATTCCTACAAGATCTATTGTCCAGAAGAAAGCTGATCCGGGAGCATTTACTGTTCCATGTACGATTGGATTGCTAAAGTTTGAAAGGGCCCTTTGTGATCTTGGGGAAAGTATAAATCTTATGCCATTGAAGATTTCCAAGAAACTAGGTTTGGGAGATCCTACGACCACCAATTTGCATCTTCTAATGGCGGATAGATCAGTAAAAAAGGCCGATTGGAATTCTATATGATGTACTTGTAAAAGTTGCAAATTTTATATTTCCTGCCGACTTTGTAATTCGTGATTGCAAAGTGAACTTTGAAGTCCCTATAATTTTGGGTAGGTTGTTCTTAGAAACTGGGAGATCGTTAGTTGACATGGAGCTAAATGAGCTGAAATTTAGGCTCAATGAGAAAGAAGTTAGTTTTGATGTATGCCGGTCTATGAAATAACACAAGGAGATGAGTGTCTTCTCGATTGTTGATGTATTCTACGAAGATGAGCGAGATGTACCAATTAAGGATAGGTATGTTGTGGAGACCATAGCTAGTTTGGTTGAACTTGCAAGCATGGATTTGAGTGACTTCAAAGTGGTTGGACTAGGAATAAAGCATTGTCTTAGTCCAACAAATGAGGTACAAATGGTATCATCGATGTATCTTGACGAAGTCTGAGTATTCAAGATAATCGAGTCATACCGCGATGTTAAATCAGGCACTGCATGGGAGGAAACCCATGATTTTATTTTCATTTTATCATGTTAAACAAAAATGCAAAAATAAGAGTTGAACCACGATCGAAACTACGACGGTTGTTGGGAGGCAACCCATCCTTCTAATCATTTTTTTGTTATTGAGTAAGTGTAGATGTATAAAGTACTAAGGAGGAGATTAGTACCAAATTTGGTTTGGAATTGAGCCATGTCAACGGTGGTAAGTTTAGGAGTGATGGGAACAATGCAGGTAAGTTGGAGCAGTCAAATGTGTAAGGCTTAAGTATGATTCGTGTTAGAGTTGTTCCCCAATTTATGTTAATCCGACCCAAAAAGTTTCATGGTGCGACTTTATTTTGTGACTTTCAATGATGTATGTGGTGGTAGCGTAGGGATAGGGCCGATAGGCCCGATCCCAAAGCCCACCACTGACCTTGATGGCCCCCGCGGTATGGACCTTTCTCAATGCCTCATATGGACAATGAGGTTCATGGAGTCTGAGTTTAAATGTTCTATAGGGTATGATGAACCTAAGTTACATCCAGAGGGCATCGCCAAGACATAGTCTAAGATTACTGCATAAGGTATGCTTTACCTTATGCGACGCCTACCTCAAGCTAGGAGATCACCTGTGCGGCGCACACATACCTTTAGGCGATCAGGTTTGCAGCACCTACCCTATCACCAACACCTACTACCTCACTTATGCGATAACAAGTGCGGCTCCTAACTCACCTTGTCCGGCAGCTTGTGCGACGCACACTAGAGGTTGTGCTATTACTTATGCGCCGCCTAGCCCAACGCACATGCTCACTATTTTGGTTGAGCGATGGCATGTGAGACACACACTTAATGATGAGCGATAACATATGCGTTGCATACCCTTCTAATTTCAACATGAATCCAACTTTAACTTAGGTCAACCCGACCTAGATTTTCATTCTTTAAATAGACTTCACACCATAAATGCCCAAATCCATCCATATTTCACCCTTAATCCGTACAATATTGATCTCTCACCATTCTCTTTGTCCTTCACTAATCTTCCATCTTCAAGGTAAGTTTTACTTTCTTAATCCTTAGTTATTTTGACTCTATGTTATAGTTAATTAATTTCTTAAGTATTACGAATTAAATTCTTGCCATGGCGATGTTGTAAAAGTTATGGTGTTTTGTATATTTTGATATGGATGAAAGTGTAGAGCATGATTCTGTTCAAAAAGTGCTTCATTGAAATAAAATTGGGGGAATTGAAGTGAGTGAATTTTATTGTGACTAATGTTGATGCACCATGTCAAAGTGTATGCCGGCGAAGTCTGAGTACCCGACAACAACACTTAATTGGTTGATACTAACAAATTAAGTGTGGGATGGTAACTTTACCACCCTCATCTTAATTATAGTTATTTTCATTATATGTGGCTGACGTGGATGATATAATAAACACAGGAAAAATGGCTCAGATGATGATCTCAATACAGGTAGCATGACTCCTAATGTGGATGAGGAGTACTACTAGCCAGGTTATTTATCTTGTTATTTGCACTGGGGATAGTGCTTAGCCTAAGTGTGAGGTTACTAGTTACTTAGCTACTTATTTTGTAAGAAAATAGTACCTTCTCCTTAGCATTATTCTGTGATAGGATTAGTTATTTTGTTTATTTTGTTTCTTGTTAGATGTTTATTCTATTTAGTCATAATTAGGTACTTTTCTCGATGATTGATGGATGACAACCGTCTTAAGAGAAAATTAGTCATTTAGTTGCATGTAACTATTCTTGTGGATCACATGACATTATAACATAAGTATGGAATGGATCATTACATTTGAAACACCTAGGCTCTAGTTGTTACTCTTATTGTGATTGTTAGTTTTATTTAAATTTATGTAATTATTGGGTCGAGAATCTATAATGCTCCAAATTGAGTGAACCATGTGCCATGAGTGTGTAAGACTGTTGTATATTCCTTATTGCAACTGATACTAGAACTTTCCTGGTGTGTGTGCAAAGCGAAATAAAGATTGTGAGTTTAGGAGATGATTTAGGCATTTCTTTGATAGCCATTGTTCATACCTTCTTTTGACCTACCTTTGTACATTATCTTAGCTAGCCCCATTGAGGCTTTAACTTTCTCTTTTTTTAGCCTCATAGGTAGTCTATTCCATTCTTTAATAGACCGTAATTTGATCCAAAAGCTCCTAAGCGCTTTGATGTAAAATCAATTTGAGTTAGGAGTTTTACAATTAGAGGAAAGAGGTGAAATTAATGACCCAAAGTCTAGTTATTGGCATGTGAAATTGATGTGGTTGGGAGTAACAAATTTTTTTTAAAAAGTTCAGGTTTTTATCCCGGGCATGTTATAATGAACCTGTTTTGGCCCTGGTCCTTCTTGGACATTGTGCACCTCAACGAAGGCAAATCTCTTAAGTTAAGGGTGACTATTATAGGGGTGCATAGCATGAAAAGGGTGCAAAAAAAATATTTGAAAGGGTTGCATACTCCCACTGTAGTGTTATTAATTGTGCTTAACGAGTTAGGTGAAAAGCAAATCTGTGAAGATAGAAGAAGTGGAAATTGGTTGTTAGAGATTGGTTTTAATTGTACAATGTAGTGAATTAAAGCGCTTAGGGAAGATAGTCACTATTTCTGGCCAAAATAGTTCCTACTCATCCTTTAGCCTGCATTACAACCCGTAAAAGACCTATTTAATCCTAATCTTAGCATTCTGATATTCGTGAAGTATTACACTAAGGTCAAGCATATGGTCATCAGTTGTAATATGAGAATTCTTTGTGAGAGTGAGCACAAATTGATTCTTGTACCCATTTTGTTAGAAATTGCATGATTGTGAGTGATTATGGGTAACTTTCTTGTTGTGAGGGCACATGGTTGATGAAGATTGGATAATTTATAAGATTTCTTTGCTTAAACGGTAAGCATGAAATTTCCAACCTAATGAGTCTATTCTTGAGGGTAGGTTGTCTCTAGTAATGATTCCAGAATCTACTTCTTGTTCATAATTGTTGTGTGAGCCTATTTGAGCATTTTGTTTTCCTTTGTGGGTGATAAGGCTTGTGTAGTATGAATAAATGGATATGTTGTTCGAGGATGAACAAAGCTTTAAGTGTGGGGTGGTAATATTGGGTGTATTTATACGCCTAAGCACCATAACTTATCCATATTTTAGCTAAGTTTAGAGAACAAAGTGCCTAGTGTCTTATGTTTTGCTCTACGTCTATGTAATTGAGCTAACCGATGTGATTAGCATGATTTCAGGTATTAATGAAGTAGATGAAGACATAATGGGACTATGGAATGTGGATGCAATATGACACAAGAGAGAGTAGCAGTCTAGACCAAATGTGGCGCCTAGAAACTATGTCCAAGACTAGTTGGTCATTTATAATTAGTTTAGGGACTTAGAAGGCAATTATGAGAGAAGAGATTATTAAAAGGCTTAATGCCGAATTTTTATTCATTATTCATTATTTTGTATTATTTTTGGGAGAGGAGAAAGGCGCTTAGCTTGAGGAGAGAGAGAGAAATATTTTCTCTCTTGTTTTCACTATTCGCACACCAAGATTATCTTCTAGTTTTTGGTATAATGAATATTTCTATTGCGATTTCCCTTTTACCCATGAGTAGCTAAGTTTATTAGTTAGTGTTATGGAAACCTTGTAGCATACAATCTATTACTTTAGATCTTAAATTCATTATGCATTAATTTGTTTACATCATACTCTCTTCGCTTATCTTGAATTATCATGGTTGTAAACATAGAGGATATGCCTTAAAACAAAACTTGTTCGAAAGAAAGCTTGATGTTCGGAAAAGAGAGTAGTGACAAGAAAATAGGATTTCCAACCCCTATTTCATATGATAATGCCTTAACAGGATTTACTACTTGGAGATTTCGTATTGTTTTTGGTAAACGCTTTTGATTCGAGAGAACTAAAGTGAATTAGTCCTTGATAGTTGAGTAACACTAGGATTATGTTATTAAATACAATACGTTTCTCTGTAAGCACTATGCATGTATGAATTTGTAAAGCCCATAGTTAGAAAGTATTGAAAACTACAAGGTGGATATAAACCTAGCATGCTATTTCTCTAAATTTGAATACTACTACATGTATTTCATCTTGTTAAACTGAAACCATTAATTTGTGAACTTAATCAAATCCCCCCTATTTATTTTACGGAAACAAACGATTAAAAGTCAACTAATCTGCATACAACTTAATTAGCACCATATTCCCTGTGGGATTTGACCCCAAACTAGTTGGGTTATATATTTGACAACGACCGCTTACTCTCTCGTAAGAGAGGTGTAATTTCGGCGTATCAGTAGGTAGTACATATGATCCATAGGTGCCCACTTCAGTGGTCCAAAACTTCAATTTTCACTCTTTTTCTTTGGAATAGCTCCCAAACCTAATTTCCTGCAAAACACAACACAAAACACATCATATCTAACAAAAGGAACTAAGTAACATGCATATTTCCATTGTTTTAATCATAGAAAGTGGTATGAAACCATAACACAGCATGATTCCACCCTTCTTAGGAATGCATTGAACTGAACCACTTGCTTTCTGCAATAGGGTAAGACACTCCAAAATCTAACCACTTGATGATTTATTTCTTTACTACCTCCTCAATAAGAGGATTTATCCTATGTTTGTGCACGATATTTGTTATACACTCAGTTTCAAGTTGTATCTTATGAGTGCAAATACCGAGTGGAATCCCCAAAGTGTCATTAACAGTCTATCCTATTTCCCTCTTGAACCTATACAATACTGAGATCAATGCTTGAATCTGTCTCTAATAAGTCATCAACAATAATCACCGACAAGGTATTGTCGGCCCCTAAAAATGCAAAACCTAAGTGAGATGGGATGACATTAAATTCCAAGACTAGTGTCTCCTTAATAGATGGTTGATATGGAGGAGTGGTTCTATTCTTCACATCAAGATCTATCTTATTTAGAGCCTAAATATAAGAACCTCCACCATATACTGTATGCACCATCTCATCATACTCACAAATGCCATTATTGTCAAAGTTCATGATAACTGTTACTAACACCTCAACCCTCAACCTATATCAATCACATACACCACTCTTATATAATATTGTTGTCGTATAGATTGACACACATGAAAAGTAACATGCTCATCGTTGAGTCTGAACTTCATCTGCCCTATCTCTATGTCAACCACGGCCCAAGCCATTGCTAGGAAAGGCCTTCCCAAGATAATAGGGACTTCAAAGTCCACCACAAAATCAAGGATCACAAAATCATCTAGAATATAAAGGATGCCACCCTTACCAAAACATCACACAAAATACCAACCAATTTTTTCACAGTCTAGTAAACTATCAATAACCTCATAGATATAGGTTTGGGTTACCCCAACCCCAAATGCTTGTGTACTAGAAAAGACATCAAATTTATACTATCTCCAAAATTACTTAAAGCTCAAGAGAAATTAAAGGACCAATGGTACATAGAATAGTAAATGCTCTGGGGTCCTCCTTCTTAACAAACAATCAAGATGCAATGACGCTGCAATGATGAATATTATCAGTAAGATCGAAACACACCATCTAATTTATAGTAACCAAATCCTTCATGAACATAGCAGAGCCAGGAATCTACTTGAATGCTTCTAATACGGGAATATTAATAGGCAATTCTTTTAACATAGACAAGAACTTTTGATACTTTTCTTCCTATTTTTTCTTCTTTAATTTGTAAGGAAAATGAGGGGGAGTTCAGGGAATGGTCTTCAACATAGGCTCGACTACTTTACCTTTTCCTTTTTCCTTTTTTCCTTCTCAATACGTTTATCAATGCTTGTTGATTTTTATGATGACACCCTACTAGTCACCAACTTTTTAGATTCTACTTTAGGTGCCTCATCTATATCTACAACATCATTTATATCTTCATCAACTACTAGCATGGAAGGATCAATGGTGGACTTACCACTTTGAGTGTTGATGGACAAATAGTGACTGCCATTATTAAGAATCTACATCTTATAACGAGGAAGGGTGCTCGACTAATACTGATTCAAGGTTGCTGAAATCTATCTAAATTACTTCTTAAATTGCTTAATTGTAGTAGCATCCAATTCTACTTCTTGTGTCAAACCTAAAATGTCTACTTTAATAACCCTAAGGAAACTCTCCTGACTTTCCTAATCCTTTACCATCTTTGACAAAATAGCCTTCATCCTTGACTCAGTGTCACGGTTCTCTGGTGGAACATATACATCTTTTTTTATAAATATCTTTATGTCTATAGTCACTATCTCTCTCTCGCTTCTCCGATCCTTATATCTATCTCCACAGTAGTTCCAACCTTGATTCCCTTGCCTCGAGTTCAAATTCTCTTAAGCAGACAATTGGCCCTTGGATGGAATACCTGCCAACTCTCTCTATATATATTTTAACTCTTCATCTATATAAAAAACATATGACTTAGAAGCTTTACATTTTGCACCCATGACATTCACCTTCTCAGAATTCATTATTATAAACTGCTTCATTAGTAACCCAACGTTTTTCGCAGCTATGCAACCTCTTGAGCTACTGAATCATCAACAACTCTAGGCTCATTAAAATCACTAATATCTTAAGTGTTGGGACCTCTTTATTCCTCCTGACTATGCCACCTTTGGTGGGTAAGAGAGATTTGATATATGTTTTCCGATGCTATATCCCAATGTATGTTTATGAATGCTCCATCGGTAATAGTATCTTCTATAGCTTTGGAACTGGTATTGAGGGAATGATAGAAAATTTCCAGTAGATTTCTCCTAAAATTCTATGATTAATCACCATTATTAACTTCTTTAAATGAAGCCATACCTAAAACATTGATTCATAATGCAATTTCTGGAAATTATAGATCTCATCCTTAAACTATAGAATTCTAGCCAGATGGAAGAAATGATCTGAAAACTAGTTGGGCAACTCATTTCAATTAGTAATGGACCTACGAGGTAGTTCACCTAACCATAGTGTCTCTTCACCAATTAAAGAGAATAGGAACAACCTGAGTCTAAGAGCTTCCTGATATACCCTAGGTATAGTATAAAGTGCAAATCCCAAAATAATTAATAAGGTGCATGTTATCATCATCAGTCAGCAATCCAACAAATACACCTTTTAGATTCAACAACTGGATCATAGAACTAGTAATGTCGAACATCACCCATAGGGTAACACAGGAAGAATGACGTCTCCTGTCTCAATGGGCTATACACACCTCAAGTATTCATCTGGATCTTTATATGTTGGAAGTATTGAAAATTTTGGGGTACTGGATCTCTATCTCTTCTACCTCTGTTGAGTTTTGCTCGATTATCAGCTACCAATGTCTATCATAATCTCTCTGTCACTCAAACTGCATGATTGATAACCTCATTAGACCTTCTTGAATTAGACTCTCCTAGTAAATACTTAGTGTTTTTATCTAAGTCTCATGAGAAGGTGGGGGAGGCAAGTATTATTAATTATCTTACGATAGCTCATGACGAGCCTCACGATCTTATTGTGACATCCTATGATTCGATTGTAGGATTATTTCAATCTTTGTATCAGTTAGGATCAAAGGATAACCTTGAATCCTAGTAATGGGAATACATCGACATATACCCTAAGAAGAATAGAAAACTAAAATCCTAAAACCTCAACAAATTAAATCAAATAATCTATAATTTCATTCCCCAGCAACGATGCCAAAATTTAATATCACGTAAACTATTGCCTCGAACAAGATATAATACGGTCATTGTCAAATTATAGTAAACCAAATATGTTGGGGTAGATCCCACGATGAATAGGTTGAATCTGTCTCTCAAACTTGCTCAAGTAGCCATAAGTGCAGAAAAGTAAATAGGGAGAATTTGAAATAAATAGTAAAAAGTAACAAGTTGTGAATTCTTTTGGTTGTAAGAAATTTGGGATGAACACTTGGAATGTGTTCCCCCTGACTTCCTAACTCAGTAGGTTTCTCATGCTTGATCCAACTATCTAACCACCACACATGTGAAATCTAACAAGCTAGGTATTACCAACCATCTTGTGAATGCATTGGTAAATTTTACCCTTCACCTAATAAGTATTAGGGTGTCTCCTTACTAACACATGTATTTTGTCTTATTTTAACTATCAACTTGTGGGTATCAGGTTATCAAAAAAGGTTTGATAACCTCGAATCACTGTTGTAATCCTCTATTCCCAATCTCAATGTCTCTTATGAAGATGATCTCAAATACAAATAGGTTCTTAGCATTAGACCGTGCTATGAAAGCAATTAAACTAAAGAAGATTGCAATACAAGTGAAAACAATGATCTAGAAGAATTTCACAGTTTCCCTACTTTATTAATCTTTCAGAGTTCTCACAACCCTAGCTAAAGGAATTAGCCGGTCATAGTTGCAAAAAAAAAATCCACAAAATTCAAAAAAGAAAACATATGAATAATCTCACAAATAATTGACATATAAAACTCGAAGTATCAAATTAATTAATCAACCAAAACCCAAGAACAAGGGGATTCTAAGATCCAAAGTCAATCTAAAAATCAAATATATGTTTGTGAATAGTATGATTGCGTAAATTGACTAAAATATCAAAAGAGTATTTATAGGATACATGAAATCCAAAAATCTACACCAAAATTTATCTGGAGAACTAAGTCATTGGCCATCTATGGTTCCACTTAAGGGCCATAAGTGGCACCTACACCACGTAGGTGGCCATCGTAGGTAGCATCCTTCAACTCTGTACTATCTCACTTATGTTGGTACCTACGAGGCATATGTGGTACCTACATCCCATAGGTTACCATATCATAGGTATCAGGAAATCCTCAACCTCAAAAATTCTTTAAACTTTAATCACTTACACTTACTGTGCTACCTATGGGTCGTAGGTGATACATCATAGTTAATAGGTGTATCTATGTAGCTTCTAGTTCTCCTAATTTTGCAACTTTGAAACATATGACAACTACCTAAACCACATAAGTACAACCTACGCATCATAGGTAGCCTAGTAGGTGGTCTTTTTGGTTAATCTTCACTCTTGTTCTTCATGTTAAGCTCCAAATCATATTTCCCTGCAAAATAGACACAAAAACACATTATATCTACCAACAAAAAAACCTAAGTACTTACACATTTTCTTATTTTAAGCATCGAAAGTTCCATGAAACCATGACACATCAATTGATTATAAAAATGAAGGATAGTTCCATGTGTATGTGTATCAGTTATAAGCAACTTAATACGGTGATGGTGAAGAATCGGTATCCTATGCCTCACTTTGATGATTTGTTTGCCTAGATTTATGGTGCAGTGGTGTTTTCTAAGATTGACTTGAGGAGTTAACATAAAGTTATTGATTCGGGTCGAGTATATCTCAATATGGTCATTATGAGTTTCAAGTGATGTATTTTTGGTTGACCAGTGCCCCAACAATATTTATAGATTTGATGAACTATTTGTTCAGGCCTTATATATATTCTTTTGTTATTGTGTTCATCGATGACATCCTTGTGTATTCAAGGAGTAAAGAAGATCATATACATTGTTTTAGGATTTCACTCCATACTATGAGATATTATTTTCTTTTTGCCATATTCTAAGTGTGAGTTTTGGCTTAAGTCGGTGACATTCCGTAGGAATGTTGTGTCTAAGTTTGGGATTATGGTATACCCAACAAAGAATTAGGCTGGTCATGATTGGAAAAAACCTACATCTCTGTCTCAGGTTGTAAAATTCATTGGTTTTATCGGTTAATATAGATGGTTCCTCGAGAGTTTTGCTACTTTTGTAGTGTCAATGACCAGATTGACTCGGAAGGAGGTTCCTTTTGATGGTTCTAGGAGTATGAGTCGATCTTTGTAAGAATAAAGGTATTTCTCAATTTAGTTCTTATGTTTTCTCAAGTTTGAGGGATTCACAGTGTATTGTGATGCTTTTGGTGTCAGTTTTGGGTGTGTCTTGATGAAGCGGGGTCTAGTTATTGCTTAAGCTCCAAGGGAGTTGAAGGTGTACAACCGAAACCACACCAGTCATGACTTAGAGTTTGCAATGGTAGTTTACTATCTTAAGATTTGGAGAAAGTATCTTTTTGGCATGCATTGTGAGATTTTAATGGATCATCGTAGTCTTTATCATCTTATGAAACAAAGATAGGTTATGTATAGGAAGCATAGTGATGCCACCGAAAACTACACCTCCATAAAGTATAATGTGGTCAAATTCAAGTATAGTAACCAAACAAGGTTAGGGTCGAATCCATAGGGAATAGGTCGGATGTATCTCTCAAACTTGCGGAAATAGTTGGGCAGTACAGAAAAGTACATAGAGGGAATTACAGTAATAGTAAAAAGTAGCAAGCTTTGAATTTCTTTGGTTTTAAACAATCTAAAACTAACACTATGCTTGTGTTCCCTTAGATTCTAACTCTGTAGGTTTCTCGAGCTCAATCCAAGTATATTAATGTTACGCATAAGGAATCTAAGATGATGGGTATCACCAACTATCTTATGGACTCATTGGTAAATATCACCTTTCACCTTGTGAGTCTTAGGGTGTTTCTTTACTAAACCTTTCCCTCTATCCCAGTTTAACTATCACCTTGTGGGTCTTAAGTTATTAGAAGAGGGTTGATATCCTTGAATCACTCTTGTAATCTTCTTTTCCCAATCTCAAACTCCCTTTTTAGGATGAACTTAAACGCACGAAGGTCCTCAGCTTCTACAGTAGCTGTGGAGGCAAATAATTCGAAGAATATCACAATACATGAAGCAACAATGATCTAAAGATATTGCACACTTCCCATACTTCATTGATCCACCTTGGTTCCCACAATAATAGCTAAAGAAATTATCCGTTCATGGTTATGAAACAATCCATAGAATTTGATAAAGAAATCATAGAATTAGATGCACAATAATAAAAGAAAAAAACCATAGTCTTGAATTAATTACGTAACCAAAAACAAAGAACAAGAGTATAAAGTGTGTAAAAATATGTCAAAGTATGTAAACTATTACCTAAGGACCCCATGGGTATTTTTAGAGTCTAAAAATAATAAAGGAAACCTAACCCAAAAAAAATAGGAAAACTAAGTAAGCAGTGGTCACGCTACTGGTAACGAGTCATCTGAATTGAGGATGACTAATTGGTTGCTATAGTTTCTCTCTTCCTTCTACAGTGATAACAACTCATTGTCATTCATAACAAGTTATTTGATAGATCCATTATCATTCCAATTAAATTTCATCTTTCAATACTTTTGAGTCTATTTTAATTACGACTCCTTACCACAAGTCATTTCTAGTCAAAACAACTTGTGGTCTTCATCCATTGACACTGGGCTCCAACTTTTCAATGTTCAGGTATTTTTCCTTTATACTTAGAATGACACATGACATGTCTCGTTGTCACTCTAGAAGAGTCATAGTCAGTTTTTAACTTTGATCCTAAAATCAGCATTCATCACTATCATCCTCATGACTTGGGCCTCTAGTTGTTAGGTGACTAAATGACTCGTGGTCCAGTCTGTGCCCTGTATTTTTCATCTCTTTTACATCCAATTCTGGTCCACGCCAATTCTAATGAAATTTATCTGCAACATACACAAAACACATATCATATTATCAAAAATAACATAAGTAAATCCATATTTTCACTGTTTTAATCACCGAAAGTGCCATGAACCCATGGCACATTAACACCCTTAACTTACAACATTTGTATTTACTTAGGAAAAAACACAAAACAAAACAAAAGATGATTCTTAACAAGTAAGAACCTAAGATACTTATGGTAGTCAATTGTCAAATTGGCTCAAGACACATTATCCCCTTCTACTTGTAACTTTTCAAAAACCTGTTGTGTGTATTTATGAAGCACAATAATTTGACACAAGGGAACCAAGCTATGGAATTACATTAGAAACAAACAATCATACATATATACAAGTTACACTACCTAAATAAATAAGCATCTAGAAACAAAACCCATGATTTCCTTACTCAGATAGATCAAGCATGTTAATCCAAGGACGATCATGAGACAATCACACTCAAAAAGAAGTTCCAATAATGTGCAAAGAGCACGATAGGAATGCCCTTATTTTCTTTACCTTAGTTTATGGACAGTTCAGTTAGGATCATAATATAACACCCCAAAAATGTGTCCCAAGGCATCACACGGTGCTTAAGGCTACAAGTAGCCCCAAGCTAAACCTTTGAGCCTACTACTGCACTTAGTACTTATTTTAAGAATTCAAACAGATAATTAGAATTAAATCTCATCCAAGTCATACTGTAATTATAATGTTCCAATCACAATATACTGAAAGAAAATCCGACAACACAACTGACAGTATCGTCTAACAGATCAGCCTCTACAACTCAAGAATAAAGACCCATTGGGACAGATCCCCAACTGACTCACACTAAAATAAAAGGGAATAAATGTAGCTGCTGATAGTACTGAATGTCTAAAATTAGGTCCTCGAACCATGAGGACCCACCACTACAGGAAGGTAGGCAAGGTGCTCGAAATCACTGACGCTATTGGGACTGAGCACCTGAACCTACATTATGAAATAATGTAGCACATAGACGTATATGTGGGTCAATAGTTTGGGAATGTACGGAGTATATGGGGTGTATGCATTTAAATAAACAATATCATTAATCTTTATAGAAATCATGCATGCCGACTATAATGACTCAGAAAGCTTGAATAAAATCTGAAATATATCTGTCATAAATCATGAATAATAATACATGTATCGTACATCTCGTAAGTCATTATACTTAACTCAAAAATCTGAATTTTCTTCTTTTATTCTCAAAACTCATAAGCTAGGGAAAATCTTTAAACAATAATATATGAACATAAGACTTCGAATTGGGAAGCTTTGGACTTTTATGGATTTGGGAGTTTCTTAGAACTAACATAAACTATGTGAGCTTACATGGAGTCCAACGCCTTACCCACGTTGGGGAGAGCTTTTCTACCCTTACCATCAGAATAGAACCTTAACTTTTTCTTTAGTGATCACTATCTCAGCCTCGGGCTCACAAATCTCAATCCTATGGTGGCACATAGTTCTGGGGTATGAAACCTCAAAATCAAACCTAACTCGGTGATAAATACTACTCCTATACTCAAGCTCAGAATTATTTAGGAAATCCTCCTTAAAATAACTAAGGGTCTATAATAAAGACAAAATTATGCTTCTCATTTCTTTCAATCATGAATAGTGTGGATTCCTAGTTTAAATAAATATCAAAACTTCAATCTTGTTTCAAATATTGGTAAGCAATTTTCTAGAGGAAAACTCAAAAGCATAACATCATTAAAATTCAACTTCAACTTTTGAAATAAATATAATAGTTCAATCTTCCAAAAATATAGTCTCAAAATTCAATACTTGTCTCATATCAACTCAAAATAATAATTCATACTCAATATCATTTTTGAAATTTATTCAACAATATTAACTCGTAAAGATAGCGTACAAATTACAATATAAGCATTTAGATCAAAGCATAATAAGTAGTAATATCATGAAATCAACAACTTGAATAACTCATAAGTACATAATCTTCAAACAAGATAATTTGAACATAACTTCACTTTTAAATCATAAATACTTCAAAAAAAAATCATCTTTTGGGCACAAGAACGGAATGATTATTCTTCCTCAAACCCCACATACCTTAAATCTATGAATTTAGATGAACTTTCGATTCCGAACCTCTATTTTTGAAATTGATAGGTGTTTCTTGAAGATCTCTCTCTAGGGATTCCGATTCTTAAATTATTTTTTGAATTTAACGGTCGAATTTTGGCAGACATTAATTTTTTCGGAGCTGCTGTGTCTGATTCTAGAGAATTTTGGTGAAGGATGCTACACTGACCAATGTAATCTCAATTATTATGTTAAAGACAAAAAGATTGAAAAGTTATTGGAGCACTGGGATTACCAGGGCGTCTCCCAGGAAAGAGCACCGCTGTATCCCAGGCGGCTCCTTGGATGGAGCGGTGGACATAGACGGGCGGGGCCCTCCATAAAGCGGTGGAGTAATATTGAGCCCTAAATGAGGTTCAAAACTTTTGAAACTTACCCGAGATATAATATTGACTTGCCCTATCGTAAAGCAACTTGAAAATTGGAAAACGGATGTCGGGAAGGTCACAAAATAATTCATCGAAGTCAAGGGCTCAAAAATAAACTAAGTGTTGGAACACTTAACCAAAATTTCTAAGTGTAAGGCTTCTTTTAATCCTCTCAAAAGTCTTTAACGGCGAGGAAATTTCACGGGGTCTTACAATATCTCCCCCTTGGGAATATTCGTCCTCTAATGTCTCTCGTTAGGCTAGGAATATATAGAAAACTAAGGATACACAGCTGAAATAACTTGCTCAATTGACTCTACTTCACTCTAAACTCTTGAATACATCAAAGGATACATGAACTCATTATATGAATGGCCATGTAGCGGAATCATGAATAAGAAAGGACTGAATTTAAGGATAAATAGTACCTTCACCTTGATCTGAACTTGTGGAGAAGAGGTGTGGATAATTGGATGGCATATCTGCTTCGGCTTCCTAAGTAGCACCCTCAACTGACTGGTTTCGCCATAAAACTTTGACCAATGGAACTTCTTTGTTACTTAGTTTACAGACTTGGTAGTCTAGAATTTCAACTAGAATCTCATCAAATGAAAGACTACTCTGAACATTAGGACTCTCCGAAGGATCTACAATAACAGTACCACCAATATGCTTCCTAAGCATGGAAATATGAAAGACGGGATGAACAGCTGACAGTTATGCAGGTAACTCAACTTCATATGCTACCTTGCCAACATGGCTAACCACTCGGTAAGGCCCGAAATAACAGGGGCTAATGTTTCCTTTCTTCCCAAACCTCTTTACCCCTTTCATAGGTGAAATTTTAAGGTACACCAAATCGTCAACTTTAAACTCAAGGTCTCTTCTTCTCATATTTGCATAAAACCTCTGACGACTCTGAGCTATTTTTAACCTTTCTCTAATAAATTTCACCTTCTCCATAGCCTTAAACATTACAGCAGGTCCAACCATAGCAGTTTCACCTAGTTAGAACCAAGCTATTGGTGATCTACATCTCCTCCCATACAAAGCCTCAAATGGAGCCATCTGGATGATAGCATGGTAACTATTGTTCTGATAAAACTCTATCAATGACAAATGCTTATCCCAGCTACCCTTGAAATCAAGAGTTCATGCTCTCTACATATCCTCCAAAGTCTGGATGGTCCTTTCAGCCTGACCATCTGTCTGTGAGCAGAACTCAAATGAACTTGGGTAGCAAGACCCTTCTAAAAAGATCTCCAGAACTACGAAGTGAACTGAGTACCCCTATTCGAGATAATAGATAAGGGAACTCTATCCAACCTGACTAACTCCCGAATATACAATTTAGCATAGTCCTCAGTTGTATAAGATGTATGTACAGGCAAGAAATCTATAGACTTAGTCAACCTGTCTACAATAACCCAAATAGAATCATGATGACGACGAAAAAAAGGTAAACTAGTCACAAAATCCATATTTATCTCTTCCCACTTCTAAGCGGGAATGCTAAACTCCTGTATCTTACCACCAGGTCTTTGGTGATCAACCTTAACGTGTTGGCACGTTGCACACTTTGCCATAAATACTGCTATATCCTTCTTCATGCCACTCCACCAATAGATTCCCGCAAGTCGCGGTACATCTTGGTAGCACTGGGATGAATAGAATACCGCGCACCATGATCTTCAGTCATAATTCTTTGCCTCAGATCATCAACATCGGGAACACAAAATCTACCCGACAATCTCAACACACCATCTCCCCTTTGGGAGAAAACCTCTACTTTTTGGTCCATGACTGACGCCTTCAGTCTGACCAAACTAGGATCTATGTTTTACTTCTCTTTCACTTCCGAGACTAAAGAGGACTCAGAACTACTCTTAACTAACATACTCCCTTCTGCGGAATCAAGCAGCCTAACTCCCAGTCTAGCCAAACAATGTACTTCACGAGCTAACTCTTTCTTACCTTCCTATACTTGAGCAACACTACCCATGGACAACCTGCTAAGGGCATCTGCCATAACATTGGCTTTGCCCGGATGATACAACACACTAATATCATAATCTTTTAGCAACTCGAACTACCTTCTCTGTCTAAGATTTAAACCCCTCTGGGTAATCACATACTGCAAAATTTTGTGATCAGTAAACACATCAACATGAACCCCATAAAAATAGTGTCTCCAAATTTTTAAAGCAAAAACCATAGCTAACTTAAGATCATGGGTTAGGTAATTCTTTTCGTGGGGTTTCAACTGTCTAGAGGCTTAGGCTATAACCTTACCTAGTTGAATCAATACACATCCCAAACCAACTCTATAAGCATCACAATACACCACAAAACCATCAGCACCTTCGGGTAATGCTAACACTGGGCTGAAATGAGTCGAGTCTTCAACTCCTGAAAACTTTTCTCATAGGCATCTGTCTACTGGAACTTAACATTGTTTTGGGTTAAACAGTTCATAGGAGATGCAATAGATGAGAAACCTTTGAAAAATTGAAGGTAATAGCTAGCTAGACCCAAGAAACTCCTAATGTCAGACAGGGAGGTAGGTCTAGGACAATTATTTACAAATTGTCTTTTGAGGATCAACTCTAATACCTTCGGCAGAAACAATATAACCCAGAAAAGCAACTGACCTTAACCAAATCTCACACTTGCAAAATTTTGCGAATAATTGATAATTTCTAAGAGTTTGTAAGAGAATTCAAAGATGGTTGACATTATCATCCTTACTTCGGGAATACACAAGAATATCGTCCATGAATATAATGACAAACATATCAAGGTATTGTTTGAACACTCGATTCATAAGGTCCATGAAGGCTGCTGGAGCATTGGTTAACCCAAAACACATAACTAAAAACTCAAAGTGACCATAACGGGTTTGAAGGCTCTCTTTGGAATATCACACTCTCACTTTAAGCTGGTGATAGCCAGATCTAAGGTCTATCTTTGAGAAGTAACTTGTGCCTTGCAATTGATCAAACAAATCATCAATTCTAGGAAGAGGGTACTTATTCTTGACAGTGACTTAGTTAAACTGACGATAATCAATGCACATACGCAAAGAACCATCTTTCTTCCGCACGAATAGAAAAGGTGCACCCCAAGTAGAGACACTGGGCCTTATGAAACCTTTATCTAGAAGAACTTTGAGTTGTTCTTTCAACACTTTAAGCTCTGCGGGTGCAATACGGTATGGAGGAATAGAAATAGGCTATGTATCGGGAAGAATGTCAATCCCAAATTCTATCTCTCTATCGGGAGACACCTCTAGGAGATCATCCAGAAAAACATCAGGAAACACATTAACTATGCTGACTGACTGAAGGGTCGGAGTTTCAGACTTAGTTTCTTTAACTCAAACTAAATGATAGATGCAACCTTTGGAAATAAGATTTCTGGCCTTGAGATAGGAAATAAAATAACTCTTAGGAGATACTGAACTCCCGAACCACTCGAAAACTGGTTCATCAAGAAACTGAAACTTGACTACACGGGTACGACAGTCTATAGATGCATAACAAGAGTGAATCCAATCCATACCCAGAATAACATCAAAATCCACCATGTCTAACTGTATCAAGTCTGCAAGCATGACTCTATGAAGGAATGTAACCGGACACTTTTTGTACACTTTCTTAGCAACATTAGACTCGCCCACTGGGGTAGAAACTAAGATAGGCTCAGGGATATTTTCAGGACCCATTTCAAAATTCACAGCAAAAAGTGGGGTCACATAAGAAATATTTGACCCGGGGTCCAACAACACATAAATATTATAGTGAAATAAATGGAGCATACCAGTGATAACATCAGGAGAATTCTCCTTCTCCTGATGGGATGGTAGGGCATAAAATCTGTTCTGGCGCTGACCGCCTGTATTGCTAGATGAAACACCCTGAGTAGGGGCTGCACGGGCTACGAAAGTTGGAGAACTAACAGTCTGAGTTTGAGGGTAAACATCACGGTTCCCCTTCCTGGCATGTGGAAAATCTCAAATTTTATGGCCTATCTTTACGCAACTAAAAAAGCCTCTATGTTCAGCCCGACACTCACCCGGATGAACTCTGCCACACTTAGCACACAGAGGATAGTTAGGCCTGTTACTCACTGTGTTTAGGCACCTGGACATCGAAGGAATTTAACCTTGATCCTACCTACCTCTAGGTGCGCGAGAACTAGCAGATAAAAGCGCTGACATGAACAAATATTTCTTAAATTTAGGGTGATTCCCTCCATGCGATCTGCTCTATCCATACTCTGGTTGCTCAGATCTGGCCCTCTTGTTCCCTCTGTCTCTCTACCTCTTCCTCAACTTATCTGACTCAATATTCTGAGAACTCAACATCATCCTAGAAGGATCCATATATATATTCAACATGACTTTCCTGCACTCTTTCACTACTAAACCAAACACTCCAGTCATTAACTTAATCATACTGGACCTAGTGTAAGCAATCAAACTAGGAGCATACTTGGCTAGCTGGTTAAACTTCAGACAATACTCCGTGATAGTCATGGGGCCCTGTCTCAAGTTCATTAACTCCTCAATCTTTGCTTCCCTCATCTCCAACGGAAATCATTTATCCAGGAATGCCTCCTGGAACACCTACGAAGTCATAGCAGCAGCACACTCACCTCTACCCTTATTCCAGGCAACCACCCAGTCATATATAATATATTTCAACTTATAAGATGCAAACTCAACACTTTCCTCTTTGGAAACACGCATCACCTGCGTGATCTTCCTTATCTACTCAAGAGTCAGTAGAGGGACATCACTTACCTTAGACCCTTAGAACTCTGGCGGATTTATCCGTATGAAATCACGAATCCTGGAAACAACTAAATCACCTCCATGTTAAGGTAGAACTAGGGACTGGTTGGCCTGAATCTTTGTAGTGACATCTTGGGCTAGCGCCTGGAAGGCTTCCCAGAATTCAGTATGGGATACATTTTCATTCATAGGGTCTGTGGGCTGAGGTACTCGGTTAGTAATTCTACGCACATAAGCTCTGCGAGGAGGCATTGTATGTCATAAAAGAACACAAATTAATAGCAGAGAGAGGAAACTGTAAGCACGAAGGACAATGAAAGAAAGAGATGACTTTTTCCTAAAACGTCTCGTAGCCTCATGCTCATAGATATGGTATGCTACACATCGATGATCAAGACTCTACGTAACACGGCTTGTCAGACTCCCTGGGACTCTTTAAACCTTAGGCTCTGATACCATATTTTTAACGCCCCAAAAATGGGTCCTAAGGCATCACACGGTGCTTAAGGCTACAAGTAGCCCCAAGCTAACCCTTTGAGCCTACTACTGCACTTAGTGCTTATTTTAAGAATTCAAACAGATAATTAGAATTAAATCTCATCCAAGTCACACTGTAATTATAATGTTCAAATCACAATATACTGAAAGAAAATCTGACAACACAACTGACAGTCTCGTCTGACAGATCAGCCTCTACAACTCAAGAATAAAGAGCCATTGGGACAGATCCCCAACTAACTTACACTAAAATAAAAGGGAAGAAATATAGTTGCTGATAGTACTGAATGTCTTTAAATTAGGTCCTCGAACCATAAGGACTCACCACTGTAGGAAGGTAGGCAAGGAGATAGAAATCACTGAAGCTATTGGGACTGATCACCTGAACCTACATTATGAAACAATGTATCACATAGACGTATATGTGGGTCAACACTTTTGGAATGTACTGAGTATATGGGGGTGTATGCATTTAAATAAACAATATCATTAATTTTTAAAGAAATCATGCATGCCGACTATAATGACTCAGAAAGCTTGAATAAAATCTGAAATATAACCGTCCTAAATCATGTATAATAATACATATATTGTATATCTCATGAGTCATTATACTTAACTCAAAAATCTGAATTTTCTTCTATTATTCTCAAAACTCATAAGCTAGGGAAAATCTTTAAACAATACTTTATGAAGTTAAGACTTGGAATTGGGAAGCGTTGGACTTTTATGGATTTTGGAGTTTCTTACAACCGACATAAGCCATGTGAGCTTACATGGAGTCCAACGTCTTACCCAAGTTGGGGAGAGATGTTCTACCCTTGCCATCAGAATAGAACCTTAACTTTATCTTTTGTGATCACTATCTCAGCCTCAGTCTCACAAATCTCAATCCTACGGTGGCACATAGTTCTGAGGTATGAAACCTCAGAATCAAATCGAACTCGGTGCTAAATACTACTCCCATACTCAAGCTTAGAATTCTTTAGGAAATCCACCTTAAAATAACTCAAGGGTCTATAATAAATACGAAATTATGCATCTCATTTCTTTCAATCATGAATAGTGTGGATTCCTATTTTAAATAAATATGAAAACTTCAATCTTTTTTCAAATCTTGGTAAGCAATTTGCTAGAGAAAAACTCAAAATCATAACATCATAAAAATTCAACTTCAACTGTTGATATAAATATAATAGTTCAATCTTCCAAGAATATAGTCTCAAAATTCAATACTTGTCTCATATCAACTCAGAATAATAATTCACACTCAATGTCATTCTTGAAATTTATTCAACAATATTAACTCGTAAAGAATGAATACAAATCTCAATATAAACTTTTAGATCAAATCGTCCTAAGTAGTAATATCATGAAATCAACAACTTGAATAACTCATAAGTTCATAATTTTCAAACAAGATAATTTGAACATAGCTTCACTTATAAAATATAAATAATTCAAAAAAATCAACTTTTGGGCACAAGAATCGAATGATTATTTTTGCTGAAACCCCACATACCTCAAATCTATGAAGTTAGATGAACTTTTGATTCCAGAACTCTATTCTTGAAATTGATAGGTGTTCCTTGAAGATCTAGCTCTGGGGATTCCGATTCTTAAATTATTTTTGGAATTTAACGGTCGAATTTTGGTAGATCTTAATTTTTGTTCGGAGCTGTTGTGTCTGATTCAGGAGAATATTGGTGAAGGATGCTATACTGTCCAATTGAATCTCAATTATTATGTTAAAGACAAAAAAAATTGAAAAGTTATTGGAGCACCGGGATTAGCAGGGCGTCACCCAAGCAAGAGCACAGCTGTACCCCAGGCGGCGCCCTGGATGAAGCGGGGGACATAGACGGGAGGCGCCCGCCTTATAGACGTGGAGTACCCGGGCATTGCCAGCTTATTGCGGAGGCTCACCGGTTCAAAATCCAAACGTGCCCTAAACGAGGTCCAAAAATTCTGAAACCTACCCGAGATGTAATATTGACTTTCTTCATCGTAACACAACTTGTAAATCAAAAAATGAATGTTGGGAATGTCGTGAAATAATTCATCGAAGTCAAGGGCTCAAAAATAAACTAAGTGTTGGAAAACTTAACCAAAATTTCTAACCATAAGGCTTTTTTTATTCCTCTCGGAAGGCTTTAACGACGAGGAAATTTCACGGGGTCTTACAATATCTCCCCCTTGGGAACATTTGTACTCGAATGTCTATCATTAGGCTTGGAATATATAAAAAAATAATGATACACTGCTAAAATAACTTGCTCAATTGACTCTACTTCACTCTAAACTCTTGAATACCTCAAAGGATACATGAACTCATGATATGAATGGCTATGTAGCTGAATCATGAATAAGAAAGGACTGAATGTAAGGGAAAATAGTACCTTCAGCTTGATCTGAACTTGCGAAGAAGAGGTGTGGATACTTGGATCGCATATCTGTTTCGGCTTCCCAAGTAGCACCCTTAACTGACTGGTTTCGCCATAAAACTTTGACCAATGAAACTTCTTTGTTCCTTACTCTACGAACTTGGTAGTCTAGAATTTCAACTGGAATCTCATCAAATGAAAGACTACTCTGAACATCAGGACTCTCCGAAGGATCAACGACAGAATCACCGATATACATCCTAAGCATGGAAATATGAAAGACGGGATGAACTACTGATATTTCTACAGGTAACTCAACTTTATAAGCTACCTTCCCAACACAGCCAAGCACTCTATAAGGCCAAGCATAATAGGGGATAAGCTTTCCTTTCTTCCCAAACCTCTTTACCCCTTTCATAGGTGAAATTTTTAGGTACACCACATCATCAACTTCAAACTCAAGGTATCTTCTTCTCATATCTGCATAAGACTTCTGATGACTCTGACCTATTTTTAACCTTTCTCTAATCAATTTCACCTTCTCCATAGCCTCAAACATTACATCAGGTCCAACCATAGCAGTTTCACCTACTTCGAACCAAGCTATTGTGATCTACATCTCCTCCCATACAAAGCCTCAAATGGAGCAATCTGGATGATAGTATGGTAACTATTGTTATAATCAAACTCTATCAATGGCAAATGCTCATCCCAGCTACCCTTGAAATCAAGAGTACATGCTCTCAACATATCCTCTAAAGTCTGGATAGTCCTTTCAACCTGACCATCTTTCTGTGGATGAAAAGTGGAACTCAAATGAACTTGGGTAGCAAGACCCTTCTAGAAAGATCTCCAGAACTATGAAGTGAACTGAGTACCCTATCCGAGATAATAGATAAGGGAACTCCATCCTACCTGACTAACTCCCGAATATACAATCTAGCAAAGTTCTCAGTTGTATAAGTTGTATGCACAGGCAAGAAATGCACAGACTTAGTCAACCTGTCTACAACAACCCAAATAGAATCATGATGACGACAAAAAAGAGGTAAACCAGTCAAAAAATCCATATTTATCTCTTCCCACTTTTAAGCGGGAATGCTAAACTCCTGTATCTTACCACTAGGTCTTTGGTGCTCAACATTAACCTATTGGAACGTTGCATACTTTGCCACAAATACTGCTATATCCTTCTTCATTCCACTCCACCAATAGATTTCTAACAAGTTGCTGTACATCTTGGTAGCACTGGGATGAATAAAATACCGCGCACCATGCACTTCATCCATAATTCTTTGCCTTAGATTATCAACATCGGGAACACACAATCTACCCTACAATCTCAACACACCACCTCCCCCTTGGGAGAAAACCTTTACTTTTTGGTCCTTGACTGACGCCTTCAGTTTGACCAAACTAGGATCTAAGTTTTGCTTCTCCTTCACTTCCGAGACTAAAGTGGACTCGGAACTACACTGAACTAACATACTCCCTTCAGTGGAATCAAGCATCCTAACTCCCAGTCTAGCCAAACAATGCACTTCACGAGCTAAATCTTTCTTACCTTCATATACATAAGCAACACTACCCATGGACAACCTGCTAAGGGCTTCTGCCACAACATTGGCCTCGCCCGGATGATACAACACACTCATATCATAATATTTTAGCAACTATAACCACCTTCTTTGTCTAAGATTTAACTCCCTCTGGGTAAACACATACTGCAAACTTTTGTGATCAGTAAACACGTCAACATGAACACCATAAAGATAGTGCCTCCAAATTTTTAAAGCAAAAACCACAACAGCTAACTCAAGATCATGGGTTAGGTAATTCTTTTCATGGGGTTTCAACTTTCTAGAGGCGTAGGCTATAACCTTACCTCACTGCATTAATACACATACTAAACCAGCTCTAGAAGCATCATAATACACCACAAAACCATTAGTACCATCGGGTAATGCTAACACTGGGGCTGAAACGAGTTGAGTCTTCAACTCTTGAAAACTCTTCTCACAGGCATCTATCTTTCTACGGGAACTTAACTTTCTTTTGGGTCCACCGGATCATAGGAGATGCAATAGATGAGAAACCTTTGATGAAATAGCGGTAATAGCTAGCTAAACCCAAGAAACTCCTAATGTCAAACAGGGAGGTAGGTCTAGGCCAATTCTTTACAGATTCTATCTTTTGAGAATCAACTCTAATACCTTCAGTAGAAACAATATGACCCTAAAAAGTAACTGACCTTAACCAAAACTCACACTTGCAAAATTTGGCGAATAATTGATCATTTCTAAGAGTTTGTAAGACAATTCTAAGATGGTTGGCATTATCGTCCTCACTTCAGGAATACACAAGAATATGGTCCATGAATACAATGAGAAGCATATTAATGTATTTCTTGAACACTCGACTCATAAGGTCCATGGAGGCTGCTAGAGCATTGGTTAACCCAAAAGACATGACTAGAAACTCAAAGTGACCATAACGGGTTTGGAAGGATCTCTTAGGAATATCACACTCTCACTTTAAGCTGGTGATAGCCGGATCTGAGGTCTATCTTTGAGAAGTAACTTGCACCTTGCAATTGATCAAACAAATCATCAATTCTAGGAAAAGGGTACTTATTATTGACTGTGACTTTGTTAAGCTTACGATAATCAATGCACATACGCAAAGAACCATCTTTCTTTTGCACGAATAGAAAAGGTGCACCCCAAGAAGAGACACTGGGACTTATGAAACCTTTATCAAGAAGAACTTTGAGTTGTTCTTTCAACTATTTAAGCTCTGTGGGTTCCATATGGTATGGAGGAATAGAAATAGGTTGTGTATCGGGAATAAGGTCAATCCCAAACTCTATCTCTCTATCGGGAGGCACCTCTGGGAGATCTTCCAAAAAATATCAAGAAACTCACTAACTATGCTGACTGACTGAAGGGTCGGAGTTTCAGACTTAGTGTCTTTTACTCGAACTAAATGATAGATGCAACCTTTGGAAATAAGATTTCTGTCCTTGAGATAGGAAATAAAATAACTCTTGGGAGATACTGAACTCCCGAACCACTCAAAAACTAGTTCATCAGGAAACTGAAACTTGACTACACGGGTACGACAGTCTATAGATGCATAACAAGAGTGAAGCCAATCCATACCCAGAAAACATCAAAATTCACCATGTCTAACTCTATCAAGTCTGCAAGCATGACTCTACGAAGGACTGTAATCGGACACTTTTTGTACACTTTCATAGCAACATTAGACTCGCCCACATGGGTAGAAACTAAGATAGGCTCAGGGATATTTTCAGGACCCATTTCAAAATTCACAGCAGCAAGTGGGGTCACATAAGAAAAATTTGACTTGGGGTCCAACAACACATAAATATCATAGTGAAATAAACAGAGCATACCAGTGACAACATTGGCAGAATCCTCCTACTTCTGACGGGATGGTAGGGCATAAAATCTGTTCTGGCATTGACCGCCTGTAGTGCTAGATGAAACACCCTGAATAGGGTCTGTACAGGCTGGGAAAGTTGGTGCACTAGCAGTCTGAGTCTGAGGGGGAACATCACGGTTCCCCTTGCTGGCATGTGGACAATCTCAAATTTTGTGGCCTATCTTTCCACAATAAAAAAACCTCTCTGTTCAGTCCAACACTCACTCGGATGAACTCTGCCACACTTAGAACATGGAGGATAGTTAGGCTTGTTACTGTGTTCTGGGACCTGGACATCGAAGGACTATACCCTTGCTTCTGCCAACCTCTACGCGCGAGATCACTAACAGCTGAAGGCGCTGGCATGAACCAATGGTTCTGAAATTAGGGGAGATTCCATCCATGCGATCTGGTCTGTCCATACTCCTGTTGCTCAGATCTAGCCCTCTTGTTCCCTCTCGCTCTCGCCCTCTCCCTCAATTTATCTGACTCGATCTGTTGAGTACGCAACATCATTCTAGAAAGATCCATCTATCTATTCAACATGGCTGTCCTGCACTCTTTCATTACTAAACCGAACACTCCAGTCAGGAGCTTAGTCATACTGGACCTAGTATAAGCAATCAGAATAGGAGCATACTTGGCTAGCTGGTTAAACTTCAGACAATACTTCGTGACATTCATGGGGCCCTATCTCAAGTTCATTAACTCCTTAATCTTTGCTTCCCTCATCTCCAGCGGAAAGAATTTATCCAGGAATGCCTCCTGGAACACCTGCCAAGTCATACCAGTAACACCCTCACCTCTACCCTTCTTCCAGGCAACCACCCAATCATATGCAATATCTTTCAACCTATAAGATGCCAACTCAATAATTTTCTCTTCGGAAACATGCATCACCTGCGTGATCTTCCTTATCTCCTTAAGATACAACAGAGGGTCCTCACTTGCCTTAGACCCATAGAACTCTGGCGGATTTATCCACATGAAATTGCAAATCTTGGCAACTGCTAAATCACCTCCCTGTTAAGGCAGAACTTGTGCCTGGTTGGCCTGAACATTTGCAGTGACAGCTTGGGCTAGCGCCTGGAAGGCTGCTCGAAATTCAGCAAGGGACACATTTTCATTCATAGGTTCTGTGGGCTGAGGTGCCCGGTTATTAATTCTTCACACATAAGCTCTGCGAGCAAACATTGTCTGTCATAAAAGAGCATAAATTAATAGCAGAGAGAGGAAACTGTAAGCACGAAGGACAATGAAAGAAAGAGATGACGTTTTCCTAAAACATCTCAAAGCCTCTTGCTCATAGATATGACACGCTACACACCGATGATCAAGACTCTACGTAATACGGCTTGTCAAACTCCCTGAGACTTTTTAAACCTTAGGCTCTGATACCGTATTTGTAACGCCCCAAAAATGGGTCCCAAGGAGTCACATGGTGCTTAAGGCTACAAGTAGCCCCAAGCAAACCCTTTGAGCCTACTACAACACAGTACTTATTTTAAGAATTCAAACAGATAATTAGAATTAAATATCATCCAAGTCACACTATAATTATAATGTTCAAATCACAAGATACTTAAAGAAAATATAACAACAAAACTGACAGTCTCGTCTGATAGAGCTTCTACAACTCAAGAATAAGGAGCTATTGGGATAGATCCCCAACTTACTCACACTCAAATGAAAGGGAATAAATACAGCTGCTGATAATACTGAATGTCTAAAAATTAGGTCCTCGAACCATGAGGACTCACCGCTGCAGGAAGGTAGGCAAGGCGCTCAGAATCACTGACACTGTTGGGACTGAGCACCTAAATCTACATTATGAAACAATGTAGCACATAGACGTATATGTGGGTCAGCACTTTGGGAATGTACTAATTTTATGAGGGTGTATGCATTTAAATAAACCATATAATTAATCTTTATAGAAATATTGCATGCTGACTATAATGACTCACAAAGCTTGAATAAAATCTGAAATATAACCGTCGTAAATCATGAATAATAATACATGTATCGTACATATCGTGAGTTAGTATACTTAACTCAAAAATCTGATTTTTCTTCTTTTATTCTCAAAACTCATAAGCTAGGGAAAATCTTTAAACAATACTTTATGAACTTAAGACTTGGAATTGGGAAGCTTTGGACTTTTATGGATTTGGGAGTTTCTTACAACCGACATAAACCATGTGAGCTTACATGGAGTCCAACGTCTTACCCACATTGGGGAGAGCTGTTCTACCCTTGACATCGGAATAGAACCTTAAGTTTATCTTTAGTGATCACTATCTCATCCTCGGGCTGACAAATCTCAATCCTACGGTGGCACGTAGTTCTGGGGTATGAAACCTTAGAATCAAACCCAACTCGGTGCTAAGACTACTCCCATACTCAAGCTCAGAATTATTTGGGAAATTCACCTT
This sequence comes from Capsicum pubescens, assembly GCA_030864215.1. Classification (NCBI taxonomy): domain Eukaryota; kingdom Viridiplantae; phylum Streptophyta; class Magnoliopsida; order Solanales; family Solanaceae; genus Capsicum; species Capsicum pubescens. Next base: position 39,907,679 of record CM061542.1, on the reverse strand, counting down.
AAAATAACTCAAGGGTCTATAATAAAGACCAAATTATTCTTCTCATTTCTTTCAATCATGAATAGTGTGGATTCCTATTTTAAATAAATATCAAAACTTCAATCTTGTTTCAAATCTTGGTAAGCAATTTGCTAGAGAAAAACTCAAAATCATAACATCATCAAAATTCAACTTCAACTTTTGATATAAATAAAATAGTTTAATATTCCAAGAATATAGTCTCAAAATTCAATACTTGTCTCATATCAACTCAAAATAATAATTCATACTCAATATCATTCTTGAAATTCATTCAACAATATTAACTCGTAAAAATAGCGTACAAATTACAATATAAACTTTTAGATCAAAGCATAATAAGTAATAATATCATGAAATCAACAACTTGAATAACTCATAAGTACATAATCTTCAAACAAGATAATTTGAACATAACTTCACTTATAAATCATAAATACTTCAAAAAAACCAACTTTTGGGTACAAGAATGGAAGGATTATTCTTGCTCAAACCCCACATACCTCAAATCTATGAATTTAGATGAACTTTCAATTTCGGAACTATATTTTTGAAATTGATAGGTGTTCCTTGAAGATCTCGCTCTAGGGATTCAGATTCTTAAATTATTTTTGAAATTTAACGGTCGAATATTTGTAGATCTTAATTTGTGTTCGGAGCTACTGTGTATGATTCTGGAGAATATTGGTGAAGGATGCTACATTGGCCAATTTAATTTCAATTATTATGTTAAAGACGGAAAAAGATTGAAAAATTATTGGAGCACCGGGATTACCAGGGTATCGCCCAGCCAAGAGCACCGCTGTACCCCAGGCGGCGCCCTGGATAGAGTGGTGAACATAGACGGGCGGAGCCCGCCTTATAGCGGTGGATTACTCGGGCTTCGCCCCCTTATCGCTGAGGCTCACTAGTTTGAAATCCAAACATGCCCTAAACGAGGTCCAAAAATTCTGAAACTCACCTGAGATGTAATATTGATTTTTCCCATCATAAGCCAACATGAAAATCGGAAAACGGATGTCGGGAAGGTCGCAAAATAATTCATCAAAGTTAAGGAATCAAAAATAAACTAACTGTTGGAACACTTAACCAAAATTTCTAAGTGTAAGGCTTATTTTAATCTGCTCGGAAGGCTTTAACGAAGAGGAAATTTTACGGGGTCTTACACATAATAGGACTTTACTCGACTTGTAATATAGGTTTGGGGGTTGGTATGATACATATGGAAATTTTAATGACTAAGATTCTTTACACATTAATTATGTCATGGGTCCACTTATCAACCACTTTTATTTTATTCCACTCTTATTTCTTTATTTTTATTTTCTATTGCACATTCAAGGTGTGTGTGGTTTCATTTATTCTTTCTTTTTTTCAATCATTTTTTTTCTTTTTTCTTTTCTTTTTCCACCCCATGAATCCTACTTTCTTTTATCTTATTTTACCCTTCTCCATACCCACTTTAGATCACACACCCCTATGATACCCACCCTCAACTTAGACAATTTTCCTTAGTTAAGGTAAATAATTTCCAATGAGTACTAGGGCCAAAACATATTTATTGTAATAAAAATACGAAGGTGAAAGGTACAAATAAGAAAATAGGTCTATTTGGGCTCACAATTGAGATTAAGGTATAGTTATTCACATTTGGAAGGTCATTTAGGCTAAAATTAGAATTATTTAAAAAATGGCCAATGATCCCTTCCTAACCAACAATCACACAACTTAGGCAAGACTAATCAAGTATGTTTTGGATTCTTACACAAAGGGAACAAAGTAAGCATCTCTCACACACACAACACAAAGTTGCATCACAAATTACTACATATTCGATTCATGCAAATGTTAGAAATGATTTTTATATCTCTAATCCTAATGCCATAACATATTAAAAATGGTCACATACATGCACCTCACACAGTTTAACAAATTTTTCAGAGGTGTATCACTTTTCAACACATTTAATCACATTACAGAACAAACCACATCGACAAGTACTTAGTTTCCTCTTAGATAAACACAACCACAACACAATACAAAATAAAACACCTAACAAAATAATTTTATTCTAGGTAGGCCAGTTCTACAATCATACCGCAGTCAACAGTAAAAGAAGCACAACAATAAATACCCATGAAAACTATGGTGTACCCAATACCTCACTAAAAAATTATGCACTATCCCTGTGCTTCTATTGTGTAAGAACAAATGGTGAAGACATACATGGGCATTCTAGGCACCAATTCATGCATTATGAGTATAATGAGCCTCAGAATAGGCCCCACTCTCATCAATTATGGTCCTGATGGTATATAGGAAACTCAAATTGGTAGTTGCACCAAAGTTAATCAATGCGCTCAATGGTTCCTGTGGGGTGGGAGCAGTTCTCCTACTTACATCAGCTACATTAGAAGTTATCTTATCAACAACTCGAGAGGTACTAGATCCCATCGCCATCTCATAGACCTTTATCTTGTGGTCCCATGCAGAATCAACACTGGTTGCCTTGGACACATAAACTTTCTTATCACTCTTCTTACTTCTATTTATTTTCTTCCTTAGCCTCTCACCACCAGCCTCCTCAATAGATTTTCCCTTGACTATGCCCTAAATAGCTGGAACCTCCTCTTTAATAATCTCCTCTATAATAGACTTCGGAGGGAAAGATAAAGCAGGCATGTTCTCTATGTTAGCCCAGAGTGTGGCCAACTCCTTATGTATCCCTGCCAAATCTGGGGACAAGACATCCGCTGGGTAATGATCGTCTCCCAAACCCATCAATCTAGTTCTTCGTACCTCTTATCTCAGTCCTGATCTTTTGTTGTACCCATGGCTTAACCCCATCCTCAATATTCTTTACTTTCATCTCAAAAGTGACCAACCTCTTTAGAACGATAGCCAAGAAATCATGCAAGACTAAAGTATTTCTAGTAGAGGATATCCTAGAAGGGAACAATATCACCACAAAAGATGGAGTTGGAGTCTGGAAGGTGCCTCCTACATTTGAATCTTGAGGGTCGTACTGGGAAGTCTCAACAAGGGTTTTACCAATATAAGTAAAGCCCAAAGTGTCAAGTCTATGCCCTCTATGCTGGAATGACTGCCTAAGTACTATGGCTCCCACCTATGCTGCCTTGGATATGGTATTAGTAACATCTCGAATCATCCCTAAGTTATTAGTCCTCCAAACCTAGAAGAACTGATCAACTCTAGGGATCTCTGGTACTCTCTTGTCCAAGCTTAACTTCATCAACAAACATGGGAATGACAGGGCTGTGTCTGTGCTTACTCCTTGATTACAGATCTACTTCACTATCAACTTGGATACATCTATCTTATATCTCTTCAAAATACCCACAACCAGGAAAGCTCGATATGAACTAAGTATATTATTCCCATTAGTGGGACTCAAACTATGATGTATAAGTGTCCACCAACCCTTCGCTGTAAAATTTAATATACCCATCATAATCTAATACAAAGGTACAACTCTTTTAACCACCCACATATCCTCCTTTTCTTTGAAACAATAATCCCGTCCATCTACTTGAAGTTAGCATGATTTTCGTATGAACCAATCTATTTTGTTTTGACTTTACGTATCTCTTCCATGCGTTAGTTAATCTTAGCAGTGTTGAATGACAATTAGAACTCTAAATATGAAGAATTCTATAAATGGTTTGAGTGGAGAGGTTCACATGAACACCTCAAATCATCAATGTCACCAAGGGCTCACCACCCTTCTACAATAGCCCATGTGGATACAAACTCTTGATATCCATCTAATAGGCTACATAGAACTATTGTACTAATGTTGGGTTGTAATGTCCTGGAGATCTGATCATCCACTCAACGTGAACTTTCAAAATCAGGCATCGAAGTCAGGCATCTTAGACTTGCAAGTGGTGTCATATTGGGCTCTAGGTATAACCCTCTCTTTGGTTTTCCAATGGAAGGGTTTATGGAACTCACTCTCATATAAGTCCTATATCTCAAGGTACCTCCATCGATTAATGGTGGGCACTGAGGCAGAATCTATCTATAGTGGTGTAATAGGATTAAAAGGTGGGATATCAACTGGGTTATTGCTAGATTCACTTTCTTTCTTCTTTCCCTCATTTTAAAATTCTTCATTCTTTGACCCACTATTTTCTTCTTTTTTCTCATCTTTTGGACCAGACTTATCCTCTGACTCACTATTCTCTTTAGACTGGGACTGTGATTAGGGTGGTGAATGGCTAGGAGTTTTAATCCTTGGCCTTTCCCTGGGTGGTGTGTCTTCCTCTGGAACTTCGTTTTCAACCCTACGTAGCTTTTTTCTTTGATCCATCACCCTTTCAATTGGGTATTTCTCCATTGACCCATTGAATCTTCATCGTCAGTGGGTTCATTATGAGATGAAGAATGGGGGAGAGGCTTACTTCTTGAGAGTTTTATTTCTTGTAGAGTCATTCTTTGGTGCCATTAGTACGTGGAAGAAAGACACACGCATGTAAGTCTTAGGAAAAGTAAATAAAAATAAGAAATAATATAAGTGGTAGTGGATGGGCACCCAAAGAGTCTTGGAATGACTCATTACGACTAGAAATGAGTTGTTATGAGACTCATTAGCTGAGAAGATGCATAAGTCTAATTTACTGGTCAGGTAACGAGTCCTCCTAATGAGTCGTTATCTTAGATTCATTACCAACATTCGATGTCTTATAAGAAAGATTTCCATGGTGCCTTACCCTTACCAGTCACCATGAGTTCTCATAATGAGTCATTTAGTGTCATAACAACTCATTATGACAATAGAACCTCAACTTATTCTTCCACCAATGTCCCCAGTTACTACAAATAACATAACAACTTTTTAGGTGTCCCTACAAATCGTTACGAGTCCCATAGCCATGTTTAAAGTGTTGAACTTCAATTTTCAACATTCCTAAATTCCCATGGTTATATCAAGTTCAACAACTCCTCATTCATCCTCACAAACATTTTTATGCAGAAAATTCATTATACTCCCATTTTTAGGAATGCTAGTTATTTTTCTCAAAAAAAATGTTTCAACATTATGAATACACCTAATAACAAGGAACCAACAAATTTTATACCAATTTTAAGGATCACTTTAAGAGATATTCAAGTTAAGGCATACAACTTACTTTATTTTTTCTTCAGATTCCTTGAAAATGAATAGAATTTTTCCCTAGTTCTTGAGAGTTCAACTTTGGGATCTTTGAATCTTTAATTACGATGATAGGGAATGAATTTTGAGTGTTTTATGGTGTAGTTTGTCAGTTTATAGAATGGAGGTAGTCTTCAATGTTTCAAATGGAAAAAGAATCAGTAATTGACCGTTATTTATCTTTTAAACCTCTTGATTTAGGTTGGTCGACCTGTTGGGCCTGCAATGTTGGTCCAGGAAATGAGTCATTGTAACAACTTGTTATGGATGGAAATGAGTCATAGAATTCCCATGTTATGACTGGAACCTTACTTGAGTGTCCAGTTATTACGAATTAGGGAAACAAGTCATTGTCATTGCCTACAACTCATACTGAGATTCATTATGACTCCAGAGACCAATTACCTGAGAGTGGCCTAATATCTAACTTCTTATGACTCTAATAATGAGTCATTAGGAGTAATGAAAACTTATTAGGTGAGTCGTGGGTTCCTGGCACTAGAAAATTGTCTAGTCCTTTTCTTCAATCTCCAACCTTGCACACTAAACACACAAGTTACCTTATAATTGAATAAGTACAAAACATGGGCTGCCTCTCCTACAACACTTGATTTAAGGTCGTGGAACAATGTGGCCAAGTTGGATACTCATACTTCACCAACCAGTCCATGGTTTGCCTCCCATGCAGCGTCTGATTTAACTTTATAGAATGACACAGTTGTCTTGGTTACTTAGGCTTCACCATGGTCCATATCAACACTTACTTTCACCACATCCAGATTTCCCATATAGTGATTCACTATCATGCTCCAGTTCAACAAAACCATATAGGAATACTCAAACCATGGTGAATGGTCCATAAAAACTAGACATCAACTTTCCAGGAAACAAGCAAAGTTTTGAATCATACAACAAGACCAAATCACCAGGCTTGAATACTCTTTTCTCAATTTTCTTATCATAATACAACTTCATGATTTCTTTGTATAAAGCATAACTCTTATAAGAACAGAGCCAGAATTCATCCAACAAACACCTTGCTCAACCTTAATAGAGCTGCATTATGCAACTCCAAATTTAGATATTTCAACAACCATATTACCTTATGCTCAATTTCAACCAAAATGTGTCATGACTTGTTGTACACAAGATAATATGAAGAGTAACCTCTGGGGTGTCTTAAAGGTTGTTCGGTAGGCCTAAAATACATCATCCAAATTCCTTAACCAATCAGTCCTTTTGGCATTCACACTCTTTGCCCATGTGGACTTGATCTCTCTATTGAAGACCTCAACCTGCCCACTCATCAAAGGATGCTAAGGTGTTTCCACCTCAAAATTCATGTCATATTTCTTGATTACGGACTTTAGATGGATATTGCATAAGTGAGACCCACCATTGCTAATAATAGCACATGTAGCACCAAATTGAGAAATTATATTCTTTTTCAAGAATGCAGTGACATTTTCACCTTTAGTATTATGAAGCAAAGATGCATCCACCCATTTGGAAATGTAGTTGAATGCCACTAAAATGTACTTCTTATTATAGGAGCTCACAAATGGACCCATGAAGTCAATTCCATTTACATAAAACAAATCTAACTCTAAGATAGGTGTCATAGGAAGTTCATATCCCCATGAAATATAGCCTCGACGCTAACATTGGTCATATTCTTGTCCATATTAATGGGCATCCTTTAAGATCGTAGGCTAATAATATCCACACTACAGAATTATGTTGGTTGTATGGGTTCTACCATAATGACCTTTAACTGGTGATGAATGACAAGCCTCAAAGATGCTTGTCATCTCCATATCAAGATTATATTTGTAAATTACACCATTGGAACACATAAAAAATAGGTATGGCTCATCCCATACAAATTTTCTCATCTCATGCATGAACCACTTTCTTTTCTGGGAAGACAAATCTTCCAAAACAAGGTCACTTGCTAAAAAATTGGCAAAATCAGCAATCTAGGGGATTAAGTCTTAAGATGTTGCCAAGACCCACTCATCTATAAAAGTATCATCTATGTAAAGCTCATCCCCAAATTTCTCCATTACATCTTTTCCAAGCGAAGACAATTGACCAGCCACGTAATTCTCCATGCCCTTTCGATCTTTTACCATAAAGTCAAATTCTTGTTGTAAGAGGATCCAATATATTAACCTCAGCTTGACATACTTTTAAATATTACATACCTCAAGGATGTATGATCTTTGTGAACTATGACTTTGGTCCTAATCAAATAAGACCGAAACTTCTCAAACGCCTAAACCACCACAAGGAACTCATGCTCAGTGAATGTATAGTTCTTTTGTGCGAGGTTTAACACCTTGCTGGTGTAATAGATTGGGTGATGGATTTTCTCGCACGTTTGGCATAGGAAAACACCCAAGGCAACATTGATAACATCACATATAACCTCAAATTATATAAACCAATCAGGGGATACAATAATAGGAGCTGAGATCAGTCGCTCCTTTTAGGCACTCAAAGGCCTTGAAACATGAATCATCAAATACAAATTTCACCTCTTTGTCTAAAATTCTGCATAGAGGATTAGTAATTTTAATGAAGTCCTTGATGAACATCCAATTAAATCCAACATATCCCAAAAAGCATTGGATACCTTTAATTGAGACTGGTGGATGGAATTTTTAAATCACCTAAATCTTTGTTCTATCAATCTCAATGCCCTATTTTGAGATTACACTCCTTACATCTTTGGAGTGGGTAAGTTAAATGGGCTAAACAATCATCAAAGGTGGACCCAACTACTAAAAAGTCATCCATGAATACTTGTATAGTGTCTTCTACCATGTTTAAAAATATCGACATCATATATGTCTGAAAGGTGGTGGAAGCATTGCATAATCCGAATGATATTCTCTTGAATGAAAAAGTCCCATAGTGGCAAGTGAAATTAGTATTTTCTTGGTCCTCAAGAGCGATAGAAATCTAAAAATACCAACCCCTAACTACTTGTCTATCAAGCATCTGATCTATGAATGTCATAGGGAACTGGTCCTTTTGGCTCCTAGTGTTCAGCTTCCTGTAATACATACACACTCTCCATGCAGTAACCTATCTCACAGGAACTAGTTCATTCCTCTTATTAGGGAACACATTGGTCCCAACTTTCTTCAACACATATTAAACCAGGCTAACCTATTTTTTATATACAATGGGGTAAACCATTCTAGAATCTAACCACTTAATAATTTCTTATTTCACTACCTCTTACATAGATGAATTCTACCTATGCTAGTTCTTAATGTTGTGTAAACATTGAGGTTCAAGATGTATCTTATGAGTGAAAATATCGGGTGGAATCCCCACAATGAACACAATATTCCAACCTATGACCCTCTTAAATCTTTGCAATACAAAAAACAATTCCTTAACCTATGACTCTACTAATCAATCACAATAATGATTGTCAAGGATTTGTCATCCCCCAAAAATGCATAACACAAGTGAGATAGGAGGGCTATTAATTCCAAGGATGGTGTCTACATAATGGATTGTCGAGCTGGAGGAGTGGTTCTATTCGTCAGATAAATATCAAGCTTCTTTGAAGCATAATTGTAAGAACCTCTACCAAATAATGTGCTTACCATCTCTTCATACTCATCGATGTCGTCACTATCAAAATTCATAATGACTACTGCTTATGTGTCCACCCTAAGTCTTTTATTAATGGGCACAGTCACTTCACCATCATCAATTGTCTCAATCACAGATACCATTATCATATCCTTCGGCTATCGAATAGATTGAAAAATTCTAAAAGTGACTTACTCATCATTTAGTTTGAACTTTATCTGCCCCATCTCCATGTCAACCAAGGCCCTACCTCTAGATAGGAATGGACTTCCTTAGATGATAGGGACTTTAAATCCAACCTCACAGTATGATATCATGAAGTCAGCCAAAAATATAAAGGATACAACTTTCACCAATACATTATACAAATTACCAATCGATTTCTTGACAATTCGATTAGCCATCAATAGCCTCATGGGTATAAGTTTAGGTTCCCTGAATCCCAATGCATATATACTATCAACCGTATGAGATTGATGCTAACTCCTAAATCATACACCGTTTAAGAGAATTTGAAGGACTCAATAGTACATGGGATAGTGAATTCACCTGGGTCCTTCTTTTTCTCCACTAATGATCGGGTAGACACAACACTACAATGGTGCACATTATCCATGGACTCAAATCTTATTGTTCGCTTCTTAGTGACTAAGTCCTTCATAAACATTGCATAGCCAGGCATCTGTTGTAAATCTTATACAAGATGAATATTAGCTAATAGTTTATTCAGCATCGACAAGAACATTTAGTACTTTATTTCCTCGTATTTCTTCCTTATTCTTTGTGGAAAAGAAGGAGGAGGTCATAGAATAGTCATCAACACAAGGTCAAATACATTCCTCTTTTATTTATCCTTCTTCAAACTTTTACCACCACCTGTCGATTTCCCTATCTTTATGTTAGATTTCTTATCAATATCAACACTATCACTCTTTGACTCATTAATTATAGGAATAGGAGGGTCAATAATTGTCTTTCCGCTTCTAGTGGTAATGGCAAGATAATGACTTTATTTCTTAGGATTATAAACTACATTTCTTAGATGGGTGTCTGGCTATCAATGATTCAAAGTCTCTGATATTTAAATAAATTGTTACTACTATTGTTTGATTATGGTGACATGCAATTCCACTTTCTGGGTCAAACTTAAGATGTCTTCCTTAATCTTTTTAAGGCAAGTTTCCTGACTTTCCTGACCTTTTAACAATGTGGACAACATATCTTTCATCCTTAATTCAGTATCACGACTTCCTGATGGAACATATTCATTACCCTTCTCTTTGTACTAATCTTTATGTCTCCGATCACCATCCCTCTCTCGGCTCCGATCTCCGTACCTATGCCCATAGTAGTTCCGACCTTGAATCCCTTGCCCCTTGTCTTGAAAAGACTCTAACTTTCTACCAAGATATTTTTCCTCTTCTTAAAAATTACAATAATATGATCTAGAGGCCTTACCCTATGATCCCACAACAATTACCTTCTCAGAATTCATCATTTAAACTACTTTGTCAACAACCCAACCTCCTTCCTTAGCTGAGCAATCTCTTGCACCACAATGTCATCAACAACTGCTATGCTCGCTACAAGCCCTAATGGCATAAGCCTTAGCACCTTTCTCGACCTCCTGAGTATGCCACTCATGTTTGGTGAGAGAGATCTGATCTAATATATCCAATGCTACCTCTCAAAGCAGATGCTTGAATGCTCCACTAGTAATAGTTTCTACCATAACTCTGAAACTAGAATTTAGGGATCGATAAAATATATTTAGTAAATTGGTTCCTAAAATTCTATGATGGGGTACCATAAAAACCACTTCATAAACAAAAACAAAGCCTTATATATTTACTCAGGAGGCAATTTATTGAAATTATAGCCCTTGTCTTTCAACTATAGCATTTTGGATAGAGGGAAGAAATATTCTAGAAATTACCTCCTCAACTTGTTCCACATAGTAATAAACCCATGAGGTAATTCCCATAACCATAATGTAACTTCTCTAGTTAGAGAGAAAAGGAAAAACCTAAGTCTCAAAGCTTCCTGATCCACTCTAGTTATAGTGTATGATGTGAAAATTCCAATAAGGTTTGTGAGGTGCATGTTTGCATCATCAATCGAAAAACCTGCAAATACACCCTTCATATTCAATAGCTATTTCATAGCACTAGTTATGTCAAACTTTACATTTTGTGGGAATGTAGGAGGAATAATAGCTCCTTTCTCGGTATGCTCAATGCACCCCATATCTTTCTTTTGATTATAATATAGTGGAAAGTCCTGATATGCTGGGGGTTCTTTAGCTCTAACCCTTCTATCTCTATCTTTATTCTCATCAAGTGTTGTTCGACGATTTGCTTCTTGTTTCTGCCTTGCTATCTTTGCCTCCCTAGCTACTCATTGGGCATTTTCTTTCCTCCTCTGGTTTACAGTTGTTGCTAATAATTACTCAGTGATTTGAATAACAATGTATTGAACTTATTAATAGGTAGGTGAAGGAAAACCAATAGGATTTTCCTGAAGCCTCTGAAGATGGCCTTTATGTACATGTTCTGTCATCATATGATTTGGTTGTAGGTTTCTCTTTGGGTCAGGATTAAGTGGGAACAAGATAATTCCTTGACACCTAGTATTAGTCATACAATGGCATATAACCAACTAAAAACAAAAAACGAAAACCCAAACACTCTAACAACTTCAATTGATAACTCAATAACCATATTCCCCGGCAACTACGCCAAAATTTAATGTCCCCCAAAACTACACGACCACGAAGTGTAAGGTAGTCAAAGTCAAATATAGTAACCCAATGATGTTGGAGGTCGAACACAAATGGAATAGTTCAAATGTTTCTCTCAAACTTACTGAAATAGTTGGGCATTGCAGAAAAGTAAATAGAGGGATTTGTTGTAACAATAAAAGGTAGCAAGCTTTGAATGTATTTCATTGTAAACAATCTAAAATGAATGCTACTTTTGTGTTGTTCTTAGCTTGTAAATCTATAGGTTTATCATGCTCAATTTTACTATCCCAATGCTATGCATGCAGAATTTGACAAGATATGTATCACCAATAATCCTGTGGACTCACACCTTGTGAGTCTTAGGGTGTCTTTTTACTAACCCTTTCCCTAGATCCTAGTTTAAAAATCACGTTGTTAAGTTATTAGATTAGGTTTGATAGCCTTGAATAACTGCCATAATCTTCTTTACCCAATCTCAAACTCCCTTGTGAGGATGACCTCGAATACCGGTAGGAACTTAGCTTTTGCAGTAGTTACAGAGGAAAATAATAATAGGAAGATCACAATACATGCAACAATAATTATCTATGCAAATCTCGCACTTTCCCTACTTCTGTAATCCACCAAGGTTCCCACAACCCTAGCTAAGGAAATTATCAACTCATGATTATGCAAAAAACCATAGATTTTAATAAAGAAAGAATTGAATTAATTGAACAATAATGAAATAATAAAATCCAAAGTCTCAAATTAATACGTAACCAAAAACCAAAAACAAAGTATAAAGTGTCTTAAAATATGTCAAAGTACGTAAACTATTAGCTATGGACCCCAAAGGTATTTATAGAGTCTCAAAATAACAAGGGCAACCTAACCAAATTAAAATAGAAAAACTAAGTTGGTAGAAGTCATTCCTCTGGTAACGAGTCATCTGAACTGACGACGACTCATTGGTTGTTGTTGTTGCTCTCTTCTGTCTTCATAGATAATGACTCATTGTCACTCATAAAGATTCATTGGCTAGACCTATTATCATTCAAGTGAATTTTCATCCTTCAGTACTTTTGTGTCTGTTTTCAATATGACTCCTCATCATAAGTCGTTGCTAGTCATAACGACTTACACTCTTTGTCCCTTGCCACTAGGCTCCAACTTTTAAACGTTCAGGTATTTATCTCTTATGCTAAGAAAAACTCACCCTATGACTTAATATCACTCAGAATATGTCATATCCAATCTTTAACTTTGATCCTGAAATCAACATTCATCACTGTCAGCCTCACGACTTGGGCCATGAGTTGTTAGGTGACTACACGACTGGTAGTCCAGTCTATGCCTTGGATTTTTCAACTCCTTTTCATCTAATTCGGTTCCACACAACTTCAAACCTAATTTACTTGCAACATATGCAAAACACACACCATATACGACAAAATAACCCATTTAAATTAATATTTTCACCATTTTAAGCATCAAAAGTACCATGAACCCATGGCACATCACGTAGATAGATGGAGTTGCTTAACTATTATGACATATCTAATTTGTATTATCCAGGCAAGTCAAACGTTGTGGCAGATTTGTTAAGCTATAAGACGGTGAGTATAGGTAGTTTTTCTTCTATCACAATTTCTTCTGGCAATTGACACCTCTATGGCACGTCAATATTGCATACCCTTACTGCCTCAGGGTCCAAAAATGACCCTGAATCCCTTTCAAAAATTCTAAAACTTTTCCAAAATACCCTTTTAACATACCTAGTCCTAATTCAAGTAAAAAATTGACATTAAAAATGCGAGAGGGTAAACAAAATAAAATCATCAAATATTTATGGGATCTTACATTACCCCTTCCCTCAGGATTATTCATCCCTGAATGATGAGTTAGGCTATTTTTAGCACGACATTAGAAAGAATGCACCAGAACAAAGATATATTTTAAAATGTGACTAGAGGAAAAGGAAACTCATACCTCAAGAACTTTTAGCCAACACGTGGATCAAAAATGGGTATTTGGCCTTCATATTTTCCTCTATTTCCCATGTAGCTTCTTCTAGCTTTTGGTTTCTCCAAAGAACCTTTACTAAGGCTACATCCCTTGGCCTTAATCTTTGAATTTGCCTATCCAAAATCTCAATCGGGACTTTCTCATAAGACAATGAGTCCGTAACACCAACATCCTCAATAGTCACTATCAAAGAGGGATCACCCACACACTTTTCAGAACGGGCACATGGAAGATAAAATAAATAGAATCCAAACAAGGTGGAATATCTAATTCATAAGAAACACTCCCAAAACTTCTTACAACCCAATATGGACCAATGTAATAGGGACTGAGGTTTCCTTTCTTCGTAAACCTCATGACTCTGTTAATAGGATAAACCTTGAAGAATACCCAATCACTCACTTTAAACTCCAACTTCCTTCGCCTCACATTCACATACGACTTTTTGTACCTCTAAGAAGTCTTAAGTCTTTCCTTAATTATTTTCATCTTATACATGGTTTGATGAACAAAGTTAGGACCAAAGAATCTAGTCTCACATACCTGAAACCACTAGATAGGAGATCGACAACTCATAACATAGTGAGCCTCAAATAGATCCACCTGAATGCTAGAATAGTAACTGTTTTTATATGCAAACTCAGTAAGAGGACAATGTTTAACCCATCTCTCTTCAAGTCAATTAAACAGGCCCTTAGCATATCCTCTAAGGTCTAGATAGTCCTCTCTGCTTGTCCACCCATCTAACGGTGGTAAGTGGTTCTAAGGTTCACCTAAGTACCCAAACCATTTTTAAACGAATGCCAAACATGAGAAGAAAATTGCATACCTCAGTGTGAAACTGTAAACATTGGTGCTTCGTGCAATTTTACTATCTTTTGAATGAACTACTTAGCATAATCCACTCCCGATTAAATAGTCCTTACATTCAAAAAGCGAACAGACTTAGTCATTCTATCCATAATGACCCAAATAGAGTAATAATGATTTCTAGACCGCAAAGACCTACAATGAAATCCATATTATAATTTCCACTTCCATAGAGGAAACTCTATCTCTTGAGATATGCCACAAGGCCTCAAATATATACCTTAACTTGCTAATAAACCATACACTTAATCATAAATTTTCCATATCTCTCTTCATTTTATTCCACCAGTACATTTTCTTCAAGTCATGATACAACTTAGTCAAACCCGGATGAATATATATCTAGACTCATGAGCCTCAGTCAAATCCTTTCCCACAACCCATCAACATCAGGGACACACAATCTCCCTTAATACATACAAATGCCATCTACCCCAATTTCAAAAGTCATAAACTTTTGCTGACCTAAATCAACCTTAAAATTCATAAGTATGTGATCCAAAGCTTGTGTTCCTTTACCTCAGCACCAAGAGATGATTTTACCACTTCCTAAACTATCACACCTCTATACTCAGAGTCCAAGTGATTAACTCCTAAGATAAACAACCTGTGAATATCCTCCACCAACCCTCTCTTATCCTCATCAACACCGAATAAGCTCCCCATAGACAATCTATTGAGTGCATCAACAATAATATTAGCTTTACCTGGATGGTAGTTCAAACTCATGTCATAATCCATAAAGAATTTAAGGCATCGACTCTACCTAAGATTTAACTCCTTCTTAGAAAACACGTACCATAAACTCTTATGATCTAAATAGATATCCATATGTACCCTATATATTTAATGGCGCCAGATCTTTTAAGTTAAAACCACTACCGCTAACACTAAGTCAAGAGTCGGATAATTCCTCTCATGAACCTTAATCTGCCTAGAAGAATAGGCTACTACCATACTATGCTGTACCAGAACACAGCCCAGTCCTACACAAGATACATCACAATACACAACAAGCCCCTTAGTACCCTCTGGCAGGGTAAAATTTGACATAGAAGTCAACTTATCCTTCAAATTCTCAAAGCTACCCTCACAAGAATTGAACTATGAGAACTTGACCTTTCTTTGATTCAACCTCATCAATGAAGTAGCAATAGATGAGAATCATTCTAAAAACCTCCTACAATACCCTACCAAGAAAAATAATCTCCTAATATCTTTTGTAGTCACAGATATAGGACACTCCTTGACTTTTCAACATTCTATGTATCCACCATAATCCTTTCACTAGAAAAAACATTCCAAGAAAGGTCACACACATATCCAAAATCATACCTACAAAACTTTGCAGATAATTTCTGGTTCGTAAGAGTTTACAATGAAATTTGGAGGTGATTGGCATGATCCTCCTTACTTTTAGAGTACACCAAGATTTTAACGATAAAGACTGTCCCAAATAAATACAAGAACTACCTATACACTTGATTCATAAGATCCATGAAAGTATCTGAAGCATTGGTCAACCCAAATGACATAACCGAAAATCATAATGTCCATATCGAGTTCAAAAAGTTTCCTTGGTAAGAAATATCATCAATCCTAGGAAGAGGGTACTTATTTTTCACTATCACCTTATTCAGCCAATAATAGTCTATCCAGATCTAAAGACACATATCTTTTTTTTGCACAAAAAGCACAGGAGAACCCTACGAAGAAATACTAGGACGGAGGAAACACTTATCAAGAAGATCCTTTAACTGATCCTTTAGATTTATTAATTTATCTGAAGCCATCCTATAAGGAGGAATAGAAATGGGATGGGTATACAGTAGAAGATAAATCTCAAAATCTATTTCCCTATTGGGAGAAATCCCAGGAAGGTCATCGAGAAATATTTTAGGAAATTCATTAACCACAAGGACATATTTCAAAGGACTTTCAAAATTAGAATCCTTAACCTAAACTAGATATAGACACACTTTAGAAATCAAATTCACAGCTCTAAGACAATAAATGAAACTCCCTCTGGGCACTAAGGAGATCCACTACAATTTGATCACTGATTCATTAGGTAATTAAAAGCTAACATTTCGGGTCCTATAATCTAGAGAAGCATAGCATGAATGGAGCTAATCCATCCCAAAGATCATATCAAAATCAACCATATCAAGATCTATAAAATACACAAATGTCATTCTATAAAAGATAGACGCCACACAACCACTATAGATTTTTCTAGCAACAATAGAATCAACCACTGGAGTAGACACAGAAAAGAGGTCAAAAATATTTTTAGCATAAAAACCAAAGTGTACATCCATATAAAAGGTCACATAAGATAGGGTTTAACCCAAATCAAACAAAGAATAAACTTCATGAGAAATGAGTTGTAACATACCATTAACAACATCTGGGGATGTCGCAGACTCCTAATGAGTATCATATTCATAGAGATGATTCTAACCAATGTTGGTTCCTAAAGTGACACACTTAGGTTCCAGAGCTGAAGAAATATCTATTGGGACTTTATTAGTTCTAGTGACAATTTTGGTTGTAGGACAATTCTCTACAAATGACTAGGCTGATCACAAATGAAACACAAATTTCCCCCTCCTCGTAATAACCACGATGAAGCCATCCAAAATAATGAAAATATAGATAAGGTAGGGCTGACTGAGTTCTACTGACCTAAGACTACAGACCCTATGCCATAGGACCATTGCAAGCCTGAAAAGGACTATCACCTGGAGGCTTAGATAAGGAGCACTAGTTTTTGAATAAGGACTTCCCCAATTCTTCTTCTTGGTCTATTTTCTACCATCTCTTCCACTATTCTGCTGATCCACCCTTCTCTGAATAACAAAACTTCTTATTTTCCTCTCTTCCACCTCTATCTACTTCTTCTTTTCATTCTCTACCTACTATAAATAAACTACCAACCTAAAGATGTTCATATTATTGTTCAACATCACAACATTACAATTCAATGCCAAATCAAGAAACAACCCAGAAGCAAACTTCCTCATTTTAGATCTTATGTTAGCCAGTAACTCCAGAGCATAATAGGACAACTGTTGAAATTTTTGAGCATACTATTTCACACTCATCTTCCCTTACTTCAAGTTCACAAACTCGCCGGCCTTAGCTTCTCTCAATTCCTGAGGAAAGAAGTTATCAAGAAAGGCCCCTAAAAACTCATCCAACACCATTGGATCAACATCATCTACTCTCGATTATTCCTACTCCTCAGACTAATGATAAGCTACATATTTCATTTGATACACATCAAACTCCACACCTTCGAAATAAGTAGCATACATTACCCTAAAATTTTTCTCCACCTCATCAATGAACTGATAAATCTCAACTTACATGTCAATTTAAGTACAAGGCGGTTATTGTCAAAATAATAACCTAAAAAGAGTTGGGGTCGAATCCACGAGGAATAATGTAAGTGGCGAATGGATAAGTTCAAAATGAAAGTAGTTACTAAATTAAAATTTAAGCTACAAAGATTTGAGGGTTTAAATGATTGAAAATGTGGAATTTATTCTTGGGCTTCTAAGGGACTAATTCAAGACTAAGAATAATTAATGTGTAATTAATTAGGCATGGATCTTGGGATTACGTTATCCTAGGGGCAAGTTATGCATGTGTATGTGATAATTCGGTGCAAAATCTAATCATTGATGATATTGTAGGCTAGGTTAAAAGTCCTTGAGGCTAGTTTGTTAACAAAGTCACAAAGATATCACTCATTGACTCTTTTGAGTATCTAGCGAGTGTGTCAATTAAAGACACCCAATATCTCAATTAGGCACCCCTATTTCTAGGATGGTACCCAAGGGATAGCCAACCTCATAAGCACCCTTATGTCTAAGATAGTGGAAATTAGCAAAATAAACCCAATTATTGTCTACTATTGCCTTGGTTCCAACATCCCTCTATAAAGGATGATGAGGGTTTCTAAAGCTCACCCAAGCCCCTCTTTCAAGGATGGTTTGAGATTTCAAGATCTTGGGATTTTCATCCATCAAACCCATTTGGGTATTTGGGGCTTTCACCCAAAAATCCCAACCAATTTACTTAAGCAATAGTAGAATCCCTTATCACCAAACTAGAATCTACATAAATACATCACAACCTACACATAATTGCACCCTATTCTAACATAATCTCAAGAGGAAGAACTAGAAACTCATAAAGATGATAAACAAACATATACAAAAATCTCCATCAATTTGATTCATGAAAATAAAGAGAATGCAAACCACACTTTAAAATTCCAATGAATCCTCAATGGGATATGCCAATTCTTCACTTTGGAGTTTCTCTAATTAATTCTTGCCTCAAATTAATATAAATTTAAGCTCCAAGTGATAAACCTTGAACTAAGGATAGGATAATATGTAAGATAAAGAGAGTCTGAAAAATGAACAAAAAAAACTCTATTTAAGCCCCAATTTCAAATTTTCCAAATATTATAAGAATTCCCTTGAATCTTTTCCGCTCTACCGTGACCGCCATCTTTGGACCGCCATCGCGGTAAATTCCAAATTTGCCAAATATTATAAAAATACCATTGAAACCTTTCCTCTCTACCGTGATCGCCATCTCTGGACCGTGATCGCAACACCGCGATTACCGTAGTCATATCGTGATTGCACTCTGCTTGACTTGTTGACTGATCATGATCGCAACCCTCAAGCTGCGATCACGGTAACTGAGGGTCGACTCCTGGGACTGAAATTTTAGTTTTTGTTCTTTTAGATCATATTTCTTGTCTTTCACTTTCTCCTTAGTTTATTTTTATCAAGTTTCCCTGCTCATCTTCTCGTTTCACTTTTACCTATATAAATGAGCATTAAGTAAGAAAGTAACAACAAATCAATGAAAAAGCATGATAAATTAGTCTTAAAACTGTTAGTAAGTTGTCAAATTGATGGCTTATCATGAACCCTGAGGATCATCCTCGACCTTAGTGCCTGCAAAGGTTAGTGGATTAAACCTAAAAAATTATCCACCTCGATTAACCATAGATGAATGAGCAATAGAGCCTTCACGATCAGAATGATGAGACTGTAATGCCACCACCTAAGTAAGCATATGAATAGACTAATGGAACTCTGCACTAGAGATTCTCCTTGAGGTGACTGAGCATGAGTTTCACTAGCCCAGGAAGAACTAGTAGGGACCGGTGGATACACATGTGGAGTAGTACAATCAGAAGCAGGGACCCTAGACCAAGTTTGCACTCCGTAAATTAAGGTAGGATATGGGTTCCAAAATTGTTTCTTTAAATGTAAGATTTTTAGGGAGGCATGATCTAAAATAGGAGTAAGCCATGAGTTAGGAGAGCTTCAAGACACCTAGACTTTATAGCCCAAAATAGAGCATAATAAAGGGAAATATTCCTAAATGCTTTGTAGCCACCCCCTTACAAGTGTGGCGTTCTACACACCCAAAAACGGGAATTTACTTAACACGGCTTTGTGGACACCTAAAGACCCTGAATTGTGCTCTGATACCCAGCTTTTCATGATCCAAACTAAGGCCTAGTTGTGATGTGTTTCTTAAGTCCACCGTGAGTTAGAGACCACCCCCTTAGTGTAACATATGGAATAAATTAAAGAATACAGCTGAAGCCAACCAAATATTAATAAGAAGGATATATTGTTAAATGTAAACTTATGAATTAAAAAGAAACATCTAACCAAAATTTGTCCACAAATGAATTTAAAACCAGAAATGTCAAATAGGACAGGATATGCCCCTGACCATGACAAAAAAATATATAAGAAAATTACTAAGATATAAATTAAATAAATGAACTGACTGAGCCTTTCAACATATGAAAACTCACTGCTTTATATCCACTTAAAAGAAAGATGTACCAAATCACCTAACACTGTACAGGAGTAACAAAAAAAGCCCTCGAACCATAAATCACGAAATGATGCAGCCTCCTAGGATAGTCAATAGGATAAGCACCGAAATGTAACTAAGGGAAAGTGACAAAATAGTACCAATGCCATAAACAATCCAAAACCATATACACAACAATTATATATACATATATAGGATGTCAGGATAAAGTCAAGGGTCATGAAAATGAGAGCTTTATCATGAACTATGTCTATCACTCCATCCTAATAGTATACACAAGCTATATGGATTTATCTCCCCTATTGAAAGGGCCCCAAAGCATGTTAGTCGTACGAATCAAGGAATCCAAAATAAGGGATAAAGACACCAAGGCTCTATGCATCCAAAAGTATAAAGTGTGAACCAAGAATAAGGTTATATAGACCTCCAAACCAACAAACATGGTTTCTAGTGTTAGTCCTCCCAGAATACACCTTCACGGTGAGCTACACAATTACGTTTAAGCCTAATTAGAAATTTTTGCACATAAACCCAACCATTTACCCAAGAGTCTTATATTAAGTCATTTACCACTTGGTACTATCATAAAAAATTATGTTTTCAATCTTATATAAGTATGTTATTCCAATATATGTAACTATTTGACTCCCAAGTTATAATTAAAAATCCAAACCATGGCCACCAACGACCTTTCAAATCTATTTTTATCCATTTATCCATTAGTGCAAAGCATCAATTTCTAAAAGGCAAGTTACATTATGCAATAATACATTTTCAAAACCAAATTTAAAAAATAGGTTTGAGGTTAAAGCCATAACCAAGCCAAAAAGTCACCAATTTAGGGAAACCCGTGGTCTCCATTCCAATTTCCATAACAATGCATCCATTTTGTCCAAAAACCATAAATTTAAAGCACAAATCATCAATTTAAAACTTGGGAAAAGTAATTTAAGTAATATGAATCAAAACCCCTCAACTCAATTACAAACCCATCAATTTAACCACATGGATAATGAGTAAATAAATGACACAATGTAAATTAGAGTTAAGAAATGAGATACATGCCTCAAATACACAAAAAATTAAAGTAAGTTCAATGTTCAGAGCTTGAATAGTGAATCCCTTATAAAACCCTTAAGCTTTCTTAGGTTTAGAGTTAAAGAGGAAAAATAATGGTTTGATCATTTAAAACTAAAAAAAAGTTTATTTATGTTTATAAGTCATAAAAGGGGTTAAAGGACCAGAAGTCTCTCACCCTAAGTGAAAATACAAAAACTTGGCATTTTTAATACAATGATGTGGCATACCGTTATCATGGAGGGTAGCCTCAATTCCACGTCCTTATTGCAGAGGGTAACCTCCATGGCATGCCAATATCGTAGACCCTCATTACCTTAGGATCCCAAAATAACCCTGAACCTCTTCTAAAAATTTTGGAACGTTCCCAAATACCCTTTAAACATACCTTATCCTAATTCAAGTCAAAACTTTACATTTTGAATATAGGAGGGTCAAAATGAAATCATCAAAATTTTTATGGGTTCTAAAAAATATCCCTCATTGTTGAGAGGTTAGCCAGTATCTATGTTTATGAGATAATTCTTTTACATAGTGGCTATATCTATTATTTTAGATCAGGGTTTTGTTTTAACTTTTAGCTTTTAGAGATATTTTCAGTACGAGTTGGGTACTCAAATGGATCATAGTATAACCTTCAATCCACAAATTGATACACATTTAGAGTGGACTATTCAAGTTCTCAGGGATATTCTCTAAGCTCGTGCTATAAATTTTAGAGGTCAGTGGGAGCACTTATATTTGGCAAAGTTCACATATAATAATCGATACCATTTGAGTATTGAGATGGAATCTTTTAATAACTTATATAGTAGGCAATATCATTCTCCAGTTGGGTTGTTTGAGACCTCGAGATTAGTCCCCGTGGTACTGACCTGCTTCAGCAGTCATTGGATAAAGTTAGGGTGATTTATGGTAGGTTAGGGAAGTTAAAAGTATGTAGAAGGCTTATATAAATCATAGTTTTGTGACTTGAAATTTGATGTTAGTGACCAGGTATTTCTTCTAGTATCGCTTATGAAGAGTGTGATGAGGTTTGTGAGGAAAGAAAATCTCAACATAAGATATATTTGACTCTTTGAGATTCTTTTCATAGTTGGTGAGGTGGCTTATGAGTTGGCCTAACCCCCTAATTTTGTTGTAGTCCATCTACATGTCTATGTTTTTATGTTGCGGTTATACATTCCTAATACATATATGTACTTAGACGGGACTCAACTCAGTTGGATGAGAGGTTGACATTTGTGAAGGAGCCAGTGCTCATATTAAATAGTGGTGCCAGTTAGTTATGCACTAGAGAGATTCCAGTAGTTAAGGTTTAGTGGAGGCACTGCCCCAGTAGAGGAGGTTTCTTAGGAGATCGAGAGCATCAAGATGCAAGCCCTGTATCCTTATTATTTGAGGCTTCAGGTACATCCTAATCCTTTATTTTTACAGATAAAAGTTCTTTTAGTTGTGGATATTGTAATCACCCTCTAGGTTATTTTCAGTATTTTTCTAATTCTTATTATTTAAATTTTCCTATAGTTTCCCCAAGTCATTTATGACTTGCGAAAGCTGATAGTTTGGTGACCGAGTAGTTCATTTAGTTTTTAGAGCTAATTCTCTATTTTAAAGCCTTTTTTGTTCAAATTGGCTATCAAGCAAAAGCTTTAGTCAAATGACATTGTATGGCAATTCTTAGAGTTCCAACAACTCCAAAAATTCAATTTTAGACTAGGTAAACTATTGGTTTGGGACTCGAAGATTTCTAACTTATTTTACGCTATTAATCAAAACATAAGAAAAATGGCACATGGGTATGGGGACCACATTTAGTCAATAAGCTTGGATGGAAATTTTGACAGTGCCTTTGAGTCCATAATGTAAAATTTAATAGGCTAACATAGTTCTTTTGCATATATGAGATTACGTATGAATCTCGAGGGGTTTATAGAGACTCAAATAATTTTAAGTCTCAACTGGTTCTGGTGGATTTACTTAAACACCTAATGAGTTGCTTAAGAAAAGGTTGCTCAAGCAGCCAACAAGTCTCTTAAGTGACCTGGCTTGCCCGACAGGTATCACTTAAGCAATTCCTTTGGCACTTATGTGATGGAAGCTTAAGAAGCCAATGATCTCTTAAGTGGCATGTACATAGGTAAGATAGTGTTTCTAAAGAGAGACTTAGTCCGTTAAACGACCTAATGTCTGCTTAAGAGACACCTGTGCACTTGGGATCCTTATAAATTCTATACTTAGCCTATTTTCTTCAATTTTTCACCCATTCCCAAGAGTTCAGAACCCTAAAAGTATGAAAACATAGAAGAACTATTAGTGGGTGGGTGATTTTGAGAGTGTTCTTGCGCTCAAATGATTCATTTATTCTCCGAATTCTTGGTATGTTTCCATCATTTTCTTGATTAAATCCTCCATCTTTTCCAAAATACCTAGATTGTTGGTAGGTTGATTGTTGCATCATTAGTGCTCAGAATTTACCCGTACTTAAGGTTAAATATTCCTTGAGTATTGTGGGACGTGTTGTCCATTTAAAAAATGCATTTTCACAAGCAGGCCCTGCATGGGATTTTTATGTAATTTTTGACCCGAAGTATGAAAGTGCAATATAGGTATCATTTTTCTTTTTTTTGATGAGTAGATTGAGATTTTTATAGCATGACATCTTGCAGAAGCCTTTAGAAAAGGGAAATCACAAGTGTAGTGAATTCTTCAGGCTTTTCCTCAATGTTCACATCGGCTAGGTTTACCTTTTTCATAGATTGAGCTAATTTGTAGTATATTTATGTTATTATACTAGATATGGGATGGAATTCAGGTACTGGAGGTATGCTTGGCATAATTAGTTTAATGGGACTATATAGTCGATTAAAAAACCATATATTGAGTGTCATTTTCTTAGTTGCTCATGATTTAGGTAGAATTCCTATGTTTGGGATAATTTTGACTTATTTGACATCTAGGTGAATTTATATACCTTAGCCTAGTCCAGGTAGAATTTTCCTTAGAACGGATTTTGCAGATCAGAAGTGGCCCCTCCGACACCATAGGGCAAGATCGTGTTAGCTCTTGTAAACTTCGTTATGTATTTTATACCCATTTAAATGCTTATTTTGTACTTTGAGGAGGTTATATGAGTGATATTCATGATGTTTTGGTACTTGGGAGTTATAACGCTCCGATTTGCTAAACCAGAATGCTACACGGTGCCTATGATCTTGAGGGACCACAAGCTAACCTATGACTGATATCTGTACCTATATACTGCAATATATAATTTAATAATGTAAAAAAATGAACAATAGGCCATAAGGTTCAACTTAATAAAATATATGACAAATCATAACATCCATATGGGGTAACGAATACTCAAAACAACTGAAGCCTAAATCAAATCTGAAAGCCTCTAAATACAGTCTGAATAAGGAGTTGAAGGAACATGTCTCCAACTAACTCCGTCTAGCAAAACTGAACTGAAAAAATGAATGAAATAAAATAATATCATCCTCGAATGGATGAGGACTCACTACAACTCTGCGAATGGAATGCTACTGCTACTGCTGATCTGGAACTTGTGTCTGTGAACCAATGGTGTAACATAAAAATAAAGCACCATAGCACAAATGCGTCAATGCAACTGAGAGTACTGAGAATACGAGTGGGGTAGGCTAAATACAAAAGGGTTTGTATGCATGAGTAAAGTTGACTGACTGACTAATATGAATGTGAGAATACATACATAAATACATAGAGACTGTGATCGTAATAACATGATAACTGATAACATGAGCGACTGTGTCTAACAGTCCTGAGTCTGAAGGAACTGTCTGAGTTCCATACTATATCTGAGTTTACTATGTCTGACAATCCTTAATTCTGAAGAATGATCTGAGTTCTTTACTGAGATGATACTGAAACTGTGGCAGGTAGTCATCTAACCGACATACCGCAATAATGCATATAGATAAGTTGGGGTCCAATCTCTGCCCCGAATGAAAGGGTGTCAATACCACGCCACTGGTAAGGACAAGCCGTGAGTGACCCTTATCTAGTAGGTAATCAAAATGAGAATGGTGGGAACCCTAAACTGATAGGTTAAGACACCTCATACACCATAATCTGGCAGGTTAAGATGTCTCAACCTACGCTGGCTACGTAGTTCTGGAACACAAGGATGACTGCTAAGAATGACACCCTAATATGACAGGTGAGTTCCCATTCTTGGGTTCGCTCGGTGCTAATTACTACTCCCATCCGAATGAACAATGAATATGGTCAAACTGGACTGAATTAAACTGAATTAACTGGGTTTCACTAACTGACGGAATAGTACTGAGATTTCTAAGTTACTGAGCTTTCCTGAGTCACATGACTGACTGAGTTCTATGGATCATGGATTGACTGCGGGGATCGTGAAAACATCACTTGGTTCTAGGCACACAACTATATTTTTTGAGTATAAGTGCCCCCAAGACTCGATCGAAGGAAACTGACACACATGACTGACTTGATCATAAGAGTAGAGACCACAATTTACAGTATCATAAGTAGGGGATTTCACACTAAGCATGGCTCTCAACATCTTATAAATGGAAGGGAAATTCATAAAACATGAATATACTTGCATAGCTTCAATGTTATGCTCAATCCAAATCACAACAACAATGCATATCAGTAACATGGAATTCATGTGGAATCATAAAGCATAGAGCATGGACTTGTCATTTAAGCACTATTTAATCTTGTATTCTTTTGGCTTAAGTGTGTTCATGAATCTCACCATATTAAACCACCTAAAGTTCATGGGTTTCAACTAACAAACACATAAATTTCATGAAAACACCTTTATATATTATCTTGAAACTTAAACAACCATCATCAACATGCACATGCTTATATCACAACAAAACAGTCACAAAATAATATTTAAAACATAATTCTTGAGCTCTATGAACGAAATGGATCCATAGATGAACACTATGCATACCTCAGTTTAAGAATTCATGAAGTTAGCGGTGAAATTGGCTTGAATCTTGGAACTCCCAATTGAACCCTAGACTTGCTCTTCATGGTTCTTGAGAGTATTTTAATAAAACTAGTATATTTTGGTGTTTTGGAGCCCAAATCCTGTGTTATGAAGCTTATATATGGGTGGAAAAGGACCAAAATGCCCTTAAAAACATGGAAGTGGAATTCTGAAAAACTGGGCACCCACCGGAGTTGCCAGGTGGTACCCTGCAAGTTTGCCGGACTAAACCAGGTGACGCCTTCCTTAGAGCAGTGCTCTAGCTGGGGCGACGCGGGTTTATCGCCTGGAGCTACTATTTTGGAAACCCAAACATGCCTTTATGCCTTCCAAGAAATTCCAAAACTTACCCGGGATGTAGTTCGACCTTACCCCATTGCAACGCAACTTGAAAAGCCAAAAATGAAGTTCGAGAAGGTCTTCAAATAAATCTCCAAAGTTTGGAGGTCTAAAATGAGACTAAGTGTTGAACACTTATCAAAATTTTCTAAGTCTTGATGCTTGTAAAGACAAATGAGCTGAATTTCATACTTAGGATTGTACGGGGTATTCCAATATCTCCCCCTTGGGAACATTTATTCTCGAATAAGAATTAACTAAGAGGGCATAAGAGACAAGTTGAATATGAACTGAACATGAATGACTGAGACATGACTTCATGGCTAACATGCTAAATATACTGAACTCATGCATATCTAATGCATGAATAGGTGATACATGAAGCATGACTGAGTGTTCTGATAAACCGAGTTTCTTAAGATGAGAATGCATAGCTGATGCATTATTTTATAACTGAACTGATATATGAATTCATGACTGTATGTGCAAAGGTAGTAGATACCAAGTTTATAATGGGATCATGAACATGAAAGTGAATAAGCTTAAGAAGAACTATTACCTTGAGCTTGATCTGAATTAGTGGAGAAGAGGTGAGGATACTTGGTACGCATGTCTTCTTCTACTTTCCAAGTAGTTCCCCCAACTGACTGATTTTGCCAAAGAACTTTGACTAGAGGGACTTCTTTGTTCCTCAGTCTACGAGTCTGATAGTCTAAGATTTCTACTAGAATCTCTTCATAAGAGAGGATGTTCTTAACGACAATGCTCTTAATAGGGACTACAACTACTGGGTCACCTATGTACTTCTTGAGAAAGGAGACATGGAAAACTGGATGAACTGAGGCTAAATCTGGAGGCAATTCAAGATCATAAGCTACCTTTCCTAAATGACTGAGAATCCTGAAGGGATAGACATATCGGGGACTGATCTTTCCCTTCTTGCCAAATCACTTCACTCCCTTCATGGAAGAGATCTTGAGATAGACATAGTCATTAACCTAGAACTTGAGATCCTTTCTACGAATATCTGCATAAGACATCTGTCAGCTCTGAGCAGCCTGAAGTCTTTCTCTAATTAACTGAACTTTCTCTAAGGCGTCGAACACCAAATCAGGACCTATGACTAAGGCCTCACTAACTTCAAACCAACAAATTAGAGATCTACACCTCCTACCATAGAGAGATTCAAATGGAGCCATTTTAATACTAGAATGATAGCTATTGTTGTATGCGAACTCAATCAAAGGCAAGTGGTTATCCCAACTTCCCTTGAAATCAATTGCACATGACCTTAGCATATCTTCTAGAGTCTGAATAGTCCTTTTTGACTGACCATCTGTCTGAGGAAGAAAATCCGTACTGAGATGGACTTGGGTACCAAGACTCTTTTAGAATGCTTTCCAGAAGTGAGAGAACTGGGTACCTCTGTCTGAGATGATAGATAATGGAACACCGTGTAATCTGACTAGCTCTCTGATATAGAGTTTGGCATAATCCTCAGCTGAATAAGAGGTACGAAAAGGAAGGAAATGATCTAACTTGGTCATTCTATCCACAATGACCCAAACTGAATTGTGCTGATGACGAGTTCGAGAAAAACCCATCATGAAGTCCATGTTCACTTTTTCCCACTTCCAAGTAGGAATGGTGAAATCCTGCATGGAACCACTAGGTTTCCAATGCTCTATCTTAACCTACTGACATATAGAGCACTTAGCCACAAATTCTGCAACATCTCTCTTCATCCCACTCCACCAATAAATCTCCCGCAGGTCGCGGTACATCTTAGTGGCCCCTGGATGAATCGAGTATCGCGCACCATGCGCTTCTTCAAGAATTCACTGACTTAAGTCATCTACACCTGGAACACACAAACCACCATGACAATGAAGAACACCATCTCCCCCTTGGGAGAAAACATCTACTTTCTTATCCTAAACTGACTCTTTTAGCTTGACAAGTCTAGGATCTCTATCTTGCTTTTGTTTTACCTCAAAAACTAGAGATAACTCTTAACTACTCTGAACACATAAACCACCCTCTGAAGAGTCGACTAAGCGAACACCTAGTCTGGAAAGCTGATTGATTTCCTGAGCTATCTTTTTTTTTGCCATTCTCAACATGAGAAACACTACCCATGGAGAGTCTAATGAGAGCGTCGGCCATAATGTTGGCCTTGCCCAAATGTTAAAGGACACTCATGTCATAATCTTTCAAAATCTCTAACAACCTTATCTGACAAAGATTGAGATTTTTCTAAGAAAATACATACTGGAGACTCTTATGATCTGTGATGACATCTACTTGAACTACGTAGAGATAATACCTCCAAATATTCAAGGCAAATAATACGGCTGCTAATTCGAGATCATGAGTAGGATAATTCTTTTCATGGGGCTTTAACTGTCTGGAAGTTTAGGTTATGACCGTACCATGCTTCATGAGGACACAACCTACACCTACCCTAGATTGATAATGCTCAAACTACAGCTCTCGTAAGAGTGTAAGCGGTCGTTGTCAAATATAGAACCCAACTGGGTTGGGTGTCGAATCCCACAGAAAATACTTGGTCACTAAGTATGCAACGATTAGTAGACTGTTGATCGAAAATTCTACGAAAAAGGGGGGATTTAATTGTAGAATGAATTAAGAGTATCAAAGTAGCAAAGAAGAACGGAATGTTTAGTAGGTTTTAATCAATGAGAATTGTAAGTTAGGGTTATGTCCACCTTATGAGTTTTACGTATCTATTGGCTATGAGTTATGCGGAATTCAGACATGCATGCGCTTATAGAGATTCGTATTCTATGGTAAATCCTAGTGTCTTTCGACCATCAAGGATTATATCACTTTAACTCTTTTGAGCTTAAAGCGTATACTAATGGTACGAATTCTCCAAGAGGTTAATCCAGTTACGGCACTAACTTTTAAACAGGGGTTGGTAGCCCTATTTCCTTGTCATTCTCTCTTTTCCAGACATTTAACTTTTCTTTCGAACAAGTTAATGCTATAATGGCGTATTCTATATGTTTGCAACCACAAGAATTCAATTAAGATGAAGAGAGTAATGATATAAGCAGCATACGTATCAAGAATTCACAAACTCATAGCAATAGATAGTATCTCATAAGGCTTCCATAACCCTAACAAAGAAGTTTAGCTACTCATGAGTGCAACGGAAATCACAATAGACATCATCATCATACCAAAATCTAGAACAAGCTTGACGATTTGGATGATTTTTGGCGTCAAAAAGGTTTGACGTTTTTCTTTCTCTATCTGTGCCTCAAGTGAGTCGTGTTTCTCTGATAGTAACTTACAAAATCTGTAAATTAAAGAATACTAAAAGTTGGATGAAAGATTAGTAATGTAATAAGAAAGACTTAATAAGAATGGGGAGGAATGAATGAATAATAAAAAGCTTCGAATGAATGAATAAGTGAATGAGTGAATGAGTCAATGCTGAAAAATTCAGCAAAATAGGTTTTTTATAACATCCTTGTCCTAGTCCTACTGAAATAGGGTTTTTATCCTTGTCCTAGTCCTACTGGGTTACTGCATACTTGTCCTAATCCTACTAAGTTACTGCTGATCCCCCAAGTCTTTAGAAATTCTGTTTTTGCCCGGGATAAGTTCTCCATGCATCACTTTCAGTCCACAAGTTTCCAGAAGCTGCCTTCCTTCTTACGTGAAGTTTCCTTTGGTGTCCAACAGTCCATAAAATGCTGAAATCTTCATCATAAATACCTGAAATCTTACTAATCACGTTGGTTAGCTCACTTACAGGAAAAAGGACTAAAAGTGTAGGAATTATATATTTTGTCCTCAAAACTTAGCTAAAATATGGGTACATTAAGGTGCTTTAGGCGTGTAAATACGTGATGATAGTAGAATTTACACGCCTATAGCACTATATTTTGCCCATATTTTATCCTAGTTTTGAGAACAAATTATATATTTCATGCACTTTTAGTCCTTTTTCCTGTAAGTGAGCTAACGAACATGATTAGCAAAGTTTCAGGTATAAATGTTGCAGAATTCAGCATTTTATGGATAACTTGACGCCAAAGAAAGCTTCACGAAAGGAGAAAAGCCAATCTTGGACGCCAAGGACTAATGATGGCGCATGGAAAATCTGTCCCGGGCTAAAACAGCATTTCTGAAGACTTTGGGGACTAGCAGTAATTTATTAGGATTAGGATAATGATACATTAACCTAGTACAATTGGGTTAAGTATTTCATTAGCTTGTTAGGATTAGGATAATGATACATTAACCTAGTACAATTGGGTTAAGTATTTCATTAGCTTAGTAGGATTTGGTTAAGCATTTCATTAGCTTAGTAGGAATAGGATATGGGTATTATAAATACCCTATCTTGCTAGAGATTTTAAAACATCTCAGAACATATTCTTCCATTAATTCTATTTTTCTTCTTCTATTCTTAAATTCCGCAACAAGAGAAACGTTACCTTGCTAAGGAATTCACGCCTAACGCCTACCACACCATTACAAACGTGAAATCTTTATTGTGGTATAACAACAATGTCAATTGTGATTTCCTTCACACTCATGGGTAACTAAACTTCTCTGTTGGGGTTATGGAAGCCGAATGAGGTACTATCTATTGCTGTGAGTTTGTGAGTTCGTGACACGTATGTTGCTTATATCATTATTCTCTTCATCTTAATCTAAATTCTTTGTGGTTGCAAACGCAAGAATACGCCAGTATAACATTTAACTTGTTCGAAAGAAAGGTTATCTGTCTGGAAAAGAGATAATGTCAAGGTAGTAGGGTCCCATCCCCTATTAAAAAGTTAGTGCCGTAACTGGATTAACCTCTTGGAGAATTCGTACCGTTAGATACGCTTTAAGCTCGAAAGAGTTAAAGTGAAATAATCCTCGAATAGGTCGAAAGACGCCTGGATTTACCATCGAATACAATTCTCTATAAGCACATGCATGTCCGAATTCAACACACTCATAGTCAATAGAGACGTATAACTCAGAAGGTGGACATAACCCCAACTCCTCAATTCTCATTGTTTACATCTTACTAAAACATTCTTTCTCTTTTTACTTTGCTATTGCCGTTTTTAGCTACTATTTGGTTACATTACTTGTACAACAAGAATCCCCCCTTTTTCGAGACTTTCACTAAAAGTCTAGTAATCTTCACTTACTTGTTGACCAAGCTATTCCCTGTGGGATCGATACCCAACCCAGGTTGGGTTCTATATTTGATAACGACCGCTTTACACTCCTACGAGAGATGTAGATTGAGCGTAATCAAAAATTGGCACCGCTGCCGGGGAATATAAGTGTCAATTAAGTTCGTAATAATTACTAGACCCTTTGGTCAAAGATTCTCGTACTTTTACTTTTAGTTTTTTGTTTTTGTTTACTGCAGGTTTTTATTCAGTGCATGCCCCATACCCGAAGTTCTGGTCAACCGTTATTACCTATCAATCCTGAACCACAACGTATTCACAGAATAGAGGCACAACACGCAATTGAAAGGATGGCTGCTCAACAGGAACAGGCGAGACTAGTTACGCTAGCCGCCGCTCAAGTGCATCAACAGAATATTGATAACCCTGGGCGAGCAACAAATCCTGATGATGAAGATCTAGGTGATGACGAGCTACTAAACCCTAGGCATGCCGGTGAGATCGCAACACCTGCCAACAGAAGAGATCGTCAAGCTAGGTTTAGGCCTGAACGCCAAGCTATGCAGCCAGCTTTCGACGATGATGATGATGATCTTGATGGAGCCGGAGCCACAGGAGCCATTATTCCTCCACCATTGGCACCCGGAGCCAAGTTCAACATCACAAGAACCATGATTCAGTTATTGCAACTCAAGAGATTATTTGGTGGACTAGCAGGCGATGATCCGAATATGCATCTCATCAACTTTATTTCTACATGCAAGTCATTTGACAATCCTGGTGTTGGTCAGAATGCAATTCGATTACGTCTATTTCCATTGTCTCTGTTTGGGGAGGCAACTCTATGGTTGAATGGGCTGACTACTGATTCTATTACAAATTGGAGGCAATTGAGAGACGCTTTCCTAGAAAGATTCTTTCCGCCATCCAAAAGAGCACAATTGAGAGATGAAATCAGCAACTTTCGTCAGCTTCCCACTGAAGCTCTTCATGAAACATGGGAGAGGTTCAAGACAAAGCTAGCGAGGTGCCCAAACCATCATATGACTAATGTTCACCTAATGGAGATATTATATAGAGCCCTGAATTCAATAACTAAACCAGTTGTGGATAATGCGGCTGGAGGATCCTTTATGGATCTCACCTTTGGTCAAGCAAGCAATATGATAGATCGTATGACGAAGCAAAGTAGAGCTTGGCATACCAGGGATTCTGAGGTAGCAAGCCCCACTTTATCTATAGGCATGACTGCAGACCAAAGGAGAAGAGAAGAAGAACGTGATCAAGATATGGCGCACATGAAAACACAAGTGGATCTTCTTACAAAGCATCTATTATCAGGGAAGACCGAAAAAGTGAAAGCTATTGCGTCAAAAGGAAGAGACGAATCTGATTCGGAAGAGGAAGCCAACTACTTGAACAATCAGGGGGTTTCCGAGGCAATGCCCAAGGAAACCAAGGTCGGAACTATTATGATAAATATGGAAACAAGGACCAAGGTAGTTGGAAGAACAAGAATAACAGTAGTGGTTTGTATGTTCCCCCTGGAAGACGTGACGCCACCACATCTAGTTCCGGAAGTATGGAAGACATGATGGCTAAACTACTGAAAGGAGTGGAAGCAACGAGCGCAGGAGTAACGGAGGTAATAAATGATTTTTCCTCTATGAAGCAATTAGTTGATTCTCATTCCACTTCAATCAAGCAAATAGAGCAGCAATTAAGCCAACTTTCAGCAACACTCAATCAAAGAAAGGCTGGTACTTTACCTAGTAATACTGTGCAAAACCCAAGAAATGATGGGTCATGCATGGCCATCACTACCCGAAGTGGTAAGGTTCTGGAAACTTCAGAAAAAGGCAAGCAAGTGGTTGACGAAGAATCAAAAATTGATGATAAAGCGAAAGGGGAAGATGTCGCAGCAGCCGATCCTAACGTCCTTAACGTCACTCCTCACGACGTGCAGCCTGGAAAAGCTGAAAAATGGAAGCAAGAGGAGAAGAAAGTTGTGGAGAGAACAATTCCATACCCACCACCACATTTCCCCCAAAGATTGAAGAAGGTGGCGGATGATACGAAGTTCAGCAAATTTATGACTATGTTAAAGAAGCTGACCATTAATGTTCCATTGGTGGAAGCACTTGAACAAATGCCTGGGTATGCGAAATTTATGAAGGATCTTTTGACAAAGAAGCGGGCAGCAAGTTATGAGTTGAAAGATGATGTCCATCACTGCAGCGCAATCGCTACCCGATCAATAGTTCAGAAGAAGGCTGACCCCGGAGCTTTCACTATTCCTTGCACCGTTGGATCTTTGAATTTTGCCAAAGCATTATGTGATTTAGGAGCCAGCATCAATTTGATGCCATTATCTATCTATAAAAAATTGGGGTTGGGTGATCCTACTCCAACCAATATGAGGCTCGTCATGGAGGATAGGTCGGTAAAATGACCTGTTGGTATCCTATGTGATGTCTTGGTAAAGGTTTCTTCATTCATCTTTCCAGCAGACTTTGTTATTTTGGATTGTGAAGCGGATTCTGAAGTTCCCATAATTTTGGGACGTCCTTTCCTTGCAACGGGAAGTGTTCTTATTGACATAAGAGCTAATGAGCTTTTATTTCGGTTAAATGACGAAGTGGTCCGCTTTGATATATGCAAAGCAATGAAGCAGCCCAGCGATATGAATGTGTTCTCTGTAGCTGATGTTCATCATGAGGATAAGAAAGCATTATCTGTAGAGAAACAGCTTACTGTTGAGCCATTGTCTGCTGCGCCACTGAATGTTGAGCATGAGGACGATGAATATTATGAAGAACTTATGGGTGCTCTAACAGAAATAGAGTCCTATTCCCATACTCCTAAGCAACCGGACCGTGATCTTAAGAATCAACCATCACCAACAGCGAAGACTTCCCTTGAAGAGCCACCAATGCTTGAATCGAAAGAGATCCCCAATTATCTAAGGTATGTGTTCTTGGAAAGTATAAATATACTTCCGGTGAGTGTGGATGATTTAAGTAAACAGAACGTAGAGGCTCTCATCTCTGCTCTGAAGAGATACATAAGAGCTATGGGTTGGACTATCAATGATATAATTGGTATCCCTCCTGGGATAGGCATGCACAAGGGTCATCTCGAAGAAGATTGCATGCCTACAAGTAAGCCTCATTATCGTCTGAATCCATTCAGAAAATGATCCACCATCTATCTCGACGAAGTCTAAGTACTCGAGGTAACTATGTCATGCCGCGACAATAAATCAAGCGCTAGATGGGAGGCAACCCATCGTTTATCATTTTTCATTTTTTCTTTCGTTCTAATACGTGTTTTGTTTTTGATAAATAGAAATCCAAAAATAAGAGTCGTGCCACGACCAAAACTAAGGCGCTTGGTGGGAGGCAACCCATCGTACTAATCGTATTTATTGGTTTTGAGAAAATGTAGGTGCAAGAGGTATTCAACGAGGAGATCGGTTTCAAATTTTGATTTGGACGTATTGCATAGTAAAGGTGGTAAGTTAGGCATGAAGATGCATAAGGCTATGGATTGAGCATTGATCATGACAAAATAGGCATCGAGCAAGGCTAGGCCTAGGTAAAACTAGGCCACGAACAAGGCAAAGCCTATACTATAGCCCAAGGTCTCGGAATCTAGTGTGCTATAGCATAGGCGCCGCCCATGCTCAAGTATGCCATAGCATAGGCGCCGCCTACGCTAAAGCATTTGGTCTCTGAATCTCATATGCCATGCATTAGGTGCCGCCTATGGTCACTAAAGGCATTGCACTAGGCGCCGCCTATGCTCACCATAGGCTTTGCATTAGGCGCCGCCTATGGTCACCATAGGCAAAGCTAAAGGCGCCGCCTATGGTCACTTTTTGTCTCCAAAACCGATTTTAAATGGGTCAAAAACCGACCCATTCTTTTCCTATATAAAGGAGACTTAGTTTTGAAACACAAACACATTGAAAACTTGACCTAGGCGCCGCACATACTCTCCAAATCATCTCAAAACTTTTCTTTTTGCTCTCCCACTTCACAAGAACATCTCCAAAGGCTTCAATCACGTAAGTACTCTTTTGTTCTTCATCTATTTTATGTAAGTGCTACGTTGCTATGTCTATTATGAATTGCTACATCTTGAAGAAATATTGGAGATGTTAATGTGTTTGAATTGTTGATACACAACCAAGTGAGTGAACATATACGTTAGGATGAACTTAACTTGTTTCCGACTTCAATTCGATTTTGATGCATTGTCATACTACTTGCGGAATTGCTATAGTCATGAACATTGCATACTCTTGTCACTTGAATACTTATATGTGGGATGTCTCGCTCATCGGAATAAGACTTATAGTTGCCTACCGACATAGGAGATTGTGATTATTGATAGAAACTATACCATGATGTAATCCCTATGTAGAAGTCTTGATATACCTAACATGAAAGTATTGCAAAGATTGCAAGAAGTGTTACATATCTTAATTTCTTGTTGGAATATAGCCCCTAAAACGTATGTCGATGAAGTCTGAGTAATCGACCACTTTCACTTCACTAGTCTGTACCAACAAACTAAGTGTGGGGTGGTGCCACTATTGCTTGTTTATAGATTGTATCCATAAAGATGATGCTAACATGAACATTGTTTTAAGTCTCAGGTACAATGGCACCCAAAGCAAGACAAGGCAAAGATAAGGCTACCACTTCACAAAAAGGCAAGAAAAGAGGCCGAAAAGAGCAAGGAGAACCCTCCTCGCTGCAAATACCTCGACTCACTTTTGGAATTAAGTGGGATACTTATGAGGAACTTCTGAGGATGAAGACTCTGATGATGATTCCGATGCAAGGGGTATGACCCCAGACATAGAGGATGAGTCCGACTAACCAGGTTCTTCTTATTTATTTTCCACTGAGGACAGTGTGTCCCGTCTAAGTGTGGGGTGCTGGTATTTGCATGCTATACTTCTCCATCCACATTTGCATTTATTTATGTTTGTTTGTAGTTAATTGTTTTTTTTATCTTAGCTTTGCATGAAATTTTTCTAATAGGCAGCATGAGATTATGACAAGAGTTTGTGCTAAAATCATGACTATTGAGACATTTAGGCTCTAATTGTGACTCACTATGTGATATTGTTTGGTTTAATTCCTTCATCTGTTGGGTCAAGAGTCTATACTACTCCCAATAAAGTCGACTATGTGCCTTGTGTGTGTGAGCTAATAGTATATTCTGTGCTTGTGGCTGATGCTAGAACTTGCCTGGTATGTATGTAAAGCGAAAATAAGGAGTGTAAGTTTAGGAGATGATTTAGGCATTTCTTTGGCAACCTATGATTATTTACCTTCTTTTTACCTACCCATGGACATCATCCTAGTTAAACCCTTTTGAGCCTTTAGCCTATTTTCTTTGACAAACCTCGTATGTAAGCCTAATCCATTTTTTTTCAAGACCATAATTTGATCCAAATTCCTAAGTGCTTTAAAGTGAAAAAGTCATGTGACAAAATAAGAGGAAATTGGGTTAGTATGATTCTTTAGAATGCATTGGTGCTTGAATGAGTTATGAAAAAGAAAGTGCTATCATAAGAGGTATGTTATCAAAAGAAAAAGGAAAGGAAAACTGAAAAGTTAGTTATGTTTAAAATTGAAAAAGAAAAGAGGAGAAAAACAGTGGTAGAATAAAAGAAAGTAGAAAGGTTGTTTGAAATAAAAGTGTTAATAATACAATGTGATGTATTAAAGCGCTTAGGAACATAGTCACTATTTCTGGCCAAAATAGTCCTACCCGTCCCTTAGCCTACATTACAACCATCAAAAGACCTATTTGATTCTAAGCTTAGCATTCTAACATTTAGTGGAGCATTACACTAAGGGCAAGCCTATGGTCATCAGTTGCTGCATATGAATTCTTTGTGAGTGTGAGAGCAAGGATATTTTGATACCCATGTTTGAAAAATATGCTATACTTGTGAGTTATTATGGGTAATATATTGTGAGACACACATGGTTGATGAGTTTTGGGTAGTCGTGTATGATTCTTTGTGCCTTAACCTTTGAATATGAGTTGACCACCATCACGAGTCTATGCTAGAGGTTAAACTGTTTCTACTAATGATCGGAAAACTACTCTTTGTTGATAATTGTTGTGCTTGTCTTGACGAATATTTTATGTTGTTGCTGTGAAAACCTAAGTTGATGTTTAGAGGGACATGATATTTTGTTCGAGGACGAACAAAGCTTCAAGTGTGGGGTGTTGATGATAGGCGAATTTACACGCCTATAGCACTATATTTTGCCCATATTTTAGCCTAGTTTTGAGAACAAATTATATATTTCATGCACTTTTAGTCCTTTTTCCTATAAGTGAGCTAACGAACATGATTAGCAAAGTTTCAGGTATAAATGATGCAGAATTCAGCATTTTATGGATAGCTTGACGCCAAAGAAAGCTTCACGAAAGGAGAAAAGCCAATCTTGGACGCCAAGGACTAAAGATGGCGCATGGAAAATCTTTCCCGGGCTAAAACAACATTTCTGAAGACTTTGGGGACTAGCAGTAATTTATTAGGATTAGGATAATGATACATTAACCTAGTACAATTGGGTTAAGTATTTCATTAGTTTGTTAGGATTAGGATAATGATACATTAACCTAGTACAATTGGGTTAAGTATTTCATTAGCTTAGTAGGATTTGGTTAAGCATTTCATTAGCTTAGTAGGAATAGGATATGGGTATTATAAATACCCTATCTTGCTAGAGATTTTAAAACATCTCAGAACATATTCTTCCATTAATTCTATTTTTCTTCTTCTATTCTTAAATTCCGCAACAAGAGAAACGCTACCTTAATAAGGAATTCACGCCTAACGCCTACCACACCATTACAAACGTGAAATCTTTATTGTGGTATAACAACAATGTCAATTGTGATTTCCTTCGCACTCATGGGTAACTAAACTTCTCTGTTGGGGTTATGGAGGCCGAATGAGATACTATCTATTGCTGTGAGTTTGTAAGTTCGTGACACGTATGTTGCTTATATCATTATTCTCTTCATCTTAATCTAAATTCTTTGTGGTTGCAAACGCAAGAATACGCCACTATAACATTTAACTTGTTCGAAAGAAAGGTTATCTGTCTGGAAAAGAGATAATGTCAAGGTAGTAGGGTCCCATCCCCTATTAAAAAGTTAGTGCCGTAACTGGATTAACCTCTTGGATAATTTGTACCGTTAGATATGCTTTAAGCTCGAAAGAGTTAAAGTGAAATAATCCTCGAATAGGTCGAAAGACGCCTGGATTTACCATCGAATACAATTCTCTATAAGCGCATGCATGTTCGAATTCAACACACTCATAGTCAATAGAGACGTATAACTCAGAAGGTGGACATAACCCCAACTCCTCAATTCTCATTGCTTACATCTTACTAAAACATTCTTTCTCTTTTTACTTTGCTATTGCCGTTTTTAGCTACTATTTGGTTACATTACTTGCACAACAAGAATCCCCCCTTTTTCGAGACTTTCACTAAAAGTCTAGTAATCTTCACTTACTTGTTGACCAAGCTATTCCCTATGGGATCGATACCCAACCCAGGTTGGGTTCTATATTTGCTAACGACCGCTTTACACTCCTACGAGAGCTGTAGATTGAGCGTTATCAATACGCCTAACATCAACACCCCACACTTAAAGCTTTGTTCGTCCTCAAACAAAATATTACGTCCATGCAATCATCTAACTAGAAATCATAGCAGTAACACAAAATATTCATCAAGACAGGCACGATAATTATCAACAAAGAGTAGTTTTCTGATCACTACTAGAAACAAGTCAACCTCCAACATAGACTCGTGATGATGGTTAATTCGTATCCACAAGTTAAGGCACGAAGAATCATACAAGACTACCCAAAACTCATCAACCATGTGTGTCTCACAATATATCACCCATAATTACTCACAAGTATTTCATTTTTCAAAACATGGGTATAAGATTATCCTTACTCTCACTCTCACAAAGAATTCATATGTTGCAACTGATGACCATAGGCTTGCCCTTAGTGTAATGCTCCACTAATATCAGAATGCTAAGCTTAGGATCAATTAGGTCTTTTACAGGTTGTAATGTAGGCTAAGGGACAGGTAGGACTATTTTGGCCAGAAATAGTGACTATGTTCCTAAGCGCTTTAATACATCACATTATTCCATTAACACTCTCTTTTAATCAACCCTGCTACCTTTCTTTCATCTATCACCCCTTTTTACCTATTTTGCCATTCAAGCGTAACTATCTTTTTATTTAATCATAAACACAATTTATCTTTTTGTTTTTCTATTTCTTTTTTTTATAACACACCTCCATGATAGCCACTCTTTTTCATAATAAATTCAAGTACCAATACACTCTAAGGCATCACTCTCACCCAATTTCCTCTTATTTTGTCACATGACTTCACAATTTAAAGCACTTAGGAATTTGGATCAAATTATGGTCTTGAAAAAAAATGGATTAGGCTTACATATGAGGCTGTCAAAGAAAATGGCTTAAAGGCTCAGAAGGGTTGACTAGGATAATGTCCACGGGTAGGTAAACAGAAGGTAAACAATCACAGGCTTCCAAAGAAATGCCTAAATCATCTCCTAAACTCACACTCTTTATTTCACTTTACACACACACCAGGCAAGTTCTAGCATCAGTCACAACACAGAATATACTATAACCTCACACACACAAGGCACATGGTCAATTTTATTGGGAGCAGTATAGACTTTTGACCCAACAGATGAATGAGTTAAACCACACAAATATCACACAGTGAGTCATACTTGGAGCCTAAACGTCTCAATAGCAATGATTTTAGCACAAACTCTTGTCATAATACCATGCCGCATATCAGAACAATTTCATGCAAAATCTAAAAAAAATCTAAAAATCAAAAAAATTTAACTACAAACGAGAATAAATGCAGGCAAAGAAGTATGCTACAGCATACAAATACCCTCACCCCACACTTAGATGGGACACACTTCCCTCAGTGGAAATAAGTAAGGAAAACCTGATTAGTCGAACTCCTTTTCTATGTCTGGGGTCAAACCCCCTGCGTCGGAATCATCATCAGAGTCGTCATTACCAGAGTTGTCCTTCACATCGTCATTCGAGGTATTTGTAGAGAAGAGGATTCAGCTTGCTCTTTTCTTCCCCTTTTCTGACCTTTCTGTGAGGTGGACGCTTTTTCTTTTCCTGGTCGACCTTTTGGTGCAATTTTACTTAGTTGATGGCCTCGGAAGATGTTCTTGCAAAGTTAAAAGAGCAAAAGGAAAATATTTGAGAGATTTTGGAGAGGTAGGTGGCTCTTAGGTTGAATTTGCAATGCATTTTTTTTCTAAGACTAAGGTTCTATTTATAGGACAAGCTTGGGTCGGGTTTTGACCCGTTTGGAATTGGATTAGAAGACCAAAAAGTGAGCATAGACGGCGCCTAATGCTTTGCCTATGCTTGGCATAGGCGGCGCCTTTTGCAAAGCCTAGTTGAGCATAGGCGGCGCCTATGCTATGGCATTGTTAGGCATAGGCGGCACCTATGCCATGGCATTCTAGATTTAGAGACAAAGGGTTTTTGCATAGGCGGCGCCTATGCTATGGCATTGTTAGGCATAGGCGGCGCCTATGCCATGTCATTCTAGATTCAGAGAGATTAGGCCATAGCATAGGCCTTGCCTTGTTCGTTGCCTAAATTTTCAAAGGCAATGCCTAACTCATAGCCTTTTGCTTCTTCATTCCCAACTTACCACCTTCAACATGCAATACTTCCAAATCAAAATTTGAAACCAATCTCCTCTTTTACATGTCTTGCACCTACACTTACTCAAAAACAACAAAAACGATTAGAAAGATGGGTTGCCTCCCATCAAGCGCCTTAGTTTTGGTCGTGGCTCGACAAAATCCTAGGAAAATAAAAACAACAAAAACAATTAAAACTGATGGGTTGCCTCCCACTAAGCGCTTGATTTATTGTCGCGGCACGGCATAGTTATCTCGATTACTTAGACTTCATCGAGATATTTGGTGCATCATTTTCTGAATGGATTCAGACGATGCTGATGCTTAATTGTGGGCATGCAATCTTCTTCGAGATGCATCTTGTGCATACATATCCCAGGTGGGATACCAATTATATCATCAATAGACCAACCAATGGCTCTCTTGTACCTCTTCAGAGCAGAGATGAGAGCCTCTACGTGCTGTTCACCTAAATCAGCCGCAACACTCACCGAAAGTGTATTTCCACTTCCCACAAACGCATACCTTAGGTGACGGGAGAGCTCTTTCGGTTCTAGCACTGGTGGCTCTTCAATGGAAGTCTTTGCTGTTGGTGAAGGTCGATTCTTAAGATCAAGGTCTAGATTCTTAGGAGCATGAGAATAGGACCTTATTCCTGTTAGAGCACAAACGGTTTCTTCATATTCTTCAACCTCCTCACGCTCAAAATTCAACAGCACAACAGAAAATGGCTCAACAGTAAGTTGCTTCTCTACAGATAATTCTTTCTCATCCTCATAGTAAACATCAGCTACAGAGAACACATCCATATCTCTAGGGTGCTTCATCGATTTACATACATCAAAACGGACCACTTCGTCATTCAGCCGAAATAAAAGCTCATTAGTTCTTAAATCAATCAGCACACTTCCTGTTGCGAGAAAAGGACGCCCCAAGATTATGGGAACTTCAGAATCCACCTCGCAATCCAAAATAACAAAGTCTTCAGGAAAGATGAAGGTGGAAACCTTCACCAACACATCATATAAGATACCAACAGGCTATTTTACCAACCTATCTGCCATCACGAGCCGCATATTGGTTGGTGTAGGATCACCCAACCCCAACTTTCTGTAAACGGATAACGGCATCAAATTGATGCTAGCCCCCAGATCGCACAACGCCTTAGCAAAATCCAACGATCCAATCGTGCAAGGAATAGTGAAAGCACCAGGATCTGCCTTCTTCTGTACTAAAGACCTCGTGGCAATTGCACTGCAATGAGGAACATTATCTGCCAGCTCATAACTTGCTGCCCGCTTCTTTGTCAACAGGTCCTTCATGAATTTAGCATACCCAGACATCTGTTCCAGCGCCTCCACCAACGGAACATTAATAGTCAGCTGCTTCAACATGGTCATGAATTTACTGAACCTGGTGTCATCAGCTTTTTTCTTCAGTCTCTGCGGAAAAGGTGGTGGTGGAAGGGGAATTGTTTTCTCCACAACTTCCTTTTTATCTTGCTTCCGATTATCAACCTTTTCAGGAGTGTCGTCAGCCTTCTTCTTCAGTCTCTGAGGAAAAAGTGGTGGTGGAAGGGGAATAGTTTTCTCCACCACTTTCTTTTTACCTTGCTTCCAACTATCAATTTTTTCAGGCTGCAGACGTCTAGGGGTGACGTCATGAACATACTCTTCAGATTCTTCGGCCTCTTCACATTCTGCATCAATAACATTATCCGCTATATCATCAACTACTTGCTTGTCTTTAGATGGATTTTCCAACACTTTACCACTTCGGGTAGTAATAGCCATACACAATCCATCATTCCTCGGATTTTGCACTGTGTCGCTAGGTAGTGTTCCAGCATTTCTTTGATTGAATGCCACTGAAAGTTGACTCAATTGCTGCTCCAGCTGTTTTATTAAAGTGGAATGTGAGTTAACTAATTGATTTATTGAAGATAAATCGTTCTTCACCTCATTCACTCCCGTATTAGTTGCCTCCACTCCTTTCAGCAGCTTTGCCATCATATCTTCCATAGACATCTTCCCCGAACTAGATGTCGCGGCCTCACGATTTCCAGGAGAAATATACAAACCACTCCTGTCAGTCTTATTCTTCCAACCACCTTGATCGCGGTCCTTGTATCCAGATTTATCATAATAGTTTCGACCTTGGTTTCCTTGGGCATTGCCTCGGAAACCCCCCTGATTATTCAAGTAGTTCGCTTCTTCCTCATAGTCGGATTCATCTCTTCCCTATGATACAACGGCCTTAACCTTTTCGGTCTTTCCTGATAATAAGTGCTTGGTAAGAAGATCCATCTGCGTTTTTATGTGAGCCATATCTTGGTCACGTTTCTCTTGTCTACGCCTCTGCTCTGCAGTCAAGCCAATAGATACGGTAGATC
This sequence comes from Capsicum pubescens, assembly GCA_030864215.1. Classification (NCBI taxonomy): domain Eukaryota; kingdom Viridiplantae; phylum Streptophyta; class Magnoliopsida; order Solanales; family Solanaceae; genus Capsicum; species Capsicum pubescens. The sequence continues at coordinate 39,863,570 of CM061542.1, read as the reverse complement.
TTGCTACCTCAGAATCCCTGGTATGCCAAGCTCTACTCTGCTTTGCCATACCATCTAGCATATCACTTGCCTCAAGAAAAGTAAGGTCCATAAATGACCCACCTGCAGCATTATCAACCACTGGCTTAGTCACTGAGTTCAAATCCCTGTATAATATCTCCATCAAGTGGATGTTGGTCATCTGATGATTTGGGCACCGCATAAGCTTCTTCTTGAACCTCTCCTATGTTTCGTGGAGAACTTCAGTTGGAAGCTGTCGGAAATTGCTGATCTCATCTCTCAACTGTGCTCTCTTGGATGGCGGAAAGAATCTTTCTAGGAAAGCATCTTTCAGTTGCCTCCAATTAGTAATAGAATCAGGAGTTAGCCCGTTCAGCCATAGAGTTGCCTCCCCAGACAGAGACAATGGAAATAAGCGCAGCTGAATTGCATTCTGCCCAATTCCTGGATTGTCAAACGACTTTTATGTTGAAATAAAATTGACCAGATGCATATTCGGATCATCTCCTGCAAGTCCACCAAATAACCCCTTGAGCTGCAATAACTGAATCATAGTGCTAGTGATATTGAACTTAGCTCCGGGTGCCAAGGGTGGAGGAATAATAGCCCCTGTGGCACCAGCTCCATCCAGATCGTCATCATCATCATCAAAAAGAGCCTGCACGGCTCGGCGATCTCTCCTGTGCATAGGTGCTGCCACCTTATCTGCACGCAGTGGATTAAGTAACTCCTCATCACCCAGGTCCTCATCATCAGGATTTGTTGCCCGACCTGGGTTATCAATATTCTGTTGATGCACTTGAGCAACTGCCAGTGCAGCTAGTCTAGCCTGCTCCTTTTGAGTCGCCCTTCTGTCAATGTCACGTTGTGCATCCATTCTGCCAATAAGTTGAGGTTCAGGATTGATGGGTAATGACGGTTGACCTGAACTTCGAGTGTTTGGCATGCACTCAAGCAAACCAAAATAAAACAAAAACAACAACTAAAAGTAAAATACGAGAATCTTTGACCAAAGGGTCTAGTAACTATTACAAACTTAGTTGACAACCGTATTCCCCGGCAACGGCGCAAAAATTTGATAACGCTCAAACTACAACTCTCGTAAGAGTGTAAGCGGTCGTTGTCAAATATAGAACCCAACTGGGTTGGGTGTCGAATCCCACAGGGAATACTTGGTCACTAAGTATGCAACAATTAGTAGACTGTTGAACGAAAATTCTACGAAAAAGGGGGGATTTAATTTTAGCTTGAATTAAGAGTATCAAAGTAGCAAAGAAGAACGGAATGTTTAGTAGGTTTTAATCAATGAGAATTGTAAGTTAGGGTTATGTCCACCTTATGAGTTTTACGTATCTATTGGCTATGAGTTATGCGGAATTCAGACATGCATGCGCTTATAGAGATTCGTATTCTATGGTAAATCCTAGTGTCTTTCGACCATCAAGGATTATATCACTTTAACTCTTTTGAGCTTAAAACGTATACTAATGGTACGAATTCTCCAAGAGGTTAATCCAGTTACGACACTAACTTTTAAACAGGGGTTGGTAGCCCTATTTCCTTGTCATTCTCTCTTTTCCAGACATGTAACTTTTTTTTCGAACAAGTTAATTCTATACTGGCGTATTCTATATGTTTGCAACCACAAGAATTCAATTAAGATGAAGAGATTAATGATATAAGCAACATACGTATCAAGAATTCACAAACTCATAGCAATAGATAGTATCTCATAAGGCTTCCATAACCCTAACAGAGAAGTTTAGCTACTCATGAGTGCAACGGAAATCACAATAGACATCATCATCATACCAAAATCTAGAACAAGCTTGACGATTTGGATGATTTTTGGCGTCAAAAAGGTTTGACGTTTTTCTTTCTCTATCCGTGCCTCAAGTGAGTCGTGTTTCTCTGTTAGTAACTTACAGAATCTGTAAATTAAAGAATACTAAAAGTCGGATGAAAGAGTAGTAATGTAATCGTAAAGACTTAATAAGAATGGGGAGGAATGAATGAATAATAAAAAGCTTCGAATGAATGAATAAGTGAATGAGTGAATGAGTCAATGCTGAAAAATTCAGCAAAATAGGGTTTTTATAACATCCTTGTCCTAGTCCTACTGAAATAAGGTTATTATCCTTGTCCTAGTCCTACTGGGTTACTGCATACTTGTCCTAATCCTACTAAGTTACTGCTGATCCCCCAAGTCTTTAGAAATGCTGTTTTTGCCCGGGACAAGTTCTCCATGCATCACTTTCAGTCCACAAGTTTTCAGAAGCTGCCTTCCTTCTTAGGTGAAGTTTCCTTTGGTGTCCAACAGTCCATAAAATGCTGAAATCTTCATCATAAATACCTGAAATCTTTCTAATCACGTTGGTTAGCTCACTTACAGGAAAAAGGACTAAAAATGTAGTAATTATATATTTTGTCCTCAAAACTTAGCTAAAATATGGGTACATTAAGGTGCTTTAGGCGTGTAAATACGTCTAACATCAGATGCATCACAATATACTACGAACCTATCTAAACCATCAAGAAGAGCTAGAACTGGAGCTGAGGTAAGTCTAGTCTTCAATTCCCAAAATCTCTTCTCGCAAGGATCTGACCACTGAAACTTAACCTTGTTCTGAGTCAATCTGGACATAGGAGATGAAATAGAAGAAAATCCCTCGACAAACCGTCTATAAAGCCAAACCCAATAAACTCCTAATATCTGATGGAGATATGGGGTGAGGAGAGTTTCTTACCACTTTGGTTTTCTGAGGATCTACTTTAATGCCATCACCGAAAATAATATGTACAAGGAATGCTACCTATCTTAGCCAAAATTTGCACTTACTGAACTTGGCAAACAACTGATGATCTCTTAGAGTCTGAAGAACAATTCTGAGATGGTCTGAATAATCATGCTCAGTGTGTGAATAGACCAGAATATCATCTATGAAGACTATGACGAACATGTCCATGTACTGCTTGAACACCTGGTTTATAAAATCTATGAAAGTTGCAGGGGCATTGGTAAGACCAAAGGACATGACTAGAAATTCAAAGTGCCCATACCAAGTACGGAAAACTATCTTCAGGATGTCACATTCTCTAACTCTAAGATGATGATAGCCTGATATGAGGTTTATCTTGGAGAAATAACTAGCACCCTGAAGTTGGTCAAACAGATCGTCGATTCTGGGAAGAGGATACTTGTTCTTGGCCGTAACTTTATTGAGCTGACAGTAATCAATACACATCCTGAGAGAACCGTCTTTCTTGCACACGAATAAGACTAGTGCACCCCATAGGGATACACTGGGCCCGATGAATCCCTTATCTAAGAGATACTTCAACTGATCTTTCGGTTCCTTGAGTTTTGCTGCTGCCATTCTGTATGGAGGAATAGAAATAGCTTGAGTATATTGAAGAAGATCAATGCCAAAGTCTATTTCTCTTTCGGGAGGAATGCCTGGAAGATCTTTGGGAAAGACATCTGAATATTCATTAACCACTGGAACTAATTCAAAACTAGGAGATTCAGAACTGGAATCTTTAACATGCACGAGATGATACATACACCCCTTAGAAATCATTTTCCTTGCCCGAAGGTAGGAAACAAGTTGACCCCTGAAAGACAAAGTACTACCCTTCCACTCAAGGACTGGCTCATTTGGGAACTGAAAATGAACTATCCTATTTTTGAAGTTGAACGTGGCATAGTAAGAATGAAGCCAATCTATTCCGATAATAACATCAAAATCAGTTATCTATAACTCGACTAATTCTACTGATGTGACTTTCTGAAATATCATAACTGAGCAGTTCCTATATACCTGCTGAGATATGATGGTTTTACCCACTGAGGTAAAGACTGAAAAAGGCTCTGCTAGAAATTTGGGACTGATTCTGAAATTTCCTGCTATATAAGGAGTAACAAAAGACAAAAATGCACCTGGAAATAGCAAAGAGTAAACATGAACATGGAAAATCTGTAACGTACCAATAACGACATCAGGAGAATTTTCCTGATCCTATTGGGTCTAAAGAGCATATAGTCTATTTAGGCGTTGCCCACTAGTAGCACTAGAAGTAGCACCCTGCTCATTCGGATGACCAAACTGGGATATGGAACGATTTTGCTGACCCTATAGACCTGACTGTGGACACTCTCTAATCCTGTGGCCTGGCTTGCCATAACCAAAATAGACATCACTACCGGATCTGTAAATACCCTTGTAGTTCTTACCACAGGTCTGGCAAAGGGGATTTGTGCGGTCACTACCAACATTTCCCTAAGACTGAGAGCCTGGGACTCTATCCCTGAACTTAGAAGCTGGAGCACTGGCTGAAGAATGAACTGGAGTTGATGACTTGGGATAAAATTGCGAACGATTTTCTCCCCCGACTTGGGTTGAGAAAAATCGAAACTACCTGACCTTGCCCCCTTGTTCTGCCTCTCCCTAGTCCTAATCTTCTGCTCCTCTATTTGCTGAGCATGGGTCATGAGCCTGGCTAAAGTCATATCATTATTCAGCATCGCAGACCTACACTCATTTACCATACTATCATTAACCACTGACACAAACTTGGTCATCTTGGATCTATTTTCTGCAACAACATTAGGGGCATATTTGGATAATTAAGTAAACTTGACGGAATACTCTTTCACCGTTATATTGCCCTGCCTAAGGTTGATAAATTCTATCTCCTTGGCTTTTCTTAGATCTTGGAGAAAGAATCTGTCTAAGAAAGCCATGAAAGATTCCTCCCACTCTATAGGTCCTGCACCATCTACCCTCTCGGACTTCCACTGCTTATACCAAGTATGGACCACATCTTGTAACTGGTATGCGTCTAACACATCACTCTCAACAGAATTAACTCCCATGATGTCAATGACGTGGAATTCATGTGGAATCATAAAACATAGAGCATGGACTTGTCATTTAAGCACTATTAAATCATGGGACATGAATCCTATCATCCTAGGCATTTTATTGAACACTTTGCATGCATTCTTTTGGCTTAATTGTGTTCATGAATCTCACCATATTAAACCACCTAAAGTTCATGCGTTTCAACTAACAAACACATATATTTCATGAAAACACCTTTATATATTATGTTGAAACTTAAACAACTATCATCAGCATGTACATGCTCATATCACAGCAAGATAATCACAAAATAATATTTAAAACATGGTTCTTAAGCTCTATGAACGAAATGGACCCATAGATGAACACTACGCATACCTTAGATTAAGAATTCATGAAGTTAGCAGTGAAATTAGCTTGAATCTGGAACCCCCAATTGAACCCTAGACTTGTTCTTAATGGTTATTGAGAGAATTTCAACAAAACTAGTATATTTTGGTGTTTTGGAGCCCAAATCGCATGTTATGAAGCTTATATATCGGTGGAAAAGGACCAAAATGTCCTTAAAATTACGGAGGTAGAATGCTGAAAAATTAGGCATCCACCGGAGTTGCCAGGCGGCGCCCTGCAAGTCTGCCGGACAAGACCAGGCGATGCCTGCCTTAGAGCAGTGCTCTAGCTGGGGCGACGCGGGCTTATCGCCTGGAGATACTATTTTGGAAACCCAAACATGCCCTTACGCCTTTCGAAAAATTCCAAAACTTACCCGAAATGTACTACGACCTTACCCCATGCAACGCAACTTGAAAATCTAAAAATGAAGGTCGGGAAGTTCGTCAAATAAATCTCCAAAGTTTGGAGATCTAAAATGAGACTAAGTGTTGAATACTTATCAAAATTTTCTAAGTCTTGAGGCTTGTATAGCCAAATGAGCTGAATGTCATACTTAGGATTGTACGGGGTATTACAGGAGTTGATGCTAATTTTGGGCTAAATTCGGTGGTTTATTGATATTGAGTTTTGGTTCAAGACTAGCATATAATGATTATATTTATGACATAAGTTTCAATTCATGTCTGATAAATAATGATAATCATGATGATGATATGAGTTTTTGTTTGATTCTTATATTGAGAGTTTATTTTATATAAAATGGTAAGGAGATATTCATGGTTATGGATTGATATTAGATAAATTATGGAACTTCGGTTATTTACTTTCCTTTGATTGTATCCTTTGGGAGATGGAATTCCGCCTTGGGTTATTTACTACTCCACATTTACTTTGTTATAGGGGCCAATCATTATAGTATTTATTATGCTTTCTTTCATATTGTACCTAGGTTGATTATTTATTTATAGTATTGGAGCTTATTTCCATGTTTGTTGTTGTATCTTGACTTAGCTTATTTATCTCATATAATTATCATATTTTTATCATGATTTAGCTTAGTCGACTAATGATTCCTACTGAGTCCCTGTGGTTTTGGTACTCATACTACACTTCTTTACCTTTTTGGTGTAGATTTGAGTACTAGTGGCCACTGCTGATGTGTCGATATTGTTGAGTTAATATTAGAGATAAGGTGAGCTCTTGGAATTATATTTTCCATTTTTTCATTCTATTATCTATGTCTAGTCTTTCACTATTTGAGATTATTTTTTATTTTACTATTTAAGTACTTATGTTCCTTTTGTTAGCAGCTCTTGTACCTACACTACCAGGATGGTTGATGATATTTTATCTATGTTTTAGACCATCATTACTACTTTATAATTTTTTATAAGTCCTTAATTATTGAATTTTAGCTTTTAGATCCTTTTCCACAATATTAGCCCATTTCTTATAACCCTGGTCTATGGTTAGGCTTACCTACTGGCGGTATAAAGTAGGTTCCATCATTAATCCAACATCGGGTCATTAAACCTAGAGAGTTTCAAACTCTAGCATCACAGTGCATATAGTTTGGTGTTTCAAACAGTGGTAGAGTGTTGGCCAATATCTAGGTGAATTAATATTTATAGGTCAGATAAGGCCTAATAATTGGATAATAAGAAGTAGAATTCATTTAGGAATAATGTGTGTGGATAGATAGAGGACGCCACTCTTGATCTTGTTGGAGGATCATGTTTTAAGGGAAGGATATACGTTCCTCGGGTAGGTGCTTTGATTCATGATAAACTTTTTAAAGCCCATGGTTCACTTTAAGTGCAAACAAAATGTATCATGACCTGAACAAAATTTATTGGTAGGTTGGGATGAAGAGACATATAATGGAGTATGTGTCTAAGTGTATCAATTGTTAGTAGGTGAATTTTAACAACAAAGGCTTGTGGGATTACTTTTGAGAATGCCTATACCTTTATGGAAATGGGATAATATTGCTATGGATTTTGTATTGGGTCTTCCTAAGACCTTATTGAAGTATGATTCCATTTGGGTTATAGTGGATTGATTGACAATATTATCTTACTTCTTGCCAGTTTGCAGAGACAATAGCTCCAAGCAACTTGCTAAAATCTACATTAATGAGATAGTGAGACTTTTTTGGGGTGCCCCTTACCATCATATATTATAGGGAACGAAATATACTTATAAATTTTACGGCAAGTTATATGGGGAATTAGGGAGGAGGCTTACCTTTAGCACAACCTTTCACCCCCAAACTAACGTGTAGTCAATAAGGATGATACAGGTGCCACCAAAGGATATGTTGGGAGACTATTTTGGTGTAGATTTGAGTACTAGTGGCCATTGCTGATGTGTTGATCTTGTTGAGTTAATTTTAGAGATAAAGTGAGATCTTGGAATCAAATTTGTCCATTTTTCATTCTATTATCTATGTCTAGTCTTTAACTATTCGAGATTATTTTTTATTTTACTATTTAAGTACTTATGTTCCTTTTGTTAGTAGCTCTTGTACCTACACTAATAGGTCATGGGATGGTTGTTGATATTTTATCTATCGTTTAGACTGTCATTACTGCTTTATTTTTTTCCGTAAGTCCTTTCTTATTGAATTTTTTCTTTTATACCCTTTTCCACAATATTAGCCCATTGTTTATAACTCTAGTCTATGGTTGGGCTTACATACTAGCGGGATAAAGTAGGTTCCATCATGAATCCTACATCGGGTCATTAAACCTAGAGAGTTTCAAACTCTAGCATCACAGTGCATATAGTTTGGTGTTTCAAAAAGTGGTAGAGTGTTGGCTAGTGTCAATGTGAATTAATATTTATATATCAGCTAAGGCCTAGTAATTTGATGATAAGAAGTTGAATGCACTTTGGAATAAGGTGTGTGGATAATTTGAGGATGCCACTCTTGATTTGGTTGGAGCATCGTCTTTTAAGGGAAGGATATACGTTCCTCGGGTAGCTTCTTTGATTCATGAGAAACTTTTTAAAGCCCATGGTTCACTTTAAGTGCCAAAAAAATGTGTCGTGAACTGAATCAACTTTATTGGTAGGTTGGGATGCAGAGACATATAGTGGAGTATGTGTCTAAGTGTATCAAATTGTTAGTAGGTTAATTTTGAACAAGAAAGACTTGTGGGATTAATTTTGAGAATGCCTATACCTTTATGAAAATGGGAGAATATTGCTATGGATTTTGTATAAGGTCTTCCTAAGACCTTAGTTAAGTATGATTCCACTTGGGTTATTGTGGATTGATTGATAATGTTATCTTATTTCTTGCCAGTGTGCAGAGACAATAGCTCCAAGAAACTTGCTAAAATTTACATTAATGAGATAGTGAGGCTTTTTTGGGGTGACCCTTACCATCATATATTATAGGGAACAAAACATACTTCTAAATTTTAGGGCATGTTACATGGTGAATTAGGTATGCGACTTACCTTTAGCACAATCTTTCAGCCCCAAACTAACCTGTAGTCAATGAGGATGATATTGGTGCCAGAGGATATGTTGGGAGACTGTTTGATTAATTTGGTATTCATTGGGACCAGTTCTTTCCATAGTGTGATTTTTTATACAACAATAATTCACCCTAGTATAGATATAACACTGGATGAGGCACTCTATGAAAGAAGGTGTAGCTTACCTATAGGGTGGCTTGAGACTAAAGATATTAAGCCATTGGGCACTGACTTGGTAAAGGAGGCTCAAGAAAAGGTAAGATTTATTCAAATCAATTTGTTGTCTACTCAAAGTAGACAAAAAGAGTATGCGGATCATATGGTAAAAGTTATGGCTTTCAAGGTTAGTGAATAGGTATTTCTGAATGTGTCTCCTATGAAGAGAGTCATTGGGTTTGAAAAGAAGAAAAAACTCATCCCTTGATATATTAATGTCTTTGATATTATTGAGGATATAGGTTTGGTTCCATATAGACTAGTATTATTGCTGGAGTTGTTGGGAGTTCATCCATTTTTTAATGTGTACATGCTCAAGAGGTACCATGGGGATGGGGATTACACTATTAAATGGGAATCAATTTTATTAGATAAGGATTTGTCTTATGAGAGGAATCGGGGGCGACCCAAGATCAAGATGTTTGCAAGTTGAGGATGTAGGAAATTCATTTGGTCAAAATTTAAGGGAAACATTTTTCAGTTGAAGAATCCACTTGGAAAACCAAGAAGGACACACGGGATAAGTACCCTCACTTGTTTGAGGATTCATGTACTCCCTTCTTTCACTGTTTAAGCCTATTTTTCTTGTTTGATCATACACGAATGAATCATGGGTAAATTTATATCTTTGCAATGACCCTCTCCATCATTACCTATAAGTCTTTCGTTTTAAAATTTAGGCTACGATTCTCCTCGGATTTGAAGTTACAAATTTTAGACAGGCTAATCTCGGATAAAATTTGAGTGAGGTATGTTCTAGGGAAATCTCAAAATGGATTGAGTTAGTGTGGGTAGTGTTTTTATTTATTTTTAGTTAGATAAGATGATAAAGAACCCATAGATTTTATGAAATTTGATTCGAGTAATTAGAACTCTTGAAATTGATCTTAGTGAATTTAGAATGTCTTGGATTTAAGGTGTGTTGTAAAAAAGAAATTTTTTGAGAAAAATTGGACATTCTGTCCCATCCATGTTGCTCTAGCAACGTTCAAGTGATATTCTAAAAAATAGAGAATGCCCCAATATAGTGATTGGTCAATACTGTCAAGGGTCGCTATAGAAACATGTGTTGTTATAGCAGTGCGAAATTATTATTTTGTTTATAAAAATCCCAACATGGTTCATACTTCAAAGACACGTTCTTGGGAAAAAGAGAGGCGGTTTAGGGAGATTCAAACCATGTTGTATTATTTTTCTTTGTTATAGTAAGTATTCACTCTCTATTAACTAGTAATTGGTTAATTAACCTTAGAATCAGTAGTTTATGCAGTTTGGGAGGTTTAAGGATTGATTTTAGTTTATTTTATGGTGGAAAAGAGTAATGTAGGTATAAAATCATTAGGTTTTGGTGAATGATCATTAAATTACCCTGGCATATTGTTAATTTAATAATATTATCCACGAAATAGTTAGTTTTAGGTGAATTATGGTAGAAATGACCTAGAACTAGGAGGGAATGAAAATGAACTTGTTCTTAGGAGTTGGGAATGATTTAAAATCCCTAATGGGGTAGGCCATTGCATTTATGATGTATTTTCTTTTTATCTCTAGACCAAAAACAAGCCAGAATTTCTTGGAAAGGCAAGGTTGAGGCTTAGTTTAGTTGTGCAAACTTAGTTTGAGGTAGGTGATAGTTACATAGTTTAGTTCAACTTGTGTTATATGTGCATGTCAACTATTTCTTAGTATTTCTTATTGATGAATGTTGTTAGGTATGATCACTATTCACTAAACATAGATGTAAATCTTGTGAATATTTTAAGTTGGTTGATGTCATTGTGTTATGTGATTTCTTATATATACAACATTGGTGATTGTGGCATGTTTCGCTATTCGAACATTCTCATAGAATATTTCTGGAATAAGGTTGGCGGGTACTTATGTCTGGAAATTAGTTCATGGACAAAATTTTTACCCTGTAGGTCATGACTAATGGGTGATTATAAGACCCTTGGCGTGTATGTAGAAGGTACAAGTGAGTTTGACCATTCCATGAGTGAACCGGGAGAATATATTTGGTGTTATATTTCTATGATTGACTTGAATTTACTTCACTTGACTTGACTAGCATATCTGCTAAGATCTTTTATCTTGTTGCTAAATTTACTGAATGTGCTCGAAGTGTTACTTGTTACATTATGGTTTAGTGAAGTGAACATGTATTAACTTGTTGTATGTTTTTATGATTAAGTGTTCATATTTCCCATCTTGGATTGGCAAAAATGACCCTATTAGTACAACATTGTTTCTTGTGTACTCATACTACACCAGATCTTACTTTTGTTGAGTGCAATGCATATTCCAGCAGTTCCATTAAGACCTCACTTGTTTTTCATACATATTAAAATAAACGGGTGAGAAACATCTTTTGCGATGCTATAGATCCTTCCTTGATGATTTTGTCCTTTATTCGGGACTCATGCATTTTTCTTTTTTCTTTTGGGGTTGTATTCCATTTTTGACAATCTTTACTACTTTTGGTATATCTACTTTTGGATCATTGGGATGGACATTGATAATGATCCGCATTTCTTATAGTTTTCTTAGACATTGAATCTATTTTTGAGTTATTAGTGGATTAGTTTCCTTTATTTAATTCTGTTAGGTTAATGTTTCTGGAGTAATTGCATCTCCCACCGGAGAATGGGATGGATGCCACTGCGTCCATCTGGGTGATGATAGTCCTATTCTTAATAGAGAACAACAAATCCATCTAGAAACTGTTGTAACAACAAAGGAAGTAAAACAAGATCTTAAGGATATCAAACATCTGAAGGCTCCTGGTTACGATGGATTCAATGTATTATTTTTCAAGAGGGAATGATCAATAGTAGGAGAGGAACTGACAAGGGCAGTTCAATAGTTCTTAGAGAGAGGTAACATGTACAAGCCTATAAATTTCATAGAAGTAACTCTCATTACTAAAGTAAAACATCCTTCTAGAGTAGTAGAGTTTAGGCCTATTACATGTTTCACTACCATTTACAAAATCATTTCTATGATACTTACTACTAGACTGCAGAAGTTCGCGCACTCCATTGTTGATGCTAATCAATAAATATTTTTACCAAATCAATAAATGATAATACTGTCTTAAGTCATGAACCAGTAAAATGTTAGGGGAGAAAAGATATTTTTAACTAAGCCAAAATGATAATATTGTCTTAAGTCATAAACCAATAAAAGGTTATGGGAAAAAAGTATCTATAAGAGTTGCATGGGGATGGTGGATACGAAGAAGGCTTATGATTCTTTAGAATGGAGATTTTGTGGCAAATACTTTATGAGTTAGAGTCAATGGTAAGACTACAAAGCCAATTTTTTTCTAAGAGAGGAGTTAGGGAAGGTGATCCTTTGTTACCTTTACTTTTTGTACTAGATATGGATTATCTCAAATGGATGTATACAACTTTGCATACTAATCCAGATTTCCACTACCACCCTAGTTAAAAGAATTAGAAAATTCCCCAATCACATTATGAAGATGACCTATTGGTTTTTTGTAAGGGTGATGCCAAATAAGTACAATATATCTATAAATGCTTCATGATGTTTTTTGAAGCTTCAGGTTTTGTGGAAGATGTGGACAAGAGTAGTGTGTATTTTTGAAAGGTGAATCAGGTAACTAAGGAGGAGATTATACTAGAGTTGCAATTTTTCAAAGAGTAGTTTCATATCAAGTGTTTAAAGGTATCCCTAAGTATTAAAAGGATATCCATAGTGCAACGTAATCCCCTTATTGGTCAGAGGCTTAGAAGGTTTATAAGCGGGACTAGTAGGTTCCTCCCTTATGATGGTAGAGCATAATTAATGAAGAGAGATCTTTTTTTCTATTCAAATCTTTTGGGCGTAATTATTATCTCTACAAAATGATATTATTCAAGCTATAGAGTCTATATGTATGAAGTTATTATGGATTTGCAGTGTTGATGTAAAAGCCTTAAAAGTTTGGGAAAAGTTGTGTCAAGCCAAGTCTAGTGGTGGTTTGAATTTTCTTGATGTGTATACTTTGAATAGAGCAGCACTGGGAAAACTCTTTTGGAATCTCTACAAGAAGGACGAATTATATGTTATCTAGGTTCCCGAATTTTATGGATAAGAGGGCATATTAGGATCTCAAAATAATCAAGAGTTATGGATAATAATATAGTTCTGAAATCTTATAAACACCTCCAAGTAGATGGATGAAATGAGCAAGACCTATTGTGTAAGGAGACTTACTCTATGAATGTAATGTATGCAAGAATAAGAGGAGAGATGGAGAAAGTTCACCGGAGAAAGCTTGTCTAGTAAAAATATGGGGCACCTAAGTGGTTACTCATTATCTACATTGCTGTGAATAGAAGACTTGTGACCAATAAAAGACAAGCTAAATAATGTTTAGAAGAATATGAGGATATGTTCATTATGCCAGGAAGCTAGTAGTACATTGATCATTTATTTTTTGATTGTAGTTTCTCAGGGGATGTTTGCAGTAAGTTGTTCCAATGGAGAGGAATTAATCATAGTAATATAACCTAGAATGAGGAAGCCATATGGGAGATAAGGTTGATAAAGGTAACGAGTAGTAAAGCACTAGTCTATCATATGACTCTGACTGGGGCTATGTATTACATGTGGTTGGTGAGAATTAATGCATCAATTAGACATGAGTGGGACCCTCCCTATTTTCTGGTGGGAGAACCAATAATCCTAGAAGAATTAACCAACACATAGAGAAAACAACGAAAACTATCTCATTAATATTTTAAGGATCATCTAGCCTAACAACATAAGAAAAATATGAAAGTAAGTACTAAACCAAAAACACCCCTAGAACCTGAGAGTCAATATACCAATACATACTAAGAATATCAAAAAGAAGATACAATCTAAAATCTAAAGGAAAGTACACCATTCCAAACAAAGGATAATGTCATAAAAGAAAGATTCCATGGTATCTCGAATAAGTTGCCCATCCCTGTAATCCGATTCACGCGCTAGAGTCCCAAGTGAAGTCTTGCAGGAGCTTTTGGAATATGTGTTGCACTAAATAAAAGTAAGAGAAGGTGTAGTATCAACAAACAAAAACAAAAATGTACTAGTAAAGTCATTTGGCCAACGTAAGATTAGAAAATGAACACTTAACCAAAATATAGTACAACAAGTTATCCATGCTTGTTCTAACTACACCTCACACAATAAATATCAATGAAGCAATTTAAGATTACAGACAAAAAGTCAAGATATTTACGATTAATTCAAGTTTAGTCAAGTCAAGTAAAAACAAGTCTAGACAAGTTTAAGAAATTATCAAACATATAATGCATTTTCCCAATTCCTTCATGGAATCATCAAACTCACTGGAACCTCGTACATACACTTTATGGATATCATAACCACCCTTTAGTCATGACCAGTAGGGGATCGATTTTGTCTAAGTACCAAAACCCAGAAAAATATGTCTGCCAAACTTATTCTACCAATAAGCTGAGAGAATATTCAAATATAGTAACATTTCTCATTTAACAATAAGGTAGGTCAAAATCATACAACAAGATAAATTCATTGAATTGACAACACCTAACAACATGCACTAACAAGTGATACTAAGATGAAGTTAATAAGTACATATAGTCCAAATTATATTAAACTACAATACCATCACCTACCTTGAACCACGCTAGCACAAGTCCACTAAGCCAAATCTTTGTCTTTTTGTGCAATTTTTGCTTGATCTCAGTCTAGAAATATATAAAAAACATAATTAATAAAATTACTTACCACGTTGGGGATTATAAGTAATACCCAACCCTTAAGTCTAAGTTCATGATCATTCCATCCATGTTCAAGGGATTTTTCACCTTAATTCATCTAAAACTACCAATTCAATGGATAATTTAGTGAACATTTACAAGGGTAATTTAACATTAATTAACTAGAACCCATTGATTTTATGTCGTAACTACTCCTTGCTCTAGAAAACCAACTAAAATCATCCTTAACCAAACTATGTAAATAAGCAATTCTGTGGTTAGATTATTAATTTACTAGCTAACTAGGATGAAATTCTTACCTTAATAAAGCAAAATGATTGTTAGCTGATATTTTTTTCATTTCCTCTCCCTTGACCCAAAACATATTTTTGATAAATAAACTATTTTGGGGATTTTACAAATAAAAAAACAATTTTCACCACTATAGTGACATACTTTGCTTTAACGATTTTGCTCTAGTGACCATTGACTATATTGATTGTATTGACTATGCACTATAGAAGGAATTTCTTTACTTTTGTCCATGTTGCTATAGTGACATGCATATTGCTATAGTGACATGAGTGAGGTAGAATGCCTAGTTTTTCCCAGAACTCCCTTTTTTCACAATACACCTTAATTCTAAGTATCCTTATCAATTTTGGACCTCTACTTACCCAAAATAAATTCTGAAAAATCCTATGGGTTTCTTATTGTCTTAACTAACTAGGAATTATTTCAAACATCACTATACTTACCTAATTCATTCTCGAATTACTATTTTACTCAGATTTTGTCTGAAAATAACTTAGCCTAAAATTTATAACTTCAAATTCAGGAATAATTTTATCATTAAATTTTAAATTATATACTTATATTTAATGAAAGGAGATACCATTACAATATATACCAATTTATCCATCGTTTATCCCCCAATTATCAAATAAGAAAATAAGTTGAAACTAGGAAAGAAGGGAGGACCTTTATCCTCACACAATTAAGGTACTTGTCCCACATGTGTTTCTCGGTTTCCCAAATTTCTGTTTTGATCAAACAATTCTTTCATTAGACATTAACTGAAAGAATTTCCTTCATCCTCAACTTTCAAAATCCCATAACACAAATCCTTATGTAATAGAACCAAGTCCCATTTAATAATGTAATATACATACCCTTGATACCTCTTGAGCACGGAGACATGGAATACTATATGGAATATCAATAACCCAAGAGTTAATTCTAACTTATACGTAACCAAACCTACGACTTAAGAATCTTAAAGGGTCTAATATATCGAGGGATGAGCTTTGTAATACCTCATAATATTCTTAGCTTAATGCTCCTAGTTGCATGCATAATGGGCTTAAGGCCTAAAATTTTCACTAAGTGTTGGGGACTTAGTCATTTTCAAGACCCCTAAACTCCGAGGATTTTTATTTTGGTCTTATGAACCCCGAGATGTTAGTTTTTGAGTTAATTCATGTTTAGGGATGTAAAGAGTATGCCTCAGAGGAGTTTTGGATTTTTTGGACAAGGTTTGGGCATGTTTGGATCACAAAACTAGTAGGTCACCACAATAAGCCCGCATTGCGGCATTAGTCCTGACCTCATACTGATCACATCACGGGGAGGGATGTTTCGATCGCGATAAGACCGCATCGCGTTGAGCATGTTGCATCCAGTTCTTGATTTAAATGATTGAGGGGTAATTAGGTCCTTTCACCTCAACCCAAATCATCCTCTCAAGAAAACCCTCCTCCTTCCCCCAAAATAAATTTTATTCCTTTTTTAGAAAGTAATCAAGAATTCAAGCTCCCCAAGTTTAAGAACCTTCAAGAAAGCATCAATAATAGGATTTCTTTCCCACTTTGAGAAGCTTAAGGTATGTGGGATGTTCATCCATGGGTCCCTTTCACCCATAGAGCCCAAAAACGTCCCCTTTTGAGTAAAGTATGCGTTTTTCCTCTATTATGAAGTTTATTATGTTCAAGATGGGTTTAATTCTTGTTCTTACTTGGTAATTCAAATTTAGTTCAGCCCATGTATGGTCCTATTTTAGATTAGATTACCTTGTGCTTTAAATTTCAGTTTTCCATGTCTTATTCAAGTGAATTTCATGTTAAATTCCCCTATTTATGGATTTATCCATGTAATCATGTTGATTTCCCATGTTTAACACATTTCCTTGTTCAAGTTCATAATTCTCACATGTTTGATGAAATGTTATTATTTCGGGTTTTGAACCATGATCCCGTATTATAGTTTTAAAGCTTTGTTATCGTATTTTATGGTTATTCATTGTTGGCTGGTTATGACCACCTAATACCTATTTTTTTACATGATTTTACATTTTCAAGTAATTATTCAGTTAAACCATGAATATTACTGTTTACTAAGATGATATAATCATGATGAGCACTATCAGAAATAATGTTCTATTAAACTTAGTTCAGTTCAGTACTAGTCTCAGTTCTGTTGGGAGTAGGATTTGGCACCGAGTGGACCTAGGGATGGGGCTCACCTGTTAGTCGAGGGTGTCACCTTTATTATCATCCCTGAGTCCTAAAACTACGTAGCCACCATAGGTTTGAGATTTCATCTTTCCAGTTTAGGGTTGACACATATATCATGAGAGCACTTTCCAATAGAGGCCGACTCATTAGTCTTTCGGGAAACCTATTTAGTGGATCCACACAACTAGTGTTAGTACCCGTGGCATGGTACTGACTCCTTTCCAACTCGGGTTTCAAGTTGGACCTCGATTATCACAAATTAGGGCTTGTCAGTTACATGATACTTCCCACAGTATCAATACAGTAATCAGTGTATTCAGTTCGGGTTTTCTTGACCAAGTGTATAGATTTTTAGTTATTCAGTTATATAACTTTCAGTATTTCAAATTACAGAATCTTAGAAACTTGTTTATGCTTTGTATTGCACTCTCAGATATTACATGTTAATGCATTTATTAATAGATACCTCATGCATTTCAGCCAGTCCACATCTCATATACGAGTACATTCAAAGTACTAGCCACATACTTTTCCTTTAGCTATGTTGTCTTATAACATAGGTTCGAATGCATTGTTTCTCGACCACTTAGTCTTACTCAACAACAGTAGTGGTGAGTCATCATCCATCGAGGGCATAATTTTTTATCTTAGTTACTTCAGTGCTTTCTCATGTTCATTCTGTTGGATTTAGTTGGGGGTCTGTCCCATCAACTCCTCATGATGTTTAGAGGCTCTTAGACAATTAGTTGGATAGTAAGTCAATTCTTTTAGTATTAATAGTTGGTTTAGATAGACCGTTTAGTTTCTAGTATTTTATCTGATATTTCTGATATGCTTTGCTTTGTATTCCAATATTCAGTTTTACAGTACCTTATCAGTCTATTTTCTGCTCATGTATTGCATTACAGTATTACTCAGTGTCACAGTAGGTACTAGTTCAGGGGTTAGCTTGTGGTGACTTGTGATTGTAAGCACCGTAGTCGTGACTAGGGGTGATGAGTCATCAATTTGACAACTTACTAGCATTTTTAAGCCTAAATTATCATGCTTTTCTATTGATTTGTTGTTACTTTATTACTTAATGCTCATTTGTGTAGAAAAAAGTTACAATGAGAAGATGAGCAAGAAAACTCAATAAAAATGATCTAAGGAGAAGGTGAAAGAGAATAAATGTGATAAAAAGGAACAAAAGCTAAAATTACAGTCCCAGGAGTCGACATTTAGTTACCGCGATTGCAGATTGAGGGTCGCTATCACGGTTAGTGAAAAGGTCACCATAGGTAGATCAAGATATGACTACCATGATTGCGGTACTGCGATCTTAGTCAAGAGATGGATATCGCACAAGAGTAGAAAAGTTTTAAGGGCATTTTTGTAATATTTGGAAAATGTGGAATTGGGACTTAAATAGGGGTTTTATCTCATTTTCCATCTTATGTTATATTTAGAAACTATACATCCTTAGTTTTGTTTAGGGTTGGTAAGCTGTTGGATCTTGGAGCTTACTAATCTAAGGCAATAATTAATTAGAGGAACTCCAAAGTGTAGATTTGGCTTCTTCTATTGAATATTTATTTGAGGTTAAAGTGTGGGTTGTCCTATATTTATTTATTTTCATGAATAACTTTGATAGAAATCTTGGTCTATTTGGGTTAATTATCATTATGATTTACTAGATCTACATCTAGGGGTTATGTTTTATTAGGTTGTAAGTGTTTGTGGGTTATAATTGTAGCTCACATTCTTAGTTAATAATGATGGGTTCTACTATTGCTTGGTTAAATTGGTTGGAATTTGTGAGTGAAAGATCCAAATACCCAAATGGGTTTGATGTATGAAAATCCCAAGCTCTTTAAATCTCAACCCATCCTTGAAAGACGGGTTTGGGCAAACTTTTGGAACCAACCTCATCCTCGAAAAAGGGATATGGGAACCTAGGCAAGAGTAGACAATTTATAGGTATAATTCGCTAATTTTTACTATCTTATACATAAGGGTGATTTTGAGGTTGACTATACCTTGGGAATCATCCTAGAAATAGGGTTGCCCAATTGAGGTTTTGGGTGAAATTGTTGGCAACACCCATGAGGTTTCGAGAGAATCCATGGGCGAAATAGTTAAATTTTTGTTGAAAATCTAACATCGAAACTCTCTAAACTAGCCTACCCGCTTATGAATTAACTTCAATTGGATACTACTTTCATGTACCTGTATATACTAATTTGCCTCTAGGAAAGCATAAACCCGAGATCTATTCCTATTTAATTACCCTCTAATTGATTTTAGTCTTAAATTAGTCCATTATAAGCCCAAAAATTGCTTTTCCATTCTAAACATTGAAAAATCCCAAACCAATTTTTCTATCATATGTTTGAACATAGTAAGAAACTATTATTTCAAACATATGGAATCGCCACTGACATTGTCCCTCGTGGATTCAACTCCGACTCTTAGTTGGGTAAATAGATTTACAATGACTTCCTTTCTCTTAAATTGACATGTAAGTTAAGCTTTATCAAAAATGGCACCGTTGCTGGTAATTAATTTGGCCTCTCGAGTTAGTTTGGAATTCTAGCTTACTTTCTTGGATTCAAACTTTTAAATACTTGTTTGTTATTTTCTTTTTTTTTCGTTAGGTAGATTTATATTTTTTTTAGCTGTTACTAAGGAATATCGGAGTGAATATAATTTTGGTAGTTGGAAATCCTCGCTAGATGATCCATGTACATATTGTGACTGACCCCACTTTCCGCAAGATTATAGATATGCTCCCCAAAAAGAGATGTGTGCACCCATTTGATACTATTGGAGTATGATTTTTCTTTGTGTGGTGGTAGGAATGGACATTGGAGCGATTTCCCAAATGTCCCCTCCCCTCGTTATACTAACCCAAATGCTAGTTCTTCTTATGAGCTTGATAGGTCTTATGATGTATCAAAGAAAGAACAATAGGCTGGATAGAATGATGTTGAAGCACTGCTTTGAATTATCTATGATCGGGTGGAAACAACTGGGATAACATACATCTCATGCATCAATCCATAGGAGAATATAAAAAGGAAGTCAAAAGGATAGAAGAAAAGGGTAACGATGCCGATATCTCAAAAACCGTGAACGTACCCACTCTTTAAAATAAGGTTAAAGAAGAAAAGATGTAAAGCAATATGGATTATGGTGAGCATGATAGTCAAGAACCCTCAATTGTTTCCCAACCTACAAAACCAAACATGAAAGATGATTCCAAGATTGAGGAAATGACACTAGAGAAAAAAATAAAAGGCCAAACAAATCCTTTGTAAAGGCTTTAGTTCATTCTAGTGTGAGAATGTTAAGAGGGATTCGACTCTGAAATTATGGAGAAGAAATCACTCGATCACTTTTCAAAATTATGCTTAGTGAATGTGTTGAAAGTCGAACCAACAAACAAAATGATGAATTTTGGAAATGAAGAGGAAAATTCCTACATTTTGGAGGTCATCATTCCAAAAGGGCAAAATGAAGCCCCTCACTTGAAGGCCAAAAAATCAAAAAAATTGATGTGTCATAAATGAATTCTTGATTTTCTCATCGATATCCAATGGGCCTATTAGGAAGATTGATGTGAAGTTGTGTAAAAGGTTTAAATCTTCAAAGTGGTGAGATAGAAAAGATTTCATTATGTCCTGGACTTTACCCAAATTACCTCAATAATGTATTGATCTAAAATTGGGCTGCTGATTTAAATCTTCTAAATAGAGACATAAATGAGAATCAAAAGATGTCGTGCCACGACTTTAACTAAGGAGCTTCTTGGAAGGAAACCCAAGAAATTTTTCTTGATGTTTTCTAATGTTTTTGGTTCAATTTTTAGCTTGTTTTTAGGTGTTTGTAGGGTATAGAACAAGTTGGAATGGGTACCTAAAGAATGAAACCCCGGATAATTATATTGGACTTTATTTTCATCACTTTCCTGTCTTAAGTAATCTTACAAGGTATGATCTTTAAAATACAAATGATGATCATATTCCATGGTATATTTTGATTTAAATTTAATTCATTTGAGCTTAATTTGATAGAATGTGGTTGTTTGGATTAATATTTTTGAATGTATTCCTTGTCTTAAATGCTAAATTGCAAAATTCTTGTTTTTATACACTAGTGCACACCATGTAGTTGATGAAATACCCACTTGAGGTTTGTTTACTTAATTGAGTGGTGGGTGATGTAATTTGGTTAGTATGTCTACAAGTGGTGTGCTTGGTGATGAATTAATGTATTGGGATTTTTCACATGTGTTGTTATCCTATCTATTCGAGCTCTTACTTTTCATGCACACCACATTTTTGTTAAATATTGATAAGAGAGAAATGCCCTATATGCCTGTAAAGGTTAATATGAACATTTTTTGGGGCATTATGTGATCATTTTTGGAGCATAACTTTGAGTCTAATTGATATTCCATAAGGGATAATCGGTGGTCTTTCGTTGAAATTGTTGAGGAATGTTGTGCCTATGGTAAGAGAGACATGGATGTTTGCCATAACCTATGTTAGATTGGGTGGGGCCATTCTTAACTGTTAGTGTTGTATGTGTTTCCATTGGTTCCATGAGTGTTTCATGATCTAAATGGGCGATATGTGAGGTTTTAAGGAAAGAATCCCATGAAATGTAGTGGTAATACTTTCTTGTATTCACCCAAGTTTTTCTTTAGTTGTTTAGGAACAGTCAAAAGTTCAAAAATTCTTTCAAAATGTCATTGGCAAGAAATGAAATGATTTTGAGAAAAAAACAAAAAAAATATAGTTTTCTTTTTGAAAAAGGATAAAGGATGTTTTTGAACATTCTTTTGAGTGAGAACATTAAATTCAATTTTTGGATCTCTCTTTACAAGGATGATTCCTTGACTCGGAGTAACTTATTAAGCTTAAATTTCTCAAATTTGTTGGGAGATTAAATATTTGCTCAATGAGTACAATACTATGTGAGGTAAGATTTTTTAATTGTTCTTGTACATATGTGTAGTCTATAACTTGCCCCGAGTGTGTTCAAAGTGAAATCCTAGACAATTTTGGTTTGGATAATGACCCAAGGCAATTTTTGACTCATCAGATAGCAAAATTCCACCATATCATTTTCCACACTTAACCCCTTTGAGCCTTTTTACCTATTTTTCTTTCTTTGTGTAATGATAACCTTGATAAAGTACCTAAGACCCTTTTAAATCTCCTTTTGGCACTTAAACTCCTTTTATGCATTGTATAATTCTAAGAAATGAAATATAGGCGAAAGCATAAGTTTAGGGGGATTTGTGTAGTAGGGAGGATAACGTAAGGGTGGTTCAAACTTGAAGTTTGAGAGGGGATGAATGTAGTATGATAAGATGATAAATGAAAGGTGTATTCGAGGTGGTTAAATCATGTGCTGAATAGACAAGAGACATACTTGATGGTATGGTTGTATAGCCTAGCCCAAAGAATATGAAGAAAAATGAGACAAATAGAGGGGGATAAAAAGAGCTCAAATCTAGAAAGTCTCTTCAAAAAGTCAAAGAAAGAAATAAAATGGTGGCCGTGAATTGTTTGGTAAATGCTAATGAAAAAGGTTAAAAAAATAGGGAAATGATTAGAAGGAGAATTAAGGTGGAAAGTTTAAAAATTATGGTGGTAGAAAGGGTTGAGAAATTGCATTGAAGGATGTATTTTAGTTAATTGATCCATAGATAGTCCTTCCCATACCTTAAACCTTAATTTTTACCCGAAAGGCCTTCTTTATTTCAAACTAGGTAAGTCTACATTAGTGGCTAACAATACAAAGGGAAAGCATATGGTTCTACTCATTGTACTTGAATTTCCTTATGAGAGTGAGAATGAATTCTTTCATTGTTTGAGATTCTTTAGGAATTTCAATGTCTTTTATGTGTGTGGAGATAACTCTTGCTTGCGAGCGGCATTAATACTTTGGAGT
The DNA here is from genome assembly GCA_030864215.1 of Capsicum pubescens. Lineage (NCBI taxonomy): Eukaryota > Viridiplantae > Streptophyta > Magnoliopsida > Solanales > Solanaceae > Capsicum > Capsicum pubescens. Next base: position 39,840,417 of record CM061542.1, on the reverse strand, counting down.
AAAGGGTGAAGTCTTACTCTTGATTTGGGTAAATGGGTGAAGTAAGTTGCATTGTGAAGATTGAGAATTTTTTTGAAAATTTTATATTTCCTCTTAAGATTCTTTTGTTGATTTGGAGAATCCATTTGATACAAACTTGCATCCTTGCTTCATATGTGTTTATTAGAAAATTTTTGTTTATTTGTTGCCATGACATATTTGGAAAGGCTTTCTAGAGCTTTGTTAGCTTATTCATTTAGTATAGTCTTTATTTTGGGTGGATTTACATTAAATACCCTATATTGTTGAATTATTCTTAGATTGCTTGAGGAAATGCAATAGTTTTAGTTTGAGGGTTTTCATAAGTCATCAATTTGACAACTTACAAGCATTTTAAAGCCTAAATTGTCATGCTTTTCCATTGATTTATTGTTACTTTCTTACTTAATGCCCATTTGTGTAGATAAAAGTTGCAATTAGAAGATGAGCAAGGAAAATCGATAAAAATGAGATAAGGATAAGGTGAAAGAGAAGAGATATGAGCAAAAAGAACAAAAGTCAAATTACAGGCCCAAGAGTTGACCCTCAGTTACCACGATCGCGGATTGAGGGTCTATAAGACCTCACAAAATCCTAGTCATTTCAGTCCTTTATAGCATGCCAAAAGAGGTTCCAGACTTAGAAAAATTTCATCTAAGTGTTAACACTTAGTCTTATTTTTAGCCTCGATATTTCAGTGGCATCATTTACAATCTTTCCAACCTTAGAATGTCGAATTTTTAATTGATTCATGATGAGGGATTTCATTAGGTAATATTAGGTGAGTTTTAGAATATTTGGACTTCATTAGAGTCATGTTTGGAAGGCAAAAACAGTAAGCCAATGCAATCTTGACGCGTCACGTTGCACCCATCAACTCGACGCGTCAGTGATCGCATCGACCCAATCAACGCAGTGCGTCAGGTATCACATCACTGGACATAATTTTCTCACTTAATTACGGGTTTGTGAGGGTATTTAATTCCTTTTACCCTCGCACAATTTAGCTAAAACATGAAATTTAATATCCTAAAGGGGCAAAATACATCCATTATTCATAAAACACACTCAAGAACAAGCCCTAATTTCATCAAGCTTAAATCAAGTCCCAAGAACTCATCATATTTCCCATAAAATCAACAATCAAGGTATGTTAGGTGTCCATCCTTTGGTCTCCTTCCTCCCTTGAGTTCAAGAAACCTTTTCAAAAACTTGAATTATGATTTCCATGTTATGTATTGAATTATGCCCATGTTTGAGTTGTTGTTTGGATTTCAAGTTGAGATATTTTATGATTTCCAAGAAAATATGTTAGTATGTGTGTTGAATTATGAATATTTCATATCAAAACCCTTGAATTTTCATGTTTGAGTTGTAGTCATGATGCTTATGTGTTTTTCAGTATCATGTGCATTAATTATGCTCCCTAATTGTTTGATAGATTGTCTATGTGAATTGAATAGTGTAATAATGATATGTTATCATGCGTTCTCATTCATGTACAAGTCCATGACCTCCAAGTGATTGACAAAATATCTCAGTGAATGAATTATGAACAATTGGCTATCGCCATGCTTTCAAGATTTGCAATGTTTGTCAATTATGCTATCCAGTCCTGGGGGTATTTACTACCCCAAAGCTAGTTGTTTACTTACTTGCAGTAGTTATAGAATCATTCTAGTAATGGTCAAAAATAGTAGTAGTTATTCAGTTAGTAGTACTCAGTCCAGTTCAGTTAGTCAACACAATCAGTGTCAGTTCAGTCAACCCTAGTACAGTCTAGTGATCAGTTCAGTGTTGATTCAATTGGGAGTAGGATTAAACACCAAGAGAACCCAGGGATAGGAGAATTCCTACCATGAGAGGGTTTGACCCTTAGTAGCAGTCCCTGTATTACAGAACAACATAGCCAGCGTAGGGTAAGTGTCCTCCTGCCATACTATGGTTGAGGCAATCATATACATATTTCATGAGTCTTCCTTCCAGTTTAGGGTTGACCCAACATTGTTAGTATCCCTTGGAAAAGTTTTAACACCCTTTCAATTGGGGTCACAGGTTGGATCCCAACTCAGTATATAATCGGGGTATGTCGGTTAGATGATAACTCCCACAATTATAGTTTTAGTCTCAGTATTTAGTAAAGAACTCAGTGAGTTCTATAGAACTATGGCCATAAGGTATCAATTACTTAGCCATCAAAATTCAGTGCTTCACTATCAGTCTAAAATTTTCATTATCAGAACTTAGTACTTTAGTTTTAGTGTAATTCAGATAGATGTTATATGCGCAGTATTGCATATTTAGCATGTTCAGTAGTTACAGTTTTCCATGTACTCTCATCTATTTACTTCTTGATGTTCATTCAATCAGTTATCACCTCATGCATATGAACCCATGTATATCATCCTACCTCACATAGCATACCTGTACATTCAAAGCACTGACGTATACTCTTTCATTGTGCTATGATTCTTATATCATAGGTTCGAACACTCAGGGTCCTGACTGTACTTAGCAACTAAGGCTATCAACAACAGTTATAGTAGTGATTCCTTTTCCATTGAGGATATTATTTTATTTTATCATTTCAGTCGATCCAGTATGTTCACTAGTAGGAGTTAGTTAGGGACTTGTCCCATTAACTCCATGCTCAGACAGTTAAAGGTTTTCAGACTAGCACCGTCAATTATTCAATTTTCAAATGTTATTATCAGTACACTTAGTTATTATTTAAGTATTTTCATAATCTTATGGTATTTTCAAATATACTTTCTCATATATTTTTAGTATTATAATTCAGTGCTCATAGAAAGTACTATCATGGGTTAGCTTGTGATCCTCCGGGGTCGTAAGCACCGTGGAACGTCCAGGGTGTAGACTCGGGGCGCTAAAAACTTGGTATCAGAACCTAAGGTTCTAAAAATTCCTAGGGATTCTGAAAGACACATCAAGTAGAGTCTTGTGCATGGGTATGTAGCGTGCCACACCTATGGACAAGGGTTAATGAGACATTTTTTTTAGGAAAAGTTTCATTTCTTTTAGTTTACATGTTGTGCGAGTGAGCATGAGCTCAAGTTAAACTCTCTATCTAATCAAATTTTCCTTTTACGTTTACAAAACATGCCTTCCAAAAGGACAAATGAAAGGAGAATTGGAAACCATCCAGCACCTTCACCCGTTCAGGAGGATCTCCTGAACGAGCATGTTCCTCAAGAAGAATTTAGAGCAGCTTTCACCACCCTATCTCATTCTGTAGTAGTTCAAAATGAAATACTATCTATAATTCATGCCAATACAGTGGACAATACTGCTGCAACTAGAATTCGGGACATTACCCGAATGAATCTTTTTTCCTATTAAGGATCTAAGTCTGAAGAGGACCCGCATGAATTCCTCGATATGGTGCAAAAGGTAATAGACATTATGGGGGTAACCGATAGTCAGAGTGATGAGTTAGCTGCCTATAAATTGTAGGATATGGCTCATACATGGTTTAAGCAGTGGAATGAAGATAGGACCGCAGATACAGGTCCCATAGAATGGGAAGAGTTTGCTACACTTTTTGTAGATAGTTTTTTCCTATTGGAGTTGATGGAAACCAAGGTTTTAGATTTTATTAACTTGATTCAGGGAAATATGAGTCTGAAAGAGTATTCCCTAAAATTTACTCAGTGAGCCAGGTATGCTCTTCATGTGGCAGCTAATAAAAGATGTAAGATAACTAAGTTCGTATATGGTGTGTCCAATAGTGTGGTCAAGGGGTGTAGGACAACAATTCTAATTAAGGAGATGTACTTGGATAGTTTAATGGTCCATGCTCAACAAATAGAGAAACAAAAGACTAAGGAGAAAGAGCGAGAGAACAAATGGGATAGAACAGGTAGCTTCAACTTCACTCAGCCTAAGTCAGAGGTTGGTAATCATCCTCAATTCTGCTCAAAATATTTAGTTCCATCCCATCCTTAGCCAGTTCTTCAAGTCCTAAATTTAGAAATTATAATAAGGATAGGGATCCAGGCTCTAAATCTCAGGGTAGTGTTAGCAGTTCTTGATCAAATCCTCTTTGTCAGAAGTGTGGCAGAAACCATTAGGGTGTATGTAAATATGGAAGTGATGTATCTTTCAAGTGTAGTAAAAAAGTTCATAAGATTAGAGAGTGACCTCAGGTAGGTTCACAGAGATAGAATAATCGTCCCCTAGGTCAATCAAATCGCCCGTTTCAGCAGGGTGCCGCTTCCAATGCCACTAGTGGAAAACACCCAAATAGGTTTTATGCACTTTAGTCCAGAAAATATTAGGAAAGTTCTCCTTATATGGTCACTGGTATGTTACAAGTTTACCATTTAAATGTTTATACCTTGCTAGATCCAAGAGTTTCTTTGTCCTTTGTAACTCCTTCTATAACTTTTGACTTTGGAGTCAGTCCCAAAATCCTAGTAGAGCCCTTCTTAGTATTTACCACAGTGGGTAAATCTATCATAGCCTAGATGGTATAAAATAACTGTCCAGTTGTGGTATCTCAGAAAGTTACTTCAATAGACTTAGTAGAGCTGAAGATGACAGATTTTAACGTCCTTATCGACATGGATTATATCCATTGATTCTGTGCCTCAGTTGACTGTAGAAATAGATTTGTCTATTTTTAGTTCTCAAATGAACCTATCTGAGAATAGAGGGGTAGTACTTCAACACTTAAGGGTCAACTTATTTCATACCTTATAGCGAGAAATAACCAAGGGGTATGTCTATCATCTGGTGCGATTCAAAGACTCTAGTTTCGAGACTCCTAACCTTGAGTCAGTTTAAATTATAAGTAAATTTCCAGGTGTGTTTCCGAAAAATCTTCCTGGAGTTCCTCCTGAAAGGGAAATTGACTTTGGAAGAGACCTTCTTTCAAATACTTAGCCCATCACTATTCCGCCATACAGAATTGCTCCATCTGAATACAATGAGCTAAAAGAGAAGTTGAAAGATCTTCTATATAATAGATTCATCAAGCCCAATATCTCTTCATGGGTCATACCAGTTCTATTAGTGTGTAAGAAAGATGATTCTCTCAGAATGTTTATTGACTATCATCAGTTGAACAAAGCCATCATCAAGAATAAGTATCTTCTTCCTAGAATCAATGACTTGTTCGACCAACTATAGGGTCCCAATTACTTTTCTAAGATAGACCTCAGATCAAGATATCATCAGATTAGAGTCATAGAATGTGACATTCTGAAAACACCTTTAAGAACTCGAAATGGTCACTTCGAATTCCTAGTCATGTCATTTGGTCTTACCAATGCCCCTGCAACTTTCATGGAATTGATGAACCTTGTATTCAAGTAGTACTTGTACATGTTCATCATAGTATTCATTGGTGACATTCTTGTCTACTCCCGCAGTGAACATGATTACATAGAACATCTCAGAATAGTATTACAGTCCCTCAAAGACCATCAGTTGTTCGCCAAATTCAGTAAATGCAAATTTTGTCTAAGGTTAGTACCTTTAACTTGGTCATATAGTTTCCAGGGATATCATTAGAGTTGATGCTCAAAACACAGAAGTTGTGAGAAGCTAGCCCAGACCTATCTCTCCATCATATATAGGAGTTTCTTAGGTTTGGGTAGCTATTACCAATGGTTTTCTTAAGGATTTTTGTCTATTTCATCCCCATTTCTAGATTGACTCATAATAAAGTCAAGTTCAAGTGATCAGATTCTTTTGAGAAGAGTTTTCAGGAGTTGAAGACTAGACTCACAACAACCCTATTTTTTACTTTACCAGATGATTCAGATGGATTTGTTGTGTATTATTATTCTTCCAGAGTTGGTTTGGGGTGTGTTTTGATGCATAGAGGTAAGGTTGTTGCCTATTCCTCTAGACATATTAAGCCTCATGAAAATAATTATCCCACCAATGATCTATAGCCAGAAGCTATAGTGTTTTCTTTAAAGATTTGGAGGCACTATTTATATGGCGTGCATGATGATGTGTTCACAGACCATAAAACCTTACAGTATGTATTTTCTCTGAAAGACTTGAATCTGCGTTAGAAGAGGTAGTTAGCGCTGTTGAAATATTATGATATAAATGTTCTGTATCACCCAGGAAAGGCCAATGTAGTGGCTGATGCTCTCAGTAGATTGTCCACGAGTATATTTACTCATGTTGAGGCTGGTAAGAAAAAGTTAATTTAGGAAATTCATCATTTTTTCAGACTAGGTGTCCATTTGGTTGATTGGGCCAAAGATAGTGTTTGGGTGTAGAATATTTTGTAATCATCTTTGATCTCTGAAGTAAAATAAAAGTAGGACAGAGATACTAATTTAGTCAAGCTGAAAAAGTCAGTCAGAGTCCAGAAGGTAGAGGTTTTCTTCCAGGGGGGATACGGTGTGTTGTGTTGCCAGGGTAGGCTTTGTGTTCCATAAGTGGATGGCGTGAGATAGAAGATTCTTGTAGAAGTGCATGGTGCGCATTGCTCGATTCATACAGGGGTCACTAAGATGTACCATGACTTTGGGGAAGTCTATTAGTGAAATGGTATGAAGAGAGACATTGCATAGTCTGTTGCAAAGTGCTCCACATATCAGCATGTTGATATTAATAACCAAAAACCTAGTGGTTTCATGCAGTAGTTTAGTATTCCCACATGGAATTAGGAAAAAGTTCACATGGACTAAGTGACAAGTATTCCTCGTACTCGTCATCAGGACGATTCAATTTTGGTCATTGTGGAAAGGGTGATCAAATCATCCCATTTTTTGCCTGTTCATACTTCTTATTCAGTTGAGGATATGCCAAGCACTATGTTAGTGAATTGGTCAGATTGCACAGTGTCCTATTGTCCATAATTTTAGATAGAGGTACGCAGTTCACCTCTCACTTTTGGCAAGCCTCCAAAATGATTTTGGTACCCAAGTCCACCTCAGTACAGCCTTCCACCCTCAGACAGATGATCAACTAGAAAAGACCATTCAGACTTTAAAATATATGTTAATAACGTGTGTCATTGACTTTAAGGGCGTTGGAATTACCACATACCTTTGATAGAGTTTGTGTATAATAACAATTATCATTCCAGTATTCATATGGCTTCATTTGTGGCTCTTTATGGGAGGAGAAGTAGATCTCTTATTGGTTGGTACAAAGTAGGTGAGGATGCATTAGTAGGGCCTAACTTGGTGTTTGATGCCTTAGAGAAAGTGCAGTTAATCAGAGAGAGGCTCAAGATAGTTCAAAGAATATAGAAATCATACGCAGATGTGAGAAGGAAAGATCTTGAGTTTGAGATTAGTGCCTTTGTGTATTTTAAAAACTCTTCAATGAAGGGAGTGAAGAGATTTGGCAAGAAGGGGGAGCTTAGTCCCCGATATGTTGGTCTTTATAGGATTCTTAGTCACTTTGGTAAGGTAGATTATGAGTTTGAGTTACCTGCAGATTTAGCATCAGTCCACCTAGTGTTTCACATCTTCTTGCTAAAGAAGTGCATTGGTGTCCCATCAGTTGTAGTCCCTATAGAGAGTGTAGCTGTTCAGAATAGTCTCTCATATAATGAAATCCCAGTCGAAATACTTGATCATCAGATTCGAAGACTAAAGAACAAAGAAGTTCCTTTGGTCAAAGTTTGTTAGAGGAATCGGTATGCTGAGGGAGATACTTGGGAAGCTGAAGCAGAAGTAGACATGCAAACCAAGTATCCTCACCTCTTCTCCGCAAACTCAAACACAGTCTAAAGTAACAAAATTCCTTAGATTTACTGTATTCCATGCTCAGTTACAGCTGCATAACATTTTCATATCATTCATGCATTCATGAAAGAGTTCAGTCATATGTCATGGCCCCAAATTTTAGTTATGCTTCAGTTATGCATATCAGTTTAAGTACAGACCCTCATTTCCTCTCAGATCAGTCAGTTTCATTTTAGGTCGAATGTTCCCAAGGAGGAGAAATTGTAAGACCCCGCAAAATCCTAGTCATATCAGTCCTCTATAGCATGCCAAAAGAGGTTCCATACTTAGAAAAATTTCAGCTAAGTGTTGACACTTAGTCTCATTTTTGGCCTCGATATTTTAGTGGCATCATTTACGATCTTTCCGACCTTAGAATGTTTATTTTTAAATTGATTCATTATCAGGGATGTCAATAGGTCATATTGGGTGAGTTTTGGAATTTTTGGACTTCGTTTGGGTCGTGTTTGGATGGCCAAAATAGCAAACCAATGCGATCTTGATGCATCTTGTTGGCTATAGCATTGCACCCATCGACGTGATGCGTCGGTGATAATGTCGATCGCATCGACACGGTGCGTCGGGTATCGCATCATGGGGCATAGTTTGCTCACTTAATTACGAATTTGTGAGGGTATTTAGGTCCTTTTCCCCTCACCCAATTCAGTTAAAACATGAAATTTAATATCCTAAAGGGGAAAAATTCATTCATTACTCACAAAACACTCCCAAGAACAAGCCATAGTTTCACCAATCTCAAGATGAAGTCCCAAGAACTCACCACAATTCCCATGAAATCAACAATCAGGGTAGGTTAGGTGTTCATCCTAGGGTCTCCTTCCACCCTTCGAGTTCAAGAAACCTTTTCAATAACCCCCTTAATTACCATGGAAACAACCCCTTTGAATATGAGAACCACTTCTAGCTAAGCGGTGAACTACTTTAATAGGGGAACGCTCTAATATAAACCAACCATTGCTCCACGACTATGGCAATCCCACAAAAAGTTTCCAGGAGTACACAAGTAAATCTAGAAATCTGAGCAGGACCAGAACCAACAAATTCAGTTGACCTAGAATAACCACTACTTTTAGAATGACCCAAAAATGAACCTATCGAAGACTGATCACTGCACTTACCTACTAGTACTAGATTGACCTCCATCAGTAATTTGAGAAACTGTTTCAACTGGTCGACTAGGATGACTTTAAGGCTTGAAACATGGACATGGAGAATACCCAACATGAGAACTACTACCTCTGAATTGGGAACTTTTAAAGCTCCTACCCAATCCACCGTAAAACATAGGACTTTTATCACAACCCTTACGAATCTCGCAGTGCATCTCCATACTCACCCTAGCATGATCTAAAACCATAGATAAAGTCCTACCACATAAACTAGACTCTGAGTATCCATACGAATAGGAAGTCTCAACCCCCTAACTAATCAGAAAACTCTCTCATACTAAGTGTCTAAAATAAAAGTTGCATGCCTGGATAAATCATGGAAATGGGCCTCATAATCAATAACTTTCATAGATCTATGCTCTAATCTAGAGAACTAATCCCTCAGTCGATCTCTAAGGTGGCACGATATATACTTCTACAAGAATATCTGTGAGAATTGAGTCCAGGAAAAGTGAGAAGATATAGCTGTTCTTAAATTAATATAACCTCTATGCCAATGATGAGAAGACAATTCATCTAAAATATAGTGTAATCCGAGCCACGAGTCTCAACCAGGCCTAAACCACAAAACCTATCCTCATAAGCAGTCAAAAACTCATATGCATCCTTGCTTGTTGCACCAAAAATTCTAGGCGAAGCAAACCTCAAGAACCTACACAACATTTTCTGCTCTTCGGAAGACATAGAAGGCTAGATTACAACTAGATAAATAGCTTTCAGCTTAACAAATACCGGCACAGGAGGAACATCAACTTTGGGAGTCACATCTACAGGCTGGCCCTGCCTTAGGAGCACTCGTTCAGTAGATTGTGCACCATCATACGGCATAACACCAACAATACCTAATAACTAAATCAATGAATCTATGAGAAATGAAGAAATAACAAAACCTATTGGAGCCTAGTCTTCTCCCTAGCCCATCTCTGGTTATGGCAGAGGAATCTCTGGCTCAGGTGCAAGAACAGGGTCTAGGGAAAGAGACCTATTTTGGTCTAAAGCTGGGGACACGTCACATGCATGTCCTGGACTTCTAGATCATCTACAAAATAGGAATAGGATCTTCGAGCTCAGTCTCAGGACCCTCATCTCACATGGAAGTAGCACGCACACTAGCAATCTATGGAAGAGTAAAGTTGAGATAATACTCTACAAACCAACTCAGACACTTGGCATGATATGAGCGAAAGAAGTAACTGCTAAGAATGTCCCAAATCCTCCCAAAGCTAGGAAATAGATGTCAACATTCAAATACATAAGACTCTACTAGACACTTACGGTGGTATCAATAATATTAGTGAAACATAGGCTCTAATAGCAATTTCTCATGAAATTTATAAGTGATAATGACACCTACTATAACCCATGAGTAGGTAAGCCAATACCTCAACCCAGAGCTAACGTAATTGGTTATTTAGGTAAGAAATGCCCAACTAGGCCAAAAATGAACGAACATAAGATATACATAAATAGTGTTCTATTATAAATGGGTAACCAAACAAAGATACTAATCCCACGAACTGGTATAATTAGTACAAGAGCAATTAAGTATGATAGTAGGAATACAACCCAAAATTCTTTAAAAAGTCAATACATTTGTCTTAAATACAAAAGACTGAATCAAATATAAAAGAAAATGGACAACTTAAAACTGTAAGAAGCTTACCCTATCTCTTAAATGTTAACACCGCATGAACTCAAGTCAATTACAGTAGCTAGTACTCGAATCTATACCAAAAAAGTATAGAAGTGTAGTATGAGTACCAAAATAACGGGTACATAGTAGGCGTGATCAGCTATTTGAGATAAGTTATGATATAAAAATGATATAGTGCAAGATAAAAATATCTAAGTCTAGGTAATAAATCTAACGTTAATCATCGCCATCATCACATTATATAATAAGTAATCGAAGTAGAACAATAATACCATAACATATCATCATATACAATATCACCATGCATAAGAAATAAATGGTTTGGAATCATAAAGTAATAAAAGTACAATCACAAGCAACACAAATAAAAAGTTAAAGCCCATACACAACCTAGTGCATAAAGTAAAGGAACCCATCACGGTATCCCATACCACCAAAGAGTAAACCCAAGGAAATAATAATAATATACTAACCATAAACATAACCAAATCTCAATATTATTCAACAATATTCCACATTTAGCATCAATCAAAAATTTTACGTAACCACCTTTAGATATTAACATTGACCATAGATCCAAGTCCATACTAAAAACATCATGGTCCACATATCATCCATATACGCTGACTACCATATTTTAGCTAAACAATGATCATAAACTAATCTATGAAATCTCTTGCCATCAAGTAATATATTTATTTAGAAGACAACTAATCACCACAAAACTTATTCTAATGGCCAACATATATTAATTAACCCTTAATTGATACTAGAATTACTCACTAGGTGAATCATCATTTTACAACTAGTTTCCACTTATTATCTAGTGCTTATCCAACATTAAACAACAACTATCAGAACCCCTTAATTACCATTAATCATTAACTGCTCCCATTTATAAGTATTCATTCACTTGTAATCTATAATCAGCACCCTAAGGTCAATATTACTATTATTTCATATGCGGAGGTACACATATAAAAATATGTATATATTTTCTAGACATAGGGCCAAAACTTAAACTGGTAGGTGCACTCAGAAGAACATCAAAAATCATCCTCTAGCCTTGTCGGGTATCATCATCACATCCTCTGTCCTCGCCAGGTATCATTATCACATCAATATATCCACTGGCCATGCCAAGAAACATCATCACATCAATATGTCTTTCAGCCTATTCGAGCATCATCATCAAATTAATATGCCCTCCAGCATTATCAAACATCATTATTATATCAACATATCCTCTGTCCTTGTTAGGCATCATCATCACACATATATATACAAGCACACATATATCAATAATAAATAACAAGCCCCATAAGGGCTAAAGTAAATGAAAATCCCCACAAGGGCTAAAGAAATGTAAACCTCACAAGTGTTAATGTAAAGTACAAGACCCACAACATCTAAAGTAAAAGAAAAGTAAGGAGAAGCATGCCATCATATCTCAGCATTTATCGTCAAAAACAATTTATCCATGAATATATGAATATATAGATATCATGAATATTTTAAGGCATTACAGGATTCAACATGGATAGTAACTTAGCTTCATATATATTCAATAATTATACTTTGCAGATCCCTAAGTATCATGACTCACAATATTAGCAATAAGAGAGCTTTCTGTCATATTCACTAGTTTAGTTACTAGACAAGAGCATAGAATGAGTAATATCATTGTCCAAAGCATGAAATAGTAGTCTAGTCAACGATTCAAATAATAACATAGTCATAGGCTTATTTAATAACATGATCCATAGCTATTCATAGCATTATTGATAATTTAGTGAACATACATATTCTTCACTTCTAATGCAATCACCATAATTCATTTACAGAGGCTATCCATCATTCTCCTAAGAACATTTCATAAACATTTAATGAGCGACTAAGGTCTTCAATTAAAATTCATAAGTCCAATATTAAGGTGGGTGAAGATCCCACTTCTAATTCTCCAAAATACATTTCAAATATAAATTTTACCCGAGACTAGACTAAAGTGTCTAAACAAAGTCTTAGATATTTATCAAGCCACACTAGTCCTAAGGTAAATATCTTTCTCAAACACTACTCTTAACCCATCCATGAAAGCTAGTACAATTCCATAAGTATATGTAACTAGGGTCAACTTACCCTGAATCGTGAGTGATAAGTCCAATCCCATCTAACTAAAGCAACTAGAGAATTCTCATGCTATCCATGAGACAATAAGTCCAATTAACAAAGGTTCTAGCCTACAAGTTAAGCATTCTATCTATGAGTTCAAAGGACCTAAATAATTCAAAATAGAATTTACACATCATTACGAGAATAATGATACTCATAATGCACCATTGTGCTTTGGGTTCAAAAACAACACCCAAAATCCCTAAGAGGGTCCTACATTCGAAAAAATGTTTTTGAGATCAAATCGATCTTCACACGCCATTAGGGAATAAAAAACCTCAAGAATTAAGTAAAAACAAGCTTATTTGGGATAAGATCATGCCCTCAAGCTAACTGGGGTTTTGTTCAAAAATTCATGAAATTAAATCCTAAAAATGAAGGATTCATACCTGAAATCCTTTGTTAATCACAATTATAGATATGTTAATAAATCTTCTAGCTCTCCCCCAAGAGTAAATTTAAGGCTAACATATCATTCTGGGTTTCTAGGATCCAAAGAGAAATGAAAAATGGAAAAATCTAGACTGGGGCGGGGGGGGGGGGGGTATTTATAGCCCTATGAGGCAAAGAGGTACCACTTTCATTCTTCATAGTACCGTGATCGCGACCAGTGTTGTGGCGAGTAAAAATGACACTGGTCACGATCGCCATGGCCCTGTTCATCAAAGTCAACTTATTTTTTACTTTCGAAACTCATTTAGACTCTGATTTTTACAAATGAACTGTGTAACCCCACTAAATTTGACATTATTGATGCATTGGCACAGTTAAATTTTCTATCTAAGGTATTTTAGGCCTATTATGGGTCCTACACCTATATTTTTTGATTTTCAACTTGCCAACCAATGAGTAAAAATGAGATCGAGTGTAGTGGGACTCAAACCAAAAGTCTACACAACCTAAAATTGATATTCCTAAACTATTGGCTTAGAAAAATTGGTATTTGAGGTCATTTTACTAATTTTTTTCATAGTGGCCATTTGGAACCAGCAAAGACCTCTAAACAAGGAATTGATACTAAAAAACAAACGAACTACTCGGTAACCAAACTATCAGTTCCAACATTTCCTAATTGAATTAGGGAAGCTATGGATAAGCTCTAGAAGAAAAAATAAGTGGAATTATGAAAAATGACATGGAGGGTCATTATATTATTCTTATGTATCTATTTTTTTATTGTGTGTCTGATCTAATTTGTGATGTAGTTGATTATCCTTTTTATTTGTCTACTATAATCAGTGACTATGTGATGGTACCTAATGTTTCTCATTCTTTCCCTATGTTATTTGTGAGTTTTTAGACTTGGGTAGACCTAATTATTCTAGATATGTCAAACTTTGATGTAATTCTAGGTATGACCTTGTTATCTCCTTGTCACACTTTTTAAAATTATAATGCTAAGATAGTTACTCTAACTTTGCTGGGAATGGATAAACTAGAGTGGACAAGAGTGTATAAGGACAAGACAGTGAGAATTATTCATTTGTCTAAGACAAAAGGTTATGGGGAAGGGGTGTTTAGCATTTTTAGGTGATCTTTGGGATATTAGTGCAAGGTATCCTTCTATGGAGTCATTTTTATTGGTTTCCAAATTCCAAGGTGTGTTTTCTTTAGCCCTACTAGGTATTCCTTTTGATAAAGATATATATTTCTGCACTAACTTGGAGCCAGGAACTTTCCCTATATCAATTCCTCATTATATAATGGCTATAGCAGAGTTTAGGAAGCTTAAAACTCAATTGCAAGAACTAATTAACAAGGGTTTTATTTATACAAATATTTTACCTTGGGGTGATTTGGTCCTTTTTGTTTAAAAAAATGATTGTAGTTTGAGGATTAGCATTGATTATAAACAACTAACTAAAGTTAAATAAAAAATAAATTTCCTTTTCCTCTTATAGATGATTTGTGTTGACTAGTTATAGGATGCTTCAATATTTTCAAAGATTAATTTGCGGTCAGATTATCAGCAGTTGAAAAGAAGACTGGAGGACATGTCAAAGACAACTTTTAGAACTCGGTATAGCTATTATGAGTTTCTGGAGATGTCTCCTAAGTTGATAATGCACTTTCATACTTTATGAGGTTGATGAATGACAAATTAAAATCAAATGACAAATTAAAATCATTCTTAGATTCTTTTGTAATCATGTCTATTAATGATATTCTAGTCAACTCAAAGAGTAAGGAGGGACGTGTAGGTCATCTTTGCAGAGTTTTGGGAATTCTAAGGGAGAAGAGGAAATTTTCTAAGTTTTTAAAATATGATTTATGGTTGTCTTAAATTTTCTTCTTATGTCATATCATTTAAATAAAAAGGCAATGGTGGAACCCCTTAAGATTGAGGATGTTATGAATTAAACTCGACCTAGTTTAGTGACTGAGGAACGAATCATTGTGGGTCTTGCTAGTTATTATTGCAGGTTTTTGAATAATTTTTCATGCATTGTAATACAAATGACAAGGCTAACTCAGAAGAAAGTGCCATTTTTTTGGTCGGAACAATGTGAAGAGAGCTTCTAAATGATGAAGTCTTTCTTGCCTGAAACACCTATTATTTTTCTACTAGTTAAAGGTAAGGACTTTAAAGTACTTGTGATGCTTCATTTTTGGGATTAGGTGTTGCGTTGATACAGGATAGGAATAATATTACTTATGGTTGAGGTAGTTGAAGCCTTATGAAAGAAACTACTCGATATATGACTTAGAATTGGTAGCGGTTGTGTTTGCATTACATTTTTGGAGAAACTTTCTTTATGTGTCAAGTGTGAAATTTTCACAGATTACCATAGGGCATCACATGTTCCCTTAAAGGGATTTGAATCTAAGGGAATAAAGGTGGATGGAATTGTTCAGGGATTATATTTTGATTATTCAGTACCATATGGTAATTATAATATGGTGGAAGACGAATTAAGTTGAAAAGTTATAATTATGGGTAGTTTGTCCTTCTTGAAGGTTTCCAGGTAACATTTAGCTATTGAGTTTTAAACTTTAGCATCTCGATTAGGAAGTTTGTGGTCTTAAACAATGGTGGAGTGTTAGCAAGTATTGAGGTGACGTTGACATCTTTAGATTAAGGCCATGGATTTTGAGGATAAGAGGTTAGTGAACTCTAGAATAATGTGGTACATAAGAAGGTGGAAGATGTCTCCCTTGACATGAGCGAGGTTTTGTTATTTAAGGGCAGGCTATGTGTTCGATGGGTTTGTGATTTGGTTCATGATGTAATTTCTGAGGCCAATGGTTCATGTTTTTCTATTCAATCGAGTATGACGAATATGTACAATGATTTGAGTCAGCTTTATTGGTGTCTCAGGATGAAGAGGGACATAGTAGATTATGTGTCCAAGTGTCAAAATTGTTAGCAGGTGTAGTATAAACACCAAACGCCTATGGGGTTGCTTTAGAGTATGTCTATACCTATGGAAAATATAATCATATTGCTAGGATTTTGTTGTAGGTCTTCCTAATACTTTGGGGATGTATGGCTCCACATGGATTATAGTAGATCGAGTTACAAAATCACATTAATT
Source organism: Capsicum pubescens (assembly GCA_030864215.1). Lineage (NCBI taxonomy): Eukaryota > Viridiplantae > Streptophyta > Magnoliopsida > Solanales > Solanaceae > Capsicum > Capsicum pubescens. The sequence continues at coordinate 39,824,126 of CM061542.1, read as the reverse complement.
CTTGCTAGTTTGGGTAGTCTACAACTGTCACTAGTTAGCTAAAATCTACATCAAGGACATTGTCAGGCTTTTTGGGTTGACATTTACTATCATTTAAGATAGAGATGCAAAGTACACTTCTAAGTTTTGAGATAGGTTGCATGATGAGTTGGGCACCAAGCTCAGTTTTAGCTTGGATTTTCATCCTTAAACAAATGAATAGTCAAAGATGATGATTTAGGTACTAGAGGACATGTTGTTTCATAGCCTGAACTAGAACCTTGCTGTGACGAGTATCTAGAGTCCAACAGGGATCGGATATCACCCCCTTCACCTAACCTAACCAACATATCAACCACATGTAAGGAATGAATCTCGCAGATAAAATAATACAGAACAATCTAAGACTAACAACATCTCTAGAAATGTCTAAACCATTCATCACCACCGCACACTAAACCATCACATGAAGTCCACAATAATCCATAAAGCCTCTACAATCCAAAGTAAATAAAATGTAGGGACATACCCCCAAAAATTGCAAAAATCCAAGTCTAATAAATTCTATGAAATAGAGTAAAAATAACATGAAATGAATGTTTTCCAAACTATGGAAGCCCACCCGGAGATGGTTAGCGGTTGGAGCGCTAGCATGTAACTCATGGATAGAGGAATAAAATAATTCCATCAATAAAACCAAGTCAAGTCATTATATACAATCACATGTATACATATATATATATATATCATGTAGGGAACAAGGCTTATCTTGAACTTTGAAAACATTAACCTAGGTTGTGTAGCATAACCGTCATAAAATAAGGCACCCACGGGCTATATGGGTCCAATTCTCCTCAATCGGGAAGGGCCCCAGTGCGTGTAGCCACACAAACCATAGGAAATTATAATTTGTGTATGCCATTATAGGGGACTCGAACCTCCCAGCAAAACCAAGGTGGCGTTAAACCAATGTGTACAATATGGGGGACTGAACCTCCCATTCATATATTCATTCAGGGGACTCAAGCCTCCCGATCATATAAAAACCCGCACCGGCTACCTCAGTTTCCAGTTTGAGTCCTTCAAACTCCACTTTCACGGATTGAATACACATCCTTCTTTAAAGCTAATTTAGATCTTTTTTTCACACATACATACAATCAATAGTCCAATTACTTACCAAAGTCATCTCGTTGGTATCATCATACAAACCCCACTTTCAAGCGTACCACATGCCATGAGCATTACACTTCAACATTTGGGACTTGAACCCATTGTCTATACAAAACCTTAATCTAATTCAACATTTAAAAACTCAAACCCATTTAGCCAATTAAACCACCAATGTTATAATTCAAAACCATTTTTGACCCACAAGGTCTTCATGAAACAATTTTCCAACCATTTACATTATTAGGCCAATGCCTTAGTTTAAATAGCAATTAAATTCAATTTATGGTCATCAAGACCTTCACAAAATCATTCATCCTTATTATGCATTCTTATACTAAACATTAGTTCAAAACACAATTCATCATATGACAAGATCCTTCTCATAGATATTTTTCCAAATAGGTTGAGGGCATACCATTATCAAACTATTTTCAAGTTAGGGTTATTGATGACCTCTTAGTGTAAGTTAATAATGCTCACCTATTCCATCCAAAGTGGTGGAAGTCATTGTTAATATCCCAACCTTTGTTGAGGCCGAAACCACAAGGAGTAAAAGATAGAGTCCTACTAAGATAATACCCGAAGTGTTAGTAAAGTAAAAAAATGACATAATTAAAATGCGGGGGGGGGGGGGGGGGGGGTTGTCAAGAAGGATGTATGTCACTAGCAAATTGATCCCAAAAACAAAATCAACAAATTTTAATTCAACTTCAATATTTGGGAAATCTTAGGATTATGTCTACCTAAGGAAAACTTAGGTGTGGGTGTGTGAGATTTGGTGCACACTCTAGTAACTTACTAATGTGGTAGCTACGTGTAGGACCCTTGAGGGTAATTTCTCAATAAAACCTCAAAGATTTAACTTGTTGACCCTTTCAGGGGCCTAAAAAATGTGGAAATCATATTCACCCACTACCTCAATTTGGGAATCCCTATTTATAGGATGATATCCAAGGGAAAGTCAACGACAAAACCACCTTTATGTCTAAGATAGTGATAGTGAGTAAACTAAACCTAATAATTGTATATTATTGCTTGGTTCACACATCCCTCTTTCTAGGATGATGACTGTTCCTAAAGTTTACCCAAACCCCTCTCTTAAGGATGGTTTATGCTTTCAATAGCATGAGGTTTTCACCCACAAACCCTTGTGGGTATTTGGGTATTTTACCCATAAATTCCCAACCAATTTAATCAATCAATAGTAGAACACATTAGCATCTAACTAACATATACACAAATACATCACATCCCATAACTAATTTACACCTTAGTTTAACATAATCACAAGAGTAAAAGATTTATCTAATCATGAATAAATGAAATAAACATCTACCAAATGGGTTGTTCAAGGCATCCATTATTCACAAATACCAAAATTCAAATCTCCAAATAAAAATTACAATTCCTGAAAAATTTAGGGATTCAATTTTAAATTCAAAGGATTACTAGTCTCTAGAATACAAAAATAGGAAAGTTCTCGAAGATTTTAAGGGATTTGGGGTTGGCTGCTAAAAATTATGAAACTGCCCCTAAGCTAAATCCTGCGTAACCACAATCGCACCAGATTTGCCATGATCAAGGATGTTGTGATCACGTGTAGATTAATGCGATCGTGGTTGTTGATTATCTTTATTGGCTACAATCATAGCCTTAAGGATGCGATCATAGTAACTGAGGCTTGTTTCTGCTCTAGGTCTTCCAGCTGCACTCTCTTTCTCTTCCTTTGATCCTATTTAGCTCAAGTCCACATCTCTCCATCTCATAACCTGTATACCTGCAAAATGCAGATATTAGTGCATTTAATCATACATATGTATCTTTTGTTCATTCAGAACACGGTAATGTGCATGAATATTGAGTGAAAATGAGTTGTAAATTCACCTCTCATCAATACCCCAACTTAAAGCTTTGTTTGTCCTCAAGTAATACTACCACTTTCCATGAGACCGTCAATATTTATGCCCACATTGAATGACCCAAATTATCATAACGACATTAAGCATAGTTAGTACAATAATTTAGCTCTTCAAACATGGGAAAAACTATTTTCATAACACCCCTCAACATAAAATGTGATTTTTCAAGGATGCGAGAGACTTTAAAGAGCAAATATGCAACAATCACTAATACTAAAAAATTGAATCCTTTTTTACCCCAACTACATTATACTTCTTTTTGCCCTATTTTTTCGGGATATGACAAAATTACCCACCTCGATTTACTTACATGACTCCTCACAAGAATGAAAATTTCACACACAAAGTCATTAATAATCAACAAGGAATTAAAGTGTAGAACACACACTCTATCTCTCAAGAACTCTCAATGCTAAAAAGTACCATGCCATAGGCTTGCCCCTAGTTTTAATTGCCACTACAATGAAAATACTAGGTTGGGAATCACAAAGGGATTTTTGTTCTTGTAACGTAGGTTCAGGGTAGGGTAGGATCTATTTTAGGAACAACATGTCTAAAACCTCCTTGAACATCGACATCACACTATTCCATCCAACTTTGGTCATGGGCCACTTCTTTTATTTTCACTCTTTACACCTGTGCCTACTTTTTATTTTGTTGGTTCACCCATTTTCCTTTTCAGTTTTTTTTCTTGCATCCTTAGTGTTCTCTTTACTTTGTTGGGTACTTTTCTTTTATTGTTCATTTGTTCTTAATTCTTAAACTCATAGGCACTTACTTACAACTTTGTGGCCCAAAGTTACCGCTTTCAATCATCACTACCCCAACTTAGGCGTTTACCCTCAAGTTCTACTTTTAAATTAAAGGAGGGTAGGGTTTAAAAGAATTATAATGATTAAAAGGCTCACGACTTGTAATGTGTTTGCCAATAAAAGTCCTAAAGGCTCAAAGTGGGTGACTAGGGTTAACATCTATGCTATGGCAGGCATTTTAGACTAAATTGGACTTCCAATGTCGCAAAGATGGCCAAAGATCATCTCCCCAACCAAGTAGAATCAAAATTATTCTTGATAGACTAATGGGGTAAGCTATAGATGGTATAAGTAAACATGAGATTTGGAAAAATAAGGTCACAACACACGGCATGTAAAATTTGCCAAGGAGGTTCAATTTCCCCTTTTACTAGAGAAAAAAAATTAAGGATCTCCCAATTTTCAGAAGTCAAAATTTTAGAGTCACAAAAAGAGAAAAAGATTTGTTACAAGGTTGCTCACATCCATTCCCTCCATTTTTGAAAAATTTTGAAAGGAGGGGGGTGTTCACTTCGCATGGGCACCATAAATGATTTGCTAATTATGGAACCAACCCAATCCTTAATCCCACATTGTGTTTTTCATATGGTCCAACACCATATGGCTACTCATTATTTGCCATAGGTATAAATGAGATCTAAAAATCCAAAATGCTATAGGTACTCAGACTTCCCTTGCATTTATGACTTTGATGCCACGGGTACTCAGACTTGCCCTGAATCCATGGCTCCCAAACCCAAACACGATGTTTTTCACTTAAAATTATGTCACTAAATCTACCATAAGGAAAAACTCGCTTGATATTTCCATAAGTAAACTAAAGAAAAAGTAGAAATCTAAGAACAAAATAACTAATCCATGCAACTATGGAAACCATCAGAGTGCCCGAATATTACAACCCAAATAAATAAAAAAATATAAGTCATAAAAAAATAACAAATTGTCCAAAAATATCAATAATACAGGCCCAGATTAAATTAATACAGAGATAGGAACCCCCAAATAAAGATGTGGTAGTGTCCTCAATATATAAATAATCAACCATAAAGAGTGTATAAGGGTGCTCCCTGAAACTGCATCAAAATCTGTTTTCACTCTCTGACTCTGCATCATCATTAGCCTCATCAAGCCTAGACCACTCGACTGGGGTCTCATCATTACTCTTCACTCGCAATGAAGGAGGTCAATCATAAAGTTTTAGCACCTTACAAAGGACCTTCACCCCCTTCCGTATCTTTTCATGACCATCTTTTCATGTACAACTCAGAAATCATGACATTACACTGATAAGGATGAGTAGGCTTTCTCAAACCTAGTAATGGTAGATCCCTATTTATTCTTGTCCTTTTGATACTTTGCATAATCAGACTGTAACATATATGAATGTTGAGTGGTGAAGGGTTCTCCCAATCTCTGGGATAAACTTTATACGAGCTTTTTAAGTGCCGTAATATCATCCCCATTGTCCTCAACAGGCCCAACAGTGGATGGCCTATAAGACTCGGGCTCCTCAAATATTTTCTCTTCCAAGTTGATCTTTTTTACTAGCTTTTACCTGGTTTGCCCTCTCCTTGAATTCATAAATAATAGATGGGGGTACCAGGGCATACCCAAGTGTCTCTGAAGTATTTTTAAACCCCAGCTCTCCAACAAAACTTAGTAATAAAAGAAGGGAAGAGATGCGTACCACATTGGTTCTTAAAAAATTTCATATGAGAAACCATTAGATGAAATATATTCAAAGGAATTCCATCTAGAATGTAAGCAACCATCCGGGCCTATAAGTCTAGGACTGATTTCATGTGGGCGCAAGGGGAGACTTAGTTACATATTATCTTCAACAAATTACAAGCCCCGAAATTGAAGTCATTCATGTGGATGTTACTCTTGGTTTCTACCCATAAGACTTCCTTTTTGGGACACAATATTTCTACCAACCAGCTTTCTGGTTCACAACCTTTTTCTTTAAACTCGTCCATGTTTACATTTAGGAGCCCAGAGATATCATTAATTTGTTTCTCCATAAAGCTCTCTATTTTTCCTTGGATCTTGATAGTCATGTTGGATGGGTCCAAGAAAGACACTACGCTAAGGTTGGCATAGAATTCACGGACCCATTGCTCATTTTCCTTGCATGGATCTAGGGCAAAACGCCACTACCCTGTATCCTCAAACTTTTCATGAAATGCTGGGAGATTTTTTGGAACATTATCCAAACATATGCCTCTTTTTGGGAGCATCTTTGTCCTCAGAAGATAACAATAGTAGTGTGTATGGCACTTGGATTCCATGAATCAGATTTGGTCATATATATCCATGAGATTATCATGCAAAGAAACATACAACACACAACCATCATTGACATTTCTATGCATAAACTATGGTATGTTGTTAAACAAAGCCCATTAGATAGTTGCTTGATGTGCTTATGCAAAAATTTGAAGTGCAAGATTTTTGTACAGGGCAAAAAATCACACTTGGTTATCGCGATTTCGGTCCTAATGACTGTAATTACAGAAACTGAGACCAATTTCAGACCTATTTTCCATGTTGAAAATTTTCAAATTTTAGGCCACAAGCATGTTCTACAAGAAGAATCCACATTAACCGCATGGAACAAGCCTACTAGGTACTCGATTACGCCCTTAAAATGTAAAATCATTTGGGCATTATATTGAGCACTTGGTGTGCACTCTTCATTTGTATCTATTTCCACACACATTTTGGGTACTCATGACTTCCCCACTTATGTGCAAACCATATTGTAATAGCTAAACACCACCAACATAAGTTGTCTAAACACTTAAGTATGCACATCAAAATTTTAGGTCTTTCCCGTATTATGCATTTTATGACCTATTTTCAACAATTAAAGCATAGATTCAAATCGCCTACCTGATATATGGTGATAGAGGGGTGCAAGGATTCTATTGGAGTGCTCACAAACTTAGCCAAAAATAGGTCAAATTAGAGAGAAAATTTAGAAAGGAAGTGCGAGGAAAATGTGGAGTCAAGTGGTTTTATAACTGAGGTGAAATCAATTGCAGCCTAGGCCCACAATTATGATAGCTGAGGACATTTCTGCACCCCTATTCATCTCATTTCACAATTGGACAATTTTTCCCCTGTTCAGTTCATAGTGCAAAAATTTCACACTTTCCACTTTCCAAGATCCTCCAATACACTCAATAGTGCCACAAATGCATGGGTTATTCAATTTTCAAAAATAAAATCTACACTATGAAAGAATAAGCAAAGGATACGATTCACCCTTATGGCGTTAGTTGTTTTCTTTCCACATAGCACCTTAGTTTACATCGTGGCACAACGTCTTTCTCCTTTCTCAAATTGGGACCTCAAGGTCCCCTTCTTTCTCTTTTTCGATTTCGAAATTAATCACTAATATCACTTGAAGTTCCATGGGTTGCTACTTTTCTTATTTGTTTTGCATACTCAAAAAGAGATCTCGTCATCATGAACTCTAAACCTTATTTCACCTAACTCTATGTAAACAATGGCCCTTTCCATGGTCAAGAAATGTTGACCAAGAATAATGGGAACTTGTTGGTCCATATCGCAATCCTAAACCATAAAGTCCGCTAGAAGTATAAATTTGTCCACCTTGACTAGAACATCAATCAAAATCCTGACTGGTCTCTTGATAGACCGATCAACCATTAACAATCTCATAAATGTGGGAGTTGGAATATCTAATCTGAGATTTTTGTAGATGGAAAAAGGCATGAGGTTTATACTTGCACCGAGATCTCATCGAGATTGAGCAAACATATGCATTCTGATGGTACAAAGGATGGTAAAAGTCCTTGGTTCTTCCCTCTTTTCCATAATTTTACTACTCATGATAGCACTACAACTATGGGTTACTTCAATTGTGTTACCTTCGATGAGATTTTATTTGGCATCAAATTCTTCATAAGATTAGCGTATCTCCAGACTTCTTGAATTGCTTCAAGTAATAGGATATTGATAGATAGGTTGCTGAGGTTGGCCATTAATTTCTTGAGTTTATCACCCTATTCTTTTCTTTGAAGCCTTTAAGGGAATGAGGGAGGGACTTGTATTGTAGGCATCACTTCACTCTATGGTTTATCATTTCCACCACCTCCTCATCAACTTTTACTGGTTCCTTTTCATCATCTTTATCTTAAGATTTTGGTGGACCTTTTTTTGACTTAACCTTAGGCATCTTGTTACCCAACTCTTCTTTTAAGTGATCACCAAGGGTCTTCCAACTCCCGGTGACTATTGCTAAAACTTGAGCCTCATTATTTCGGTTCATAATAGTGTCACTAGGAAGACCACCCTTTGGCCTAGCATTCAATTGGGTGGAATTTTTCCAATTTGAGTCCCCAATTGTTTAATGGAGATGGAGAGGGACACCACAGTTTAACTAAGTTGCAGAAAATCACCTTTAAATTTACAAACCATTTTGTTCATTCCTTCCACATTAATCAAGATCTTTTCCAAAACATCTTTGGACATGTACTTGTCAAGGTCAATAGAACTCAGTTATTTGTTCTTTGACTAATCATGGGGAGGAACGTAGAAGTCATAGTCACGATATCTATCTATCAAATCACGATCACATTCATGGTCTATCCAACCATGGTTCCCACCTTGCCTTTGATATGTGGGGAGGGAACCCCCTAGATAGTTTTCCAAGTACCGAATATCTTCCTCAAGCTTCTTAGTCTCTTAATCATCTTAATAGGCTTTTGATTCCATGACATTCACCGCTTTTGTGGGTGCACCCGTCACATGTTTTGTCAAAAGATCTAGTTGCATCGTTATCTTAGCCATATCCTCTTCTCTTTTTTATCTCATTTTCTTTATTCTTTATCTACCAAGGATGCAGTGGGAGAAATCTTAGGAACCTCAGCATCTCGGGTATTCCATCCCTAGTTTTTCTTCATAACCTCCTCAAGAAAATTCATTCTCGAATGATAATGAAACTTCACAAGAGAGCCCTCTGCCTCATTGTCCACCACGGTTTTGTTGAGTGGGTCAAAAGCACAGTAGAATATTTGAAGAAGCATCTTCTTTGGGACCTCATGGTTTGTACATTGTGTTAGTTTTCCATTAAATCTTTCCCATACTTCATACAAAGGCTCTTCATTCAATTTCCTAAATTTGATGATTTCATCTCTCAATTGAAGCATTTTGGATGGTGGGAAATACTAATCTTGAAAGGACGTGGTGAGTTCATCCCATGAAGTAATAAAACGGGACAAAAGAGATTGGAGCCATAATACCACCTCTCCTATTAGAGAAAATGGGAAGTGGCAAATAAGGATGGGCTCTTGGGTTGTGTGTGTGATATCAAAGCGTGCACACACCGCTACAAAATTATTCAAATAAAGGTTGGGGTCCTCTTAAGCTTGGCCCCCCAAAAGTCCCTTTATTTGCAACACGTGCAACATGACACTTGTGACATGAAATACACTGTTCGTATGAGTAGGTGGGATCCGGATGGAACTTTTATGACCAACGTCATTGAGTTTTCCCTCATCATCAAGAGGAATGTCAAAAGACTTGGCTTAACCAGCATTATCGATCATGGTTTTGTGTATGCTATTTAGATCACCTATAATAAAACAAAAAAAGCAAAAAAAAAAACACCACTATGGGTATACCCAAAGTAATAACCAACACCGCATAAATGAAAACTAAATTTCACTTCCCGAAAATAGCACCATTTTGATAACTCTCACCTATACCATCCAAATTTTTGGAGGATGATCATTGTCAATATCCCAACTCGTGTTGAGGTTGAATACAAAAGGAGTGAAAGATATAGTTCTAATATTATGGGTAATTAAGTCCTAATAAGACAATACACAAAGTGTTAGTAAAGTAAACGACACGACATAATTAAAAATTTGGAGAGGGTTCGGTCAAGGGAGAATGTATGTCACTAGCAACTTGATCTCACAAACTGAACAAAATAATTTAATCAAACTTTGATATTTGGGAAATATAGGTATTATGTCTACCTAAAGACAACATAGATGTGGGTGTGTGAGATTTCGTGCACACTCTAGTAAGTTACTAATGTGGTAAGCTAGGTCTTGGACCCTTGAGGTTAATTTCTCAATAAAACCTCAGATATTTCACTTGTTGACCCTTTTAGGTACCTAAAAATGTGGCAATCATATTCACCCACTACCTCAGTTTGGGCATCCCTATTTCTAGGTTGATGCCCAAGGTAAAGTTAACTACAAAATCACCCTTCCATCTACAATATTTAGAGTTAGTAAGCTAAACCTAATAATTGTATACTATTGACTTGGTTACCACATCCCTCTTTCAAGGATGATGAGGGTTCCTAAAGTTCACCCAAACCCCTATCTCAATGATGGTTGGGGCTTTAAAGAGCATGAGGTTTTCACCCCCAAAACCATGTGGGTATTTGGGTCTTCCAACCATAAATACCAACCAATTTAATCAAGCAATAGTAGAACCCATTACCATCTAACTAGCATATACACAACCCACAACTAATTTGCACCTTAGCTTAACATAATTCCAAGACTAAAAGATTTAGCTAATCATGTAGAAAAGAACGAAACATATACCAAATGGGTTGTTCAAGGCATCCAGTCTTCACAAATACCAAAATCCAAATCTCTAAATCAAATTTATAATTCTTGCCTAATTTAGGGTTTCAATTTAAAATTCAAAGTATTACTAGTCTCTAGAAAACCATGATTTTCAGCATCATTTCATTTTTTGTCAATGATATTTTGAAAACCCTTTTTAACTCTTTCCTATTCCGAATCAGCTCAAAATACTAGATAGTTCACCTAAGGATGTCGCCTTATCATCTATCATGGGAGAACTATTAATTGGTTCAACAAACAAACTAAAATAAAATAAAATGAAAAGATAAAAAGAATGAGAAAAAAAAAATTATCTCGTTAGAAAAGAACAGAGTTTTGAAGAAAACCCTTGGAGTTACTGGACACGTATATACAAAAGGAGACGAGTAATATACCCAAATCGAGTATCATATTAATATTAAGGGCATGACACAATCCCAAAAAGGGCACCATTTGATATTATCATCAATTACCCAATAAGGTCAAATCCAAATCCATATCGATAATGCGGAACAAGTCCCAGAAGGTCTAAAGCAAATAAGCGTAAAAGTGTAAGCCCCATGACGGCTAATGAAAAATAACAACAAAAATGTAAAATGAAAAAGTAGAGTATGATTATGGTTGTACAATCAGTCAAACCAATGCCATCAAATGAAGTAATAGATACAAACCATCAATTGAATAATTAGAATACCCCACCCCTACTAAAAATCATTCCATTTTCCCCAATGCAAAAATAGAAAGAGAGTAGCAGAAGGGAAAGACTTCTTGTTGACAAAGTTATGCTCGGGTCCATGTCAGTAAGTGGCCGTACTGTCTTAATAGGAGCTTCATCAGACAGGGATCCTATAACGGGGTTTTCTATAAAAGGAAACTTATCTTGGTTTGTACTTTTGAGCTTTGTTGGATTACTTTAGAGGTGAGTTCTTTGCTCTTTTTTGTTGTAGCTTGTACCTTGTTCTTAACTGGAGCGACACCCTTCTTAGCATTCTATGGAAAATTATTCCTTGGAGACATACCTATGGAAAAAATTGACCAAAACCAATGCAAAAAGAAAAAAGAAAAAAAGATAAAACATGTTTTTATGATTTTCATATATTAAGAAAGAAAATAAAGCTGAAAGAAAAATAAAGGTGGATGTAAGGTAACTTTTTTATTACAACTCATGGAACTCTTTCATCACAACACTCACCCATTTGGACACTACATTGGTCATACCTTCTTCATATTTGACCATTCTAGCGGACAAAACATCCATGACCCCTAATGAAAACAAGAATTACCTAATACACTTATGAATGGAATCTCCCAATCTATTATAGGGAAAGGCAAGCATTTATGTCTCTTGGGGTTTACTTCACCCAGGGGTTGGATGTTAGGCATGTTGATCAACAAAAATCATGAATGCCATATTACTTATCAAGATACTTCAACCTCTTAATACTGGTTATTCAACAATTTAGACCAATTGGACTCATAATTATTATTCAAGAATGATCACATAATGCTCCACGAATGATTACATTGACCATTACAAACATTTAAGGCATTCCCCTCTTATAGATATTTCAACAAACACATGGTGTATATGCACACTAAGAAATAGTAAAAAGAAAATAGAAACATATGTGAGCAATATCATTAAACATATCATCTCCAAACACATCCATGGTTCTCATACTATCCCAAATAGATCACCCACCCCCAATTTAGCAACAAAATATCAAGTGGGTATTTAATCAAACACATGGTGAAATAGTTTAAGGATGTAAGAATTTCAAAATATGCATGTAAAACAAGGCACACATTCCAAATTTGTCCCCTCAACAATCATAATTACCAAAAAAAGTTTAACTAAATCAAATTCAAAACAAAAGTACCATGTGATATGAAGAATAAATTCTATTTTCAAGAGAATTCAAAGCAAAAACCTTAAAAGTACATATCTTTAGCTTGATTGAAGAGAGTAAAAAAATGAAACAAATGCCCAATTTGAGTATTCGATGCATAATTATTGATATGAAAAGTGAATGTTTTACTTATGAATAAAGAGAAAAATTTTAAGATGTTGAAAAACGACAAACCTTCCCTAATCAATGTATTGTTCGTGTAATATGCACTGGATCTATACCAAATGGCTCAAGCATGTCTAATGCAGGTCAAAAAAAATTTGCCCAATGTTTTTTACTCTCTTGCATTCAGGCTATTCCTGGATTTCTCAAGCATGTCTAGCATAGGTCTAGGTTGTGTTGCTGCTGCAAGTTGCATCACATAAGGGCTGAGTCTATGCTTAGTCTACTCCAGCATGTACAACACATGTCCAGGAACTGAAGGTTGTTGCTAGCTGCGTTCAAGCTACTCCTGAACTGTGTCTAGACTTCTCAAGCATGTACAGTGTAGGTCCAGGGAACAACCAAATTTGGAGAAGAATTTTGAATCAATATTCGCTTGGGGAATAGTTTTGAGCCCCTCCTTCATCCATTTCAACTTATGTTATCGCCTGTAAACACCAAAGAAAAAAGTTAAAATTAGAATCTAAAACACTTTGAAAAAACAAGAATAAACCTAGGGTTGCCTCCAAATAAGTTCCTTAGATATTGTCATGGCACGACATTAATTGATCATCGATTTGGATCCTTGAAGTGAAGCGACTCAACTGTAGATTCTCCAAATCTACCAACGTGGTAATGCCTATATTCTTGTCCATTCACCATAAACTTCATTTCTCATAGTCTTCTAATTTAAGTTTTCCATTTGAATAGACATTTCAGACCATGAATGGACCCAACCACTCAGTTTAATGCTTTCTCGTGAATCATTTTAACCTATAGTTTAAGAGAATCACATTATCACCACAAAAAAAATCTTGGTTCCATGTCTTAACCTCATGTCGTATCTTTCTTTAGGATTTATTTTAATATGTCCATGGAGAAATTCTTTTTATGTCTACTCTGGGACGCCCACTAACATTAATGAACTTTTTAACCATAGATTTTATAGATTTCATTTGTTGAAGAGATAGATTATCCACAATAACGGTTGGTAAAGTGTTGTTCTTACAAGGGTTTCTATTATAAGAGCCAAGATGCATCATCAAATTAACCGCCACGTCCTTTTCTTCAATCTCCCTACTCCCCAAGTTACGCAATACACTCACCAAGGGGTTATCAATAAGATTCTCCTTTATGGTGTTAGTCACCACATCATCAGCCATATCAAGAGCTGAAACAACTTGTAAAATCTTTAGGTTCTTTCATAGACTTACTCATATTGGAAAATCGCTTATCATTATTCATTCAAAAATTCATTTCACAACATTCAACATCCACTAAGTCTATTTTGGTTTCCAAGAATGTCCTACCCAAAATATTGGGGACCTTATGATCCATCTCGCAATCAAGAATTACAAAGTCTGTCAAAAATATGAACCTGTTCATTTAAACAAGAACATCACATAGCACTACCATTGGATTCTATAAAGAATGATATACCATTGAAAGACTCATTGGGTTGGTGTTGGGACACCAAAACCTAACTTTAAAAACATGGAAAATGGCATTAAATTAATGCTTGCCCAAAGATTACATAATGTTTTTCCAAGCTTGTACGTCCTAATAGTGCAAGGAATAGTGAATGCACCCAGGTTTTTCTTCTTTTCTACTATTGTGCTATAAGTTATGGTGCTACAATTGTGGGTTAACTCTATAGTTTCTACATCCATAACTCATTTCTTTGTAACAAAGTCCTTCATGAATTTAGCATACCTTGACATTTCTTGCAAATCTTCTAACAATGGAATATTTACCAATAGGTTGCTAAATTTTACTAGAAATTTCTTAAACTTTGTTTAATATTCCTTTTTTTAAGACTTTATGGGAATGGGGGAGGGATTTTTATTTGAGACAAAGGAACAACAAGTGTTTTATTCAGTTTTGGAGCATTACAATCAACCATTTTTGGAGCTTCCCCACTTTTACCCTTTTCATCAACTAACTTTGTCTTTTCAACTATTGACTCACTGGTCTTTGGAACAACATCATTAGACTTCTTTAGACATATTTTCTTTTCATTTTCTTATTCATCATGTCCAATTTCATTGGGGTCTTCATCAAAATCTAGAACATCTTTACCATTGGTCCGACCACTCCTAGTGACAAGGTCTATGATGTGAGCATCATTCATAGGATTAGTAACCACGTCACTAGGAAATCTACACTTTAGCCTTTCATTCATATGTAAATAGAATTGACCTACTTGAGTTTCGTTTTTTTGATAGAGTCTAAATAAGATAACACCGTTTGACTGATTTGTGAGAAATCACTTTTGAACTCTCTCACCATTTAATCAATTGCTTCAACATGCATAAATATACGAGTAAGGAAATTTTCACTTTTGAATTTCTTTAAGTTAATGGATCTTGACTCTTAGCCTTGTCCCTATCATATAGAGGTACGTACTAGTCATAATACCTAGTCTTATCTCTCCAATACCGATCTCAATCATGTTCCCTTTCCTTCCAAAGTGATTCCATCATTTCCTTTGATAGGTAATGGAAAGAACCCTCATTTTATTTGACAAAAACTAAATTTCCTCATCAAGAACATCTGATTCCTCATCATCATAAGCTTTACACTCTTATATGTAATGGTATTAAATATTTTTTTAGGAGCTCCCACTAAATGCTTGGTGAGGAGATCAAGTTATGTCATAACTTTAGCCATGTTCTCATCTCTTTACTCATTATTTTTCATTTATTCTTGTCTTACAAAAAATGTGAATGCATCCCCCACAACCACCTCAATATCTCTTATGTGTCGAACACTACTTTTCTTGGACACTTGTTCCAATAAAGCTACAACAAAACCATAAGATTTTTTGATAATAGATCCTCTAACCGCATTATTTGTTACTATCTTGTTCAATTTATCTAATGCCCTATTTAATATTTCAAGAAGCATTGTGTCTAGGACCTCATGATTTAGGCATTGCATTTATCTTATTATTGAATCATTGCCTAGCCTCATATAATGGTTTACCATTAAGTTCGCAAGAATTGATGATTTTATCCCTTAGTTGCATCATCCATGAAGGAGAAAAGTACCTATCTAAGAATGATTTCGTGATCTCAACCCATGAAGTGATAGATCCCATGATAAAGACTGCAACAACAAGAACACTTCTCCCAATGATGTGAATGGGTAAATATGCTAATATATTAATTCTTGAGATATGTTAGCTATGTCAAATGGAAAACATACATCAATGAAATTGTTCAAGTGTAGATTGGCATCCTCTATGTGATTTACCTCCAAACAAAATTTTTATTTGAAGCAAATAAAGCATCATGCTAGTAACGTAAAACACTCCACTTTATTCCTCCAGTGGAATATGAATAGCACTAGCTCGACCTGCATCTCTGATGTGATTCTCATCCTTGAGTTGCCCATCAAAAGTATTGGTATTACTACCATGTTGGTTCATAGTATCGTGTATACTATTATCCTCACCTTAGAAGGAACAAAAACAACTCTAATGTAAAATAAAACACTATGGCTAACCCAAAGTGACTAAAAATACAACAAGAGTGAAAACTATGTTTCACTCCCAGGAAACGACGATAAAATTTATTCACACTCAAACTACAACCTTTAAGTGTAAGTAACCATCATCAGTATAGTAACCCAACCAAGGTTGCGGTCGAATCCATAAAGAGTAAAGACAAGGATATCAATGCTCAAGAGCGTTGGAAGTTAACTAGGTGTTGACCCATAATTTGTAGTAAACAAACAACAACAACAAAAATAACACATCTAGTGTATTCCCATAAAGTGGGGTCTAATATATTTTTAACAAACATGAAAATAAATTGGAGAGGGGGGGGGGGCTGAATGATAATCAATTAAAAAATTTGTTATTTCAACAGTGTTATTTGATGCTAGAAACAATAAGCTATTAATAATGTTTTGAAGAGACTTGGGGTTATGCCTTCCTAGGTGTGGGTTCAAGCATGTTAATTTGATTATTTTTTTAAAATTTAGCTAGAAGTCTTAGGTAGTCTAGATCTGGAGGTATTAGTGGAAATTTTTCAATAAAACACCAGAAACCATAAATGTGTTATTTTGAATGCTTCATAAGTGTAACAATTTTTCCTATCTATGGCGTCAAATAACATATTTATGTCTAGCAGATTCTATTAAATGAACTAATTCAAGTTATTGTTCACACCCATTCCTCACCCATATCCTCTCTGTTAAGGATGATATGGGTTCTGAGGTATTGGGATTTGCAACCCCTAATTCTTAGTTAAGAGATAGAATAATGTCAAAACCCATATCAAATATCCAATTAGAAAGATCAAAAAACAAAACCTATTCACTAATCACTACCTATTCATGCATAACCTCAAAAAGAAGAATAAACTACTCATAGAGAGAGAAAGTAGAGAAATACCAAAATTTTCATCAAATTAATCCATAAAAAATAAAGAGAATATAAAATTAAAGATTTAAATTTGATAAATCTTTAATAGAAATCCCTAATTCTTCACTTGAGAGTCACTCTAATGTATTCTTAGCTCAATGGTAGCAGAATAATGTTCAATAATTTGGAAATAGGCTAAAAAAACCCTAATTTAGCCCCAAATTTGCATTTGCCCAAATTTATAAAAATGCCACCACTTTCTTGATCTATTTGAGCAGAAATAGAGTACACTAGGCATACATTGGGCACACATGGGGCTATTTTGGCCATTTTGGACAACTACTTGTGCGGGTGGTATCCTGACATATCCATGTAATCTTTAGGGATTTTCTCTTTCATATTTGACCTTCCATTGACTTGAATGGCTTACTCATCTTTATTTTTAACCTTTACCTGCTCAATTGTGCATTATAGTTGAGATTAATATGAAATCAATGGAAGAGAATGATAATTTAAGCCTAAAAGTGTACTAATAAGTCATTAAATTCACAACTTATCATAAGACCAAATTGTTAGAACTTACAAAAAAGATAGCAAAACTAAAGGCAAGAAAGATACCAATTTTCAAGTCCCTGTCAACGGATCCAAGAACTTATTACATCCTAGAATACACACAAGTGTACGTGGTCACCCAAGTTGTGAAGTGAATCTTACAGATAAGATGTCAATCTTTAATGCCTCGAGTCTAGTACCCTAGATGCTACATGGTGCTCATAATCCCGAAGGACCACAAGCTAACCCATGACTGGTACCTGTTGCAATAACTGAAAAATAATACTGTATAATGTGGAATAATGGGTTGAAATACCATAAGGTTCAATACTGATATCAAATACTGAATAAAGTATCTCAATACCAAACTGAACAACTCTCAGAAAATACTGTAGTCTGAAAAGCCTTTAAACTAAACTATCTGAACTGTGGAATTAATGGGACAATCCCCTAACTAACTCTATCTATGGAAATACTGAATCTAATGAAATAAAAAAATATCCTCGAATGATGAGGACTCATTATTAGTCTACTACTGCTGGCTAAATCCGGAGCTATCTATGTACGGTCGGGTACCTAAGCATCCAAAATGATGGTATAAAACACCATAGCATATAAGAAAAGTATATATCAGTATGCAAAGTGAGGTATGGATGAATACAAGGGTTCATATGCGTGAACTATAACTAACTGAGAAACATGAACATGGCTGGAAGAGAATAAATGTATAAAAACATACACTGTAACTAAAGTCATACTGATACTAAATACTGAGTCTGAATACTGATTAATAGATAACTGAGTGAATGATACTGTATTACTGATAAATGAATGACTGTATCTGACAGTCCTGAATCTGTGGAACTATACTTAGTTTTGAACTGGGCTGAGTAACTGTATCTGACAGTCCTGATTCTATAGAACTATCTGAGTTCTATTCTGAAGACTGAGACTGAGACTGCGGGAGTAATTATCTAGTCAACATGCCCCTTTTTTGAAGAGATTTGAGGTACAACCTGCAATCCTTGTTAGAAGGGTGTCAGTATAGCGCCACGGGTAAATACACTAAAGAGATACCCTCATCTGGCAGGTACTCAAATGAGAATGGTGGGACCCTGAACTGATAGGTTATGCCACCTTATCAACCATCATCTGACAGATTTGATGTCTCAACCAACTCTGGCTACGTAGTTCTAGAATACAAGGACTTCTTCTAAGGATCATACCCTCTACTAGCAGGTAAGCCCTCATCCTTAGGTTCACTCAGTACTGAATCCTACTACGAACTGAATAGACACTAAATTGAGTATTCTGGACTAAAATGGAATGAGTTCACTAAGTTGCTATTGACTGATGGAATACTACTAAATTCTGTAACTGACTAAGTTTACTGATGATTTAACTGAATACTGAATGGGACTGAACTGTTACTGAGTTTACTTAGTGTTTTTGAGTTATGTAACTGACTGAGTTTTACTGATCAAGGCATGACTAAGATTATCGTGAAACTAACACTTGCTCTAGGAAATTAGCTAAATTGTCAGGTATTAAATACCCCCAGGACTCGATAACATGAAAATGATAATACATGGAAATTCTTGAATACTTGACAATAGTCAACAACTCACAATACAATCTATGAGGCATTTAATCAAGCACTTGAAGGTCATGAACTTGCGCATAAATAGGAATGCATACCAACACATCATAATTTGATTAATCCAATCTCATTAGTATTCCTTCAAACACTTACAAAGCATAGATTTAGCATATAATTCATTGTGAACATGTGGGCATGGAATAAGTTCATCATTCAGATCACCAAAGGCTCATAAAACACTATAATCTCCATTTAGCATATTATCCAACACATGGTAGGCGTGAATTTATACTTGGGCATGAATAACAATGATAATACATCATGACGAGCACATTAGTTCATAATTCAAGGGTTTTTAACATAAGCGAATAAAAATTCAACATACAATCTATCATAATAACAAGAAATACATTAAAGATATCAACTTGGATTTACATACACATCATCAAAATTATTTCATTCAAACCCACAACATGAAAATCATAATTCATATTTTTAAAAGAAGTTTCTTGAAATCCAAGGGTGGAAGGGACCCTTGGATGAACACTTTACATACCTTATTTCTTGAATTTGGAAAGATTGATGGCGAAATCTCTTGAAATTGATTCTTGGATTGATAGCCCTAGGGTTTTGTTCTTGAGGATTTTATGAATAATGATTGTATTATGCCTCTAAAAGCGCTAAATTTTATCTTATGAGGGATTAAGAGCATGGTAAAAAGACCTAATTAGCCCTTGAGATGAGGATTTTTAATGACTGAAAAACAGGCTTATCGATGCGCAAATTGATGCAGCACATCGATGGCATCAATACAATTTCCAATGCATCACGCCAAGTTAGTGTCGACTCACTGGAATTTAACACTGGTAGTTGGGGAAAATATTAACCAACTTGATCGTCGATGCATCATGCCAATATCGCATTGGTTAACTCTTTTGGGATTTAAAAGGAGCCTTAAACGAAGTCCAAAAAATCCAAAACTTTTCTGGTTTTACCTATTGACCTTCCTGATCATGCATTAACTCAAATATAGACATTTAAAGGACATTAAGATCACAAAGTAAGATCTCTAACTTTCGAAGGTTAAAAGTAAAACAAAGTCTAAATACATAGCAAAATATTAAAAGTCTGGAACCCCTTGACAAGCTAAAAGGACTGAATTAAGTTAGAAATTTTGCGGGGTCTTACATAATCCTATAGGGAATTGGTGATTATCAACCTGTTTGATTCTAGAATTACTAATGAGATTAAATAAGTGTGAGTGTAACAAATTAAGAGTTGAGTTTTCTTCATTATAAAATAAATACAGGAAATAACAATGGTATAAAATTTTGATAGTAAATGATACATGGAGAACTTCTAGGGTTAAGGTATTTACTTCACATTCATGGATAATTATGGTTTTTAGTCAGTTTTGGTGCTTATCTTGATTATTGATCACGAGGTTGATATTATAAATTTGGAATGGTCATCCTATAATTCATCCACCCAAATGAATCTTAAAATTATATCATTGAGTGGGGATGTGATCTTTCACATAGATGCATTAAACTATCTTCCGGTTTCTTTAACTAAGTTGGGCGTTTAGGTATATCTCTATCCTAAACACAAATCATGCTTTAAAACTTAGATTCTAATGATTAAAGGTATGATCCAAAATCCTTATGTTCTTCATTCAATCTCTAAAAACCTATGTTAAATTGGTTTATGGACTGTAATTTATCCTAATGTTCATGACGCCTTAGAATAGTAAAGAAAAAACTAAGAAAATCACATACTTGAAAAATTTAAAAACAAACTACAAACCATAATTACACAATTACTTTAGTAGCCTCAACCCTATAATGATGGTATTTATCCACTCATATTCTTATAATAATTCATCATAAATGAGTTCATAAAGTAAAACTACAAGAAAGTAATGTTCAGGAATTTGACCGCCTTGGTGCCTTGTCTCCTCTCCAATTCATGTATTGATCCATAGATGGGATAAAATTTTGACTATGTTCTCCTTTTAGAGGTTTTTAGGTCGTTCATGGGTATCCAACATAAAATATAAGCATTGACAACATTGCCCCGCCCTTAAGAGTCTTAAAAATCACTTTTGGATATTTTCACCATTGGACGTGGCACGCTATTATCACAGATGTCCAAGGGCATATCATTCATGTACCACGTACCTTTGATGTAATTTTATTTTATTTTGTGTCTAATGGTGTGTCACGCCCTTATCTCAAAGCTCTAAGGGCGTGGCATGCTCTAGTGTTCTAGAATGCTACTTTTCATAGTAGTAAACTCCTATTTATCTTGAAGTTCCACAGTTTGTTGATGCCTTTCAAACCTCATTTGAACTCATTTTGAACCTGGGCATTACTCCTAACATCATAAATGGTCTCTTATAATATAAAACAACACAAATTATTGTGTGCAACACAATAGAATGCATCGAAATACACTAGAACAACACATAGCTCAAGCTAGTAGCGCTAGTTTTCTTGTCTAAACTCTATGTGACCAATTTGACTTTAAACTTTTTTTGATTGAACTTACAACCTCTAAACATGTACTTAAAAACATATATACTTAATTACACTTTTTTACACTTCATTATGCATACAAGAAGTCCTCTAAATAATGTTAAGTATGTATAAATAGTGATACTTAGGTGCATAAATACACCTAAGATCAATCCTGGAGCTAATCTTGAGTAATGGATTTGCAAACTTACAATTTTTAGCAATAGTTCAAGACTGTGTACTTATTAAATATACTTCTCTCTGATATTGGATGTAGTAGATCGATGATGACAATGTTGATTAAAAACCTTGGATCGAGACCAGACCAATGTATACAGATATTCTCAAAATTACTAGGGCCCCCTATGTCTATGAGCTATTGTGTTGTAGAAGGGAGGTTTTTGTAGGTCCTATATACATGATCCATCAATCTGGAGATGGTGTATAAATTGGGTATGTTGTGGTAGGTGGATCGATTATGGTATTGCGAATTTACCTTGCATTCATTCATGAATGTGCATTGCCTAACACCAATATGTTGTTTTATTATTATATCTATCAATCTTATGAGTGCTTTATAGATATAGGTTATGATTGTTGTTTATTGAGTTTTTGTTGAACCTTCTGGGTTTATGGGACCCCGATTAGGTATTGTATGTTGGGCTAGCTGGCTACTTTATTTTTGTTATTGTGGTTAGTCTATGGTAGGCTAATTAGGGTTTGATGTTGAGGGTGGAGGCATGATTCATTTTTTATTTTAAGATTATTTATATTATGGTTTGTACACTTATGGATATAGATTATGACTATAGGCCTATATCATGCTATTATTATCTTTTCTATTTGGTTAGGATCTCCTAGAGAGGTTAGGTTAAATACCCTAGGTTGTACCTTTGAGTTAGCCTAGTATACCTATATTTATAAATGTATCTAGCTATGACATTTCTATATTTTTCCTTTGATTATTCATACTGTATATGTATTTCTTATGCTTGTTTACTACTCTATATCCTTATTCTATCCTTTATTTGTATATTGGAAAGTGATATATAATATAGTACCTTTGTTGCTAAATATTGCAAGAATAGGACAGCTTATCTCTACTGTCTTTCTAGCTTTGTTATGATAGCTTCCTGAAGATTTGTCTGTAGTTTATATTCTTTCTTGTATGTTATCTATTTTGCATTATCATTGGATCTCAATAAATAGTTCCCTACAGAGTACCATGTGTTTGTTACTCGTGCTACACTTCTACAGCTTGTAGATCATAGTGAGACTTCTCACTATTGTTGTGTGCACAATGCGAAGCAGCTATGGTTTGTAGATTTAGGGAAAGCTCATAACATTTAGAGCATTACTACTCTCCCTCTTAAGGTTTATATAGACCTGTATATATAGACCTGTATATTTTACTCAGAGATGGATTATATTTGTATAGTTACATAGTATTGAACCTTGTAATCTTATTGTATTAGAATCTCTTGTACTAACTTCACAAAGTTTTGGGAATGCTATATACATACATACATACATATATATATATATATATATATATATATATACACATATATATCATTACTATGAGTTTTGGACTATGGGTCTACTTACCTATTGGTAGGTTATAGTTGGTTCCATCATGACTATGAACATGTTCGAATGATTCGTATTAAATTCCATTCTTCGTATCTTAGTTACACTTATGGATATGCTCTAATGATTATTTTATGAACTCTTATGGCCACGTTAGTATATTCAAGTTATACTGAAGTTCATGCATGATTTCCATGATTTAAATAAAGTATTATGATTAAGGAATACACGATACATCTATGTGTTTTGCTATTATGAATTATTATCATGTTTTGATATATTGATCATAGATTACATGTTATTACATTATGATTATGATTTCACTTTTGATCTTATGATCTCAGACTGAATATGAAATTCACATATTTACTTATGAACAAGAATTGGAAACAAACGCATTATTGGTTATTAGACTTATAAACCTTTTTGCTTGTGTTATGGTGGAGTTCATAAATTATGAGCACTAGTATGGTTTTGGGAGTAGTATTTATCATCGAGTGAATGTGGGTTCAGCGTACCCAAATTCCTAAATTACATGCCACCGTAGGTTAAGAAGGAAGTCTTCGTTAGTTGAGAGTATCTCCATTAATAGGAAGTTTTTGTCAGTTGATAGTGGCTTCTTTAAAATGAGTAAATTCACGCCAAATCATGGTTCTACACTGTGGTAAGGGATTAAACCCCCTCCCTACACGAGTTACATGTTTGGCTCTATATTCTCAAATAGGGCATGTCGGTTTTAAGAATTCAACAAAAATATTGATTTTAGAAACTAAGTATAATGAAAAATTGACTTTACTAGATTTTGCTTTACTATTTATGCTTTTTATCCATGAACATGGAGAGTCTGTATACACTTGGCATGCATGTTTTATTTTACGATATATATCCATTTACTTATTGTATGCACCCCCATATACTCAATATATTCCATAAGTATTGACCACATTTACGTCTGTGTGACCATATTGTTGCATAATATAGGTATCAGTACTGGTTCACAAAAGCATGATAGGCATTTAGCATCTTCCAGCCGACGGGTGATGAGTTTTTGTTATTCAAGGACTCAAGTCAATTTTAGTTCTAGTATTTTATATTGATTCATTTGTATTGAATAGGGATAGATTTAATTCATGTTTCGGATACCTATAGTCAGTATTAGTAAAAGCTTCATAGACAGTCAGTCAGAGTTGCTGTCTTCAGTGCTAGTTTCTTTTTTATAATCCATTTTGTAAGATTTTAACAGCAATGTATTGAAATATATTATCTCATGATTATTCTTCTGCACAGTAAGTTTAACTTTCATACATGTTTAGTCAACCTCATCATATTTTTCGACATGATCACTCTTATAGTTCCAGAATTAGTATGATACACAGAAAAAGCTATCTAAACCCTAAGTCCTAAATTTAGAAACCTAGAATTGTCACTAACCAACATGGCTACTACCACCATCGGTGGGTTATCCCATGTATAACTTTCCTCCCTTACCATCCTAAAACGAATCTCAAAGAGATATTTAGAGCATAACACCTCCTATAGTACTTGATCAATATACTAATATTTCTAAACCAAACTATACTAGCAAAACATGTTATCATGCTATAATGCGAACCAAATTTCACCGGAAGAACTTAGTAGTCACTCATTCTTAAAGATAATTTGCAATACACTACATTAAAAATATTTTCATATGGTACGCCAAAAATTAAAGATTTAAGAAGAATTATTCGTGGCAAACATGGAATCAAGAATACATGTAAAATTTGTGTTCTTGACTCGAGGCATATTGTGCTTCAACTCACAAATTAAAAGAACAATGTACATAGGTTTTCCACAATATCTTTCTATGTGAAAACTAAGAAGATGTACTGGAAGATGAGAACCCTCAAGTGGGATCCATGGTTTGAACTGAACGTGGAAACGACACTTGTGGTGGAATAGATATCATTGTCGGATCTTCGACCAAATTTCTTTGCAAAGGATGTAATTTTTTTTCTATTGCATTGGAGGTAGGGAAACCACTCATAGTAGATGTGGCAAGAAGGAATCAGACAAGACCCAGATGTGCTAAAGTTAACATTGAAGTTGATCTAGTGCCAAAACAACCAGAAAGAGTTAGGATCAATGAAGAAGATGACACCACGGGGGAAATTAAGACAAAGTAGGTTAAGATCCAATATGACTACATGTGAAAATACTGTAGAGAATGTTGTTTACAAGGTCACAGTACAGAGAATTATTGGACTAACTACCCAAAACTGTTGGAGAATGAACATGATAAAGGGAACAAGTAGGTAGTTATAGAAGAAGAATGGAACACAACATTAGGGAAGACAGCTAATCAAACAGAAGTGATACCAATTAGAAGGATGGCTAGAAATAATTAGCATAAAAAAAATAGATGACCAAAAGGAGAAATAAGTATAAAAAAGAAAAGTATAGGCATATCGATGGTGAAATTGTTTGCAAATATAAAAATCCATTTTAAGTACTTGACGAGCAAGAAGATATAAGGCAGAATAATTAGTAGGACCAATTATTATCTACAACAATGGAAAGACAAAGGATTGGGTGATGTAGAGATTTGGGAAAGTAATGCAAAAGTTAGTTGAAACTAACATAAGCAAAGACCATGAAAAAAGAAAGAAGAAAGGAAACAAACAATGAGTAGGAATTTATACAGAAAGACAAATAGGTGAAAAAATCAATGATAAATAGGAGAAGATAAAGGAGCAAGACAAAGGTACCACAGAGACTATTGCCCGACATGACCATCCAAAGGTAAAACTTACATCAACCATAGAAAGATTAAACCAAGCGAGAGCATTGATAAAACATGTACATAGAGATGATGTAGAGAAAAAAGAGATACAAAGGAGGAAGGTGAAATAGTAGTGTCAGAAGTGGATAATAATGAGGTGTTACGTCTAGCTATGCATCCTGAAGCTCAAGATAATAGGGGTGTACGCACAAATAAAGATTGAATTTTCTAAAGGTTGTATAGGTTATTGAGTAATATATTAATCCAAAAAAGGTTCACTATTATGAAAATGGAACATTTTTGAGAAGTGGGTCAGATCACGCCTCACTCTTTATCAAATCAAGAATGGTGCTGAAGAGGTGACTAAGTACTTTAGATTCTTAAACTTCTGGAAGAATATTCTTTTATGGAGGTGATCAAACAAAACTAGCAGGTTGATTTTGAAGGCAATCAATTTTATGTATACTATTCAAAATGAGGAAGTCAAGAGAGCAATTTCTCAATGGAGAAAGGCCACATTTTGTAACATCTTTTAGGAACGGAAACCCCAAAGGATGTGATTAAAGTATAGGAAACTCAATTTGAAGGGAACCCTTCTGGTGCAAACAGGGAGAGATTACATGAAGCTCAACAAAACATAATAAATACTTGCAAAGAAAAAATAATTTCTTGAAGCAAAGAGCTAGAATGGAATGTTTAATGATGGGGAAAGGAATACAAAATTATTTCACCCTTTTTTCAATGGGAGAAGGACCAGATTGAGGTAGAATAGAATATAGAATATAGAAGGAAATGTCTAGGACAACAAAAAGATATTGTAGAAACATCAGTGCTGTTTTAAAAAGACCAGCTCAAGAAACGGCAAGGTAGTGTCAATTTTGATATACTGGATAAACTAAGCATTGCAATAGGAAGTGAAGAGAATGATGATTGTCAAAGAATGCAAAAAAAAGGAGGAAGTACATGGAGCAGCAATAGGATTAAATGAAAATAGTGCCAGTGGTCCTGATGGCATGACTGTGGCTTTCTATCATGATACATAGAGATAATACAGGAAGAAGTTTATAAAATGGTACAATTCTTTTTCTATGGTGCAGAACTCTCTAGGTTTGTAACTCACACAAATCTTTTCCTATTACCAAAAAATGTGATGGTGAATACATTCTCAGATCTAAGACCCATATCTCTCAGCAATATGATCAATAAAATATTCAAAAGTTTTATTCATGGTACAATAAAGGTAGTACTTCCAAGGATCATATCTAATGATTAGGATAGTTATGTAATGGGAAGAAGTATTACTGAGAATATTTTTTTGGTATAAGAGATCGTATCTAAAATTAGGAAAAGAGGTACGCCTCTATATTTGGTGAATAAATTAGATATGATGAAAGTTTATGGTCGGGTAAAATGGATTTTTTATTTCAAGTCCTAACAAAAATTGGATTTAGTGAAAGAAATATGGATATGGTGTATAGGCCGATTGGAAACAACTAGTACTCAACCTTGTTGAATAGAAAAAACAATGATTTCTTTAGCTCATCAAGAGGATCTAAACAAGGAGATTCTCTATCCACTACTCTTCTTATTCTTGCAGCTTATGTACTATCTAGAGAACTAAACTCTACGCTAAGGAAAAAGGAGTTCAAAAAGTTTAGAGTTTCAAGAGGAAGCCTATCTATAAACCACTTGGCCTTTTTGGATGATGTGATAATTTGTGTAAAGGAGAGGTAGGAACAGTGATAATGTTGGATGAAACATTGGACAAGTATGAAAGAGCATTTGGCCAAAAAATCAATAAGGAGAAAAGTGCTATTTATTTGCATCACAATGCCTCAGGAGGGGATATGGTATTCGCATAGGTAGAAATAGGTATACTACGGAATGATTTTATTTTGAATATCTAGAGTGTCCTATGTTCTACAGGAGAAAGCATAAAAGTTACTATAATCACATGCTACAAAGAATCATCTCTTAATTACAAGCACGGAAAGATCAGTTGTTATCTTATGGAGGGAGGGTAATACTAACAAAGCATGTGCTTTAAGGTATCCATATACATTGGTTATCAGTTATGAATGCTTCTAAAAATGTGTTTAACCAAATTCAACTAACTTAAGGAATAATTTTAGTGGAGTAACTGTATTGGAGAAAAATGTAGGCACTAGATTAAGTGGAGAAATTTGTGCTTCCCAAAAGAAGAAGGAGGACTGAGATTTAGATTACTACAGGATGTGTCCATGCCTTTATTCTGTAAACTATGGTGGAATTTCAAAATTAGAAACTTCATCTTGATTTAGTTCTTGAAAAACATGTATTACAGGAAGATCCATAATAATTGGTAATGTGGAAATAGGGAGGTGAAGGGTCATAAGTATGGACAAAAATATTGCAGGCTAGAGACTTAATTGATCATCAAATCTATAGGAATTCAAAAAAAGGATCCTCCATGGTGTGGCATGATAATCGGACAATTTGGGACATTTGTATACTTATGCAGGTGATAAAGCAAAATGGGATGACTACTGCAAAAAAATCATTAATAGAACCAAGAATGAAGAGTGGGACTTGGAGGTATTAAGAGAACTCTTTAATGATAAGGTAGTGCAGTATTTAGTGCTAAATATTAAGCCACCTAATCAAGAAAGAGACTGTGACAAACCATACTGGATGTTTAATACAGAAGGGGTATTTACTATTAAGTGAAACTTGGCAATATATCAAATATAAGGAAAACCCATATAAGGTTTATAAGTAGATGAGGGACATAGGATTATAATTTGAGATGGTCTTTTACATGTGGAGGATATGGATGTTTAAACTTCTAGTGGATGACAGATTATGAAGATGGGGAATAGAAGGCCCTTCAAGATGTTGGTTCTGTACAAATCCTGATCAAGAGACAATAACACATGTGCTCTTAATATTAAATATTTCTAATATAGCATGGATCTATTTTTGTTCTTTTGCATAATTTAATATGGAAGGCCTCAGTCTAAGAGAGGTTATCATGTTATGGTGCGGAACTAAAGTGAAGAAAGATCTTAAACCATACCATAAGTCTCTTCCATATATTATAGTATAGGAATTGTAGAAGCATAAATAAATAAACAAAAATTAAGAGAAAAGGTTGCCACTTCACAAAATAATTCACAATGTGGCTACGGACATGCATATGCTACTTAGAGTGAGAAAGCCTTCCAGGACCTTTTAGGAAATTGGCTAAGAATGCTAAGGGAGCTAGATTAATTCGAACCTAGGGAAATGGTCACTAAAATGCTATAGGAGTTTCCACTGACTGAATGGCTAAATAAAATATTCATGGATCATCTAGAGGGAATCTAGAGGTAAGCTCATATGTTTTTTACTTAAGAGATGATTATAGTGATTTACTATACGCATGGGGACTACATTTGTAATGATCATCCAGGTCATTTTCTATATTTCCACCCATTAATTTATTTATGACTTGCTTGAACTGACGGTATAGTTAATGGGTAGTTCATTTGGACTTTAGAGACAATTTCCTATTTTGAAGTCTTTGCTTGTTCAAATTAGCTACCGAACAAAAAATTTAGTCAAATGACCTTGTATACTAAGCTAACAATTCCAACACCTATGTAATGTTGATTTTAGGATAGTTGGACCCTTGGTTAAGTCTCGAGGAATATGGACTCATTTAGGCTATTAGCTAGAAGTTAAAAAAAATGAACATGGGTATGGGACCCAATTTTGTAAAAATCACCTTGTATGGAACTCTTTACTTTGACATTGATTTAGAACATCTAATTTAATAAGGTAGCATAGTTTGTTTGCGTGTGTCATAATTTGGATGAATCTCGAGGGGTTGGCGGAGACTTAATTAAATTCCAAGTGTCAGCTGGTGCTAGTACACTACTTAAGCACCCTTTTGGGATGTTAAGAAAAATGGTTGGCCTTTTGCTTAAGCTACTGGTTCATCCTTGCATAGGTCTGCTTAAGCAGAACCTATAATACCCTGGGTTTTCGAACCTTAGAAAATTTCTTGGATTTCTAGCTTCTAGACAAGTTACAACTAGGAGAAATAAATCTTATCCTGGGATACGAGTGGTTTTGGTTGGTCATATTCCAACAACTGGTGGGTTGAATTTAGTTTTTAGAATGGATACGACTTAGGTGATATAAGTCGTATTGGTGGATATGGGTTGTTGGGTTTGGTTCTTTCCTTCACTTAATATTAGAACTGGTAACTTAAGTTGGATCTGAGTACAAGTGGTTCACAATAAGAAGTAAGCCAGGGTACGAGTTGTACTAATGAATCGTATATGGGATGATGTTTTTTCCACTTATAATTCTATTCTGCCAGGGGTATGGGTAAAAGGTACTAGCGTATACTTGGAGATGACTTGGTTTGGGTGAGTCATACCTTGTATAGTGTGGGTTGTAATAGGAAGGCCTTGGGTATAAGTGTTCGGTACCACTCATACATAGAGGTATGATTCGTATGAGGTAGTCGTACCCTATGACGAGAATTTTATGAAATTTAAGTGAGGGCAATATGAGCAATTTCCCACTTAACCAATTAAGGCACCATGACTTTTAACATACATGGGAGGTTATTTTCTCTATTATTATATTAATTTAAACTTAGAAAACACTCTCTAATCCTCTCTAAGGTTTTTGGGCAAAGGAATCTATGGTTTTATCATAAGGATTAATTTGAGGCTTGTGTTGGTGATTTCTATCAATCGTATACTCAATTTAAGTCATGTACTCCATACCTCATTGTTAGTTCAAACTAAAGGCATATTTTGTAAATTGTTTTCATGGCACAATTGTTATATTGTTTTGGATTTTCAAATATATGTTGGTGTTTTTGGATATAATGGCTTGGTTATGGTTTTTATCATGTTTTAAATTATGTATTTACATGTTCTAATGGTGGTTTGGATACTTGGTTGCACGTGAATGTTTAATTGGTATTTGATTTTTGTGTTGGAAACACTATGCCCCCAATATGTTGGATAAAATGCCTATGAGAATGCTTTTACTATATTGTTAGACTTTTAATAGTAATATTGCACTGTATGGTCTTGTAACATAACCCTAATTAATATAAATTGTTTAAATATTTTGGAATGGTTAAATGGAATGATTTTGTGGTCATGGTTATGGTTAATTGAACTCTTTATGGGGTACGATTGAATCCCCCAAGTTAATATGTTAATGAAACACATGTGGGGTTTATGGGACTCCCCAAGTAAACTTAATAATAGAACACGTGAAGAGTACATGGGATTCCCTCAAGTTAACTTGGTAAATAGATATACAAGAATCTCGTTACCCAAAAAAGGTTTGTCTATGGACAATACTTGCAAGTTATAGTTGACATGATAATACAACTATTAATAGCCTTAGATAATAATAAATGGAATAATGGATTGATTGGTTTGAAATGGTTTTAATTGGGTAATAATGGCGGGGTGTGATAGCTAACCTTGAAGGTGGGATTTCAATGAACGAACACTAGAAACATATGTTTACTGACATGAGGGGTTGGTCATGGAGATCATATATGATACTATGAGGTACACGAGAATCCTCTAAGTAAATTGGACATACGGATTATGGAGAACGAAGGGCCCTTGGGAATCCCCTACTTTTATGGTATCTCCGATTCGTACTGCTACCCATATTGGGGCCCGTTCAAGGGATTACAGTTAACCCATATAGCTCATAGGTGGTATAGGATTGTTAAGCTACACATTCCTAGGTTAAAAGATTTCAATGCATGGTAAACCTAATTCCTTTTCCCAGCATGGTAATATATATGCATGATTTGTATACATATGGTTGGTTTACTTAGTTTTACTAGATGGTATTATTTTATCCTTATCCTAAGTTCATACTAGCGTTCATCCACTAACCCATCTTTGGGAGGCTATATCCCCACAGAATGCAGGAACCGACAGTTTTACTACTCCTTCATAGTGATTGAATTTTGGCATCAGCTTTTGGATTGAAGCAATGAACTTCCATCTCTCTAGAAGACTTCATTTCACGTTATGGACATTTTAATATACTTTGTTTTTTTATGAAGATTAGTTTTTTCTATGGTTGGAGGCATGTCCCAATTGGATATTTTTTTTTTTTGGTTTGAGGATTTTTGTGAACTACTATGGGTTGGTATGGGCAGGATCAATAGTGGTGTCAATATTTTTATTTGTATTGGTATTGCAACTGATATTGTTGAACAAAATTTCTTACTATTCCATCCTTTTATATTATGTTAGGGTACTTCATTTGGTTATTATTATGGTTTTGGATTACGATATCAGTTGGTTATCATCATTGGTTGGATTTAGGTAGGTTGGTCTTGGCTGGTTCAGTATCAATCATAGACCTATCCCAAAGTCTAGATTAATGTAATTACACTCTATCTTGTTATATGTTCAAAATTCATCTGACTCAGGGTATTTACTGGATGGTTAGGTTGGGTATCAGGGGTAGTCTTTGGTACTGGTTGGACTTGAGATGTCTATTACAACAAGGCCCCTAGTTGTGTCATGTCAAGTTAGAATCAGAGCTTTAGGCTCATGATCAATTGGGAGTCCATAATGATGTGTCTAGTAGAGTCTCTTTTAAGGGTGTGTAGTGCGCCACACTCATAAGGGAGAGGCTACAAGATATTTTGGAATGTTTTAGTTTATTGGTATTCTATTCTTAAACTTCAACTCTAAGTCCTGGAATCCTGTCTAACCCTGATTTGTTTGTATTTCAGATTATGCCTCAATGATCTGGAACACAAAAAACTCTTTTATCCCATTCGGGGATAACATGAAAGGGACATAAGGGATCCATACTCAGTTTAGGGGTCTAATCTCTAATATATTCCACCGGTTCTTCTAGTCCGCTTCATGGTAAGGTAACGGATGAGGAATTTTTCCAATTGATTCATATTATTGCTCAGTTAGTTGCTGCTCAGGTTGAGCGGGATATATCTGGTGTTTCATCCATTGAGGCCACGAGAGTTGGCCAGTTTATAAAGATAAACCCTCTTACTTTTACTAGTGTGAAGGTAAAGGAGGATCCCTAGAGTTTTTTTGATAAAATAGAGAAAATATATAGGGTGATGTAGCCACAAATATGGAAGAGATGAATTTTACAGCTTATCAGGTCAAGGATATTGCATACTAGTTGTACAAGGAGTAGGATGGAAATAAGTGTTATGTTGAGGAGTTGCCTTATAGGAGACTTTTTTAAATGCCTTTCTCGATTGCTTTTTTTCTTGAGTACTAAAAAAAGCAAAGATAAAAGAATTTGACAATTTGTGACAAGGGAAAATGCTAGTCAAGGAATCTGCCTTTAAATTTCATCAGCTATTAAGGTATGCTCCAGAATTGGTGTTTGATATGATGGCAAGGATTAGAAAGTTTTCTTCTGGACTATCTCAAGATTTGATCCTTGAAAGCAATACTTCATTACGGATCAAGGTTATGGATATGCCTAGGTTGGTGGTTCATATGCAGTAGGTGGAGAAAGTGAAGAGAAAACATGCTAAATTTGGGGAAAGGCAGGATAAGAAGTCTGGGACTTCTAAACACGATGGTGGGCAACAATAAGGTAGTCGGGATGGATGTAAATAGAAAAACAAGAAGTGAGGGAGTTCTAGTTCTTTCTTTTCTTCTAGTGCTCCTTACTTGAAGCCTTCGAGTGATAGGCGTCAGCAGAGTGGTGAAAATTTTTGGGCATAGGGTGACCAATTTCAGACGTTTAGGGCATAGTCGGCTTTTTCATGCCCTTCTTATTAATTCTATGGTCTTCTTTATTAGGGATTATGTGATGAAGAGAGGGACAAGTATTTTAAGTGTGTTCAGCCATGCCATATACTTAGAAACTATCAAGTTGTAAAGGGTTCTTGAGAAGCCGTCAAAGATCTGATTGTTTTATCTTCTACGCCTGTACTGGTGTTGCTTCAGTGTTTACTCCTTCTTCGAGTGTTGCTAGTGGTTAGAATAGGTTATATGCTCTTATATCTCGACAGTAGTCTGAGGCATCACTTGATGTCGTGACTGGTATGTTACAACTCATTTCTCGTGATGTGTATTGCTTGATACATGGTCCACTCTTTCTTATGTGACTCTATTTTTGGTTGTATATTTTGTTTTTGATCCTGAGGTTATTTTGAATACTTTTTCTGCTGCTACCCTAGTAAGTGATTTAGTTATTATTAAAAGTATCTATAGGGGGTGTGGTATCTATTGGCAGTATGCAGAATTTGGTAGATTTGTTTAAACTCGATATAATGGATTTTGATATTATTCTAGGGATGGATTGGTTAGACTCTAGTTATGTGTCTTTCGATTGTTATACTCGTAAGGTTGTTTTTAGGTTCCCTGGTGAATCGGTTATTAAGTGGGAGGGTGTTTCTATAGATCCTAGGGGAGGTTGACTTCTTATCATAGATCTCGAAGATTAATCTCCAAAGGGTATCTCTAACATCTTGTTCGGGTTAAAGATTCCAAATCGGAGGGTCCTTCATTACATTTGGTTTAAGTGGTTAATAAATTTCTTGAGGTCTTTTCGGATGATCTTCCTGGTGTTCCTCCGTATAGGGAGATTGATTTTGGTATTGGTTTGGTTCTAAAAACTCATCCAATAGCTATTCCACCTTATAGAATGGCTCCGACTTAGTTAAGGGAACTCAAGGAACAACTTAAGGATCTTTTAGATAAGGGTTTTATTCGTCCTAGTGCATCCTCGTGGGGTGCACCAATTTTATTCGTGTGCAAAAAGAATGGTTCCCTTCGAATGTGCACTGACTATCGATAATTGAATAAGGTAACGGTTAAGAACACATAACCACTTTCAAGGATAGATGACTTATTTGATCAGTTTCAATGTGCTAGGTTTTTTTATAAGATAGGTCTTTGGTCTGGGTATCATTGGCTTAAGATTAGTGAGTTGGATATCCCTAAGATGGCTTTTCGTACTTGATACGAGAACTTAGAATTCCTGGTAGTGTTATTTTGTTTGACTAATTCCCCAAAGACATTTATGGATTGGATGAATAAGGTTTTCAAGAAGTTTTTGGATCTTTTTTCACTGTCTTTATTGATGAAATCTTGGTGTATTCTAAAAGTGAGGTGGATCATTCTAATCACCTCCGTGTTGTGTTGCAAACCTTGAAGGAACAACAGTTGTATGCCAAGTTCTCCAAGTGTGAGTTTTGGTTGAACGTTGTGACTTTCTTGGGTCATATTATTTCTAGTGACAGGATCATGGTAGATTCACAAAAGGAGGATGTAGTAAAAATATGGCCTAGACCCATGACTCCAATTGACATTTGGAGTTTCTCTTGATTGGATGGGTAATATAGGCGGTTTGTGGAATATTTCTCGACGATAGCTGCGCCTTTTACCAAATTAACTTACAAGAAGGAAAAGGTTTCTTGGTAGGATACATGTGAAGGGAGTTTCGAGAATCTTATGGATAATTTAACTTCGACATTGATTTTAACACTACTTGAATGTAATGAAGGGTTTGTGGTTTATTCTGATGCATCCCAGGTGGGAGTTGGTTATGTTTTGATGCAACATAGGAAGGTTATAGCCTATGTTTCCAGGCAGTTGAATATGCTTGAGAAGAGTTAGCTTACTTAAGATTTGGAACTTTTAGCGGTGGTTTTCGCTTTGAAAATCCAGTAGTATTATATTTATGGAGTGCATGTGGACATCTTTTCAGATCATAAGATTCTACAGTATGTATTCACTCAAAAGGAGCTACCTCTCAGTCAGAGGAGATAGTTGGAGCTTCTCAAGGACTATGATATGAGTTTTTACTACCACGCAGGTAAAACTAACATGGTTGTTGATGCTCTTAGCAGGGTGTCCATGGGAATTTTAGCTCATGTATATCATAAGAAGCAGGAATTGGTGAAGGATATTCATCGCTTGGCTAATCTAGGATTTCGTCTCATGGACTCCAAGGATGGAGAGGTAATGGTATAGGAAGTTGTGTGGTCATCTCTAGGTGCAGAGATTCAGGAGAAGCAAGTACTGGATCCTATCTTGATAAAAATCGAGAGTGGTGTTGGTGTGAAAAAGGTGATGGTTTTTGATATCAGTAGTGATGGTACTTTATGGTACCAATGGAGGTTATGTGTTTCTGTTTTCGACGATTTACAATAGAGGGTCTTGGCTGAGGTGCATGAATCGCACTATATTATTCATCCTATTTCAACAAAAATGTGTCATGATCTCAATGAGAATTATTGATGGAGTGGTATGAAAAGGGATATGGTTGATTTTGTGGCCAAATGCTTGGTGTGTCAATAAGTCAAAGTCGAGATTGGTGGGTTATATCAAGAAATTGATTTTCCCAAATAGATATGAGAGGTTGTCAATATGGATTTTGTTACTGGTCTTCCTCGATCGCAGAATCAGTTTGATTTGGTTTGGGTCATCAAGGATAGGATGACAAAGTCCACTCACTTTTTGTTTGTGCGGACTAGCTTTTCGGTGGAGGGTTATGTGAGGTTTTATCTCCATGAGATTGTAAAGCTTCATGGAATACCTATTTCGATTATCTCTGATCGTGGTATGCATTTTTTATCTCACTTTTGGTAGTCTTTTTAGATGAGATTAGGGACTAAGGTTAGTCTGAGTACTATTTTTCATCCTCAGATGGATAGGTAGGTAGAAAGAACTATTGGGACATTAGAGGACATGCTTCATGCATATATGATTGATTATGGTGGAAGTCAGGTAGAGCATCTACCTTTGGTGGAGTTTACTTACAAAAATAGCTATCATTCCACTATTGGTACGACCCATTTTGAGGCATTGCATGGTAGAAGGTGTAGATCACCTATTGGTTGGTTCGATCTGGGTGAGTCAGATATGTTTGGGCTGAATTCGGTTTATCAAGACATGCAAAAGGTAAAGGTGATTCAAGATAGACTTAAGGCTGCCCAAAGTTGCCAAACGACCAATGCGGATGTAAGCTTAGAGACTTAGAGTTTGAGGATGGGGATAAAGTGTTCCGAAAGGTATTTCTTATGATGGGAGTAATGCGATTGTGTAAGAAGGGGAATCTCAGTCCTCGATTTATTTGTACTTCTGAGATTTTGTAGAGGTTTGGTAATTGGCAAATGAATTTGAGTTGCCTTCTAGTTTGGGCTTTATTCATCCGGTATTTCACATCTCTATGTTTGAGAAAGTGTGTGGGTGATCTTTCTTCGGTTATACCTTTGGAGAAATTTGATATCTCGGATTCATTGTCATATGAAGAGGTCCCAATTTAGATTCTAGATAGGCAGGTTCATCAGTTACAGACCAAGGATGTGGCATCGGTTAAGGTTGTATGACAGAACCACAAAGTGGTAGAAGCTACAAGGGAAGTGGAGGAAGACATGAAATCCAAGTATTCACATCTATTTTCTAATCCTGGTATTCATGTGGAAGGTATGTATTCTTCAACATACTTTTGTTTTCAAACTTTGTCAAGGAAAGATAAATGTCTTTGCATCTTTATTTTGTAACTTGGTTAAAGGTTGGATCGATATTTATTAATGCAAATGAATCATGCTTGTGGATACCCTACCTTGTCCTTCATTAAGGGATGAATTTTCCTAGTGGGCAAGACTATAACGCCCTAGGTTTTGGACTCTTAGAACCTGATTTCTTTACAAGTTACGACTATGGGAAATTGGTCGTACACTAGGATACTAGTGGTGTGGGTTGGTCGTATGTTGACCAGTGATTGATAGTGGGTAGAATTTGGTTTCTCGAATGGATACGACTTAGGTGGTGCAAGTTGTATTAGTGGATACGGGTTGTTAGGTTTGGTTGTTTTCTTCACTTTATCTTAGACTTGGTAACTTAAGTTGGATATGATTACAGGTGGATCACCATGATACATAAGCCAAGGTACGATTCATACCATGGACTTGTATGGGGGGGGATGTTCAATCCTCTTGTGATTCTATTCTTCTAGGGGTATGGGTCAAGGGTACTAGTCTTATACTTGGGTATGACTTGATTTGGGTGAGTCATACCTTGGACATTGTTGGGTCCAAAAGGGAGGCCTTGGGTACATATAGTGGGTACTACTCGTACAGGGGATAAGATTCGTATAGGGTAGTCGTACCCTATGACGGGAATTGTATGCAGTTTAAGTAAAAGAAATTTGGATATTTCCCTAGTTAATCTATTAAGGCCCCATCACTTTTAACACATTTGGGAGGTTATTTTCCCTATTATTCTATTCATTAACACTTAGTAAATATTCTCTAATCCTTTCTAAGGCTTTTGGACAAAGTAAGCTAGGGTTTTACATTAAGGATTAATTTACGGCTTGTGTTGGTAATTTCCCTCCATCAACTACTCAATTTAAGGCGTGTACTCCTTCCCTCTTCGTTAGTTCCAACTAAAGTTATATTTTGTAAATTATTTTCATGGCATAATTGTAATATGGTTTTGGGTCTTCAAATATATGTTGGGGGTTTTGGTTATAATGACTTGGTTATGGTTTTCCCATGTTTTAAATTATGTAGATACATGTTTTAAAGGTAGTTTGGATTGTTGGTTGCATGGGAATGGTTAATTGGTATTTGATTTTGATTTTTGAAATATTATACCCCCAATATGTTTGATAAAATGCCTATGAGAATGCTTTTTATTATATTGTTGGACTTTTAATGGTACTATTACATTATATGGTTTGGTAATGGAACCCTAAATGGTATAAATAGTTTGGAATTGTTTAGTGGTCATGGTTATGGTTAATTGAATTCCTTGTGGGGTATAATGGAATCCCTCAAGTAAACATGTTAATGGAACAATTGTAGGGTACATGGGACTCCCCTAAGAAAACTTAATAATTGAACACTTGTGGAGTACACGGGATACCCCCAAGTTAACTTGGTAAATTGGTGCATAGAAATCCCTTTAACCAAAAAGGTTTAGCTAAGGACAATACATGTAGGATATAGTAGGCATGACGATACCACTATTAATAGCCTTGGATAATACTAAATGGAATAATGGATTGGTTCGTTAGAAATTATTTTAATTGGGCAATAATTGAAGGGTGTTATAGCTAGCCGTGAACATGAGAGTTCAATGAACAACACTTGAAACTCATGTTTGCCGATATGAGGGATTGGTTATGGAGATCATATATGATACTATGAGGTACACAAAATTACTTTAAGTACACTTTACATATGTATCATAGAGAGCAAAGGGTACTTGGGAATCTCCTATTCTTATGGTATCTTCTGTTCATGAGGTTACACGTATCCGAGCATGTTCAGGTGGTTACACTAGACCAATATAGCCCATGGGTGGTTTAGGACAGTTAAGCTACAGATACAAAGGTTAATGGATTTAAATTCATGCTAAACCCGGTTCCTTTTCCCGACATGGTTATATATGTATGATTTGTATGCATATGGTTGGTTTACTGGATGACATTATTTTATCCTTATTGGTCTCAACTTTGTTATTGGCATTGGTATTGGTACTGATACCGTTGGACTAAATATCTCACTGTTCCCTACTTTTATATTATGTTATGGAAATTCATTTAGTTATTATAATGGTTTTGGCTTATGGTATCGGCTGATTATCATCTTTGGTTGGATTTGGTACGATTGGGCTTGGGTGGGTCGGTCTCGATCATAGATTATCCCAGAGTTTGGATTAATATAATTACACTCTATCTTGTTCTATGTTCGAAATTCATCCGACTTAGGGTATATGTTGGATGGTTGGGTT
This sequence comes from Capsicum pubescens, assembly GCA_030864215.1. NCBI lineage: Eukaryota > Viridiplantae > Streptophyta > Magnoliopsida > Solanales > Solanaceae > Capsicum > Capsicum pubescens. The sequence continues at coordinate 39,784,424 of CM061542.1, read as the reverse complement.
GGGTATAGGGGTGGTCTCTTGTCCTGGTTGGACTTGAGAGGCCTATGACTACAAAAACCCAGGTTTGGTCATGTCAGAACCCCTACCTCTTATGTAGTAGCCACTAAACCACCACAAGAAACTGCTTAAGCAGTATCTGTGCAGACACCAGTTGTTGCTTAAGTGACACTAGGTCTCTTAAGTCGTGACCGCTTAAGCGGCCTAGTTTCCTCTTAAGTGACACTTGCATACCTTGTAGGGGTATTAAAACCCCATTTAGCTCGATTTACCCAAATTTTCATCAATTCTCTAGAATATTGAACACTAAAAAGTTGAAAAACTTGGGAGAATCATTTCTGGGTGATTTTTGAGATTTGGTGAAGTTAAATTACTTATTTCCTATTCAAATTTGTGGTAAGCTTCCATTAATTTCTTGGTTTGATCCTTCTTCTTTTTCTAAAATTCTTAAAATCTCGGTGGCTTGATTATATCACCATTGGAATTTGGAATTTACCCATTTTTTAGGGTAATTATTCATTGAGCATAAAGGTTGTGTTGGTATCGAAAGTGCAATACCATAAATGGGCTCAACATGTGATTTTTACATAATTTTTTCCCCGAAGCATAATATTACAATATGGGTATCATTTTTCATATTTTGATGAGTAGATTGTGATTAATATAGCGTGGCACCTTGCAGAAGTTTTTCAAAAGGGTAAATCAGTGGTTTAGCAAATTCTTTGAGGTTTTCTTCTATGTCCAGATGGGCTCTATTTACCCTCTTCACATATTGAGCTATTTCATAGTATGATTATGATAAAATGCTAAATATGGGCTGGGATTTAGGTGTTGAATGTATGATTGACAATATTGGTATTAGTTGGACTGTTTAGGCTATCTTGAAATCGAGATTTAGGAATAATTGACTTAGTTTATCATGTTTTAGGTAGAATTTCTATCCTACGATTATTTATGACTTATTTAACATCTATAAGTGGATTTAGATACATTATCCTAGTCTGGGGTGGGATTTCTATTAAAAATGAAATTTGGGGATTAGACATGGGCCCCTCTGGCCTACCTTAGGCCAAGAATTGTGTTAAATTTTGTAGACTAATTTAAGTATGTTGAACCCTTAGTAATGATTTTTTTTGGACTTTTAGAAGATTGAATACTTAATGAGTATGCTATTATGGTAATAGGAGTTGGTGCGAATTTTGGGTAAAATATAATGTTTTATTAGTATTGTTTACTTACGCGGTTTATTGTTAAGTCTTATGGATATGGTTTGTTGGTATTGTTTACGGATATATTCTATTTATATAAGTTCAAATTCAAGTCAAATTATTAATGATGATATGAGTTTCGGTTCAAGTCCAATAATTAATGATGACATTAATACTATGAGTTCCGATTTAAGTATGGCTTATGATTTTATGATGTTGATATGTCAAATGATATTGATACTATTGAGGAAGATATGAGATTCAGTTTGAGTCTGGCATGAGGAGTTGGGAATGATATGATATGATACTAATGGTTTGATTATTATAACTGATATTCAATAGAGTTATGGATCTTTGATTGTTTATTTTACTTTGATTGTCACCTTTGGACTTATGAAGGCCTGCATTGGGTTTTTTTACGTTTCCTCACTCATTGGCTTTTGGGGGCCAATTTAGTGGTTATAGTTGTGTGATTTTTATGTTTCTATTCTAGATTTATTTATTTATTCATGCACAATAGTTTTGGAGCTTATTTCAAGGTTTGCCCTTTTACTTTGACTTAGCTTATTTTTGTTATATTTTATCATAAATATATCATACTTTAGCTTGTTTTCCAATGATTTCTAAATAGTACCTATGGTTTTGGTAATCATACTACACTTCTATACCTTTTTGGTGTAGATTAGAGTACTAGTAAATGCCACTGACGTGACAATCATGCTAAGATTATTTCGGAGATAGGGTGAGCTATCAAAGTCAGATTTGCCCCATTTCCTTCTATATCTATGTCAAGTCTTTAATTTACGAGACTGATTACATTTGCCAATTTCAGTACTTATGTTCCATTTAAAGTAGATCTTGTAACGACACTACTAGGTCGTGGTATGGTTGTTGATGTTTTATCTATATTTCAGACTATATCTATTGTCTTATTATTATTATTATAAACATTAAATTGTTGATTTCAAACTTTTAGGCCATTTTATCACAAAATTAACCAATTGCCTATAGATTTGAGATACGATTTGGCTTACCTACTAGTAGGATAAATTAAGTGGAGTCATTTCTTACAAATCAAGTTGTGACAAAATTGATATCAGGGCCTAGGTTCACTAGTATTGTTAGTACAAGAGAAAGTGTCTAGTAGAGTCTCGCAGATTGGAATGATGAGTTGTTTCTTATCTTAGAGAGGTTATAGGACATTTTTAGGAGTTCTTCACTTCATTCAATCATTTCATACTTAGAGTTTGAGTTGATTTCTAAGGAATTCCTTTGGTTTCACTCTTTCACTGATGCTTAGGACATGTGATAGTGCTACTTGAGAAGAGGATCTCCACGCTAAGCCTAGGGATACTGTCGCTGATTGTTGATGACCTAGAGGTTGTGTAAAACCTAAGGATGTGTCCCCAGATAAGGGCTAGGATTACGGGCCTTTATCTGACCCTATTCATACTCTTGAGCCAAAGATTCTTCCGCCCAACCAATGGTGGACCAGTAACCAGCCCAGGATCCACCAGGGTTTATATCTTATTTAGATCTCAGAGATGCTTTGGTTCAGCTTTTGGGATTGGTTGATGGTGCACCATAGGATATTTCACAATCTTCAAATTAAAGTAGTACAAAGTCAGGGGCACAACCTACAGTTATGATTTTAAGAGTAGTGGTATTTCCTGCACTAATAGTTTCCCCTGTAGATAGTCTCCGAGCCGATAGTTTCTCAACTGGTTGAACCTTTTATGTTTGTTGAGGAGCAGAAGGTGTTGTGTAGGTTCTTGAGATTGACTCCGCCTAGGTTTTCTGGTTAATCCAGCAGGATGCATATAAGTTCTTGATTGATTGTGAGGATAGGATCCATAATTTATAACTAGTTAAGACTCATAGTTTGGATTACACTACTTTTTAGTTGGACTTAGAAGCTTGACATTGGTGGAGAGGTCATCTCGATTCCAGGCTAGTTTGATATTGGCCATTGACATGGACTCATGTAACACCCCGAGTATGTAAGACGCTACACAGTGCTTATGACCCCAAAGGACCACAAGCTATACCATGACTAATATTTACTGTGAGCACTAACTAATAATCATGTAATCAATGCGAAAAATAGGTTGAAATGCCTTAAGGTTCAAAATTTGTAATACTGATAAAGAATATCAACTGAAAGAATAATTTGTAAAACTGATTACTGTCTGAAAGTCTAGTCTAGAAAGCCTCTAACTGAACTGTCTGAGAGTGGAGTTGATGGGACAATCCCCCAACTAACTCCATCTGCTGAAGTACTGAATCTACTGTAATAATGAAATAAACGAATATCCTTGAATGATAAGGAATCACTACTAAATCTAATACTGCTGGATGAATCTAAATCTGTCTATCTACGGTCAGGAACCTGAGCGTTAGAACCTATGATATTAGACATCATAGCTCAAAGAAAGAGTATGAGTCAGTACGTGGAATGTACTGGTATGCTATATGAGGTAAGGCTGAATGCAAGGGTTCATATGCATGAACAATAACTGACTAAGTGATTAGAATAACTAAATATGAGAGTACATGGATAACTAAAATTGCTGTAAATATTGAGTATGCAATACTGTACATATACGTGTATACTGTAACTGCGTTTTTCTAATGCTAAGTACTGAGTTCTGATAAGTGAGTAATTGATATCTGATATTATGATAACTGAATTACTAATATTGATTTACTGTATCTGATAGTCCTGATTCTTTAGAACTGAATAGAGTTTTATACTGAAGACTAAAATTGAAACTGTGCGAGGTAATCATCTAATCGACATGCCCCAAATAAGACAACTGAGTTGGTGTCCAATCTATAACCCCAATTTCAAGGGTGTCAGTGTCGTGCCACGGGTAAAGACAATTAAAGATATACGCTCATCTGGTAGTTACTCTAATGAAAATGGTAGAACCCTCAACTAGCAGGTTAAAAAACCTCATCAACCCTCAATTGGAAGGTTGAAATCTCAACCTTTGCTGGCTACGTAGTTTTGGAATGCAAGGATTGCTTCTAAGGATCACACCCTCTACTGGAAGGTGATCCCCCATCCTTAGGTTCACTAGGTGCTGAATCGTACTCCCAAATGAATATACACTGAACTGTTATACTGAAATGAACTAGACTGAGTTCACTGAGGTTTCCTAAGTTCTGTAATTGACTGGGTTCTACGGAGTTCTATAACTTACTGAGTTCTACTGATTGTAACATGACTGATACTATTCTGCAACTAACACTTGATCTAGATAAACAACTAGATTATCGGGTATTAAATACCCCCAGGACTCAATAGCATGAAAAGTAAAGAATAACATGATCTTGAAAACATAACAATGTGCACTTGTTCATGATTCATTCATACAGACATTTTATCAGACTCTTGTAAGGCATAACCTTATACATAGTTGGGACCATATAATGACATGTCATGATTCCACTATCTACTTCACATAGACACTTAAGCAAACACTTAGGGAGCATGGTTTATTTCACATGATAATGGTCAACACATGTAATCGTGAATACAATACTCAATTTCAAGTTCAAGGGTTTAGCATGAAATTCACATAATTCATCACATAACCTATTTAATTTCATGGAAACTTATAATTAAACATGAATTAGATCCCAACTTCTATCATGAACATGAATACACTAAATTCTAAGCATGGAAATCATAAATTTAAGATCTAGAATATTTAAAAAGGATTCTTGGGTGAAAGGAACCCATGACTGAACACCTAACATACCTTTGAATATAAATCCTTGAAGTTCTTGGATGGATTTACTTATATTAACCTTGATTCTTGAAGCTAGGGTTTTTTATTTGAGAGAGAAAGCTTTGATTTGGGGAAATATTGAATAAAGAATTATTTTAAAACAATTTTAGGGATTAAATACCACATTTGGACGTAGTAAAATCATGGGAAAAGACTAATTTAACCCTGGACTTTCTTATAAATTTTCTTAAAAATTACTCAAACTAGGCCCTTGGCGCGATGCACCATGATCGCGTTGGGCCACTGAAAATTCACAACTAGGAATGTGGTTGGTGGCGCGATGTGGTGGAATCGCGTTGCAATACTGGATGGGAATTTACACCTTGGCGCGATGCGGTGGAATAGCGTTGTCTCACTGGAAATTAACAAATGTTAAATGGGTCTATGGCGCTATGCACCAATATTGTGATGGAATACTAGAATGTGACCATTGCCATTGGCTGACCTCCCTAACACGCGGAAGTGCCAGTTGGCATACTTCTTTGTAAAAATGTCTCTAACGCGTCGCCCGGGTATAGGATTTGGGCAAATTCTATATCATTGGAAAGATAACTGAATTTCCTACATAATGGTTAGCTCTAAACCAAAAAATACTGAGTATTTTAAAGATTTTATATATGATAACTCATGTATGTAGAGCTAAAATGAGCTATAGAAGTATGGGGTATTACAATATCTTCCCCTTGGAAACATTCGTCCTTGAATAAGACTAATTAAGCTGAGGGACTCTGATATAATGAGTTGACTCACTGAACATGCATAACTGATGCATGGAATACATGAATGAAACTATTGATAAGCTGAGTTTTCATACTGGACATGCATATCTGATGCACGAGTGCATGGATGGACTGATTCATGAATGCATGACTGAATTTGGAATGGTAATGGATACCAAGTTTATAATTATATCTGAATATGGAACTGAGTAAATCTAAGAAAGACTATTACCTTAAGATGAATATGGATTGGCGGAGAATAGGTGATGGTACATGGTCTACATATCTGCTTTTGTTTCCCAAATAGCTCCCTCAACAGACTGATTCCGCCAAAGAACTTTTACTAAGGGAACTTATTTGTTTCTCATTATTCGAATATGATGATCGAGGATCTGTACTGAAACCTCTTCAAAAGAGATATCATTTTGAATATGTAAGACCCCGCATAATCTCTCCCTAATTCATCTCCTTAACTCTCTAAAATAATCCAACACTAAGAATAATTTTGACAAATGTTCAACACTTAGTCTTATTTCAAGCCTTCAAACTTTGGGGATTTATTTGAAGACATTACCGACATCCATTTTTAGATTTTCAAGTTGCGTTGCGATAGGGAAAGGTCGTAGTACATCTCAGGTAAGTTTCAGGATTTTTCGGATTGCATAAGGGCGAGTTTGGATATGCAAAACAGTAGCTCTCCGCGATAAGGGGGCGCCTCCCATCTTAGAGCGCCGCTCTAAGAAAGGCGTCGCCCTGGTTAGAACGGGGGACTAAGCGGCGCGCCCCCCTGGCTGGCACCTTGTGCCCAGTTTTTCAGCATTCAACCTCCTTGTTTTAAAGGGAATTTTGGTCATTTTCCCTACCCTATATAAGTCAAAAACATGGGACTTATGCTCATTTACACCAAAATATACTACTTTTCATCAAATTCTCTCAGGAACTAGGGAAAGGGTTTTAATTTGAAGACCCAAATCCAAGAACTTTCACCGTTAATTTTCACGGAATTCTCAATCTAAGTTATGCGTGAGTTGATTTATGGATTTATTTCATACATAAAGCTCAAGAACCCTCTTTTAAAATATGAACCATGCTAATAGGTTGTGAATTGATTTGTTCATGGAATTGATGTTGTATAATCCCTAAGTTAGGCCCTTTTGTGTGCTTTTTATGAATCGATGGTATTATGTGGGTTAGAAACATGTGAAATTTAGTGGTTCTTGATGAGTAGTTTTATAATCACACCTATTCATATGTTATGCATGCAAGGTGTTTGATAAAATGTCTAATAGACTATAAATCATATATTATGGCAAAATTGTTTCCTCAACGACTAATGCGTGCTAGACCCTTATGAAAACAATGACTTATATGATATTGTACGCATTGTGATTGTTGATGGGATATTCATGAAACTAGATTGATGGACTCATGGAATGTTGTAATATGAATTCCCTTCCATGTATAAGATGTTGAGAACCTTATGTAGTATAAGTCCCCTACTTATGGCATCATAAATTGTGGATTTTTACTCCTATGATCAAGTGAGTCATGTTGTGTCAGTTTCCTTCCATCGATTCCTGGGGGTACTTGTACCTGAAAAATATAGTTGTGTGCCTAGATACAGTGTCATTTTTTCATGATAAATTCATTCAAGCCATATTCAGTAGAACTCAGTCAGTCATGTAACTCAGGAAGAATCTCAGTAATCTCATGAACTTAGTCTGTTATCAGAATTTAGTAACATTCCGCCAGTCAACGGAATCTTGTATACTCAGTTTATTTATAGTTCCGTTAATCATGTTCAGTGTCTATTCAGATGGGAGTAGAAATTAGCACCAAGAGAACCAAGGGTTGGGAACTCACCTGTCTGATTAATGTGTGATTCATAGCAGTCATCCTTGTGTTCCAGAACTACGTAGCCAGCGTAGATTGAGACATCTTAACCTTTCAGATTAGGGTTGATGAGGAAACTTGACCTGTCAGATTAGGGTCCCATCATTCTCATTAGAGTAACCTGCCAGATAAGAATCACTCAAAGCTTATCCTTACCAGTGGCATAATATTGACACCCTTTCAATCAGGGCACAAATTGGTCCCCAGCTAGGCTATTATAGCGCACTTTGGGCATGTCGGTTAAATAACTACATCCCACAGTTTCATGTCAGTCTCAGTAAAATAACTCAGATAGTTCTTCAGATTTAAGGACTGTCAGATATAGTCAACTCAGATACAGTATGAAACTCAGATTATTCCATCAGATTCAGGAATATCAGATACAATCACTCATGTTATCAATTATAGAAGTATTCAAATTCAGTTATCATGTTGTCATGATCTCAGTTAATATGTATTCATGCATACATTCTCACGTTCATATCAGCCAACATTATTCATGCACATAAACCCCATGCATCAGCCTATTTCCCATTCATACTCAGTATATTTAAACGTACTGACGCATTTGTGCTATGTTGTTCCTTCTTGTCTTACACCTTAGGTTTAGAGACACGAGTTCTAGATAAGCAGTAGAAGTAGAATTCCAGTATTTAGAGTTGCAATGATTCCTCTTCATTCGAGGATGATATGATGTTTATTTCTTTTGTTACTTCAGTTTAGTTTTTCTAGACAGAGTTAGTTGGAGACATGTTCCTTCAACTCCTTATTCAGACAGTTAGAGGATTTCTAGACTAGCATGTTCAAACTTCAGTTTATTTTAATTTTGTTTTGGTATTGTGATACCACTTTATTCAGACATTCTTATTATTCAGATTATATTCGGTATTGAACCTTATGTCCTTTCAGTACATGTTTCTGCATTATCATATTACATTATATGGTATACAGGTACAGATATCTATCATGGGTTAGCTTATGATCCTTCAGGGTCATGAGCAACATGTGGCATTCCTATTACCAGAATTGGGACATTACAAACTTAGTATCAGAGCCTAAGGTTCAAATAGAGTCCTAGGAATTTTGAAAGCCGCATCTAGTAGAGTCTTGTTCATGGGTGTGTTTCACGCTACATTTATGTACAAGAGGATATAATATGTTTTAGGAAAAGTTTTCCTTCTTTCAGTATTCATGTTGTGCAAGTGAGCATAATCACAAGTTAATCTCTCAGTCTATTCTTTTTCTCTTCCATGTAAAGAACATGCCTCCTAAGAAGAAAACCGAAACTCAGCCAACCCCTCAGCCCAAAGATTCTTAGGAAAAAAAATATTTCTCATGCGGAGTTCAGGGCCACATTCACCACTCTTGCTTAGACAGTTTCTGCATAGAATGAATGGCCAGCAGTCATTCCAGCCAACCCAGTGGCCAATTTAGCTACAGCTAGGATTTGGGACTTCACCCGAATAAACCCTCCTTCCTTCTTTGGTTCCAAGTCAGATGAGGATCCTCATGAGTTCCTTGACCAGGTTCATAAGAAACAATACCCATAGAAAGTCTACTGAGAGCATCATCCAATATATTGGCCTTGCTCGAATAATAAAGAACACTCATGTCGTAATCCTTTAAGAGCTATAACTATCTTATCTAACAGAGGTTAAGATCTTTTTGAGAGAATATGTACTGGAGGATTTTTGGATCAGTTAATACATCCACATGCACCCTATTCAAGTAGTACCTCTAAATCTTCAAGGCAAATAGTACTGTGGTTAACTCAAGATCATACGTCGGATAGTTCTTCTCATTGGGCTTAAGAAGTCAGGAGGCGTAGGTTATGACCTTACTATGCTGCATGAGGACACAAACTAAACCTACTCTAGATGAATCACAGTACACGACTTACCCATTTGAACCATCTGGGAGAGTCAAAACTAGAGCTGAGGTGAGTCGAGTCTTCAACTCCTAAAAACTCTTCTCGCAAGAATCTGACCACTGGAATTTGAATTTTTTCTGAGTCAACATGGACATAGGGGATACAATAGATAAAAATCCCTCAATAAAACATCTGTAATAGCCAGCCAAACCCAAGAAACTCCTGATATCTGATGGAGAGATGGGTCTAGGCCAGTTTATCATTGCTTCGATATTTTTAGGATCAACTCTAATGACATCATCAGAAATAATATGAAAAAGGAATGCTACTTACCTTAGCCAAAATTCGGACTTATTGAATTTAGAGAACAACTGATTGTTTCTGAGAGTCTGCAATACGATTCTGAGATGGTCTTCATGATCATGTTCACTGCAAGAATAGACGAGAATGTCATCTATGATGACTATGACGAACATGTCCAAGTACTTCTTGAACAAATGGTTCATCAAGTCCATGAAAGCTACTAGGTCATTGGTAAGATGAAATGACATGACTACGAATTCAAAGTTACCATACCGAGTTCGGAAAGATGTTTTTGAAATATCACATTCTCTGACTCTGAGTTTATAATAGCCTGATTTAAGGTCTATCTTAGAGAAGTAGCTGGCACCCTGAAGTTAGTCAAACAAGTCATCGATTGTAGGAAGTGGATACTTGTTCTTGACTGTGACCTTATTTAGCTGACGAAAATCAATACACATTCTGAGAGAACCTTCTTTCTTACGCACTAATAGAACTGGCACACCCCACGGGGACATATTGGGTCTGATAAATCCCTTATGTAGGATATCCCTCAATTAATTTTGTAATTCTCTGAGTTCTATTGGTTCAACTCTGTATGACGGAATAGATATCGGTTGAGTATTTGGAAGAAGGTCCATTCCAAAATCGATTTCCCTTTTTGGAGAAACTCCGGGAAGATATTCTGAAAACACATCTGATTATTCATTCACTACTAGAACTAACTCAAGGCTGGGATTTTCTGACTCACATAAAATGATAGACATATCCCTTAGATATCATTCTCATAGCCCTTAGATAGGAAACAAGATGACCGCTAAATGCTAAAGTACTACCCCTCCACTATAGAATGGGTTCATTCGAAAACTGAAACTAGACACTTTTATTTCTGCAGTCGACTGTGGCATAGAAGGAATGAAGCCAATCAATGCCGATAATGACATCAAAATTAGTTATCTCTAATTCGACTAAGTCTGCTGAAGTGACTTTCTGAGATACCATAACCTGACAGTTCCTGTATGCCCACCGGGTTATGATAGATTTACCCACTAGGGTAGAGATTGAGAAAGGATCTACTAGGATTTTGGGGCTGACTCCAAAATCAACGAGTAACAAAAGATAAGGAAGCTCCTGGATCATGAAACCATAAACATAAATATGAAAGATATATAGAATACTAGTGACCATATAAGAAGAACATTCCTGATCTTGTCAGGACTGAAGAGCATAAAGTCTGTTTAGGCGTTGTCCACTGGTAGCATTGGATAAGGCACCCTGCTTATTCGGGCGACCGGACTGAGTTGGAGGATGGTTACGCTGACCTTGAAAACCTGACTAGGCTCAATCTCTAACTCTGTGTCCTAGCTTGCCATATTCAAAACAAAAATCACTGCCAGCCCTACAGACACCATGATGGTTCTTGCCGAAAGTCTTAAAAAGAGGATTTGTTCGGGCAATGCTAACACTACCTTGAGATTTAAAGCCTGGTACCCTATATCTATTACCGTCTCTGAATTTTGGCACTGGAGCACGTGCTGAGGATGGAATTGGAATTGAAGAATTTTGATAAAACTGAGAATGATTCCCTCTTTCTGACATAGGCTGAGAAAAGTTGAAACTACCTGTTCTAGCTCTCTTATTCTACTTCTCTCTCTTTATTCTTCCGCTTTTCTATCTATTGAGCATGGACCATAAGCTTGGATATGTCAAAATCATTAATCAGTATAGCAGTAGTGCACTCTTTTACCACACTATCATTCACTCCAGAAGCAAACTTGCTCATCTTAGATCTGCCACCACATGAAGAGTGTATCTAGCTAATTGAGTAAACTTGAGAGAATACTCTTTCACTTTCATGTTTCCCTTCCTGATTTTGATAAACTCTAACACCTTAGATTCTCTCATCTCTAGGGGAAAGAACCTATCAAGAAAAGCAGTGGAAAACTCCTCTCATTCAATGAACCCTGCATCTACGGCCCTTTCTGCTTTCCACTATTTGAACTATGTGTGAGCCATATCCTGCAACTGGTATGCAGCTAGCTTATCACTCTCACTAGATGACACCCCTATGATATTCATAACCTTCTAAACCTGATCAAGGAATTCCTAAGGGTCCTCATCTGAGTTAGACTCGATAAAGGATGGAGGGTTCATTCAGGTGAAGTGCCAAATCTTGGCTGCAGTAGAATTGGCCACTGGGTTGGCCGGAATTAAAACTAGACATTTATTCTGGGATGAGCCTGAATTAGCTAGAGTAGTGAATGCAACTTTGAATTCTTCATGAGAGACATGTTCACCCTAAGGATTAGGCTGATAGGGATTAGGGGTTGGCTGGTCTCCTATTCCTCTTCCCTGAGTCCTCTTTGGAGGCACGTTCTGTAAATGAAAGAGAAAGAAGAGATTAGACTAAGATTTTAACTGGAGCGCATGCTCACTCACATGACATGAATACTGAAAGAAGGGAAACTATTCCTAAAACATCTTATAACCTCATGCACATAAATGTAGAACGCAATACACCCATACACAAGACTCTACTAGATGCAGCTTTCAGACTTCGTATGATACTATTGAACCTTATTCTCTAATACCAAGTTTGCAATGCCTTGAGTTTGATACCTCGGATGCTACACGGTGTAAACAATCTCGAAGGTTCACTAGCTAACCCATGACTGATACCTGCTTTGAACACTGCATAAGAGTAATATTGTAATAACAATATAACTGCAATAAATCAAAAATTTGGAAAAAATCTATCATAAGGTCCAAAGATGAATAATACTGAGATAAACAATATCTGAACAAGGTATAACAATACCAAAACTGAAAACAATTGTCTGAAATAATCTAGTCTGAAAGCCTCTAAAACTTTCTAAACTTTGGAGTTGATGGGACAAGCCCCCAACTAACTCTAACTGCTAAAATAACTAAGTACTGAACTACTAAAATAGTGAAATAATTATGTTATCCTCAAATGATGAAGACTCACTACTAATCTATTACTGCTAGCTGAATTGAAAACTATCTATGTGCGGTCGAGAACCTAAGCATCCGAACCTATGGTATAAAACACCATAGCATAAGAGAAAGTATGCATCAGTACGTGTGAATGGACTGGAATACAAAGTGAGGTAGGCTGTATGCATGGGTTCATATGCATGAACAATACTAACTTCATAATATGAGTATAACTGAATGAGAGTACATGCATGAATACGTGAACTGTAACTGAGATCATGATAACACTTAATACTGAATCTGAATATTGATAATCATGGGTTTCTGATATCTGATATACTGTTAACTAAGAGACTATGTTTGACAATGCTAATTTTGATGAAACTAGCTGAGTTCCATACAGAGTTGAGTGACTGTATTTGACAGTCCTAGAATCTGTAAAACTATCTGAGTTCTTTACTGAAGACCGAGACTGAAACTGTGGGAGGTAATCATACAACTGACATGCCCCAAATGAGATAGCTGAGTTGGAGTCCAATTTGTAACCCAATTGGAAGGGTGTCAATCTAGCGCCACTGGTAAGGATAAGCTATGAGTGACCCTCATCTGGCAGGTACTCTAAGAAGAATGGTGGGACCCTCATCAGACAGGTTAAGCCACCTCATCAACCCTCAACTTGTAGGTTTGTTATCTCAACCTATGCTGGCTACGTAGGTTTAGAATGCATGGATTACTTTTAAGAATCACTCCCTCTGCTGGAAGGTGAGTTCCCATCCTTGGGTACACTCAGTGTTGAATCCTACTCCCATCTGAATAGACACTGAATTGAATTACTAGCCTAAACTGGACTGAGTTCACTGAGTTTCGTGGACTGATAGAATACTAATGAATTCTATTAACTGACTGAGTACACTAAGATTATTGAGTTTTTCCTGAGTTTTGTACCTGACTGAGTTCTACTGAGTTCTAAAATTAACTGAGAATACTACTGATCATGGAATGACTGAGATTATCTTGAAAACTGACATTGTCTCTAGGCACAAAACTAAATTGTTGGGTATTAAATACCCCCATGACTCGATAGCATATATATTAATAGGACATGACACATCTTGAACACATGACCATAGTCAACAATTTATACTACAATTATTGAGGGATTTCATGAAGCACTTGTTAATCATAATCTTGTACATGAATAGGAATACATTGTAACATAGCATAATTTCACAAATCTAGTCTCATGATCATTCCTTCAAATCATTACAAGGTATAGCATTAGCATGGGAGTCATTTTGAACACGTGAGTATAGAATATATTCATCATTTAGGTCATAATTGAGTCATAATACACAACTTTACTCACTTAGGCCTTTTGACAAACACATAGGATGCATAACTTTAGTCTTTGTCATGAACATTAAACCAATACATCATAATTGCATTAATTAACTCAAATTCATAGAATTCAATCCACATGCTATAGTAATATCATGAAATACATTAAACATCTCAACTTAGAAGCTACATAGAAAGATCAACATTGATTCAATTCAACCCAAAATCATGAAAATCACAATTCAACTTTTAAAAGAAGATTCTTCAACTCCAAGGGTGGACGGGACACTTGGATGAACACTTTACATACCTTGTTTCTTGATTTTTAAAATTTTAATGGCCAAATCTGTGAGATTTGAATCTTGACTTAAAAACCCTAATGTTTTTTATTGAGAGACTATGAGAGAAAGTGAGTGTATTTTGGTGAATGAGGGATAAATTTCGTGTTTATGGCTGAGTAAGAGTGGGCAAAATAACCCAATTGCCATCATAACCCGTATCAAGATAATGTTGAACAGGACTACGCCTCTTATCGTGACCCATACTTGGGTTTATTGGCCATCGTGATGTGACCCATAACTGGGTTGAATAGCCCTCTCAACCCAGGGACATCACGAGAGCTCACTATTTATGGAATCCAAACGTTCCCTTACACGTGTCCGAAAATTCAAAAACTCACCTGGGATGTACTATTGACTTGCCCCATCGTAGATCAACATGAAAATAAAATTTTCGAGCTTGGGAAGGTCATGAAGTAAATCCTCGAAGTTTGAAGGCTTTAAAAGAGACTAAGTTCTAACACTTAGCTAAAATTTTCTAAGTGTTGGATCCTTTATCAAATTTTCTGGGGCTGAATTAGACTTAGGATTTTGCGGGATCTTACTATGTACAATGTAGAGGTGTACCTAAGGTAATATGTGCCTGCATGATTCTCTAAAATTGTTATGTTTTTTTATTTTTCTGAGATAGTACCCTTGAGTTTCTACGTGTGAAGAAGGCTAGCTATAAATTATATGGTGTTCTTAATAGACAGATTAAGGAAATAGAGATAGAATATGTTGAGTCTTTAGGTATAATTTGTGATTCTCAAGGTTTTGGAAAAAAATATAAATCTAAAGGTGTGATATTAACAAACCACAAAGAGAAGTTCGATTTTCTGTTTCGAGAGGTAGGTATGTTTACCAAGAAGAATGTAAGTATATAATGATGATTACTGAAGCTAGAGAAAGTTAATGGTGGTATATATGATAGGAGTGTCCAAGAATTAAGCTATTATTTTCCAAATATAGTGCATCTAGGTGAGTTGAGAATTTATGTGTAGAGCGTTAGAGTAATGAAATTACGGACCAATATTGAGGATAGGAAATAGGCGCACCCGCTTAGAATGTCGACTTTGATCTAAGGGGGATATGATAGGTTGAATAACCAAATCAATTATTGTGAATTATACTTTGATGCATATCAATAATAGTTATGATGAGATAGTAATTTGTTCTTACAGTAGCGTATTCCTTGGATTGTAGTCCTTATGGCACACTATCATTGTCTTGTGTAATAGATCCATGCTCATGACCAAGCATATACTTCATACATAGTCATGTTTATTATAAAATCCAAGTAAAAGAAGTGATATCTTCATTTAGTGATCCTAGTCACCCCTCATGAATTTGTGAATTCCATTCTTATGTTAAGTTACTTATGATATATATGAACCTATGTTTCATAGTATTCTCATTTCCCTGAACTCATATTACTCCCTTAATAACCATTCAAATCACATTACATCATATATATACTCTATTTAGATCTCTTTAATAAATCAATGCCTGTAATACTCTATTCTTCAAGCCACAATCAAGTGTCAAAGTTATGTATAGTATTCTTCCATGCTTTGTATCCTCATGTTCTATCACTTCAGTTACACTCCTTATGTTAAGATAGTGGTGATCCAAATGGATGAACAATCGTTTAGATAGAAGAGAATATATGTTCCTTATTACGGAAAACTATTGTATGTTTGTTTTATATAAAGATATAAATGTGTAGGAAAATTGAGCCAAAGGTTTCTTATATGTCATAGATTGTTGAGAATTTTTGGTGTTCATTTTTGATAAAATTTATGAAATTATTATTGATAGAGGTATTAGAGAATATGGAAAAATTCTCAGATGGTTGGTTGCCTAGAATTTCATATGTGGTTATAATGATAGGCTTGAGTATTATGTTGGTATATAAGTGGATAAATTCATGGTGCACTTGTGGATTCCTTATTAGATCTCACAGTTTGTGTTGAAGGGGTAATAATTACTATCCTTATGATGAGGGATCTAAAAAGACATAGGATATTAAATCCCCTAGTTTAGATCAGTATTATTGTATCACGTGTAGTCTCTTGAGACGCTGAGTTAGTATTGAACATGATATGAGTATGTAGGTCAACTTAGACTTTGCTAAGGGTAGTCACATGTAACCATGATTATATGTTGAATCAAATGAAGTGTAGCATTTAGGAGGAAAATTATAGTTGAGAAGAGTGTTTGAGAAGTGTTGTTATGCTTGAAAATTAACAGTTCCATCGCCTAAGTCATAATAATCCTATTCTTTCTTGTGTTCTATATACCTATATTCCATTTTATATAGTTTTAGATAGAGGATGTCTCATGTAGGAGTCTATACCGTATTTATCATATGAGCCTATTTCAATAGATTAGACTAATTGGACCATGTTATTATAACTTATTTGAATTCAATACTCAGATTATGCCCAATTTTTTATGTTTTCATTGTTATTAGAAATTATGATAAGAAGAGTCTGACAAAACTCATATTTCCTTATTAGTAAGTCTTAAAAATTTTATTGTATTAGCTATTTGTAACGCCCCAAAAATGGGTCTCGAGACGTCACATGGTGCTTAAGGCTACAAGTTGCCCCAAGCTAACCCTTTGAGCCTGCTACTACACATAAAGCTTAATTAGAGATGAATAAAGCAATCACTGGTACTGTCATATCATGATCATATAAAAATATGGAGAAATACTTCTCTGAACAGTCAAAAATATAGAAAGTCTAAAAATACTGGTAAACTAGTCTAACAAAGCCTCCACTACTCAAGAACTAGGGAGCCATTTGGACAGATCCCCAACTGACTCATACTCAACTGAAAAGAAGTAAAACAACTACTAATAAAACGAAATGTCTGAAGATGATAGGTCCTCAAACTATGAGGACTCACCACTGTGGAGATGAAGATAAAGGTACTCGGGATCACTGACGTTACTAGGACTGAGCATCTGAACCTACATTACGAGGAAATGTAGCACACAGACAAGTACAAGGATCAGTACTATGAGAATGTACTAAGTATATGGGGGTGTATGCAATTAAATAATCAGCATCATAAATCTTCATAGGAAACATGCATGCTATTATAGATGACTCACATAGCTTGAGTAAAACTCTTATAAATCATGAATAGAAAACATGTAATACAAATCGCGTGAGTCATTACACTTTATTCTAAATCTACCTTCTTTCTTTGTTGTCAAACTTGTAAACTAGATAAAGTCTTAAAATAACAAATTTAAAATAACAAATTTAAGAACATACACTTTAATGTTATGAACACAAGGAGCTTATTTGAAACTTAAAGATCTTGACACTTGAGAACCTTAGAAATCTTAGAATCATAGCTTTCAAAACTCATATACTTTTATCTTAACTAGAGTAGGGACTACTTTAAGGAAAACTTGGGACTTTAGAACTTATACCTTTAGGATTGGGAGTTTCTTATAACCGACATCAACCATGTGATCCACATGGAGTCTAATGTCTTGACCACATTGGGGAGAGTTGATCTATCCTTGCCATCGGAGTAGAACCTTTACTTTTAGTGATCACTAGCTTAACCCACTTCGGGTAAATCAAATTCTACGGTGGCTCGTAGTTCTGGGGTATGAGACCTTGGAATCAAGCCCAACTTGGTGCTAAGTACTACTCCCATACTAGGCTCAAAACTTTTTGGAAAATCCACTTTAAACAATTCAACAATAAAGAATGGGAGCCAATATTCTTCCATTTAACTTAAATTAAAATGATGTGGACTTCTTTCTTAGCTTGGGATTAAAATCAACCCTTTTCTTGAAATCTTGGTAGGCTAATCATCAATAAACTTTAAAGCTTCAATCATGGGAATTTAAGAACACTTCTTGAAACACTTTGAGTATCAATAAATCATTCTCAAAGAATCACAATTTCTCAACAAGGCTCAATTCATGACAACAATCTTGGAAATTCTTGAAAATATGATATCAATATAGGAATGCGCAATTTATAACATGAATTATCAATTCAATTCAAGCTTAACCAAGATCATCATGTAATTTAAGGCTTGACCAAGTAATAATATTATAACTCCTAAATATAGCAAATTAGACATGAATTCATATTGGAAATACAAAATTCTTTAAGAAAAAATAAAACTTTTGGGTACAAAAATAAAAGAACATTCTTGTTTAAACCCGACATACCTTGAAATTGAAGCTTTGAGTGAAATCCTAACTTCGGATTGTTATTCGTGAAATTAATGGGTGCTTCTTGTAGCCCTCGTAATGGGAATTCCGAATCATGAAGAATTATCGAAAAACTACGGTTGAATCTTGAGTTATTTTGATCTTTAGGTTGAAAGCCTAGGGAATTTTATTGAGCAATTTTGATGAAAGTATCAATAGAATGGTGATTTGGGGGTATGATTTCGTGTTTAAGAGGAAAAGGGAGCGGAAAATACCACATTTATCCTTAATAAGATGGAGAAAAGAAGCTTAAAACTAGGTAAAAAGGCTATGGTCAGGGCAGCACCTTGGCTAGAGCCTTGTCTAGGCTGGATGGGGCCTAGCCCAGATCCTTAGCTAAGATGGGCGGCACCTCCCTATAGTCTTTAGCTACTAGTTTGAAATCCAAACGTGCCCTAAACGGATTTTGAAAATTCTAAAACTCACCCGTGATATAATTTTGACTTGCCCCATCACAACGCAACAAAAAAAATCAAGAAATGGAGGTAGGGAAGGTAAAAAAAGAATTCATCAAAGTTAGAAGGCTGAAAGATAAACTAAGTGTTGAACACTTGCTAAAATTCTAAGTGTTAAGCTTTTTGTAAATCGTTTTGAAAGCTCTAACGACAAGGGAACTTTGTGGGGTCTTACAATATCTCCTCCTTGGGAACATTCATCCTCGAATGTCGCTAGATAGGCTAAGATCACAGAGAGAACTAAGCATACATATCTTAAACATCTTCCTAAACTAACTCTACTTCATTCTAAACTTTCGGATACTTCATAGAATGCATAAACGCATAATAGGAATAGCTATACACCTACAGCTTAGATTAGAAAGGGACTGAATCAAGAAAGAATGGTACCTTCGGCTTGCTCAAAACATGCAGAGAAGAGGTACGAGTACTTGGATTTCATAACTGTTTCTTCTTCCCAACTAGAACCCTCAACTGACTGGTTTCTCCTTAAAAATTTAACCAAGGTAACTTCTATGTTCCTCAGTCTATGGATCTGGAAATCTAAGATTCAATTGGAATCTCATCAAATGACAGACTGGTCTGAATATCAGCACTCTCTGAAGGATCTACTACCATAGAATCACCAATGTGCTTCTTAAGCATGGAGACATGAAAGATAGGATGAACGGTAGACAACTCGGTGGGCAACTCAATCTCATAGGCCACTCTCCCAACACGGCTTGGGATTCTATAGGTACCAACATACCGGGGACTAAGCTTTCCCTTTTAACTAAACCTTCTCACCCCTTTTATGGGAGAAATTTTCATATACACCAAATCATTGACTTCAAACTCAAATTCCCTTCTTATCACATCTGTATATGACTTCTGACAACTCTGGGTTGTCTTCAACCTTTCTTTAATCAAGTTCACCTTTTTCGTTGCCTCGAACACTTCATAAGGTCCAACAAAAGTAGCTTCACCCACTTCAAACCAACCTATCGGTGATGTACACCTCCTACCATACAAAGCCTTAAATGGTGCCATCTGGATGCTAGAGTGATAACTATTGTTATAAGAAAACTCTATCAATGGTAAATGATTATCCCAACTACCTTTAAAATTCAGAGCACACACTCTCAATATATCTTTTAAGGTTTGGATGGTCCTCTCAGCCTGACCATCAGTCTGTGGATGAAAAGCAGAATTCAAATGAACCTGGGTACCAAGACCCTTCTGAAAAGCCTTTCAAAACTACAAAGTGAACTGAGTACCCCTATCTGAGATGATAGACAAGGGAACTTCATAAAAATTAACTAACTCCCAGATATACAATCTAGCATAATCCTTATCTGTATAAAATATATGCACAAGAAGGAAATGCACCGACTTAGTCAGCCTGACTATAACAACCCAGATAGAATCATGATGATAACGCGAAAGAGGTAAACCAGTCACAAAATCAATATTTACCTCTTCCCACTTCCAAGTGGGAATACTAAACTCTTGCATCACACCGCCAGGTCTTTAGTGCTCTACCTTGACCTTTTGACACATTGCACACTTTACCACAAACACAGCTACATCCTTCTTAATAGCACTCCACCAATAGATTTCCCACAAGTCGCGGTACATCTTGGTAGCATCGGGATGAATAGAATATCATGCGCTATGCATTTCATCCATAATTTTATGCCTCAGATCATAAACACAAGGAATACATAATCTACCCTGTAATTTCAACACACCATCTCACCTTTGGGAGAAAATGTCTACCTTTTGGTCCTTAACTGACTCCTTCAGTTTGACTAAACTAGCATCTAAGTCTTGCTTGTTCTTCACTTTCAAAACTAAACAGGATTCGGAACTACTCTGAGCCCACACAATACCTTCAGCCGTATCAAGAAGCCAAAATCCCAGTCTATCCAAACAATACATATCATGAGATAACACTTTCTTACCCTTCTCCACATGAGCAACACTACCCATAGACAACCTACTAAGGGTATCTGCCAATACATTGTCCTTTCCTGGATCATATAACATACTCATATCATAGTTTTTAGCAACTCTAACCACCTCTTCTATCTAAGATAAAAAGTCCTCTAAGTAAACACATATTGCAGGCTTTTGTGATCAGTAAACATGTCCACATGAACACCATACCAATAGTGTCTCCAGATCTTCAAAGGAAACACCGCAGCGGCTGGTTCAAGATCATGGGTTGGGTAATTATTTTCATGAGATTTCAACTGTCTAGAAGCATAGGCTATAACTTTACCATTCTGTATCAGCACACAACCCAAGCTAACTCTAGAGGAATCACAATATGCCATAAAACTATCCATACCATCAGGCAAAGTCAACATAGGGGCTGAAGTGAGTCGAGTCTTCAACTCCTGAAAACTCTTCTCACAGGGATCAAACCAAAGGAACTTAACTTTGTTTTGGGTCAATCAGATCATAGGAGATGTAATTGAAGATAAACCTTCAATAAAACGGCAGTAATAGCCAGCTAGACCCCAGAAACTTCTAATGTCAGATGCAGAAATAGGTCTAGGCTAATTTTTTACAGCTTCTGGCTTTTGGGGATTAACTCTAATGCCTTCAGCAAAAATAACATGACCCTGAAAAGCTATGGGCCTTAGATAAAACTCATACTTGCTGAATTTGGTAAATAACTGATGATCTCTAAGGGTTTGCAGAACAATCCTAAGATGATCTGCATGGTCATTCTCACTACGGGAGTACACAAGGATACCATCTATGAAAACAATAACAAACATATCAAGATACTTATTGAACACCTGATTCATGAGGTCCATGAAGGCTGTTGGAGCATTGGCTAGCACAAAACACATGACTAGAAACTCAAAGTGACCATAACGGGTTCGAAAAGTTGTCTTTGGGATATCACACTCCCTTACTTTAAGCTGGTGATAGCTGGATTGAAGGCCTATCTTTGAGAAGTAACTTCCACCTTATAACTGATCAAACAGGTCATAAATTCTAGGAAGAGAGTGTTTATTCTTTACTGAGACCTTATTTAGATGACGATACTCAATGCACATTCATAATCAACCATCTTTCTTTTGCAGGAATAGGACAGGTACGCCCTAAGGAGAGACACTTGGATTTATAAAACCTATATCTAAAATATATTTGAGTTGATCTTTCAAATCCTTAAGCTCTGTGGGTGCCATATGGTAAGGAGGAATTGAAATAGGTTGTGTGTCGGGAAAAAAATCAATGTTGACTGACTCATTAACAATTAGGAAATTAGGAAATAAAATATTGACTGACTGAATAGCTGGAGCCTCAGACTTAGTATCTTTAACTCGAACTAGGTGATAGATGCAACCTTTGGCTATAAGCTTTTTGGATTTAAGATAGGAGATAAAATAACTCTTGGGAGATACTGAACTCCCGAACCACTCAAAAACTGGTTCATCAGGGAACTTAAACTTGACCACACGGGTACGACAGTCTATAGATGCATAACAAGAGTGAAGTCAATCCATACCCATAATAATATCAAAATCAACCATCTCCAACTCTATCAAATCAACCAGTATAACTCTATGAATAAAAGTAATAGAACACTTTTTATACACTTTCTTAGCAACAACTGACTCCCCTACTGGAGTAGAAACTAGAAAGGCTCGGGAATTTTTTTAGGACTCATTTCAAAGTTTACAGCAATAAGTGGAGGCACATAAGACAAACTTAAACTGGGGTCCAGTAACACATAAACATCAAATTGAAATACACGGAGCATACCAGTAACAACATCGGGAGAATCCTCCCACTTCTATCGGGAAGGTAGGGCATAGAATCTATTCTGGCGATGTCCGCCAGTAGTATTGGAAGATGCGCTCTGTGGATGAGCTAGACGAGTTGCGAGAGCTGGTGCACTGGTAGCCTGTGCATGAGGTTGGGTATCTCTGCTCCCCTTCCTGGCATACGCGCACTCTTTAAGTATGTGACCCATTTTTTCACAACAAAAAAACATCTCTGCTCGACCAAACACTCACCGAGATGATTCCTGCCACACTTAGCATAAGGAGGATAATTAGACCTGTTACTTACACTGTTTTAGGATCTAGACATAGCTAGCCTATTCCCTTGCTCCTACCTGTCTCTGGGTGCGGGAGAACTAGAAGATGAAGGTTCTGGTATGGATGAATGGCTCTGAAACTATGGACAGTTCCCTTAATAGGACTTAGCCTAACTATACTCATGCTTCTCGGATCTAGCCCTCTTGTTTCCCCTTACTCTATATCTTTCCCTTATCTTTTCTACCTCTATCTATTGTGCATGCATTATTAGCCTTGACAGATATATATCCTTATTTAGCATAGCAGTCCTACACTCTTTCAATACCAACCCACATACACCTATCACAAACTTGCTCGTACTAATCCAGTTGTCAGCTATCAAATTAGGAGCATATTTAGCTAACTAGTTAAACTTCAAGCTGTAATCCTTTACAGTCATGGAAACCTTCCTTAAGTTCATAAACTTCTCAATTTTTGCTTCCCTTATCTCTATCAAAAGAACTTTTCCAAGAACCAATCTTGGAATACCTTCCAAGTAATAAAAGCATTATTCTACCCTCTATTATTCTTTGATGCAACATCCCAGTCGTAAGAAATGCCTTTCAACCTATCAGATGCAAGATCAACACTTTCTTCCTCAAAAATATGCATTACTTGGGTGATTTTCCTCACCTTTTCAAGATACAATTATGGGTCTTCACCTGCTTTAGACCCATAGAACTCAGGAGGATTCATCCTCATGAAATCACAAATCATAGCAGTAGTTAAATCACCTACCTGTTGAGGTGAAAATGTGGCTTGGTTGTTGTCCTAAACATTTGCGGTGACTACTTGGGATAGTGCCTGAAAAACTGCCAAAACTCACATAGGACACATTTTTATAAAAGGGACAGGTAGGCTGAGGCTGTTGATTATTGTTTCTATAGGCATTCACTCTTTGAGGAGGCATTTTTTGAAATAAGAGAGAATGAATTAATAGTTGAGAGAGACAACTGTAAGCATGATAGATTCTGAAAGAAAGAAACGAAGTTTTCCTAAAATGTCTTATAGCCTCTTGCTCATAGATGTGAGGCATTACACACCGATGATAAAGACTCTACTTAATGCATCTTATCAGACTATTTAGGACTCCTTAAATCTTAGGCTCTGATACTAAGTTTGTAACACCCTGAAAATAGGTCCTGAAACATCACACGGTTCTTAAGGCTACAAGTATCCCTAAGTTAACTCTTTGAGCCTACTACTACACATAAATCTTTCTTAGAGATGAATAAAGAAATCACTGGTAATGTGATATCATGATCATAGTAAAATATAGAGAAATACTTGTCTGAACAGTGAAAAATACTGAAAGTCTAAACATACTGGTAAACTATTCTGACAAAGCCTCTACTACTCAAGAACTAGAGTGCCATTGGGACAGATCCCTAACTGACTCATACTCAACTGAAAAGTAGTAAAACAAAAACTAATAAAATGAATGTCTGAAGATGAGAGGTCCTCAAACCATAAGGACTCACCACTGTAGACTTGAAGATAAAGGTACTCAGGATCACTGACGCTACTGGAACTGAGCACCTGAACGTACAATATGAGAAAATGTAGTACACAGACGAGTATGTTGATCGTTACTATGAGAATGTACTAAGTATATGGGGGTGTATGAAGTTAAATAATCAACATCATAAATCATTATAGGAAACATGCATGCTATTATAGATGACTCACATAACTTAAGTAAAACTTTTATAAATCATGAATAGAAAACATGTAATACAAATCACGTGATTCATTACACTTAATTCAAAATCTGCATTCTTTCTTTGTTCTCAAACTTTTAAACTAGATAAAGTCTTAAAGCTTTAAGAACATACACTTTAATCTTATGAAAACAAGGAGATTCTTTGAAACTTAAAGATCTTGACACTTGAGAACCTTTGAAATCTTAGAATCATATCTTTCAAAACGCATATACTTTTATCTTAACTGGAGTAGAGACTACTTTAGGGAAAACTTGGTACTTTAGAACTTATACCTTTAGGATTTGGAGTTTTTTCTAACCGGCATAAATCATGTGAGCCACATGTAGTCGAATGTCTTACCCACGTTGGGAAGATCTATTCTATCCTTGATATCATAGAAGAACCTTTACTTTTAGTGATCACTAGATTAACCCACTTGAGGTAAATCAAATCCTACGGTGGCTCGTAGTTCTGGGGAATAAGACCTCGGAATCAAGCTGAACTCGGTGATAAGTACTACACCCATACTAGGATAAGAACTTTTAGGAAAGTCCACCTTAAACAATTCAACAATATGGAATGGGAGCCAATATGCTTCCCTTTAACTTAAATTAAAATGATATGGACTTCTTTCTTAGCTTAGGATTAAAATCAACTCTTTTCTTGAAATCATGGTAGACTCATCATCAATCACTTTAAATCTTCAAAAAAAAAAGGAATTTAAGCACACTTGAAACACTTTAAAAATAATCAATAATTCATTCTCAAAGAATCACAATTTATCAACAAGGCTCAATTCATGACAACAATCTTGGAAATTCTTGAAAATATGATATCAATATAGAAATGTTCAATTTATAACATGAATTATCAATTCAATTCATGGTTAAGCAAGATAATCCTTCAATTCAAGGTTTGAACAAGTTATAATCTTATAAATCCGAAATATAGCAAACTAGACATGAATTCATCTTGGAAATATGAAATTCTTTAAGAAAAACTTGAACTTTTGCGCACAAGAATGAAAGAATGTTCTTGTTCAAAACCCACATACCTTGAAATTTATTCTTTGAGTGAACTCCTATCTTCGGATTGTTATTTGTGAAATTAATGGGTGCTTCTTGTATCCCTCGTAAAAGGAATTCCAAAATTTGATGAATTATCAAAAAACTACGATTGAATCTTGAGACCTTTTGATCTCTGGGTTAAAACCCTAGGGAATGTTCTTGTTCAATTTTGATGAATGTATGAATAGAATGGTGATTTGGGGGGTATGATTTTGCGTTTAGAGGAAAAGGGAGTTGAAAATATCATATTTACCCTTAATGAGATGGAGAAAAGAAACTGAAAACTAGGCAAAAAGCTATGGCCTGGGCAATGCCTTGGCTAGAACCTTGTCTAAGATGGGCGGCGCCTTGTCCAGAGCCTTTGATAAGATTGAACGCACCTCCCTATAGCCTTTAGCTACTGGTTTGAAATCTAAACATTCCCTAAACAGATTTCAAAAATTCTGAAACTCACTTGGAATATACTATTGACTTGCCTAATCGCAACACAACAAAAAAATCAAGAAACGGAGGTTGGGAAGGTCACAAAATAATTCATCAAAGTTTGAAGTCTTAAGTATAAACTAAGTGTGGAACACTTAGCTAAAATTCTAAGTGTTAAGATTCTTGTGACTCATTTTGAAAGCTCTAATGACGAGGGAACTTTGTGGGGTCTTACACTAATACTTCACAATTCTATATGTATGATTGTGTCATGAATCCTTTAGTTGAGTCTAAACTCACATAATGAATCAAATCCTTATAGTCCATCAATCCATTATAGAAATTAGTTTTATCTTAGGGGTTTTATCTTTTAGGATCAAGTATATCCTTCTCTAGAAGACATGATGGCATAGTGCCTTTATTTTTTACTCGTGACAATGATTCAGCGGGAGTAATAGATTTTCTCCTAGCATTGCACTCTTCTAATGTCATGTCTGCATTGTTCAATTGTATTCCTATGTATGTGATATGTTTTGTATGTATCAACTTAGTTAGTACTCTATCAAAAGGTGATTCAAATTCTATAACATGATTAATTTTAGAAATTCAGTTTTATGTTTTTAACTGTATTCTTTTCATCTCAGTATCGGTTATTTGAGGATGAATGATCCCAAGGGGGAGATATTATAACTCCGTACAAACTTTTAGATAAGCTTCTAACTATTCTCCATATGTTTATAGGCCTAAAATGATTTTTTTATCTATAGATACGTGTCATGATCATTTTCCTAGTATTCAAAGAGCTTTCGATGATCACGATTATAGGATACATTTAGAGAAAAGTTGAGTTGATAGTAATAAGTTGAGTTTTATTACTCAATTCTACAAGGGTCAACTTCAACTGAGCTCAAGACCGACCAAATACAAATTTATTTGAGTCCTCTTACAATGCATCCAATTTCGCCTTAATTCGATATCAGAGTGAAAAGTTATGTGTATTTTTGTGAGCGAACAAATATGGGTCCATGATAGTGGCATGACACAGAAGTTTTGCTCCATTTTAAGGCTATGGCATACTACCTATGCACCATTTTAATGTTGTGCCATGCTATTGTTCACGATAACGTGAAATCCTTTTTTTCCTTTAGTTTTTCTAAGACAAACTAGTAGTTTACATCCAAAATGATCCTATAACTTATACTAATATGTTTTTCCTATTCAGTAACACAAATTCATCATTCCCTCTCCTCCGAAACTCTCATGAACACAAAAGAAGGAACTTCTCAAAACATTTTAGCTCAAGGGCTCCAGACTCAATTTAGTTCAAGAAATTGATAAGTCCATGTATGTGGGTGTTCAATGAGGATATCCGTTCATCCTTACGGACAAATTATCATTTTTAATACACGATTTCATTAATTTGGATAAATTAGGTTTTTCACCCAAATATGATTTGAAGTTTTAAATTCATTTCTTTGTGAGTTAGTTACACTCATGGAAATGTTTTGAATTATTATTTGTGAACTCTTATGGTCATGTTAGTGTATTCAAGTTAACCTCAAGTTTATGCATGATTTCCATAGTTTTGTTCAAGTACTATCATTAAGAAATATGTGATGCATCTATTTCTTTGGTTATTATGCATTATTATTGTTTTTTTAGTTATTTATCACAGATTAAAACCTATTACTATATGATTATGAGGTCAATTTTTATCTGATGATCTTAGATCGAATATAAAATTCACATATTTACTTAAGATTTTGAATTAGAAATCGAAGCATGATTGGCTTTTAGACTTATAAACCTATATGTTTAATTTATACAGGATTTCATATATTATTACCACTATTATGGTTTTAGGTGTAGTATTTAGCACCGCGTGAATGTGTCTTCAACACACTCAAATTCCCAAACTGCATGCAATTATAGGTTAAAAATAAAGTTTTCGTTAGTTGAGAGTGCCTCTCTTTAGAGAAAGTCATTGTTAGTTGATAGTGGCTTACTTCTCTTGAGTGAATTCATTCTAGTCAATGTTCTTTAACCTATTAAGGTATTAAACACACTCCGAAAAAGGATTACAAGTTGAAATCCATGTTGCTCGAATAAAGCATGTCGATTGTAAGAATCTCTCACAAAAATATTGATTTTAGAAACTAAGTGTAATGACTCATTTGCTTTACTAGTTATACTTTATGATATTTTAGCTTTCAGTTTTATTCACGAAATAGGTGAGTCTGCATACACTTAGCATGCATGTTTTGTTCCACGATACATACCAGTTTAACTTATTGCGTGCACTTCCATACTCAGTACATTCCATAAGTACTGACCACATATACATTTGTGTGGTTACAATATTTTATGATGTAGGTATTAGTTGTAGCTCACAAAATCATGATAAAGTAGTTTGTAGCTTCCAACCAACATGTGATGAGTTCTCTTTATTTGAGGACTCAAGTCAGTTATAATTTTATTATCTTATTTTGATTCATTTATATTAATTAGGGATGCCTAGAGGTCATTTTCCATCTACCTATAGTTAGTATTTGTATAGGCTTCATAGAGAATTAGTCAAAGTTGATGTACTTAGTTCCTATTTCTATTGTTATAATTGATGTTGTAAACTTGTAACAAAAATGTATTAGAATATATTATCTCATGATTTTTCTTCCACTTAATAAGCTTAGCTCTCATATATGTTTATTCAATGCCTTATGCATTATGACAATATTATGGATTAACTTTGGATCACTCGTGGTTCTAAGTGCAATGTTACATCTAGGGTACTGTCTTGGGGTGTTAAATAGAGGCTATGTTGAGGGCTAGTATGATCAATTTTGGTGGTCATTGGGATCGGTTTCTATATATTATGAGTTTTTATACAATATCTATCAATCCATCATTGATATGGCACCATTCGAGGCCCTTTATGAAAGGAGGTATAGGTCTCCTATTGGGTGGTTTGAGGTTGGTGATGTCAGACCTTTGAGAACTAACTTTGTAAAAGAGGCTTAAGAGATGGTAAGGTTTATTTAGACAAAGTTGTTAGTTTCTCAATTTAGGTATAACGTGTATGTACACTATTAGGTAAGAGGCATAGATTTCAAGGTCTGGGAGTAACTTTGCTCAAGTAGTCTCCCATGAAGAGAGTCACAGGTTCCACAAGAGGGGAAAGCTCAGTCCTCATTATATAGGGAACTTCAAGGTTTTTTAGAAGCTGGGTATAGTAGCATACAGGTTGGATTTTCCACTGGAGTTGTCAGGAGTACATAATATATTTCATGTTTATATGCTTAAGACGTACCACGAGGATAGGGACTACATTATTAAATGGTACTTAGTTCTTTTAGATAAATGCTTGACTTATGATAATGAACCAATCGTGATTCTAGATTGAGATATTCAAAAATTGAGGAAGAAGATAATTTATTTTGTAAAGGTTCAATGAAAGAATCATCTAGTTAAGGAAGCCCCTTTGTAAATCGAGAAGGACATGTGGGACAAGTACCCTAAGTTATTTGAGGATACATGCACTCTCTTCTCGCCAATTTTTAGTCTATTTTTGCATTTGATAATTTAAGGACGAACTATGGTTAAATTAGTATATTTTTTAATAAACATTTATATTTTTATGTGTAAATCTCCCATTAAAAGTCCCATGTTAAAATTCTACACGATTTTGACGTTATAAATTTTAGGCTAGGATGGTTTTGAGCGAAATTAGAGTGTGGTATGGTGTAGGGAAATCTTAGAATGATTTGGGAAAGTGGTTTGGTGTTTTATTTTACTTATAGTAAGGTAAGATTATAAGGAACCTATAGGAATTTGTGAAACCAAATTTGGGTTTGCAGAACACCAAAAATTAATATTAGCGTAAAAAGCATTATATTAAATATCCATGGTTTAAGGTATGATGCAAAACTTATGATTTTAGGGTGATACTGGATATTTTGAACCTTTGATGCTACTATATCATTGACACGTCTCTAAACAGAACGTTTCTATAGTGAAAAAATTTCCATTATAGCCACAGCTAGACTTGGTCAGCACCCACTATAGTAGCAGGTGCCCCTATAGGGGTAAAAGTCAAATTTTTATTATAGTTTTTTCCCAAAATAGTTTTTTTCTAAAATCAATTTTGGAATAAATAAGGGGACATTTTTGGTGAATATCACTAGATTTTCTTGATTTTTTTTCGTAAAGATAAGAAATTCATCCCCATTAACTTGTATCGGGTAATTAAGCCATATAATTGCTAAATTATAGAGATTGTGGTGGGTTTTAGGGTTAATTTTAGTTATTTTGTGGTGCAAGGGAGGAAATTATGTAATAAGTTATTGGTTTTTATTATTAATTGTTAATTTACACTTGTATTTTGTTAATTCACTAATTAGTCCATGTAATTGGTAGTTTTAGGTGAATTATAGTAGGAAAGTCCTAGAACGGGAAGGGGATGATCATAATCTTGACCGTACAAATTGGGTGTGAGTTATTATTTCCAATATGGTACATCATTTCATTATTTATAAGTTTATATGCTTGTTTTAGACCAAGAGCAAGTGGAAATTACATGGAAGGACAAAGATCTAACTTAGAGGAGTTATGCCCGCTTGGTTCAAGGTAGGTGATGATATTCTAGTTTAATCCCATTTGTGCTATATATTCATGTTAAATACTTTGTAGTGTGTCTTTTTAGTGCATGTTTTCTTGGTGTGATCAATGCAATAGATTTTTATGTTATCAAATAATTTTTGACCTACCTTATTTCTAAATGTGGGATGTTTTGGTATTTGGAATGTTCTCATGGTACATTGGTGAAACAATGTTGGTAGACACTTATTTGTAGACACTACTAGAAATTACCTCTATGGTGATGGTTGCCAAACCGTTGCACTAGACAATAAAACCGTTGCCATATCTCTACCATAATGGTTCAGCAAGTGTCCTATATGTGGGCGTTGCGATAAGTCTATGGCAACGATTTATGCGACGGTTGTCTGAAACAGTTTCCATAAGTGAAGCTATGGCGATAGTTACTTTTCGACTTATTGGTACACTTATTCTCATCTATTACAATGGTTACTAACCGTTGCAATAGACTCTATTGCAACAACATCAATCAGTTGCAATAGCATCTATTGCGGCACGTTTGTTATTATGTTGCAATGATTTTTGGGTACCTATTAAAACTAGTTAATTACTTATTGGGACGCCTATTTTCATCTATTACCACAGTTACTAACCATTGCAATAGATTCTATTGCAACGACATTAAACTGTTGCAATATATTTTATTGCAATGATATTAAATCATTGCAATAGCATCTATTGCAACGCTTTTGTTATTATGTTACAATGCTTTTTGAGTACCTATTACAACTATAGAATCACTTGTATTAATATAAATTTTTATTTACATGCATGATAAGTTATAGAACAATATATACATCACAAAATAAAATCATTCATTAATAATCTCATAATCCAAAATATGCAACAAGCTAGTAAATTAAACCCAAAGAAAAAATGTTAATGAAGTCCAAATGATTAGTTAAGTTTTTACATAGTAGCAAGTTTGAGTAGAGATAAATTTCAAGAAATTCAACACAAAAATATTGATATTAGAGCATTTATCAACAACCAAAAAATCTTCTCAAGTGAGGTCAATGTCTTTATCACTTTCTTCATCTCTTTCTTCATTTTGGACACCTATAAAAAGAGAACAAATAATGTAAATTAACACTTAAATGACAATATATTTCTATTTACAACACACCAAAAAACAACATTTCAAGAAAAATTGCACAAGTTCAATATCTGACAATTATGAGCATGCCTAGTGGATATACAAGGAAAACTTTAGCATATATGAGTATTAAGCATATATAATAGTATCTCGAGTGTAGATATCTTCAGATATTACCATTATATTAGGAGACCAGTACAACATAGGATAAGTCATAAGGAAAAATTGGTGTCAAGCGACTGTCTAGGACTTCCACACAGGGAGTAAATGAGTTCAAAAATGAAGTTTTATATAGCATAGGAATTTGGTAAAGATTATTTGTTTCTGTATTGGAGGGGAAGAAAAAATGTTGATTTATGATTAATTACCAAATGAGAGGCTTGATTCATTTATATTTAGTACTACTACTCTCAATCCAATAATTTTCAAATTATATACTATTGTGTCGCACTAAAGTGATGCCTATATTAATACACTAATCTTATTCTAGATATTTTGTTAAAGACCAAACATAATTTTGGCAGTTGATACACAAAACAAGGTACTAGACTGGCCTAAGCGATTTCACATCATCAATAGTATAGCTCAGGGACTTATATATCTGCATCAAGATTCTCAATTGAGAATAATTCACATAGACTTAAAATCTGACAACATTCGGCTAGACAAGGACATGAATCCAAACAGGGGAACTTTCAGTTGGCAGACTTTCTCATACTTTGCAGGCTCAATGGTTTTTATTTCTTTTCTTTGTTAAATGGAAAAGCTACTACTAATTTTTAATGCTAAGAGTACTTTTTAGATGTCTTGTAAGTTGTGTACTGAGAAAACTGTTTTCCTTACCTCTTTGTATTTAGCAACAAGCTCCACTTCAAGTCCCAGGAGCTTGTCAATTTTTTGCATGTTTAGCTTTTAATGTCACTGGTAATCTTCTCTTGGCATTCAGTTTCCATAATCAATCAATGAAAAGGTATCATATTATTTACTACTCTTACACAGATATTGCACAGGGATTTATGATTCGAACAAAGAAATGGGACAAAGATTGTCAAAACACGGGTTCAAGAAACCTAATATCAGAGTATCAGTAATCTCCATCATAGTCTGATAAATTATCTATAACGAAGTTTTTGCATACGTAACTTGATGTCTAACCAAAGAAGGCGAATGCTTGTTGGCGGGTATGATCTTGATATGACTTATATATCAAACCAAATTTTAGCAATGTCATTTCCTACAAAACACATACGAGTAGTGTTTCGCAACTCTTTGTGGCATGTTAAGTCTGTATTGGATATGAGACATACTGGACATTATAAGGTTAGTATACATAATTCAGTTTACTGTTTAACCTACTTTATCTCACTATTGTGCTCAGTGTTATTAAAAGCCATTATTTTGCCACTTAAAGTGATTGTAGAAATGTGAACCAACATGTCATTGGTTCAGAGAAGTCAGCACTCAATATTGCACAAAGTGATCCAAATAAGAAGTGGTTTTGTTCTTTCATCTCACTTTGTGCATTTTGATTAATATCAATGGTACTTTTATGTTCAATGCTGAAATTAGTTATATAAATTTCCATATGCTTCCTATGATAGTAAATTCATAATTTTTGGTTTTTTAGTTCTCCATAACTATGTGCCTCACTTTAATCAAGCTCATGAACCTTATCAGTTTTTCTTCTTTTCATATTTTATAACTCCAATATTTGCTTTCTTACGTCATCTTAATTCTTCTCTAAAGTCTAATCACCCAAGCAAGTGTTATTTTGAATCTAAATAGCTAGCTAAACAATTTCATCAAAGTAAAAATATCAGACCCTAAGATTGACAAGATTATAGCTTGAATTTAGAATACATGTTTACCTTGCACAAGACTCCCTATTTGTGAATATCATATTAATAAAAATGCCTACATTAGTAGTAGGATTTCCAGTTAAGATAATTATGAACTAGCTTTAAACATCTAAGTGTTATGTTATGTAATTAGACTTTTTACTACTTTGTAGGCTCAATGGTTTTTATTCCTTTTCTTTGTTGACCTGATAATACAACATGACTTTACAACAACTACAGCACCATAAAAACTAAAAATTGCACCAGCTAGCAGTGCTATTTATAGCCAGCTATTTATTTAAAGGAAAAGAGACTGATACGATGTTGTCAAAATTAAGAAAGCTAGAATTACCATTGAAGTAAAGGGTAAATGAGAAAAAAAAGCACGAAATGACCATAACACATTTAAACACCTAGGAAGATGCTTTTCTTAAAATATGTGTTTTTCCAAAGAGGAATAATAAGTATGCTAAGTATTCATGATTGACCCAATACAACTAAGACCTGGAATGAAAACTTTCACTATCTAATTATTAGCAGGCACACAATAAAAACAAGAGAAGTTCTACCAACAGATTGTACTACAACAGATAAAGAAATGAAGACTGACCTTGATTGTTACTACGAACATATGGACGGTTTATTGATTTGTTAGCAACCGCTTCTCCTGATGAATGAATATTGAATCCTAGCATATTAGGATCATGTGTTAATCCTAGATTTAGAAGCTGAATTTGTGCAATGATGTTCATTGTAACATCTCGCTCAATGATATCTCTTTGAGTATTGAACTTTTTCTGCATTCTATGTTGTATCCTCTCTTCTAGCTCATCCAATCTCTTCTCCACCAGTTTACAACAATATTTGAAGAGGATCAAAAAGTATTTACTTTCTATTTCAAAAGAGACTTCTTAACCCCGCGTCCAAATAGTATTACTTGACCAAGATGATCAAGCCTCTTAACTATTGTGAAAACATCAGTTGATTAAGTACCATCTTCACTTTCTTGAGTCTCTAATCTCTCCATTTCAACCTACACATCAAATTCAAGAGCAATTAAATTTAGTTGATTCAATATTTAAGAAAAAAATGATCTTGATCAATTTTGAATTCAAAAATTTCATACTATTTTGTTTGTAATCTCTTCATATGTGTCCTTATATACTCAGTCAGGTTTCCTTCTTCTAATAGCCACAAAGAAATTCTTATTTGACAAAGCACCAGAATTTTCCTTCTTATTTCCTAGTTAAATGCAAGTCAACATTAAAATAATATCAAATAAAGTCAACAAGTTCATAGTGACAATATGAGAAAACATCAAACCTCATGGATTAGAGAAAAACTTATTTTGCCTATAGTGTGCGGTTAATTAAAAATTTTCCTATTTTGTTTGTTAGTATGGGATGTATCCTACAAGACAATATAAATGAATATGTTTTTTAAAGAAAGATCGAGACAGTGAAGGTTTAAACACAAAGAATTTGATGTCTTATATGGAAAGAAAGAACGACATAAAAAGGAAGGTCAAGCGCGATGAATTCAATGATAAATGCATGCTAACAATAATATAATAGTTGTACATATTGATATCATACATCATCTTCTTTGTAATTCCAATACTTAAGGATATCCTCAAATACAGGTTCTGAAACAGTGTTAGGCCTTTTTGCCCTTCGAATTTCATCATTGGTGTAGGCATAAAAGTGATTTTTCTTGAGTCTAGACTTATACCCTCTGAACGCAACATCAATTGATCTAATAGACCAATATTTCCCATTGTTGGAAATGTCTTATTTCTCCTATAATTTGGTTGAATTGGGTTAGTGTAAAAATGTAAGACCCCACAAAATCTTGCGTCTAATTCAGCTCTTTAAAGCTTTAAAATAATCCAACACTTAGTCTTATTTCGAGCCTTTGAACTTCGGGGATTTATTTGAAGACCTTCCCAACATCCGTTTTTTTATTTTCAAGTTGCGTTGTGATGGGGCAAGGTTGTAGTACATCCCAGGTGAGATTTGGAATTTTTCGGATAGTGTAAGGGCATGTTTGGGTTTCCAAACCAGTAGCTCAGGGTGATCTTCCCACGTTTCCCAGGGTAGGGAACTTCTCTAAGAAAGGAGTTGCCCTGGATTCCCCACCCCTATAGAAAGTCACCTCCCTGGCTAGGGCGGAGGACTAGAAGGGCGCCGCCTTGGGATCGCCTGGTGCCCCATTTTTCAGCATTCAAATTTCGTGTCTTGGGGGTTATTTTGGTCATTTTTCCTTCATATATATACTCAATAACACGGGATTAATCCTCCATTGAACCAAAATATACTTCTTTTGCTCAAAATTCTCTCAAGAACACAAGTTAGGGTTCTATTGAAGATTCAATTACAAGGATTTTTCTCCGTGAAACCTCTTAAAATCACGAAATAAGGTATGTGTTGTGTTCATCCATGGACTTATTTCGTTCATGAAGTCTAAGAACCTTATTTTAAATTATGAATTACGTTATTATGTTGTGGGTTGATTATGTTTATATGATTGATATTGTATAAACCACAAATTAGGATCTTTACGTGTTTTTATGAATCCTCGATATCATATGAGTTGGAAACATGTAAATTTGGATGTTCATGATGTGAAATTTTGATGATTCCACCTATTCCTAAGTTTTTCATGTAAGGTGTTTGATAAAATTCCTAAGAAGCTATAAACCATGCAATATAGCTAAATTGTGACTAAGTGATGGATTCATGATATGCCCCTATGTTCCAATGACTTACATGTTGATAATGTGTCTTGTAAATTTTGTTGAATGGATCATGAAATAGTCTTATGATATTATTATATGCTTCTTGAAAATCCTACTTATGTACAAGATGTATGATAACCATGTACTTTATGAAATTCCCCAAGTTATCATATTATGGATTGTTGATGTTGATCATGTATTCAAGAAGTGTCATGTTGAGTCATTTTCCTTCCATCAAGTCCTAGGGGTACTTGTACATGAAAAATATAGATGTGTACCTAGATCTGAGTCATGTTTTCACGATATCTTCAGTCAAGCCATGATCCATAGAACTCAGTCAGTCATGTGACTCAGGAAAAATCTCAGAAATCTAATGAACTCAGTCAGTTATCAGAATTCAGTAACATTCCATCAGTCAATGGAATCCAGTTTATTCAGTCCATGTATAGTTCAGTTAATCATGTTCAGTGTCTATTCATATAGGAGTAGTAATTAGCACCGAGTGAACCCAAGGATGGGAACACACACTGCCAGATAAGGGTGCGATTCTTAGCAGTCATCCTTGCATTCTAGAACTATGTATCCAACATAGGTTGAGACATCAACATTGTCAGATTGAGGTTTGATGAGGTGGACCAACTCTATTAGAATGAGGGTTCCACCGTTCTCTTATATGGGGACACTATCAGATAAGGGTTACTCACAGCCTGTCCTTACCAGTGGTGTGGTATTGACACCCTTCCAATCAGGGCACAAATTGGATCCTAGGTCAACTATTATAGTGCACTTGGGGAATGTCAGTCAGATGACTACCTCCCACAGTTTTATTTCAGTCTCAGTAAAAGAACTTAGATAGTTCTTTAGATTTCAGGACTGTCAGATACAGTCAACTCAGATACAGTACAAAACTCAGATAGTTCCATCAGACTCAATACTATTAGATACAGTCACTCATGTTATCATTACTCATGTTATCAGTGTTCAGATTCAGTTATCATGTTATCACGATCTCAGTTACTATGTATTGATGTATGCATTCTGACGTTCATAATATTCAGTCAGTTAGTATTGTTCATGCACATAAACCCCATGCATAATCCTACCTCACATGCATACTCAGTACATTCCATCATACTGACGCATTTGCACTATGGTGTTTTATTCTATACTATAGGTTCAGAAGCATGAGCTCCAGAGCAACATTAGTTTTTTAGTTTCCATAGTCAGAATTAACAATGATTCCTCATCCTTTGAGGACATCATTATTTCTTTATTTTATCATTTATTTCAGTTCAGTTTTTGCTAGATGAAGTTAGTTGGGGGCATGTCCCATTCAACTCCTTATTCAGACAGTTAGAGGCTTTCTAGACTATCATATTTTAGATAGTTTATTTTATTTGTTTTGGGTATTTCATACCCCACCAAATGTTATCTTTTATCAGATTTGAACCTTATGGCCTGACAGTTTTATGTATTCCACATTAATACTCTATATTTTACAGTTTACAGGTACAGATATCAGTCATGGGTTAGCTAGTGGTCCTTCGGGATTGTTAGTACCATGTAGCATTTCGATTACCATAATTGGGGTGTTACAAAAAACTATGAAAAACTTTTAAGTAGAAATCAAAATATTGAGAACTTAAACCCTGAATATAGCCCCACATATCATCGTATGTATTCAAATTTGTCCAACTTACATTAAGAGGATAAAATTACCCATTCCTTGCCAATGTGCCAAGAAAGATAGAAAATTCAGTGACCGTTGCTTTAGTTGGACTAACATAATGGTTCAACTTATTTAGTACTGCCAGTTGATGATCAGTTCATCTATCTACTACTTTCATTTGTGTAGAGCCTCCTTTTCTTTTATTATTATAAGGGCCTACAATAATATCAACGACAAAATTACTGAACTACAATTTTTGGAATAGTATGAACTAATATATATACTCTTGCCTTCTCCATATTGTTTATTTGATTTTAAATTAGGAAGTTGTGACTGATCTTGTTGCACTCGTTCAACTGTGGGTTGTGATGCACGAATGGTTGAGTCAGGCAATTTTTGTCACACTTGCTTCTCTACTGGTGCTGCAAGAGAGGTGGAATCCGTAGACACCTATTGCACTTGTTATGTTACTTGAGATCTAGCTGGCACTTGTTGCACTTGTTCTTGTACTTGATATATAGGTGTAACATTGTTTGAATTCTTCTTCTATTT
The DNA here is from genome assembly GCA_030864215.1 of Capsicum pubescens. Classification (NCBI taxonomy): domain Eukaryota; kingdom Viridiplantae; phylum Streptophyta; class Magnoliopsida; order Solanales; family Solanaceae; genus Capsicum; species Capsicum pubescens. Next base: position 39,745,503 of record CM061542.1, on the reverse strand, counting down.
TTGATTATTTTACTTTGTATTTATGTCGCCTGTATTCCTCTTCTTCTTGTGTTCTAGAATTTGTTTGCTTTGTAGAGCTGCTAGTGATCCAACTAAAAGAATGTTTTTAGATTTCTGATGATTTATCAAACACCCTTATTAATTCATGATTATTCAAGTCTTTGTATGGTCAAGAGAAAAAATGTAATGTCAAGTAGGTGAAAATAACAAAGAAAAATTTAAAACCTTTCATTTCTAGACTAGTAGTCTGGCATGGGCTCCTCAAATATTCAGAAATGTTATCTTTGTTTATTAATTATCTGATTTTCACATTTTTATTTTGCGACATAAATATCTGTTATTCCTGGAAGGGATGATAGGTGCAATTAAAAAGTTCTACTCAAGAACCTGATATGACCGGCAGGATGTTTTGTTGTAGAAGGTGAAAAAAATGGGACCTAGATATAAGTAGAACAATTATAGTAATTATTCCCTTCTATGTTATATATATATATATATATATATATATATGTGTGTGTGTGTGTGTGTGTGTGTGTGTGTGTGTGTATGTGTGTGGTAGTCTACAACAGAAAACTTGTTCTCATTCATCAGTGATGTCTTTGGTGAGCTGAAGCAATGCATTGACAAAAGATATGCTCTAGTATTTGATTTATTATTGCCGTTATATTGTTAATGGGAGAAATATGTAGTTTATGTGTATTTACTCTAACGAACTAAGTATCAGCAATTAGCAGAGAAGAACTAATAATACCTAGAAGCCGATGCAATATTACCTACCTTGCACTTGCTTTAAATTATGCTGGTAACATTTTTTGCACTCTACTGAAGTTTACTAACTGAATTACTCAAGAGAAGATGCATGAAAGCCACTCACCTAGTTTGTGCTAATGGATAGCTCGTCATCTACATTTTAAGGATTCTTTTCTTGTTTACTGAGAACATTCCAGTCATAAACCAAAGGCACAGGAAAATTGTAATGCCCCGTATTTTGCAAGCTTAATTTAGCTCTAAGTACGTGAGTAATCCTATATATAATATTTTTATAATAGTCAATATTTTTCAGTTTATAGCTTACCAATGCGTAGGAAATTCAGTTAGCTTTCCAATGATATAAAATTTACCCAAATCCGATTCTTGGGTGAAGAGCTATAGAATATTTCATAAAACAGTGTGCCAAATTTGCAATAAGCGCGTCACGAAGCATGACCAAATGACAGTTGTCAAATCCAGTAGGTCTTTGTGATACTGGCGTGTCGTGCCAAGGGTCATTTTCACAATTATCCTTTTTCCAGTGAAGCTACGCAATGTCGTCGCGTCGCAGTAAACTTTCAGGTCTCACCCACTATGGCAACGCGATTCCACCGCATCACGCCACCGGCCACATTCACAATTGTCAATTTCTATTGACACGGCGTGATAGCACCACGTCACGTTGGGTGCCAAAATCGAGAATTTACAGTAAATTTTGGGGTTTACTTTCCAAGAGCTTTTAGGTCCTTTTCCCTCATTCCAGTCAGCGTAAAACACAAAATTTAACCCTAAAGGAGAACTAATTGCTCTTTATTTCATTATTTTCTCAAGATCAAAAAGCATTCTCTCACTAATAGAAAATTCTATCTTCAAGAATCAAGGACAATCTCAAGAAATCCATCCAAGAATCTACAAGAATTAAAACACCCAGGTATGTTAGGTGTTCATCTATTCACGAATCCATTTTTAAAACAACAAGATTGTTCATTCATGATTTATATGTTTGAAATTGGATTGTATTTATATTCATGACATTAATTGAGTATAAATCCATGATTAACTGTGGTTACCATGAAATTGAAATAGCACGTATGTTGAATTGTGTAATTCCCATGTTATAACCCATGAATTTGCTAGTTTGGGCATTGTAGTTGTAATGTTTATATGTTATTCATGATTATGTTAATTTAGTTGTTCTCAACACGTGTTTGATTGAATGATTGTGTGACTTAAATGATTAAATCATGATATGTTAGCATATGTACAGGCTTATACCCTACAAGTGTTTGATAAAATGTCTCTATGAATGAATGATAGACAATTGTATATTGTTATGACTTTCAAGATAATGTTATGCTTTATTTTTCATGCTATCGAGTCCTGAGGGTATTTAATACCTAAATATCTAGTTGTTTACCTAGAGCTACTGTCAGTTAAAGAATAGTCTCAATCATGTCACGATCAGTAGAACTCATTCAGTTACAAACTTAAGTAAAATGTAGTATCAATCTAGTTCAGCTTAGTTCAATATATCAATCAATGTATTGTAGTTCGGAGTAGGATTAAGAACCGAGTGATCCTATGGATGGGGACTCACCTACTAGTAGAGGGTGTGATCCTTAGAAGCATTTCTTGTATTCCAGAACTACGTAGCCAGCGTAGGTTGAGAAATCAACCTATAAGTTGAGGGTTGATGAGTTGTTTTAACCTGCCTGTTGAGGGTTCCACAATTCTCATTAGAGTACCTACCATATGAGGTTAACTCTTTAGTGCCTTTACCCATGGCGCGATACTAACACCCTTCCAACTGGGGTTACAGGTTGGACCCTAATTATCTTATTTGGGTCATGTCTGTTAGATGATTACTTACCATAGTCTCAGTTTTAGTCTTCAGTATAAAACTCAGTTCAGTTCTATAGAATTAGGACTGTCAGATATAGCCAATCAATATCAATAACTTAGTTATCAGTAATCTCAGATTATCAGTTACTCAGTATTAGAACTCGGTACTTAGCTTCAGAAAAGCTTAGTTACAGTATACACATATATGCATAGTATTTCATACTCAGTATTCAATGCAGTTTCAGATATCTATTTATAGTAGTTTCAGTTACTCTATATCATTCAGTCAGTTATTGTTCATACATATGAACCCTCACATTCAGACTTACCTTATCTAGCATACCAATATATTCCATATACAGACGCACACTTTTTCTTTTGCTATGATGTCTCATAGCATAGGTTCGGATGCTCAGGTTCCTGACTTCACATAGACAGATTTAGATTCAGCTAATAGTATCAGATTTAGTAGTGAGTCCTCATTTATGGAGGATAAGATTTTATTTTAGTATTATCAGTAGCTTAGTATTTCAGTAGTCAGAGTTAGTTGGAGGCTTGTCCCATCGACTCCATTTTCATACATTTCAGTTAGAGGCTTTTTAGACTAGACTTTCAGACAGTGTTTAGTTTTACCAAGTATTATTATTACAGTTGATATTCTTTATTAGTATTTTAGGTTTTGAACCTTCTAGCATTTCAGCCTACTTTTTGCATTTATTACAATATTACTATTTAGTGCTCATATTAGATATCTATCATGGGTTAGCTTGTGGTCCTTTGGGGTCATATGCACCGTGTAGCATCTGGGTACAGACTTGGGGTATTATAAACTTTGTATCAGAGCCTAAGGTTTAATAGAGTCCTAGCAAGACTTAAAGCCATATCAAGTAGAGTCTTGTGCATGGGTGTGTAGTGCGCCACACTTATGGGCAGGAGGCGATGAGATGTTTTTGAAAAAATTTCCCTTCTTTCAGTATTCATGTCATGCGAGTAAGCATGAGCTTAAGTTAAACTCTCAGTCTAATTCATTTATTTCTTTCTTTATGGAACATGCCTCCCAAAAAGACTAACAAAAAAAAATAGGGAATCAGTCAGCACCTAATCCCATTCAAGAAGATCTCCTAGACGATCACGTCTCTTATGTAGAATTCAGAGTTGCATTCACTACTCTAGCCAATTTAGTAGCAACTTAGAATGAATGACCAACTGTTGTTCAGTCTAACCCAGTAGCCAATACTGTAGTAGATAGTATTCGGGTCTTCACCCAAATAAATCCTCCCCTATTCTTAGGATATATGTCAGAAAAGGATCCACAAGAGTTCCTCAATCAGGTTTAGAAAGTTACAGATATCATGGGAGTGACTTCCAATGAGAGTGATGAATTAGTCGCTTATCAGCTACAAGATGTAGCTCATACATGGTTCAAGCAGTTGAAGGTAGACAGGGGTACATATGCAAAGCCCATAGAGTGGGAGGAGTTTGCTACGACCTTCCTGGATAGGTTCTTTCCCTTATAGCTGAGAGAAGCCAAGGTGTTAGAGTCTATAAATCTCAGGTAAGGTAACATGAGTATCAATGAGTATTCCATCAATTTTACTAAGTTAGCCAGGTATGCTCCCCATAAAGTAGCAGACAGTAGGCCCAGAATGAGCAAGTTTATATTTGAGGTGTCAGATAGTAGGGTTAAGGAGTGTAGAACTATGATGTTGATTAAGGGAATGGACATATCCAGAATCATGGTCCATGGTTAGATGATAGAAGAGGATAAGAATAAGGAGAGAGAGGCAGAACAAAAGACCTAGAAAAGGTAACTTCAATTTCAATCAGCCTAAGTCAAAAGCCGGTAATCGTTCGTAGTTATATCCAAAATCTCTGATTCCAGCTCCATCCTTATCCAGTGCTCCAGTCCCTAAGTTCATAAATAGTAACAAAGATAGGGCGCCAGGATCTAAATCTCATAGTAGTGTCAGCAGTGTACGAACAAATCCTCTTTGTCATATATCTGGCAGAAATTATTAGGGTGTCTACAGAGCTGACAGTGATGTTTGTTTTGGGTATGGCAAGCCAGGACACAGAGTCAGAGATTGTCCTTAGTTAGGTTCTAAGGGTTAGTATAACCGCCCCCCTGCTCAGTCTAGTCGTTTGAATTAGCAGGGTGTTGTTTCCAGTGCTACTAGTGGGCAATTCCCAAATAGGATTTATGCACTTTAGTCCACACAAGATCAGGAAAATTCTCCTGATATGGTCACTAGTATGTTACAGGTCTTCTATTTACAAGTTTATGCCTTGTTATATCCAGGAGCTTCTCTATCTTTTATAACCCTTACATAGCAGTCAACTTCAAAGTCAAATAAGAAATCTTAATAGAACCATTCTTAGTCTCCACCCCAGTGGTTCAGTCTATCATAGACCGATGGGTATATAAGAACTGTCCTGTTATGATATCTCAAAAAGTCACCTTAGTAGATCTAGTAAAATTAGAGATGACAGATTTTTATGTCATTCTCGGCATAGATTGGATCCATTCATACTATGCCTCAGCTGATTGAAGAAACAAAATAGTTTATTTTCAGTTTCCAAATGAACCAGTCCTTGAATGGGGGGTACTACTACAACGCTTAAGGGTCAGTTGATTCCATATCTTAGAGCGAGAAAAATGGTATCCAAGGGATGTGTCTATCATATTTTGCTAGTCAAAGGCTCTAGTTTAGAAACTCCTAGTCTTGAGTCAGTTCTAGTAGTAAATGACTTGTCAGATGTGTTTCCCAAAAATCTTTCGGTATTTCATCCCGTTTGGGAAATTAACTTCAGAATCGGCCTTCTTCCAGACACTCAGCCTATATCTATTCCGCCATACAAAATAGCACTAGTTGAACTCAGATAGTTAAAAGAGTAGTTGAAGGATCTCCTAGGTAAGGGATTCATCAAACCTACTATTTTCTCGTGGGGCGCACCAGTTTTATTCGTGCGTATGAAAGATGGTTCTCTCAGAATGTGTATACACTACATCAGTCGAATGTAGTCACAGTTAAGATAAATGCCCACTTTCTAGAATTGATGACTTGCTAGACCAACTTCAGGATGCCAGTTACATTTCTAAGCTAGACCTCAGATCAGTCTATCATCAGCTCAGAGTTAGGGAATATGACAATCTAAAAACAGCTTTTCAAACCTGGAATAGTCCCTTTGAGTTTCTAGTCATGTCATTTAGACTTACTAATGCCCCAGCAACCTTCATGGACTTAATGAATTGAGTGTTCAAGCACTACTTGGATATGTTCGTTATAGTCTTCATTGATGAAATTCTTGTCTATTCTTGTATCAAGAATGATCACGCAGATCATTACAAAATTGTACTTAAGACTCTCAAAGCCCATCAGTTATTCGCCAAATTCAGTAAGTGTGAATTTTTGCTAAGTTATGTACAATTCCTTTTTCATATTATTTCTGGTGATTGCATTAGAGTTGATTACAAAAGACTAAAGGGGTGAGAAAATGGCCTAGACCTATTTCTCTATCAGATATCAAGAGTTTCTTAGGTTTAGCTGGATATTATCATTTGTTTGTTGAAGGGTTTTAATATATTGCATCTGCCATGTCCAGATTGACTCAGAAGAAAGTCAAGTTTCAGTGCTTAGATTCCTGCGAGAAGAGTTTTCAAGAGTTGAACACTAGAATCACCTCAGCCCCAGTTTTGACTCTACCAGATGGTTCAAATAGGTTTGTTATGTACTGTGATGCACTTAGAGTAGGTTTAGGTTTTGTCCTTATGAAGAGAGGTAATGTCATAGCCTATGCCTCTAGACATCTTAAGCCCTATGGGAAGAATTACCCGACCTATAATCTTGAATTAGCGGCTGTAGTATTTGCCTTAAAGATTTGGTGAAACTATTTATATAGGGTGCATGTAGATATGTTCACAGATCATAAGATCTTGAAGTGTGTGTTCCCTTAGAATTATTTGAATTTGCATCACAGAAGGTGGTTAGAGTTATTGAAAGATTATGACATGAGTGTTCTGTATCATTCGGAGAAGGATAATGTAGTGGCTAATGCTCTCAGTAGGTTGTCTATGGGTAGTGTTGCTCACATTAAGAATTATAAGAAGAAATTATCTCAGGAAGTTAATCAGCTTGCCCGAAAAGGTGTTCGCTTAGTCCATTCAGTAGAGGGTAGTGTGTGGGTTCAGAACAGTTCAGAATAATCTCTAGTTTCTGAGGTGAAGGAAATACAGGATAGAGATCCCATCCTAGTTAAGTTGAAGGAGTCAGTCAGATATCAGAAAGTAAAGGTTTTCTCCAAAGGGGCAGATGGTTGTTTGTGTTTCTAGGGTCGGCTATGTGTTCCAGGTGTAGAAAACTTGAGGCAACGAATTCTTGCATAAGCGCAATTTGCAAAAGATATATTGGTGGAGTGGGATAAAAAGGGATATAGAAAAGTTTGTAGCCAAGTGATCTACATGTCAGCAGGTTAAGATTGAGAATCAAAAGACTAGTGAGTCCATAAAGGAGTTTAGTATTCCCACATAGATATGGGAAGAAGTAAACATGGACTTTGTGAAGGGTTTGCCTCATATTCATTATCAGCATGATTGTATTTGAGTTATCATAGACATGATGAACAAATCATCTTATTTCTTTCCAAATCATACCTCCTATTTAGCTGAGGACTACGCCAAATTCTATATCAGAGAGTTGGTCAGTTACATGGAGTCCTAGTGTCTATCATATCAGATAGAGGTACCTAGTTTACCTCTCATTTATGGAAGGCATTCAAAAAGGGTATTGGTACCCAAGTTCACCTTAGTACAGCCTTCCACCTTTAGACCGATGGTCAATAAGAAAGGACCATTCAAACTCTAGAAGATATGCTGAGAGCATGCGTTGTAGATTTTAAGGGTAGTTTGTATGGCAACTTGCCTTTGATTAAGTTTTCATATAATAACAACTATCATTCCAGTATTCAGATGGCTTCGTTTGAGGCTCTCCATTGTAGGAGATGTAGATCTCTGATTGGTTGGTTTGATGTAGGTGAGGCTGTAGTAGTAGGGCGTGATTTCATGACTAGTGCCTTGGAGAAGATTCAGTTGATAAGAGAAAGAATTAAGTTATCCCAAAGACGAAATAAATCATATGCAGATGTGAGGGGAAAAGATTTCGAGTTTTAGGTTGGTGATTTTATGTTCTTGAAAATCTCTCCCATGAAAAGAGTGAAGAAGTTCAGCAAGAAGGGAAAGCTCAGTCCCCGATATGTCGGCCCTTACAAAATTCTCAATCATTTTGAAAAGGTAGCTTACGAGCTTGAGTTGCCTTCACATCTAACTTTGGTATACCCAGTATTCCACGTCTCCTTACTAAAGAAATGTATTGGTGACCCTGCAACCATAGTTCCTTTGGAGGACGTAAATGTTCAGAATGATCTCTCTTTCGAAGATGTTCCTATCCAGATACTTGATCGTCAGATTCACAGACTGAGGAACAAAGAAGTTCCCTTAGTCAAAGTTCTTTGGTGGAATCAGTTCATTGAGAGATCTACTTGGGAAACATAAGTAGATATACGGACCAAGTATCCTAAGCTCTTCTCAGCAAATTTAGATTCAGCTTAAAATAATAGTCCTCCATAGATTTACTCAGTTCCATTCTTAGTTACAGTTATAAAATTGTTATTCTTTATTGTTGCATATTCAATCACACATTCATGAATTTGTTCAGTCATGTACTCATACATCATATATATAAGTTCAATATGATAATCAGCCTATCAGTAGCTTCAGTCATGTATTCCATGCATCAGATATGCATGTTCAGTGTGTAAGCTCAGTCTATCAGTGTTTCCCAGCTTAATCAGTCTCATTCGAGGACAAAGTATCCCAAGGGAGAGATATTGTAATACCCTGTATTTCTTAAGCTTAATTTAGGTATAAGTACATGAGTAATTCTATTTATAAATTTTTATAATACTCAATATTTTTTAGTTAAGAGCTTACCAATGCATAGGAAATTCAGTCATATTTCCAACAATATAAAATTTGCCCAAATCCGATACTTGGGTGAAGAGTTATAGCATATTTCATAAAACAGTGTGCCAAATTGGAAATCAACGAGTTACAGAGTATGACCAAATGGAAGTTATAAAATCTAGTGAGCCTCTGTGATCCTGGCTCATTGCGCCAAGGCTCATTTTCATAATTGACTTTTTTCTAGTGAAGCTATCCGATGTTGCCACATTGCGGTTAACTTCAATTTCTCATCTAGTAAGGCAACGCGATTCCACCACATCGTGCGACCAGCCACATTCACAATTGTCAATTTCCAGTGACACGGTACAATAGCATCACATCACGCCAGGTGTCAAAATTGGAAAATTTTAGTTATTCTGAGTTTTAATTTCCAATGGATTTTAAGTCCTTTTTTCCTTATTCCAGTCATCTTGAAAAACGAAATTTAACCCTAAAGGAGCACTTAATTCCTCGTTATTTCATTATTTTATCAAGATCAAAAATCTTTCTCTCCCTAATAGAAATCCCTAGCTTCAAGAATCAAGGTCAATCTCAAGAAATCCATCCAAGAATCTTCAAGAATTAAAACACCTAGGTATTTTAGGTGTTCATCTAAGGATTCCTTTAACCCATAGAGAACACAAATCCATTTTTAAAACCACAAGATTGTTGATTCATGATTTACATGTTTGAAATTGAATTGTATTCATGTTCATGACATTAATTGAATTTTAATCCATTATTAATCATGGTTCCATGAAATTAAAATACCATGTATGTTGAATTGTGTAATTCCCATGTTATAACCTATGAATGTGCAAGTTTGGGCATTGTAGTTGCAATGTTTATATGTTATTCATGATTATGTGCATTTAGTTATGCTCAACAAGTGTTTGATTGAATGACAATATGACATAAATGGTGAAATCATGATATGTTAGTATATGTACAGGCTTATGCCCTACAAGTGTTTGATAAAATGTCTCTGTGAATGAATTATAGACAAGTGTACATTGTTATGTCTTTCAAGATCATGTTATGCTTTACTTTTCATGCTATGAAAACCTGGGGGAATTTAATACTCAAAAATCTAGTTGTTTACCTAGAGCTATAGTCAGTTATAGAATAGTTTTAGTCATCCCACAATGTATAGAACCCGGTCAGTTACAAACTTCAGTAAAACTCAGTATAAGTCTAGTTCAGGTCAGTTCCATATATCAGTCAGTTAGGAGTAGGATTCAGCACCAAGTGAACCCAAGGATGGGGACTCACCTGGTAGTACAGGGTGTGATCCTTATAAGTGGTCCTTGCATTCCAAAACTACATAGCCAGCATGGGTTGAGACATCAACCAGCTAGTTTAGGGTTGATGAGGTGTTTTAACCTGCTAGTTGTGGGTTCCACCATTCTTATTAGAATGTCTTCCAGATGAGGGTAACTCTTCAGTGTCTTTACCCATGGCATGGTACTGACACCCATCCAACGGGGGTTACAGGTTGAACCCCAGTTATCTTATTTGGTTCATGTTGATTAGACTATTACTTCCCACAGTCTCAGTTTTAGTCTTCAGTATAGAACTCAGTTCTACTCTACGAAATCAGGATTGTCAGATATAGTCAATCAATATCAGTAACTTAATTATCAGTAATCTCAGATTATCAATTACTCAGTATCAGAACTCAGTACTTAGCTTCAGAAAAGCTCTATTAGAGTATACAGGTATATGCAAAGTATTACATACTTAGTATTCACAGTAGTTTCAGATATCATTTTACGGTAGTTTCAGTTACTCTATATCATTCAGTCAGTTATTGTTCATGCATATGAATCCTCGCTTTCAGCCTTACCTCATCTAGCAGACCAGTACATTCCACGTACTGGTGTATACTTTTCCTTTCGCTATGTTGTCTCATATCATGGGTTCGAACGCTTAGATTCCTGACCACGCATAGATAGATTAATATTTAGCCAGCAGTATTAGATTTAGTAGTGAGTCCTCATTTATCGAGGATATACTTTTATTTCAGTATTATCAGTAGCTCAGTATTTTAGTATTTGGAGTTACTTGCGGGTTTGTCCCATCAACTCCACTTTCAGACAGTTAGTTAGAGGCTTTTAAGACTAGACTTTTAGACAGTATTCAGTTTTGCAGATTATTATTATTACAGTTGATAGTTTTTATCAGTATTTCATATTTTGAACCTTATGGCATTTCAGCCTACTTTCCACATTTATTATAGAATTACTATTTAGTGCCCACAGCAGATATTAGTCATGGGTTAGCTTGTAGTCCTTTGGGGTCGTAAGCAACATGTAGCGTTCGGGGTATAGACTCAGGGCGATACAAAAATGGGTTGCCAATTCACATTCAATATGGTGTAGTAGTTTATCATGTAGTAGCATACTAACTATTCTACAATGCTCAATCCACTGATAACTCAATTCATGTAACACTAGATGTTTGAGTTTTCTATTTTATTTTTTTACTTATGCCATCAAATACAGATTAAATTTTATAAAGGCATAAAAGTAGGATCAATTAGATTCAGATCAAAGGAGATAGACTCCAGATGGTAGTTTAATAGATAGTCCTAAAGACTATTTAACACCTCACAAGTCACTGCACAATTGTGTTTCAATAGATTTCTTATATATAGTCTGGTACTTTAATGATACTAGATTATGTTTCCAACGGAGGAAGAGGAAATAGAGGAAATGAATGAGATTGGAAGGATCATGTGTTTTGATCAAACGTAAAAGAGGTGCATTTAATCTGCATAGCATATCTAAAATCCATTCCCATGAATAAGGAGGTAATAGCTTAACAAAACCCAAATCCCTAGCCTAGAAATTTAATAATGTGTATAAATAAGATCCATAATTTACTGGAAGGAGACAAACACCACTATTATTGATTTAAATTTGTCAAACACAACCATATCGTGGAAATACACTAGATATGTTATCAAACCATATCTTGATTTACTGGTTATTTAAGAGATTATTGATACATGATGGGTACATAAGAATCATAACATGTGTTAGTAATCATGGCATTGAAAATTTTAACATCAAAAAGCATGATGAGATGAGCTTAAATGAAGCAAGATAATGAAGATTCATAAAATCTCCCAAACTATCTTGAAGTGAGGCATTATAGTGGTTGTTAATTTGAAGTCAGTAAGCATGACATAAAGAAATCACTAGTCAATTCTGTCTTATTTTATCCCATAGCTTTTGTATTACGCAGTACAGCTAGGCCCACAGGAAAAATATATGACACAATAGTCTGTGTTATAGAAACAAACCTATTTGATTATGTTAGATCGCCGATCAGATAACTGTGTGCTCAAAGGGCTAACATTTTTCTTTAGAAGCCTATAAAAAAGGATAATAAGCTATCTCAAAATGCCTGAAATCGGGATTGCATAACCTAAAAAGTTTTTATTTAAATACATTATTCGCAATAGAGATCAAAAAAAATTATCAGACCCTAGAGGTATTTCATAATGCTCCAAAACTCCCCAAATCCATATTATCAATAAAGATAAAACAAACTTATCACACCCCTAATATACCTGAAATGGATATCTTGAAAAAATGACTACCAGCTTAGAAGAAACTCCTAGTGTTGCATAGTAAACTAAATCCTTTGAAAGAAATGAAAGAGGAAATACTGAGACGTAATGTTCTCTCTATATTGAGAATTAACTTGATCAATTTTCTAAACAAGCATGGATATAAAATATGTACGAAAAGAAAATTTCACACTCACAAAAAAATGAAAATAATGATGAGCGTATATTTAAAAGAACTTTATTTTCTAATCATCTCCCTCCATCCTATCCCAATCATTATCTTCAAACTTATCCTCTTCTTCTGATGTTTCCACAACTATATCGTCTGAATGTTCTTTAGTAGATGGAATATCAACAACAACAACGGCTCCATCTTCTGTTGCCCATCTAAAGTCACCCTTATCTAATCTAGTTGAGGGACTAATGTCATCATTAGGCTCCCTCCAAAATATTTGTCCCATATTAGGGAAATTCTCTTTCTCTAGATCATACAAATCAACAGGGACATTATTCCTTGCATAGTAAACATATTTCTCAATTGGATCCGCAATATAAAAAAACATGATAAACATGTGATGCCAACACAAAAGTATCATCTTGAATGCATAACTTGTTAAATTATACCCTAGTTAAACCATACTCATCTATTTTATTCTGATGCCCATCACATCTAAACAATACAACACTAAAATAACCATAGTAAACAATCTCAACAATATCTCGAATGACTCCATAATAAACCATGTATCCATCTATGGGATTTTGGTCCCTAGCACTAGTAAAACTCTCAGTTGTTTCTAATAAAGTCACTCCACTATTTTGAGTCTTGCGTGGGGAATCTCGATCTTTTGTATGAAATCGATATCCATTGATGAAATATGCGCTATATCTCTTTTCCACCATATTATTCCCCCTAGATAACAATTTTAAATGATTGGATACTTCAATAATTTTAAATTTCTCTTCAAACCAACTTTTGAATTCACGACTACGATTCCTTGCTCTTATCGATGCATTCGATCTAGTATGATTACTCAATGCATTTTTATGTTCCCTGCAATCAAGAATATTGAAAATATAATTAATAGCCTTTAGAAATAGATGTTTTTGTACCTTATCATAAACAAAAAATGAAGTTTAATATGTAAATATCTTACTCGATAAACTTCTCCACTTCTTCATTTCTCATATTAAAAAGGAAATATCGATGTGCTTCATAATGTAACTTTGCATCCATAAAAAAAGAGAAATTTTGTTCTTCTCACTTACAATTGGATGACCATTCTTAGGGAATATAAGGAACAAATTCATAATGGATTCCTCATCTTCAGTTTGGTACCTACAAAATCATGTCTTCACACTATCATGTAGGTATCTTGAATAAAATGTCAAACACTCTTCAACCAAATAACCTTCTTCTATTGATGATTTTGGACATGATAGTTACTAACGACCCCCTTAAGGTTACATAGGTCCCTCTCAATGGAATGCATCCAGCGTAGATGAATAATACCCCTAAGCTTAATTAAATTTACTAAATGAATAGGCAAATGTAGGATTATATCAAAAAATGTTGGATGAAAAATCATTTTAAGGTTATATATAATTTCACCAATTTCAGACTACAGGTTTTCAAGATCTCTCGTCCTATTTACATTACAATATATGGCTCTAAAAAATAGCACAACCTAATCAATGTCAATGCAACATTCTTAGGTAGCACTTTTCTAACAGAAACCTGTAGCAAGTGATGCTTTATAAAATGAGCATCATGACTCTTGTACCCTAATATCTTCTTCTCCTTTATATCCATGCAATATGATATATTTGAATCACACCCTTTAGGTAATTTGAGATTTTTTAAGATGCTGCAAAATAATTTTTCTGTTCCGATTTCATGAAGAATGAAGATTGAGCTAAACTTACATTTTTGTTACAATATTCTACTGGTTGTATCTCATCCCTTATTCCTATTTCTTTTAAGTCATACTGAGAATTTACATGATTTTCTGACTTTCCATCTATCTCTGATATAGTTCAAAGCAAACTATCACATATATTCTTTCTATGTGTATTGGATCAAGATTGTGCCTCAATTTGTTATATGGCCAATATGAAAATTCAAAAAAATAGATATTTTCTTCAAAGGACCCTTATTATCTCAAGACCTTTTATATTTTCCCTTTCCAAAAACATTGTTGAATCAGGAAAACTCTTCAAGCACTTCTAAACCCAACAAAGAAATGGGTGTGGGTCTATGTTCCTCCTTACCATCAAATGACTTCCTATCTTTTAGCATTGGATGATCATGAGGAAAAAATCTCTGATGACCCAAATAACACATCTTTCGACTATGTTTGAGATATTGAGATCATGTTTTATGATTGAAAGTAGGGCATGCCAATTTTTCCTTATTGCTCCATCCTGAAAGCATTGCTAATGCTAGAAAATCAATAACTTCCCATATTAAGGTTGTATGCATTTTGAATGTTTGTTTGGTTTCAGCATCATATGTATCTATTCCAGATTCCCATACGTCATTTAATTTATCAATTAGTGGTTGCAAATACACATCTATATCATTTCCAGGAGAATATGGACCTGGAATGATCATTGACACTATAAGATACTCTTATTTCATGCAAATCCATGGTGATAAATTATGGTTCATCAGCATAACAGGTCACGTGCTATGAGAAATACTCATCATTCAAAATGGATTGAAACCATGAATTGAGAGTCCTAAACTAACATTACGAGGATCTGTAGAGAAGTCTGAATACAAAAGATCAAAATCCTTCCATTCTTGGCCATCAACAGGATGCTTTAGATTTCCATCATTCGGCCATTCATTAGCATGCCATTTCATTGTAATAGTTGATTCAGGACATATGAACATCCTCTGAAGACTAGTCTTTAAGGGAAAGTATCTTAAAACCTTTGTATGAATTTTGGAGCTTGCATTGGTTAGGCACCACCAATACTCTTCCATATAGAAGTCCCACATACAAAGCAAACCTTAGCTTTCTTATTGTCCTTCCAGAATAACATGCAATCATTAGGGCATGCAAGTATTTTTTCATAATCAAAACCCAAATATCTTATCACATTTCTGGCCTTATTGAAAGACTTTGGCATCTGAGACAAGGGAAATGTCTCTTTTATCAACAATAAGAGATCTGAAAATGGTGCATTACCCAACCCATGCAATGATTTAATCAAGAACAATCAAATGGTGAAATTCATCTTACTAATATTCTCACACCCTAGATATAATTGTTATTTTCCTTTCTCTAATATTGAAAAATTCTTTGCATCATCATGTAATCCCTCTCCAACTCCTTCTCCATGCACCGATTCAACATTTATATTTCTAAATGTATCGTGAAGTAGTCCACCAATATCATCACGTATATTAGAACCTTCATCATCATTGATTATATTGTGTGTCTTTTTCAAGGAAGCGTTTTCTCCATGGAAAGTCCATTTGGTGTAACCATCAAGAAACCCTCTAGGAAGCAAGTGATCATCCATCACATCTCTAAAATGCCAATATTGATTCTTGTAGTCTATACAAGGACATAATATCTTACATCCTTGATAATCTCATTCAAATAAATTTTCAATAGAATATTTCACTCCACGCTCGAACTCATCAGACCATATTAAATAATCCATCCAACTTTTATCTTCACTATTAATTAGAATCCAACATAACAAAACGAAATCACAAAAATTATAATTCATGCTAAGCTAAAATATGAAGTTAATATTTAAATCCGTTTGGAAACAAGCATCCTAAAATAAAGAAAAAATCTTCAAATGTAAAGTGTAGTAATCGTAAGTTACTTATCTATTACACTGTTCCTTCTTTTTCTTTTCTTGTCTTTTAATTTAGAAACTAAAAAAAATTATATATAAGAGTGGACACAAATTACAACAAACTTTTTAATGCAATTAGATAAGAAAAATTCAAAGAACTTATAAAAAAACAAAAACAGTAAAATAACTACATACACAGATAGGTATATCAAAGATAAGGACTTTTGAGATAATGCGGATAACATTGTATATGAAGATAATATTTAATTTTCTTAGTAGATTACTGTCTAATAAAAGTTATCATGTGATGTTGTGATTATAATTGGCGGCCCCAACTGTAAATGAAATTCAAACAAAGACTAGGCGATGATTCAGTATTTAGGAAGGAACTGTAGACCTCAATAGTGGTCTCCCACAATGTATTGGTCCTGTTGGAGAACTTCAACATGAAGAGATAAGGCATGGTCAATACGTAATAATATTACCTCTGTAAATAGAAATAAGATTGTTGCTAATACTTTATGATTAGGTTCCAGAAAATCTTAACTTCCGAGAATTTGAGCATCAGTTGTTGAACTATAAGAAAAACAATTAGAAAGGAAAAAAGAATGCATCCAACTGAAGTCAGCCATCACTTTAAGAAATACTCATTCTAAAAGTTAAACACGATCCCAAATAAAAATTCTACATGTTTTTGTAAAACAACAACAACACATCCAGTGTAATCTATTTGGTGTTGGTTGACTAGCTTGTTGATTACCCTTTTCAACCTTTCTGCCAGAAGCTTGGCAAAAAACTTATAAACTCCACCAATGAGACTTACTGGCCTAAATATCTAAGTTCTATTGTCACCCTATATGTATTAGATAAGTAATATGCTATTTCATATTAGAATTAACCACACATATAAATAGAACCTTATACTATGAAAACATCTACTACACGTCAGTGTGTAGAAGTTAAACTTTAGTAGCTAGCATTATGGAGAGAAATGAAGGATTTCCATATTTGAAAGGAACCACCTTTTTAAGTGTTATCAAGAAAACTGTGGATCCTTCTACAAAAGTAGTGTACCAGCAGAATCCTGATGCAAACTTTCTGAAGTCCAATGAATTCGACTATGCCATTGTCACAGTAAGTGAAGTCCCATATACAGAGATGTTTAGTGACAACACAAATCTTACAATAATAAAACCTGGTCCTAGCACTATCAACAATGTCTGTGGTGTTGTGAAATGTGTTGTAGTCATCGTGTCTAGTCATCCAATTGTGTTATAGTCTTACGTCGATAAAATAGATACACTTGTATCTACTTGACTTTCGGGGACCGAAGGGAAATGTGTTACAAATATTTTATTTGGTTACTATGGTTTCACTGGTAAACATGCTTGGACCTGGTTCAACTCAGTTGATCAGCTTCTTATGAACGACAGTAATTGCCATTACAATCCCCTCTTTCCCTTTGGATTTGGTCTCACAACTCAGCTAGTGAAACTGAATTAGAAGACATCATTAATACTAATTGATAATGTTATTTTTACATTTGGATGCATTCATTTCAATGACAACAACCTGAAGAATTTATGGTTAGAAGAAACTTCTTACCATCTTAAGATATTCAAACATATTCAAAGCACATATACATTTTAGTTCACCTTTTTACAAGAAGTTAGCAATACATGATTCTCTTAGATAAGAATTGAAATTCTAAGCCAGTAATAGCAAAGCGGGAAGCATTGTAGATTATATATTATCTTATGATCCCCTCAAAAGTTCTCCTGTCCTTCTTAGTCTATCCAAATGCTTGACCACTTACTTAAACATGAATTTTTCTCCCTCCAACAATTAAACAAATAAATCACTCAAATTTTATTGGATGCCCCCAATGATTAAAAAAAAATGTAAAAAAACCATTATCAAAAAAATATCTCTTTCTCCTCATATTTAAATTCTGATTGTTCAAATTCTAAACCTAGGTTTTAGAAAATCCAATGTTCAAAATATCCACAAATGGGGATAAGTATTTATGCTAAATCATTTTCCTTTATCTGGCTATCACTTTAACCTCGGGAAAATTAGAGATATCTTGATTTTCTAATATGCCATCACTTGCCATTAAGATGCATGAACAGTTCCAAAAACGTAAGGAAAAAAATAAGAAAACTGCTAAATTGGAAGCTAAGAATACCTAATAGTAGCTCTACTCCAGTCTCTGGCTTCATTCAAATTCATCCCCTTTCTCTTAATCCCTGTATTGATCCATGACCAAATTTTGCATCAAAACCATAGAAAGTAAAGTTCTCATCACTTAAATTATGGACAACACACCATAGATAAAATAAGCACAGGGGTTAAATACTTAACATGCTATTGACAAACTGAAGAAACTACTATAATGGAAACCCAGAAAACTCTTGTTGCTTTGCTTTATATCAGAATAGGAAACAATTCTCCTGTAATGGATACAAGATAAAATTTAGAAAAGAACTCCAACATCAAAATATAATATACTTTTTTCTTGAAAACTGGTAACATTTCCAACATCAAAACATACTGAAGCATACATCAATACTCTCCATCACTGAAGACCATAAGTACGAGAGATCGTGTGATTTAAACAAAATAATCATAGTACGTAGTGTACCCATGCTATATAGAATACAATGCCCCTCTATTTGACTATCTTTATAATACAAATACTATCCCCCAACATCTTCACAAATAAATCTATATTAATATGTTTAATAGGTTAATCTAATCACCTAATAATATCAATATGCTAGTAACTACTCTACCTCCTACAATAATAATGTGGTATAAGCAAGACCTTGGCCTCTTCTTCCTGTCCTATTTAATATTCCACCTCAAGTACATTTCCTTGGTTAGCTACAAGAAAAGGTCAGAAAGAATTTTATAAAATCCTAGTTATGCACAAAGCTCCATTAAATTCAAATAGAAACAAAAACAAGGAGTAAATCAAGGACCGCTGCTGATAATCACATACATATAGCAGAGCTGAGATGCAATAATTCTTCCATCAGGTTATTACTACTTTCTCTTTTGTAAAGGTTCTTTCTTTCAATATAGAAATGCAATCACATGCAAAAGTGGACATGCTCATTTACATCAACGAAATAACCCTAAAATTAGCAAATATCTGACATTATATAGAAGAAATAAATAAGGCAAAGAGTTCCACACTAAAAAAATAGCTAACCCAAAACAAAGAATTCATATCTACTTTTCTAATTAGATATGCACTATATGTACTAATGTACACAAACCAAATTCACTTTATTTGAGAGACTTCCCTTCCAGAAGAACAACATTGGATGGTACCTCCTCATCTGTTGTCCAGATATGAATCATAAGTCCCCAGTAAATATTTATTCAAAATCTATATGATCATCTTAGGAAGTCCCGAAGTAGAAACCCATTTTCTCAAAATAATGAACCCATTCCTCACTTATCATACTTGATCCCCTCGCACATTTAACTGACTAAAATCCCTTTAGTAGACTATTCATCCAATTTTATGTTAATCGCCAGAACATTAAGCCCATTTATTCTCTTCAATCTTTTTTCCATAGACAAAACATCTTTCTAAGTCTTTGGTAATATGAAATAACATAACCACTAAAATGGAAAATAATGAAACCCCAACAATTTTTTGTAGTGAAATAAACATGAAAATGGAAAACAATGAAACCCCATAAACACAAACAGAACCAACAAGCTTTAAGCATACACCGAGTTTTTAGATCTCAAACCCTGTGTTATTATAACCTTTTTCTATTCTTAAATTAGACACAAACACATAGATCAGTGATAGATATTTCAAATGATACACACTCAAATCAAAAGCTAATACATGAATGCAATCAATCAATCAAGCAAGCAACAACTTACTATTAAACAATAGATTTAGGAATCGATAACCTACTCTTATGTTTGTCATAAGCAATATATTTAGGAATACTAGATCTGTCTACTCTGTCTACATAAAATAGGTTATTGTAAATCAGAAAGGTAGTTGGAGTGGTGGTTAGAGCGTTAGTTGGAGTGGCAGTCCGCAGTCGGCTCACATTACGTTAAAATATTTGTCGTAGTTTGTATTTGTCGGCAATCGAAGAGTGAGTTGGTGTTTGTCGACTGAGAGTGAATTGAGAGAAAACATTTTCTTATATATTTTTAAAAATTTTTGTTATATATGTTTTAAATTTTTGGTCGATTTTGTGAAAAAATAGGGAGGGAAAAAATGAAAACCGATGCAATAGCTTTTTTTTCCCCAATAAAGTGTTTCCATGGGTGACTTCATGGAAATCATTCAAGTAACTGCTGCTATAAGGCACCCTATTGCAATGTTTATCTATTAATAACAATTGTTATAGAACTCCCAAACCAATTTTTTTTGCAATGGTTGGAACTTTTGTAATAGACCATCTATCATAATGCTTTTAAAACCGTCGCCAAAAAGTTTGTTGGCATAGGCCCAATTTCTGGTAGTGGAATTTTAGTACATGGACGAATATTGCTGACTGTAGTTCATGTCTAGAGGGTGGAATTATTTTCCATAGAATGTATGTACTAGGTTAAAGTGTTTTTGATGATTCCATGAGTGAATCGGGGAATATATTTGTATAGTTGATCATTTTTTGAGTTGTCTTGACTGAACATGACATTGTGATTATTTGTTGACTAGTTGGTTTTACTCCTAAACTATAAAACTATTGTTTATTATGCTAAGAAAATGTTGTTTGAGTATGCAATTACTTGTTATACTATATTTTAGTTAAGTTTTCATATTGTCATCTTGGGTTGGCCAAATGACCCTACCAATTAAATGTTGTTTTCTTATGTGCTGATACTAAACTTGCTCTTACTTTTGTGAGTGCAACACATATTCCAGTGACTACTATGATACCTCACTTGTGATTCCTATGGTTGATTCCACATTATAGGGTGAGCAACATGTTCTAGGCTACCACGGAATCGTTCCTCTTTTACAAGGTTCTTTATTTTTGGACTTAAGTTTATTTTTTTAATTTTTAAGGTGGTATACTATAATGACTTCCTAGGTAATTTTATGAACTTCTATGTATTTTTTTCATTTAAAGCTTTCATATAGCTACCCTAAGTCACTTATGAACTGATGGAGCTGACAGTTTGGTAATCAGACATTTCCCCTGTTTTTAAGGACAATTAACTATTTTGAATTCTTCGCTAGTAAAGATTGACTACCAAGAAAAAACATCAATCAAACAACCTTGTATGCCAATTTTGAAAGTCTCAAGAGTTTTGGAACATAGATTTTAGGTTGGGGGACCTACGGTTGAGATCACAAGGCATTCAGACTCATTCCGAGCTAACGACCAAAAGTTGATAAAAATGGCACTAGTGTATGGGACCCACTTTTCATCAAAATGACCTTGGATGGAAATTTTGACTAATCTATTGAGTCCATAATGTCAAATATTAAAGGTTAGTTTTGGAACCTTGGAGGTTGCACCATACAGTGAGGGACCATTTCCTTCAAAATTAGTCACAAGTAATGAATCACTAAAGCCCTAAGAAAGGTAAAACTTTGCTGAAAATAAAGGAACGCACTGATTTAACATGGAAACTCCCTTACTCTAGGTGGAAAAACTACAACTTGGCCTCACAATCTCTCCAAAATCCACTATAATTGACCTCTTGATTAAAAACTTTACTTGAACCTAACTCTAGGTTCCTCCTACTTTTAATAACTCTACTTCAAGATGAACTTGACAACTCTGCCAAGACTCCTCAACACTGATTAACTCTAATCACTATCAAGCTTAGGCAACTCCACCTAAGCACTTTCAAAGAAAAACAAAGCATTACTCTTATAGTATGAGTAATTCAATTACAAACCAATATCTAACTCAAGAACGTTTTCACTATAGCCATATAAAGACTAAGAACTTGAGCTTAAATTGAGTTCTCGCCTTTTTTTCTTTTCACTCTTCTGAATTTTAAAAAACCACTTGATAGAGAAGTATCCTTTATCATTTATAGTTGAATGATTATTAGGGTTTAAATGAAATTATACCAGGTGTCCAAAATAGTAAAAGCAGCACATGTGAAGTTTGTAGCCATTTGCTCATTATCAAAATAAGATACAACAGGTAGCATAGTTTGTTTGGATATATGGGATTCCAAATGTATCCTGAGGGGTCGGTGGAGACTTTAAAAAATTTCAAGTCTTACACTGGTGAACTCAGTTGATGTATCTGCTAAAGCGACCCTTTGGGATATTTAGTGAACACCGCTTAAGCAGCCTTCTTGGCGCTTTAGAAGCCTCGCTAGCCCCAGTGATCCACTTTAGTGGAAAGCTAACAGCTAAAGCGCATTCCACTTTAGCTCCAACTTGTCTTTTTAAGTAGTATGATAGGCCTAGTAGGGTACCGCTTTAGCGATGACTACCTAAGCAGCTAAGTGTTTGCTTATGCGGCACGTGGGATCCACTAAATTCCATAATTAGCCTAGAGAGTGATCAAACTTGGGATAGGTATTAATAGTTGATTTTTGGGTATTTGTGAGCTTGGATTCCCTATTTCTTCTCTAAATGCTTTTTAAGTTTCCATTAAATTCATTGTTATATTCTCTATCATTTCTCAAAATCCCTAGATATTGATGGGTTGATTTTAGCATAATTTGAGTTCAAAATTTACCCATTTTAAGGATACATATTTTGAGCATAGAGGATGTGTCGATGGTTTCGAAAATGCGATTCCACAAGTGGTCACACATGGAATTTTTACATGATTTTGGGCCCAAGGAATAAAAGGGTAACATGGGAACAATTTATCTTGTTTTTATTCAGTATATTATAATTTTAATAGTGTTGCACTGTGCAAAAACTTCTCGAAAGGGAAAATCACCAATTTAGCGTATTTTACCTAGCTTTCTTGGGCGTCCAGGTAGGCTAGGTTTATTTTTCTCATAGATTAGTATTAATTGTAGTATATTTATTATAATGTTCTATATATGGGTATGGTATTAGGTTATGAAGGCATAGTTAGTATAATTTGGAGTAGTTTGCTTATTAACGAACAGTAAATTAGGCATAATGTACTTAGTTTCTTATGCTATAGGTGGAATTCCTATCTCAGGAATAAATGTGGCTTATTTAACATCTAGAAGTGAATTTAGAACCTTAGCCAAGTATGGGGTATAATTTGCATTATACTAAAATTTCAGGGATTAGAAGTGGGTCCCTTCGACCCACCATAGGCCAAGACTATTATTAGCTTCTTGTAGATTTTTAGGCATGTTATATTATTTAAATAAACATTATTGAGCTTTAAAAGGATATATAAGCAATATTGAACTATATATTGGTACTTGGTAGATGATACTAGTTCTAATATGAGTTCCACGATTTATTACTTGAGTTCCTGTTCAAGTTTAGCAAATGATGATTTTGAGTTTCAGTTCAAGTTTGACAAATGATGTTATGAGTTTCGATCAAGTCTTTCATTGAGAGGATATTTATGACAGTTATACAACTGGTTTGAGTCAAGTGATTATGATATGGATGGGTTGGTAGTTATTTTTTTGGAATACGATTACTTAGGCTACTTCCATTTACTTCTCCTCCTCGATTGTTTCCTCTAGGCTTATGGGGGGCCCTTATTGGTTTATTTACTTTTCTTCATTTACTTTTTATGGGCCCCAGTTTTGTAGTGATAGTTATGTGTTCTTTTATGTTATTATTTTGGATTATCGATTTGTTTATAGTAAGTGGAGAATTATTCTAGGTTTGCCCTCTGTAATAACCTGCACAATCCTAAGTCCGAAATTCAGCTCATTTGGCTTTACAAGCCTCAAGACTTAGAAAATTCTAATAAGTGTTCAACACTTAGTCTCATTTTAGACCTCCAAACTTTGGGGATTTATTTGACGACCTTCCCGACCTTCATTTTATGATTTTCAAGTTGCGTTGTGATGGGGCAAGGTCGTAGTACACTCGGGATGAGTCTCGGAATTTTTATAACTCGTTTAGGGCGTGTTTGCATTTTCAAAACAGTGGGTTGTCGCGATGGCCCCGTGTCGCGAGGTCCAGTCAAGTTGAATAGGGGTCGCGACACGATACCCAATCAACTTGATTAGGGGTCGTGTCGCGAGGCCTATAGCGAGGGCACCCAGTTTTCAGAATTTTATTCCGAGCTTTGAGGGGTATTTTGCTCAACTCTCCACCCCTATATAAGATAAAAACATGGGATTTAGGCTTCAAAACACCTCAATATACTCCTTTTTGCTGAAATTCTCTCAAGAAACATCAATAACAAGTCAAGGGTTTAATTGGGGGTTTCAAATTCCAAGCCTATTTTACCGCTAAATTTCACGGATTCTTAATCTAAGGTATGCGTAGTGTTCATCCACGGATCCCTTTCGTCCGTGGAGTTCAAGAATAAATCCTTGAATACTAAATTATGATTTTTTGTGGTGATATGATCATACTCATGTTGGTACTTGTTATTTGTGCTATAGAATAGTATTTTGATTGTAGTTTCATGAAGGTTATGATCATGTTAGTTAGAACCCATGAATTGGGTGGTTTAGTATAGTGAAAATTTATGAAACACACCTATGCCTTAAAGAGTGCATGCAAGGTGTTTGATAAAATGCTCAGGATGCTAGAAATCATGTTTCCATGGCTCAATAGTATCTAATTAGCAAGCCAATGTTAGACATTATGATTGATATGAATCCCATGCTATAGTTGTGTTGCTTGTGTTGTGGTATGAAGTGTTCATGATAATGAAGTTATACAATATGTACCTGATATATATCCATGCACTCCCTACCATGTACAAGATGTTGAAAAACTACATGTGATATACTATCCCCTACTTATGATATTGTTAATTGTGGACTCTACTCTTATGATCAAGTCAGTCATGTGTGTTAGTTTTCTTCTATTGAGTCCTAGGGGTACTTGTACCCAAAAAATATATTTGTGTGCCTAGAGCCATGTCATGTTTCACGAAACCCAAAATCAAGCCATGATTCAGTAGAAATCAGTCAGTCATATGACTCAGAAAACCTCATGATCTCAGTCAGTTATCAGATATCAGTAGTATTTCATAAGTCAACGGAATTCAGTAAGATCAGTACATGTCCAGTCATCTATTCATGTTTAATCTCTTCAGATGGGAGTAGGAGTAAGCACCGAGTGAACCCAAGGATGGGAAATCACCTGTTATATGAGGGTATGATTCTTAGCAGTCATCCTTGCGTTCCAGAACTATGTAGCCAGCATAGGTTAAGACATCGTATCCTACAATATGAGGGTAGATGAGGTGGATTAACCTGTTATATAAGGGTTCCCACCATTCTCACTAGAGTTACCTATTATATGAGGGTTACTCACACGTTGTCTTTAGTAGTGGCGCGGTATTGACGCCCTTCCAGTCAGGGCATAGATTGGACCCCAGATCATCTATAATATCATATATGGGGCATGTCGGTTAAAAAACTACCTCCCACAGTTTTCAGTCTCAGTCTCAGTAAAAGAACACAGATAGTTCTTTAGATATCAGTATACTAGGAATGTCAGATACAGTCAATTCAGTTATGGTACGAAACTTAGATAGTTCCATCAAATTTCGGACAGTCAGACATAGTCGCCCATGTTATCAGAACTATAGTATCAGTCATGCTAGATATCAGTAAATCATATTTTAGTGTTCAGATCTAGATATCACGTATTCATGATTCCAGTTACTATGTATGCATGTTTGCACTCTTACGTTCATATCAATCAGTCAGTTAGCATTGTTCATGCATGTAAACCCTTTTGCATTTAGCCTACCTCACTCATATACTCAGTAATCCTAGTTGTACTGACGCTTTTATGCTATGGTGATTTCTTTTATGTTACACCATAGGTTCAAAAACACGAGTTCCAGACCAGCAGTAGCAGTAGAATTCCAGCACGCAGAGTTACAGCAAGTCCTTATCCATTCGAGGACGATATTATTTTACTTCATTCAATATTTCAGTTCAGTTTTGCTACATGGAGTTAGTTGGATACATGTTCCTTCAACTCCTTATTCAGACAGTATTTAGAGGCTTTCAGAATTAGTTCAGATTTGATTCAGTTTTCAGTTGTTTTGTGTATTCGCTACCTTACATGGATGTTACTATTTGTCAGATATTTTATCCAGTTGAACCTTATGGCCTATTGTTCATGTTTTTATTCATTTTTACATGTATATTATGCAGTGTACAGGTACAGATATCAATCATGGGTTAGCTTGTGGTCCTTTGGGGTCATAAGCACCATGTAGCATTTTGGTTCAGAAAATCGGGATGTTACACCCTCTTACCTTTGATTATCCTATTTATCTTGCATTTTATTATACTTTATTATTATTTAGCATAGTCGTCCGATGATTTCTACTTAATACCTATGCCTTTGATACTCATACTATACTTTTGTACATTTTTGGTGTGGATCTGAGTACTAGTTCTGCCATTGACGGTGCGATCGTGCTTGATAGAGTTTAGAGATAGGGTAAGCTCTCGGAGTTGGAATTGACCTTTTCTCCTTATATTTTTTTAGTGCTTTATTTTTCGAGAATAATGTACATTTAACTATAATAGTACTCATATTGTTTTTGTATGTGGCTCTTGTACCGACAATACTAGGCCATGAGATGTTATCATTATCTTATTTATCTTCCATATTATTATTATTATTCCATGTTTTTATTTCTTGTAAGATTTCACTTACATGTTTTTGGCATTTTACCATTCCTCTACTGAACTAGCCCATTGCTTTTAGCTTCAGACAGTGGTTTTACTTACCTATTGGTGGGATAAAGTAGGTGTCATCAGGACTCAAAAATTGTGTTGTAAAAAATTGGTATCAGACCATTAGGCTTACAAGTATTGTTTTGACATGACCCAAACCAGGGCCTTGTCGTGTCGGGTGCCTCAAGCGCAACTAGGACCGAAGGATACCCCCAACACCCAAATCATAACTGCCCTACTCCCTCTGTCAGAAGAATTTAAAACATATAACAAGATAAAACAATAATCATCTAAGAATGTAAAATGATGTCAATAGCAATATCCAAACAGTCACAACTAAATATCCAACCAATACCAATCTTAATGCCAATACTAATACCAATGCTAGAACTAATAACGACACCGCCTATGCCTATGTAGTCTGATAAAGCCTCTAACCAGAATCAAAGAACATCTAGTATGGACATGCCCCCGACTATATAAAAAACGAAAACCAAAAAATAACAATAATGAAAAGAAGGCCATAGCATGAAATAGAGCATTCAAGAGTATGGAAGCTTACCACTTCAATCTCACTTAAAGATGTCCTCGAATCCAAGTCACTAAGTAGGAAGAATGGTAGTATGTCTTGTTCTTCCATTGTGTAGGGATACAATACTCGAAGACGGTTAACAGAGTGAATCTTCTCATTTAACTTACGGATAAAGGTAAAATAATGCCATCGTTCAAAACCAAATCAAATAACCATATGAAATCACATATATACATATATATCGTGCCGTGGGAGGGAACAAGGTTTAGCATGAATTTAAATCCTTAACCTGGGTTGTGTATCTTAACTGTTATAAAATCCGCCCACTGGCTATATGGGTTCAGCTCTCCCGGATGAAAAGGCCCTGATGTTTGTTAGTTGCATGAGCCAGGGGTATTAAGGAAGACCACAAAATACCCCGAACCTATTTTAACCAATATACAATCATATTCATAGTATGAACCATGCACATAGGTCATCAAGACCAAACCTAATGACAAAAATCATGAGTATCCAGTGTTCGTCCTTCAGACCCACACCTTCATGACTAGCTATCACAACCCCCATTATTGCCTAATTAAAACATTTAGCACATAACCAGACCACCAATTCCAAAAGTCAATTATTAAGGCATTATAAAGTGGTATCTTCATACAACTATAGCTTTAAAGTAATGTCGTTGTCCAACACTAAAGGGATTCCCACGTACCCCACAGACTCCATTATTAAAATCATTTGGGGGATTCTCAAATACCCCATAAGGTTTTCAATTCAATCCAATTTATGGCCACGAAGGCCCTTTTTAAATTCATTCGTCAATCATTAACTTTTTTATTCAAAGCCTTAGTTCAAAACCAAATTCAAACTTATGACAATATCATTCTCATTGACAATTTCACAAACAGGATGAGGCATGCCATTATCAAATCTAAAATCATCAAATCTATGGTTCAACCATGCCCCTCTATTAAAACACTATTCTCATGCACCCACATGAAAAAAACCATGATTAAAACAAGTATAGTCACAATTTAAAACACAGAAAACAATATTTAATGATATGCATTCAAACCCCTCAACCTTGGTTTCAAAACCACCACTAATGATTCATAAACAATGATTTAAACATATGTTTTTAGTAAACTAAAAATGAGTGAAGAGTCACATTCCTAAATTACAAAGATTCATAGAGAGAAATTTATCCTTAAGACCTTAGATAACCGCTTTGGAAAAACCCTAACAAATTTTGCTTGAGAGGATTTTGAGAGAGTAAAGAGAATGTTTAACTTTGTAAAGTGTGGAATGGATGACCAAAAATTGTTATAGGGATGTGGGTTATTAAGGGATTTAAGTGAGAAATTTCTAAAGTTCTCCCATCTTAATACTATAAAAAGACCGCAAGTGGTTATGAGACGAACCCTTGACTCGTGACCGCAACATATGACCCGTACCCTTGAGTCTTCACCAAGACAGTGAGTTGGACACCCATACACTATCCACCATATGACTCTATGACCCCAATCATGACCTTACCATGCTACTCGTATGGTCTAGTCTTGTCCAAGATAGAACTCAAGGGATTAGACACTGGACAACTTACGACTTAACCTTACCAATCGTAACCTTTCCTCATGGCTCTTTGTGAACTACTCATCCTCAGAGCCAAGTCAAGTCACTAAGTTAATAATTTAGTTAATAATAATCCTAATGACCCATCACTATTTCTAACAATTAATACCACCAAGTCATTACCAAGAACAATAACCCAACCACCACCTACCGGTCACCTAACTCGTACCCTACCCTACACTCGTATGATGAGTCGCTACTAGGACAGTGAGCTTAAAGATTACCAATTTTCCAAGGCCAAAATCCAGGGTGTTTCAATTCTCCCACACTTTGATCATTCAACCTAGAATGATGGAACAAGGCATTTACTAGGACGATTAAACCCCCAAACATATCTACTCTTACCTTTAAAATAGAAAATAGATGTCACAATCTTTCTTTAACAAAGACAGACAACAAAGATGTTAAGAACAACACATACCTCAAGTACGATTTTCCATAACAGGAAATAGGACTGGATACTTGGAGTTTATTTCTTCTTCAGCTTCCTATGTTGCCTCTTCCACCTTATGGTTTCTCCATATAACCTTTACCGAAGCTACATCCTTGGTCCGCAACTAATGCACCTGCCGGTCCAAGATTTTAATAGGGACCTTCTCATAAGACAGGAAATATGAAATACCAATATCTTTGATAGGAATAATTTGTGATAGATTGCCCACACACTTTCTTATCATTGAAACTTGGAACATCGGGTGAATGGAGCTCAAAATAGAAGGCTACTCCAACCCATACGCAATATTTCCAACCCTTCTCAAAACCAAGTACGCGATGACATACTAGTGACTAAGATTCCCATTCCTCCCAAAGCGCATTAGTACTCCCTTCATAGGAGACACTTCAATAATGCACTATCCCCAACCTCAAAATCTAACTTCCTATGCCTCACATATTCATAGGACTTTTTGTGACTTTTTGGGACTTTAAGCCAATCCCAAATCACTTTCACCTTCTCCATCGCTTGGTGAAACAAATTCGTACCAAAGAACTCTGCCTCACCAACCTCAAACCACCCAATTGGAGACCTACACCTCCTACCATATAAGTCTTCAAATAGAGCCATCCCAATGGTAGAGTGGTAGCTATTATTACATGCCAACTCCATAAGTGGGAAATTCTAAAACTAACTACCACCATAGGCAATCAAGAAACCACGAAGCATATTTTCAAATGTCTGAATAGTCCTTTCTGCTTACCCATATGATTGCGGGTGGAGAGTAGTACTAAGACTTACCTTAGTCCCCAAATCTTACTTAAATGACTACCAAAAGTATGAGGAAAACTGTGTACCAAGATTTGAGATAATAGAAATAGGTATCCTATGAAACTTCAAAATATCTTGGAGGTACAAATTTGCATAATCCTCTGCCAAAAAGTTAGCCCTCACTGGAAAAAAGTGAGCAGACTTAGTCATTCTATCCATGATAATCCAAACCAAATCGAACTGATTCCAAGATCGGGGAAGACCGATATCAAAATGCATAGTGATCACTTCTCACTTCCACACAGGTAGCTCAATCTCTAGATATAACCCTCTAGGCCTCATGTGCTTAAGTTTCACTTGTTGGCTCACTATGCTCTTAGACACTAAACTAGTCACATCCCGCTTCATATTGTTCCACCAATATATTTCCTTAAGGTTATGATACTTTTTTTATCTAGGATGAATAGAATACCGCAACTCATATCCCTCCACCAAGATCCTCTCTCATAATTCGTCCATATCTGGAACACATAATCTCTATTGGTACTGCAAGGTACCATCACCTCTAACCTAAAAAATCATTACTTTCTTCCCACCAACATTACCCTTGATACTTATTAAGATAAGATCTAAAACTTGCTTTTCTTTTACCTCAGCACTAAGGGATGAATTAGCCACCTCTTGAAAAATACACCACCATTCTCAGAGTCCAAGATACAAACTCTAAGGTTAGAAAAATAGTAAACATCCTTCACTAATTCTCGCTTTCCCTCATCCCCATGAGTTATATCCTCATTGATAACCTTCTAAGAGCATCGCTCATTTTCTCTTAGAGAACTCAAGAATATCATCTATTAACATAATGATGAACAATTCTAAAAACTGATGAAAGACTCTATTCATCATGTCGATAAATACCGTCTGAGCATTGGTCAATCCAATTGACATAATCAGAAACTCAAAATGCCCATACTGAGTACGAAAAGTAGTCATAGGAATATCTACCTCCCTAATCTTTAGCTTATGATGACCAAACTTTGTGGCCTCAAAATATAGAGTAACAGAAGCATCGTGCTCAGACTAAGAAGCTTCCAACTGTGCCAACATATGAATAGACTGACAAAACTCAATATTCATCACATAAGATTGAGGAGCTTAAGAAGGACTGAAGGGGATAGGTGAAACTCTAGAAGGAAAATCAAGAATTATACCCCTAGACCGAGTCTGGACACCATAGGTAAGACATGTCCCATCAACATTGTCCTCATGTAGAAGATAGAATTATCCATGAAATTCAGAATATCTTGGAGGCATGATCTAAAAAGAAAAAAAATGGGTATTAGAGAATATTTTAGGGACTTAGGATCTTTAGCTCGAAAATAGTATAGAAGAAAGAGAAAAATTTCAAAATGCCTCATAGCCTTTCCCTTATGAGTGTGGCGTGTTGCACATACTTAAATGGGACTCTACTCTACACATCTTTGTAGACTCCCAATTAACTATGAAAATAGATCTATAATACAAATATGAGATAACCCAAACCAGGGCCTAGTTGTATCGGGTGCCTTAAGCCCAACCTGTACCCAAGACCACCCCAACATCCAAACTATAACGACCCTGCTCCCTTTGTCAGAAGAATTTTGAGCATATAACAAGATAAAACAATAATAATTTAAGGATATAAAATAATGTCTATGACTATAACAAAACAGTCATAACTAAATATCCAACTAATACCAATCCCAATGCAAATACCAATATCAATGCTAACACTAATACTTCACCAGTTATACCAATAGAAGTCTGACAAAGCCTCCAACAAGAATCAAAGAACATCCGATCGGTACATTCCCCTCAGCCATAGAAAAAAACAAAACCAAAGAAATATTAATAATAAAAAAAATCCATAGCATGAAATGAAGCATTCCAAAGTATTGAAGCTCAACACTTCAATCTGACTTAAAGTTTTCTCCTAATCCAAGTCACTGAGTAGGAGGAATGATAGTATGGATGATTCCTGCATTGCTTGGGGATACAACTACCAAAGACGGTTAGCAAAGTGAATGATAGCATGTAACTAAGGGATAAACATAAAATAATGCCATCATTTGAAAACAAATCAAATAACCATATCCAATCATATGTATTTATATCGTGACAGCATAGGGAACAAGGTTTAGCATGCATTTAAATCCTTAACCTGGGTTGTGTATCTTAATTGTGATAAAAATGCACCAAAAGGCTTTATGGGTTCATCTTCTCCTACTGAAAGGGACCCGATATGTGTTAGCTGCATGAACCAAGGGTATCAACGAAAACTAGGGAATGCCCCAACCCTAAGTCAACTAAGATACAAGGTTATCAAGGAAAACTAAGGAATGCCCCAACCCAATTCAACCAAGATACAATCATATTAATAATATGAACCATGCACACAAGTCGTCAAGACCAAACCCTATGAGAGCAATCACTAGTTTACAGTGTCTGTCCTTCAGACCCATACCTTTATGGCTAGCTATCACAACCCTTATTATTGACCAATTAAAATTTTAAAATATAACCAAACCACCAATTCCATGAGTAAATTATTATGGAATTATAAAGTGGTATCGTCATATCAACTATATCTTTCAAGCAGTCTCATTAGCCAACAATTAGGGGATTCCCATGTACCCCATAAAATCCATCATTAAAATCACTTGAGGGATTCCCGTGTACCCCTCAAGGATTTAAATTCAATACAATTTATGGACACCAAGGCCCTTTTAAAGTCATTCATCAATAATTAAAACTTTTATGCCAAGCATTAGTTCAAAACAAAATTCAAACTTGT
Source organism: Capsicum pubescens (assembly GCA_030864215.1). Taxonomy (NCBI): domain Eukaryota; kingdom Viridiplantae; phylum Streptophyta; class Magnoliopsida; order Solanales; family Solanaceae; genus Capsicum; species Capsicum pubescens. Next base: position 39,712,531 of record CM061542.1, on the reverse strand, counting down.
GACAATATTATTCTCATTGACAAATTCACATTCAGGTTGATGGCTTGGCATTATTAAAGCCAAAAATATCAAATTTGGGATTCAAACATGACCTATCAATTAAATCACAATTCCTATGCACCCACATATGAAAAATCATGATTAAAAATATCTATAGCCACAATTTATAGCAGAGAAAACAACATTCAATGATATGCATTCAAATTCATCAACCTTGGTTTCAAAACCCCCATTAAAAATTCATGAACAATGCTTTAAGAATATGATTTTAGTAAACTAACAATGAGGGAATATTCACATGCCTTTATTACAAAGATTCATGGGGATAAATTGATCCTTAAGCCCTTAAATGGCCACTTTGGAGAAACTCTAGCCAATTTTGCTTCAGAGGATTTCGAGAGTGTGAAGAGGATGTTTAACCTTGTAAAGTTTTGAATGGATGACAAAAAAGTGTTACTGGGTCATGGGGTCTTAAGGTATTTATGTAAGAAATGTCTAAAGTGACCCAAGTGTAAAACTGTAAAAAGGCCGCAGATGGTTACGAGTCGGCCCCTTGACTCATGACTACAAAATATGAACCTTATTATTTATTCATCACCAAGACAATGTGTTGGAAACCCATACACTATCCACCATATGACTCCATGACCCCACCCATGACTTGACCATACAACTCATATGGTCTAGTCATATCCAAGATAGAATCAAAAGATTAGACACTAGAAAACATCTATCTCAACCCTACCACTCGTAACCTATACTCATTAATCTTTGTGAGCCACGCATACTCACATCCTAGTCAACTTACCAAGTTACTAATTTGGTTAAGTATCATCCTAATAATCCATTACCACCCATAATACCTCATACCACCAAGTTATTACCAATACCAAAAACCAAACAACCACCCCCTGTTCACCTAATGACTAGGGTCACATGAATCATACCCATACTATAAAACTCATATAATGAGTCGTTACTAGGATAATGAGCTCAAAGCTCATAAATTTGAAAAGGTCAAAGTTTAGGGTGTTTCATTTTTGTATAAGAGCAAGTGTCTAAGAGAGTCCCACAAATTAAAATAATGACATTTTTTTCTTATATTTGGGAGACTATATGACCTTCTTTGAAGATCTGGACTTACTTTAATTATTTCATTCTAAGAGTCTGAGTTGGTTTCTAAAGATTCATTTGGTTTTACTTTTTGCACATAGCTAGGATGCATGCTATACTACACGAGATGAGGACCCTGAGTATACAACTAGGGATCCTATCATATTTTGTGGATAAACTAGATATGAAGGATAATTAAGAGATATATCCCCATATAGGGATGAGGAAGTAGGGACTCCACCAGACCTTATTCCTATTCTTGAGCTACAGAATCCACCATTCAAATGAGTGGTAGGCTAAGGACCAGCCTAGGATCCACCAGGGTTTATTTCATATTCTCTAATCAAGGATTAATTGACTTAGCTCTTTGGATTAGTAAGTAGTGCACCATTTGATGGTTCATAATCTAAAAATCATAGTATTACTGAGGTAGGTTCACAACCTATAGCAGTGGATCCCAAAGTTGAGTTCCCTTCTGTGTAGGTAGATGCTCAGCTGATAGTTGTCGAGCCTACTATGTCTTTTGAGAAGAAAAAAATACTAGTAGATTCTTTCAATTAACTCTACTTAGTTTTTCTAGTTCATCGGGAAGGGATGTTTATTAGCTCTTGGTTTTTTGTTAGGATAGAATTTGTAATTTTGGCCTACTTGAGAATCGTGGTGTGGATTACACTATTTCTATTTAGATTTGGCAGCTCGACATTCATAGAGAGGATATCTTAATTCTATGCTAGCTGGATCTCTCATGTTTACATAGACTTAATTGTCTAAGGTTTTCTTAAAGAAGTATATGCTTTGCAATCTTATGGATCATCTAAGAGATGAATTCTCGAGATTGGAGAAGGGCTTTATCACAGTTGTAGAGTATGAGGATCGATTTTATAAGTTAGTTAGGCATTCTACAACTATTTTGCTGACTGAGTTTGAGCAAGTTTGGCACTTTATCCTAGTATAGAAACTTCTATTCTACACGTTGATTTGAGTTACCTCTGATAGATCTTTTGTTGAGCTTTTTGATCATGCATAGTTTATGAAGGAAATGTATCATGAGGTCCAAGATGTCTATGATTAGAGGCCATAATATCATGGTAATTTCATCGGGAGCCATAGTGGTTGATGATTTAAAGGTAGTTATTCTCAATGTAGGTACACTCTGCATCAGCCTTATCAGCATTAGGGTCGGTCTAGTCGGCCCTTTCATACTGCTCTTTATATTATCAATGAACACCAATCTAGTTACAATGACCATCTTGGCTAGAGTAGTGGTCAGCCTCCAAGGGGTTTATTTTTTGGGTATTCTAGACTTTTGTTAGTTTGATTCAGTTGGATCTTCTGGTTTTAGTGCAACATTAGTGGCGTGTTATAGTTGTTGGGCCTTTGGCTATTTATTAAGAGAGTGTCCCAGTCATGGCGTAGTTGTTCCAGCAGCTCAGATTGTTCATCCAATAAAGGCAGTACCTCTCCAAACTAGAGGTGGTATGCATAGTTGTCAAGGTAGTCTCTAGGGTGCTCGTAGAAGTCCTTGGGTGAGTAGGATAGGAGATCAGTCAATAACCCATCCAGGTGGTGGGCATGACTAGTTGTATGTTGTACCTGCTAGACCTAAGGTTAGAGTCTTTGAATGATATTATTACATGTATGCTTTAAGTGTTCCATCACTTGGATTTTGGTTTATTTTATCTAGGACACACTTATTCTTATGTTTCTGCTTATTATGCCCCGTGGATAAAGTTATCTTGGGATTCTTTACCTGTGACCTTATGTGTATCTACTTTCGTAGGTAATTCTTTTATAGTAGATTGGGTTTATAGATCATGTTTTGTAACTATTCGAGAGTTTGATACTATGTCTTATCTTATTGTACTAGACATAATGGAGTTTGATGTGATTTTGAGCATGGAATTATTTTCCTCCTATCATGTAGTGTTGAATTGTTTTGCCAAGACCATTGGCTTAGACAGGCCTAACATACCCCAGTTATGTGGTAGAGATCTATTAGCCACGAGACGATGGGGATTAATTCTTAAGTTCTCTTAGGAGGCATACTTTGAGGGATTTTGATTCTTATCTAGCTTATATTCATGATGTTAGTGTGGGGATCCCTTCTCTTAACTCTGTTCCTATAGTTTATGAGTTTTCTGATGTTTTTCCTACAAATCTACATGGTTTTCCTCCTTAGCATGACATTGAGTTTTTTTTTATTGATCTTGAGTTATCCAACTAACCTATTTAGATGGCACCTTATCATACAGGTCATATCAAGCTTAAAGAGCTTAATTCCCAACTTTTGGACATTTTGGGTATGGGTTTCATTAGATCAAGTGTGTTGTCTTGCAGTTCTCCTATCTTGTTTGTGAAGAATAATAATGGTTCCTTGCAAATGTGTCCTGACTATAGGCAGCATAATAAGGTAACGATAATGAACTGGTATCCTATGCCTCATATTGAAGATATATTCATCCAACTTTAGGGATTGATGATGTTCTCTAAGATTGACTTGAGTTCTGGATACCATTAGTTGAGGATTCAGGCATAGGACATCTCAAATACAACTTTCAAGACTCGTTATTGTCATTATGAGTTCCCAGTGATGCCTTTTGTACTGACCAATGCCCTAGCCGCATTTACAGATTGGATTAATCGCGTGTTCATACCCTATTTTGATTCATTCATGATTTTATTCACTGAAAACATCCTTTTGTATTCAAGTAGTAAGGAGGAACATGTGTAGCATTTGAGGATTGTGCTCCAAACATTAAGAGATCATAGGCTTTTTGCCAAATTTTCTTAGTGAAATTTGTGGTTGGTCACGATTTATATCTTTATCTGAGGCTCATAGCTTTATTGGTTTGGTCAATTAGTATGGGAAATTCATTAAGGGTTTTTGTACTATTGATGTGCCAATAACCATCTTGACCTGGAGAAAGGTTCTTTACCAATGGTCTGAAGAGTAGGAATCAAGCTTATGAAAACTCAAGGGATTTATCACTTTGGTACCTATATTAGCTATCCCTATTGAGAGTGGGGGATTCACTACTGTTGGTTTTGGTTGTGTGTTGATATAGTAGGGTCATGTTATTGCTTATGTATTGAGGAAGATAAAGGTGGATGAGTGAAACTACCCCAGTCATGATTTGGAATTGGCGGGAATAGTTTTTTTGCTGAAGATTTGAAGGCATTTTTTTGTGGTGTGTATTGTGATATCTACTTAGATCATCATAATCCTCATCAACTTATGACCCATAGATAACATATTTCTAAGAAACATAGATAAATAGAGTTTCTTAAGGATTATGACATTTCTATCTTATACTGTTCAGGCAAGGTAAACATGGTGGAGGATGCCTTGAGCTGAAAGGCTGTGATTATGGGTAGCTTGGCTTTTATCTCAGTTTTTCAAAGGCCGTTTCCATGGGACATCCAGTTCGTTGCCATGGGACATCTAGTCCTTTGGCATCTTCATGGTGCGACTTGATATTTTTGACCCCCAGGAGGAATCTTGCTAGTGTTGGGGTAAAGTACACTTTTTTTAGTAGATTAAAAGTCACCAGTTAAGGTATATAAGAATTTTTGTCATTTGTAAAAGGTTTCGAGTGGTGAGTCCAAGTGATATTCCATGTATTCAGAGGGTATTTTGAGATATATGTTGCATTTGTATTCTGAAGGTTTGAAACATGATTCAATCTATATTGTGTGAGGGTCATAAATCTAGATACTTTATTCACCCTGGTACAACAATGATGTACAGATATTTGAAGCAACATTATTAGTTGTGTGGGATTAAGAGAGATGTGGAGGAAATTGTAGCTTATTTTCTATGTTGTCAGTAGGTGAAGGCTGACCGTTAGAGACCTAGTGGCTTGATTTAGAGGTTTCTTATTTTTGAGTGGAAATGGTAGCGTATTACTATGGACTTTGTTAGTGGTCTACCTTGAACTTCCCTTGGTTTAGATGGTATTTAAGTTATTATGGATTGATTGACGAAATTGGCAGATTTCATTCCTATTCAGATGTCCTTCAATGTTGAGGGATTAGCCCATATCCATGTTTATGAGATAGTCTGTTTGCCTGGATGCCTATATCTATCATTTCAAATAAGGATTTAGAATTCACTTCTTGATTTTGGATAGTGTTTCAAGAGGAGTGAGGTACTTAGGTGGATCTTGTCACGGCCTTCCACCCTCAAATCAATAGGCAGTTAGAGTGAACTATCTAGATTTTTTAGGATATATTCCAAGCATGTGTTATATATTTTGGAGGTTAGTGGAAGCAGTACTTAGCATTGGAAGAGTTTTCATATAATAATCACTACCATTTTAGTACTAAGATAGCACCATTTTAGGGTTTACATGTAAGATAATACCATTCTTTGATTGGATGGTTTTAGACCTTCAAGATTAGACCCTGAAACAATTCAGATTTCTCAATGTTAGATAAAATACCTAGTCTGGTAACTGATGAAAAGAATAATGGAATCATGAGAATTCCAATAGAATATGAAATAAAATAAGCTGTGATGGGACTAAATAAGAACAAAGAAGGGGGTCCTGATGAAATGACTAGAGCCTTTTCTCAAGATGCATGAGAGATATCAAGCAAGACATTCAGAAAATGGTAACAACATTCTTTTGTGGATATCAAATACCTAGGTTCATCACCCATACTAATTTGGTTTTACTACCAAAAAAAGTTAGTAGTAACACATTCTCAAATGTGAGGCCAATATCAGTTAGTAACTTTGTGAATAAAATATTTTCAACAAATATTCATGAGAGGATTAAGGGTCTATTACCTCAGTTGATATCACCAGAGCAAGAAGGTTTTGTACAAGGGAGGAGTATTGCTAAGAATGTATTGGTTGTGCAGGAAGTTGTTTCACAAATAAAAAAGAGAGGTAAATCTCCCAATATGGTCATGTAATTTGATATGATGAAAGCATATGACAGTGTGGAGAGGATTTTTTATCCAAGGTTTTGAGGAATATGGGTTTTTCTGAAGTGCTTATTGGCATGGTGTACAGACTGCTGGAGAACAATTGGTACTTAAAACTTCTAAATCGTTAGCCTAAAGGATTTTTCAAATCCTCAAGAGCTTTGAAGCAAGGTGATCCTTTATCACCCACTTTATTAATCATTGTAGCTGAAGTACTGTAAGATCCCGCAAAATCCTACTTCCAAGTTCAGCTCCTTAGGCTCTATAAGGAATCCATCACTTAGAAAATTTTAGCTAAGCTTCCAGACTTAGTTTATTTTGGCCTTCGAAAGTTAACAATCTCAGTTCACGACCTTAATGTCTTTCAATGGTCTATATTCTTGTTAATTCATGAACAACAAGGTCAATAGGTGCTCCCGGACAAGTTTTGGATTTTTTGAAGCCAGTTTAGACCATGTTTGGAGTTCCAAATAAGTGGACCAACGCAATCTTGGAGCGACGCGTTACCTATCGCGTTGGTCAACAACTTTGCAAGGTGACAAAGCTAAAACAATTGAGGCTCGACACAATTATGGCGCGATGCGTCGAGTATCGTGTCAATTCCAGTGACGCGCCACGTCATCCACAACGTTGGTGCCCATTTTTTCTTTATTAAATGACTACATCCAGAGGGGTAAATGGGTCATTTATTCACCCCTATATAACCCCAAAACACGTCATTATACCTCATTGACACCAAAATATACTACTCGTTCTCAAAATCCTCTCAAGAAAGCATTAGCGTATCAAATTGGCGATTGAAGTTCAAGAAAATTTCACCACTAATTCTCACGAATCTTCAATCTAAGGTATGTGTTGTGTTCATTCATGGACTCCTTTCGTCCATGAAGTCCAAGTACCCTATTTTAAACTATGAATTATGTTATTATGTTGTGGGTTGATTATGTTTATGTGATTGATATTGTATAAACCCCAAATTAGGATCTTTATGTGTTTTTAGGAATCCTAGGTATCATATGAGTTGGAAACATGTAAATTTGGATGTTCATGATGTGAAATTTTGATGATTCCACCTATTCCTAAGTTGTGCATGTAAGGTGTTTGATAAAATGCCTAAGAAACTAAAAATCATACAATATAGCAAAATTGTTACTAAGTGGTGGATTCATGATATGCCCCTATGTTCCAATGACTTACATGTTGATAATATGTCTTGTAAATGTTGTTGAATTGCTCATGAACTAGTCTTATGAGATCATTCTATGCTTACATGCAAATCCTACTCATGTACAAAAGGTATGATAAACATGTACTTCATGAAATTCCCCAAGTTATCATATTATGGATTGTTGATGTTGATCATGTATTCAATAAGTGTCATGTTGTGTCAGTTTCCTTCTATCGATTCTTGGGGGTAATTGTACTGGAAAATATAGTTGTGTGCCTAGATCTGAGTCATGTTTACACAATATCTTCAGTAAAGCCATGACCCATAGAACTCAGTCAGTCATGTGACTTTGGGAAATCTCAGAAATCTCATGAACTCAGTCAGTTATCAGAATTTCGTAACATTCCGGCAGTCAACGAAATTCATTAAACTCAGTCCATGTACAGTTCGGTAAATCATGTTCTATGTCTATTCAGATGGGAGTAATAATTAGCATCGAGTGAACCCAAAGATGGGAACACACACTGTCAGATGAGGGTGTGATTCTTAGTAGTCATCCTTGCGTTCCAGCACTATGTAGCCAGCATAGGTTGAGACATCAACACTATTAGATGAGGGTTGATTAGGTGGATAAACACTGCCAGTTGAGGGTCCCACCATTCTCCTTTGGGGACACTGTCAGATGAGGGTTTCCCACAGCTGTCTTTACCAGTTGCGCGGTATTGACACCCTTCCAGTCGGGGCAGAGATTGGACCCTAACTTAGCTATATGCATTATTGGGGCATGTCGGTCAGATGACTACCTCCCATAATTTCATATCTGTTTCAGTAAAAAAAACTCAGATAGTTCTTCAAATTTTAGAACTGTCAGATACAGTCAACTCAGATACAGTACGGAACTTAGATAGTTCTATCAGATCTAGGACAATTAGATACAGTCACTCATGTTATCAGTTATATCAGTATTCAGATTCAGTTATCATGTTATCAAGATCTCAGTTCCTATGTATTCATTCATACATTCTCACATTCATATTAGTCAGTCAGTTAGTATTGTTCATGCACAGAAACCCCATGCAGCAGCCTACCTCACATGCATACTCAGTACATTCCATCGTACGGATACATTTGTGTTATGGTGTTTTATTCTATACCATAGGTTCAGAAGTACAAACTCCAGAGCAGTAGTAGATTTCATGTTTCCACAGTAAGAGTTAGCAGTGAGTCCTCATCCCTCGAGGACATGATTATTACTTGATGTTATCATTTATTTCAGTTCAGTTTTGCTAATTGGAGTTAGTTGGGGACATATCCTATTAACTTCTTATTCAGATAGTTTAGAGGATTTCAGAAGACTATAGGGTTTTTAGATTTATACTTCAGTATTCCAGTTTAGTTTTGGTATTGTGATACCACTTTATTCAGACACTGATATTATTCACTTATGCAGTATTGAACCTTATGGCCTTTCAGTTCATGTTTCCGCATTGTATGAGACATTATTCAGTTTATAGGTACATATATTAGTCATGGACTAGCTTGTGGTTCTTTGGCGTCATAAGCATTGTGTGGAGTTTAGGTTACTAGAATCGGGGCATTACAAGTACTGTCTAGGAATCTTAAGAAGTTGATGCAGAAAACGGAGTTCAAATTATTTGGTATTCTAAGAGGAAGTCCAAAACTAAATCACCAAGATTTTGTAGATGATATGATTATCTTATGAAAAGAAGAGGTGAAAACATTGCAGATGGTTACCAAAATTTTGGACAGATATGAAGAAGTCTCAGGTTAGAAGATAAACAAAGAAAGAGTTTAATTTACTTGCACAAAGGGGTTTCAAATGGAGTTGGAGTAATGGCAGAAGTTGCTACTGGCATATTGAGGAAAGAATCCCCATTCACATACCTTGGATGTCCCATATTTAATATGAGGAAGAAGAAGGAAAACTATCAATAACTGATGAATAAATAACTAACAAGGTGCAAACATGGAAAGCAAAACTCTTATCATATGGAGGGAGAGTTGTGCTGATTAAACATGTGCTACAGAGTATTTCTATTCACTGTTTGTCAGTGATGAAACCACCTTTGAATGTGCTGAAATCGATCCAAAGGGCTCTAGCTCAATTCTTCTGGAGTAGGAAAATAGGAGAAAAGGGAAGACATAGGGTAAAATGGCAGGAAGTATGTCTACCACGGGAAGAAGGAGGTTTGGGATTTAGAAGGATAACTGATATTCTATAGCTTTATTTTGTAAATTATGGCAGACCTTTAGGACCACAAGGTCCTATTGAAGAGACTAAATGTACAATAAATACTGTAAAAATGAGCATTCAAAAATGGTCTTGTGGAAAACAGGCTCAAGGGGATCACAGGTGTGGAAAAAGATTCTAATTGCTAGAGGTTTAGTGGAGTATTTGATTGTATGGCAACTAAGGGATAGAAATTCTGACATATGGCTAGATAACTGGACTAGTCATGGTGATTTGTACTCTTTAATGGAGGGAAATTGCTAAGAGAATGGATAGTATCAGCAAGTAAAGGATATTGTGAGGGATGGAAGATGGAATGAACAATTGGTCACAAATATATTACACCAGACATGGCTGAGCATATTCTGACCAAAGTAAATCCCCCAACAGAAGATGGTAATGATTGTCCTATATGGAGCATGGAATCTAAGGGATTGTTTACAATTAAGACTTCTTCGCAATACATCAAGAATAAGGAGCAAGGAAGTAGCACATATAAGTGTATATGTATTAAGGGGCTACCTTTTAAAATATGTTTTTTTTATGTAGAAATTGTAGAAAAGCAGAATACTAGTGGATGATAATATAAGAAGATGGGGATTGCAAGGTCCATGTAAATGTTGGTGTTATGATGAACCTGCAGTGAAGACACTTTCTCATGTCTTCAGAAGATCTTTTCATGATAACACGAACTGGTCCTATTACTCTTGTTTTGCAGGTATACCTATTCAAGAGTTGACACTAAGAGGTACAATTCTTAAATGGTGGAATTATGAAGTGAAGAAGATAGAACAACCATATTTCCATGCATTGCCCAACATCATTCTGTGGGATTTATGGAGGACAAGAAATAGGAAGAAACGTGACAATACGAACATCACTGGACTGAGGCTCATTTATAATATAACAAAGAACTCAGGGTTGCTTTTAAAGGTCAGAAAACCAGCAATTGAATTCCCAATTGAATGACCAGAAGTCATAAATGAGTTTGCAAAACTTAAAAGTAAGATAAAGGCTACTACAGTTCTTTGGGAGGTATCAGCAGAGGGATGGGTGAAGTATAACACAGATGGAGCATTCAGAGGTGACAAAGGAGGAAGCTCATATGCTTTCTGTTTGAGAGATGCGAATGGAGATATACTATATTCTAGAGCAGAACCACAACATTATGCAGACAGTATGCAGGCAGAGGCAAATGCTATTCTTCATGTAGCCAAGCATTGAAAATAAACACAGTACAACAAAGTAATCATTCAAATGGATTCTCTCATCATACAAAAGGTATTAATAGGAATATGGCAGTGTCTATGCAACATAGAAAGTATAGTCAGGGAGATAAAACAATACATGCAAGATAAGAAAGTAAAATATCAGCATATTTATAGGGAGGGAAATCAGTTAGCAGATCATCTTGTTAACCTAGCCATAGACACAGAAGCAATCAATGTCACCAGTTTTCTGCAACTACAAAAAAAAGTAAAACCTATCTTAAATAGTGATAAATGGAAGTGTCCATACTTGAGAATTACACCTTTAAGAGGATAAAGGGCAGGGGGAGGCCCAGGATATGCAACATATGTAAACTACACAGAAACATCAAAAAGAAAGCATGTACTAGCTAGCCTATACTATTATAGCCAACAAAATGGACTCTCAGAATCATGGGGGGTCTATTGGTCAGTTGGAGCTTGATAAACCTGGGCATCAAGTAGATATCCAAATATTCGTGGGTTTAAGCACCCCTTTATCTTTATCCCTACCATATTTGTGGACCATAAGAAGGAAAAATCAAGCTAACAACAAGAGATCCAGAATAAGTCTAGGAGGACATAAGAAGATCAACTTACTTAGAGGTAAAAACCTAACACAACTGACTAGATCCCTATTAGTTGAACAAAAAGCTTATCAATGTCCCATCTACTGGAGAACTCATCTACCAAAGGTGCAACATCAATAAACTACAAAACTGAAGCGTATACTTATACAACCAAAAAAGGGAGGATCTACTTACTTTTTTAAGCTGAATCTGCAAGAAAACAAAGAAATCAGAGGCAGCAAAGTTGACTACCCATAACATCTATCGAAGGAAGCCACAGTTGGAGAATGGGAGCTGCATTTTGAAAGGGGTCTTAAAATGAAGAAAGAATAGGAAACTAGGTTCATTTTGGAAACCCTACTGATGTTATATATTTTTTAATTGGACCCTAGTTGGGCCAGGTCAATGGAATAGGAATAGGTTATTAATTTGAATAATGGGGTGGTCCATTAGTGTTTGTTGATTATTAATAAATTATAAAATTTAACAAAAAAAAATAGCCCTACTTTTTGCCTACAAAAGTCACTCTACATTTTCATCAAGATGGGATCTAACACTTATTTCTCTTTAATCTCCGCACTAAGAGATGATCTAACAACTTTTTGCACCATCACACCACCATACTTGGAGTCCAAGAGGCGAACTCCAAGATTAGACAAGCGGTGAATATCCTTCATCAATTCTCACTTTCTTTCCTCCATATGAGCCAAACTCCCCATGGATAACCAACTAAGAGCATCAGTAACCATGTTAGCTTTACCTAGGTTGTAGTGAAGACTCGTATCGTAGTCTTGAAGAAGCTCAAACTATATCCTCTACTTGAGATTAAGCTCCTTCTAAGTGGACAAAAATTGTAGACTCTTATGATAAGAAAAGATATCCATATGTACATCATATAAATAAGGCCACAATATTTTCAAAGCCAACACAAACGCTAACAACTCCAAGAGTAGGATAGTTCCTCTAGTGTACCTTCAACCGCCTAGAAGTATAGGAAATCACCTTCCCATGTTGCATCAACACATAACCAGCCCTACTCGAGATGCATCACAATAAACTGTGTACCCATCATAGCCTTCTGGTAAAGTTAGAATTGGAGCCGAAGTTCACTTATCCTTCAATTTCTTGAAACTCCCTTCACAAGAATCCGACCAAGAAACCTTGACCTTCTTCTGAGTCAACTTAGTCAAAGGATCAACTGTCGATGAAAAGCTTTCCACAAATCACCTATAATACCCGGCTAAAACTAAGAAGCTCAAAAATGTTGGATGGATTCATGGGTCTAGGAAACCTCTTCCCCATAACAACTTTTTGTGGATCCATCATGATCCTCTCACTAGAAATAATATGACCCAAGAAAGTTACAGTATTCAACCAAAACTCACATTTAGAGAACTTGGCATACAACTGATGTTCCTTTAAGGTCTATAACACCACATAGAGGTGATTAGTATGATCCACCTCACTCTTTAAATAAACCAAAATATCATCAATAAACACAACAACGAAGAGTTCTAAATACTAATGAAAAACCCTATTCATTAGATACACAAATGCTATCGAAGCATTAGTCAACCCAAGTAACATTACCAAAAACTCAAAGAGCCCATACCGAGTATGAAAGGTCATCGTAGTGATATTAACTTCCATAATCTTTAGCTAATGGTACACAACCCGAAGATCTATCTAAGAAAAGAACTTGGAACCTTCAAAATGGTCAAACAGATCATCTATCCTTAAAATAGGATACTATCCTATAGTCAATGCACATTCGAAGGAAAGCATCCTTCCTTCACACAAACAATAACAGTGCACCCCACAGAGATATAATAGGATGAATAAACCCCTTATACAGAAGATTCTTAAGTTTATCCCTGAGTTCTCTCAACTCATATGGAGCTATTCTAATCGAAGGAATAAAAATTGGACGAGTGTCCGAAACTAGATTAATACTAAACTCGATTTCCCTATTCGAAAGATCACCAGGAAGATCATCTAGAAAAACCTATGGTAACTTATAAACCATTTGAACTAAAGGAAAGAAGGACCTTTTTAGTTAGAATCTTTAACCTAGACCATGTGATGAATTCATTATCCTTTGCCTCTCCAAACTCTAGAGGAAAGAACCAATCAAGAAAAGAACTTGAGAAGTTATCACTGAAAGCGAACTCAGCATCATCACCCCTAGACTAGTCATGTTCCTCATAAAAGTGGTATACAATATCCTTCAACTGATAACCAAAAAACTCTTACCCTCAAAATTAGAAGCATGCATCATTCAGAAGATTTTTTCTATATTGTTAATGAAATTTTAAGGATCTTCCTCAACTTTAGAACCAATGAAAGTAAGAGGACCCAATCTCATAAATTGACCAATTCTAGTGGACACAAAAGATAGAGCAACAAAAGCAACCCGCTCAATCTAGAAGGCCACAAACTGGGTAAGAAAATAAATCAACTAGCAAAACTCAGCACTAGATATGCTATCCTGGTGTGCCTGAGGAGGGATAGGGGAACTGGTGGAGCTCCTTTAGGGCAATCAAAAACAGTGACCCTTGATCCGGTATGAACTCTTAGAGTGGGATGATTTTTATCCACTGTCCTTGGACAGGACAGAAGGGTTTCTACAAACATCAGATCTTCTGAAAAATGAGCATAAGGAAATTAAAGGAGATTCAAGACCTGAGGTTCAATATATTGAAATAGAACAATAGGAATGAGATACATTTCTAAATATCTCATAGCCTCCCCCTTCTAAGTGTGGTGTGCTACACACCCATAAAATAGACTCTATGTGACACATTTTTGTGGACACCAAATAACACCAAACCTAGGCTCTGATACTATCTGTATCACGAACTGAACCAGGACCTAGCTATGATGGGTATCTAAAGTCCCACCTACACCAGATATCACCCCCATACCCAACCAAACCAAACAGAATATCCCCAATATTGGATGAATTTCAAACTTATAACAAGATAAGTCCACAAAATAAACGTATTGTCAATAATCGATAACCATCGATCGGCCAAAAAAATTATTATGTATATAACCGATAACCATCGACTAGCCAAAATAATTGACCAATATCACCCACGTCCATAATATTTCAATAATGTCTTCTAACACAAGAACCAAAAAAACCATCCTTGGTCGAGACATTTCCCCAACTCTGACAGAAGATAATGACAATGAAAATAATAAATGTTAATTATAATGAAACTCTCAACTCTAGTCCATGATAAAATTGATGAAATGTGTAAGTCTTCAAAAGTATGGAATCTCACCACTTTACCATAATGAATCGACAAACTTAGCCTATCCACCTAACTCAGTGCAGGAAAGGTACAAGTATCTCTAGTGCCTGCATCGTGTAGGGATACAATATCCAAAGACAGTTAGTGGGGTAAACACTAACATGTAACTAGGGGATAAGGATAACATAATATAGTGTTTAATAGTTCAAAATCATTCAAAACCAATGCACTTAATAAAATATATATACATATATATATATACACATATATATATATGTATACATATATATATCACATGTCACGATAGGGAGCAAGTCTTAACATGCACTTTAAAATGTTAGCTTGGATTGTGTAGCTAAACAATCATATTATACAAAGACACCCACGGGCTATGTAAGATCAGCTCTCCCCCAGTTCATTGGGCTTCAGTGTGTGTGGCTGCACGAACCAGAATGTATAAATATGCACTATGGGGGACCCAAACCTTCCAACATATAAAGGTTCCACGAGCACCCAATCATGTAATATAATATGGTGGACTAAAACCTCAAAATTATATGATAATAATATTAAGGGGGACTCAAACCTCCAAGTCATATAGATCCCCACATCGGCAACTACGATTTCTAGAGTGGATCCCTCAGGACCACCACTTTCATGACTCAGCTAAAAAACCCTCTTTAAGGCCCAATTAAAATATTTATCACACATTCCCATTTATTGAACAATATTTAACACTAAGGGATACATTGTTTATATCGGCATACCAACTACACTTGAAAGGTAATAACAACTTCCCAAATAATTTCATCACTTGGGGAAATTCACAACTCCCTATGTTCAATTACGCAATGGCTTGTGAAAAAACTCAAAACCCATAAGGTTCAAATAGATAACATTACACCTCATTAGCTTTTCACATTATGCAAAACTTAAAGAATAGTTTAATACACATACTTTCATATTAAAACCCAATGTCGCAAACATGGGGTTGAGGTCATAACAACTTCCAAAGTCACAAGTTTGGAAAAATGAACCCTACGACTTGTTTGGAAAAATACAACCTAGTTCGTTCACTAAACCTATGCACCAACAAGTTCTTACGACTTGTCACCCTGAGTCATAGCCCAGAGAGTTCCTAAGATAACCGCACAATGGTTACCCTAAAACTCAACTGGTACCACTTAAAAATGAACCCTACAACACATAGGGTCTAGTCGTACATTGAACCTAATTGGGTAAAAACTTGACATCCTACGATTTGCACCCAATGAATTATAACAAGTCCCTACAACTCTTAGTGAGTCACTCATATTCAGAGCAGAACTTTGCCAAATACTTATAAATTTGGTTACAATTAGGTCCCTAAGACCCATCAAGACTCCCTACTCCTCGTATCTCAAAGTAGTAGTTAGGATAATAACTCAAGCACCATTCACTAGAAACCATACGACTAGGGTCACATGACCCATCAACACATCCTACAACTTGTAGGGTGAGTCATAGTTAAGACAGAGAAGATAAAATTTCAGTAAATTTTCAAGGAACAGAAACCTAGAGCATTACAGAAGTCTTGTTACTTATATTGTTGTGGAGAATTTTTCCTTTTTTTTCTTTGAGTTCTCTATTGATCATGCATACTATTTTTTCTTATTTTAATCAGTACTAGCTTTCACCGTAGGATTTTGTGGTTGTCTTGCTGTTGTATAACTAATTAAAAGTGTTCAGTTGGTTTACTGAATATATTTAATTGATGCCTCTATTTAACTACTATAGCATTTTATTTATAGGAACTTATGGTCAAAAAATGGGGTGTTTGTTTGTTCAATTTGAGCCTTGGAAAATGAATATATGTTGTGTTTAAAAACAAAACATTTAGTAGCCGATCAGATTGGTATGAAAGGAGAAGATGGAAGCTAAAATGAGACTAAAATTGTCCTAGCTAAAAGCTCTTAGAGCAGTCCAAAAAAATCATAAAAAGATATATAGAGTGAAGTATATTCTAGAAATTCAAACTTTTATATTTTATCTTTGAGATGTTTAGAATTCAAAATCCCATGGGCAGGAAATAGAGAAGTTATATCCCAATGTTAAGGCCAACTAATAAAAATTGCAAAGGTGTCTAGGATTAGACCAGCATCCCACTTGTTGTTTAGCCTTGATATAAATCTTTGATTCTTTGTAATGATTCTCCTCAAATCCTATAATATAATAGTTGCATTGTGTTTTTGTAGAAATTGGTATAAGCTAGGAGAATGCTGAATTTTCCAATATGTATCGACTTCTGCATCTACTTATACTATTTGGGAGTAATTTTCGTTGATTGCCACCGAAGTGAATATAGTATACTGGATTCTCATTTCATTTGTTGGTTACTTTGTGGTTTAATTGATTTTAAACGGCTACTTTTCATTGTTTTTAGTGGGTTTTGTTTAAACTTTAAAAGCATAACTTATGTGAAATAAGTATACTGAATTGTCCATTTAATTTTTACTTATTGCACTTACTTTGATGAGTTTGTATAGTCCAAAAGGCTATTTTATTATCTTTCTATATTCTTGTTTTCTCTAATTCATATAGCATGACTTATGGGAATAAAGTTCACATATTTATCAATTTAATTTTTAATTGTTGTAACTTTGGTTCTGTATACCTTTTGTTGTTGGTGGTGAAAATTTTGTTGCTGTTATTCCCTAGTTTGCAACTAATCATGTTCTGCAAAGTGTGATTTGCATTGGTTATTGCCTTTTAGCTACCGGAATTCACTGGTTCTTGAATTATTTGTTGTGATTTAACGTTTTTACGGTTGGCAATTGTGGTTATTTATGTCGAACTCTCAAATTTTTATTATTTATTTTCTATTGTCATTGTAGGTGATGAAATTGAAGATGGGAATTAATGCAATGAATTATACCTGACCTAGGCTAGATCGATCAGATTGGCAAGCTTATCATGCCATGTCATGTTGAAAATTTTGACTATGTTTCAAACATCTTCTATCGTTGAACATTGAAACTAATGTGTTGTACATTTTAAAGGTCCAAAAATGTTCTTGGTTGTAATGAATATTTTCTACTCTCTTTCCAAAAATATTTGGTTCTTGGTCCCAAAACTGAGTGTTTATGTTATGCTTAATTTATAAAATCATTGCAATAACTAGCCTGATTATATGATGTAGAAGTAGCGTAATCAATAGTCTACAAGGAACTATCGCTATAACCTAATAAATATTGTTGCAATAGCCTTATAACCATAACAATAGCCACCAAATTGCAATGGTTGCAACCGTTGCATATGACAAACATAACCATCCCAACAGATGTAACATGTCCATAATTGAATAGTAATAAATGTCAAATAGCATATGACAACCTTCGCATAAACTTCTATTGGTACGGTTTGTAGCCGTTGCATAAAGATCTATCGGGACGATTCATTACCAAAATAAAAAGATCTGTTTGAAACGGTTTATAGTTGTTGCATAAAGTTCTATTGGAATGGTTAGGAGCTGTTGCATAAGATCATCAATCATCTCAAATACTTTGGAAAAAAAAATGTCTCAACAAGTTATTTATGGCGACAATTATTTTAATTTATTCCATTTAATAAAATTTGTAAACTTGATGAATATGTTTATGTGCAGCTGTGTACTCCGTCAGATTTTAAAGTGTGCACCATTTTTTGTTTACACAAATTTTGATAATCATTAATCAACACACGCCTTCAACAAGAAGTAAAGATACATAAAAATACATTTGTGAAACCTGTATTGTTAATAAGCTAACATATAAAAGATGAAAGATAACGACAACAACTGAAAATGTTCAAGTCATGAATAGAGAAAGAACATCTACTAAACTTAGTTGAAAAATAATACCCATAAGCAGCAGAACTGAAGTAACAAAACAATCTACAACTGTAGTAGCAAAAGCACCACAAGCTAAAACAACTAAACAATGTACAATGGAGAGACTGGTAGAGGAATAACCTGTAGAGGATCAAGTGCAAATGGATTCAACCACTCCTCCAACTAATGAAAATTCTGAAGATCAAGGTAACATATATCTAAGAATTAATTTAATTCCTTTATGACTAATACTTTCTTGTATTTTCCTAGAGCTGAAGGGATTTTCACTAAGAAAAACAAGGGGTAAAACACAAATGCTGAAGGTACATGGCTGAACTAAACAAAAATTGATCCAACTAAATGGGTAAGATTAACCCATTGGTACTATAGATGAAGTTTTATGTGAATTAAGTAGCTTCCTAGACACAATAGGAAGAAATACTACCCTTTGCCCGTTGGATATATTAGATTAGAGATGCATGGACACTAAAAATGATTTGTGGGAGTATATCAAGGTTTGAAGTTTTCAATATTTAGTTATTAGTACAAGTATTTTACATATATTAGCTAACTATTCGCACCAAATTGTAGATGAAATATGATATCCCTAAAGTTGTGAATGGTCGGGCTACTGAAAGAATTCAAGAAGCTCAGAGAATGTATTGAATTAATTTAAAGTAATCTTCCTATGAACCATATACCAAAGATGAAGTTTTAATGCTCAATAGGCCTTAGAATAGTCTAGAATGTCAATTTAAAGAGCTCTTCGTATATTTGAAGTTTGACAAATTCATCGTAAAACATATTTGAGAATTTCAAATATTTAATATTATTGTCAGCCTAGCAGTTTCCATTTCACTTTTAATTTTTCACCGCAACTTCTAGCTGGCTAAGAAATTAGGTTTCTATAATATACTCTATAGATGTTTGTTGAACAACTTTAATTTCCTATATGATTACTTTAATGTTGAGAAGCTAGTCATGAGGACAACAAACTAATGTGTAAATTTTAACATCCAATCTTGAGTCATGCATCCATTTCTTTCTTGGTCAGGGGTGCTGACTTAAATATTTTGTTAGACTTATTTTACTAGAACTACTATACATGAGACTATGGGAATAACTTAAATCATTGAGATTTTTTCTCTTTCCTAATAATTATTTTTCTGTGCAAAATATAGTTTACTTGAAAAGAGTGGAGTAATGTTTGCTAAATTTTTGGTAAAATGCCTAAAAGGTATTTCCTATATTTCTACCACAAAAAGAAAAAGAATGTATTTTACGACTAATGAGATTGCCCCTTCTAAGCACAACAAACAGAAGTCAAACATTATGTAAATGCATGAGACACTAGATGTGCTTACTTATAAAATACAAAAAAATTAAGTGAGGAAACCACTAAATTTTCTTTGTTGTTGGTCGTAATTTTACTATGTTCTCGTGATTAAGACATTCATTAACTTTATAGAAAATAATTTTTAACTCAATTGCATCTTAGTGTGTGTGATGGTATAATATCAAAAGAACATGTATTTTTTTCACGACCCAATTTTCTCAGGTTATGATGGCACCCACCATAACTCACCTGTAGGCAAGCTAACTCATAGTCCGGAACAGTAAGTAACTGGCTACTCAATAATATAAGGAAAAAAATGCGGAACATATGAAATAAGATCAATAGATAGAAGAATACTAAATCCTGATGGTATCAGTACAAGAGCTTCTAATAAGAAAAATACAAAAGTGAAATATCAAGAGATATACACTGATATAACATATCTTCGAATACAACTTAGAGACTATTCTACTACATAAGAGAGATAGATAATGCTTCGAATGTTAGGATCTCACTCTAAGTCTCTTAACTAGGTCTGCTCCGCACGATGCACACATCAACAATGATAACATGTAATATGATTTGCAGTCTACAGAAGTGTAGTATGAGTACCAAACGAATGGGACTCAGTAAGATATTGCCAACTGAGCTCAAAAGATAAAGCAGATATATAAAGCATATAAAAAGAATGGAAACTGCACCAAAGAGTCCATTAATCATATGACAAGTCAGTGAGATAATAAAGAACAACTATCCTGTTCTTTGCCAAGAGTCTAACATAATAAAACTAATGAAGTATCAAGGTGAACTCTCCAGTTCCAACAACATTCAATAAACGTCAATGCTATACCGTATATCCCAGATCAATATACGAATAAGAAGAGAAAGAAATATATATATATATATATATAGTAATACACAAGGCAAAGAAATGAATGTACAACATGAACAACAGAGGAAGAGATAAACGGTAGTATCATAGGTTCATATAGCTAGATATGTATAGGTATATATGCACATAAACACGACGTCATCCTAAAGAATAACCTATATCATCATATTCTCCATTTGAGACCTCATTATAATAGAATCGGGATTTAAATACTATCAGACTCAGGGTTTCTAATCCACATGGCTAAACATGAAATAATCGTGCATAATAATGCAATCACAAGATAGGAGAGGACAAAGACATATCTCAAATCTCGATACCAGATCAAAGACCAATCTATCATAAGCTAGCCATAATAATGATCATAACAATGATAACAATAATATCAATAACAACGTGAATAACCAGCAACTTTAAAAAACCAAATACCTAGATGAGCCTATGAACGCCCCAGGTTCGGAAGGTTCAATCAACATACAATAACACAAGGCATATCGAAAAACCAAATACCTAGATCAGCCTATGCGTACCTACAACGCCCCAGGTTCGGTAGGTTCAATCAACATACAATAACACAAGGCATATTCTTCAGCCATATCTAAACAACCATACCATACCGTCTGATAGACATAGGTGCGTACTGGTGATAGACAATGTGCATGCAGGAATGAATGTAAAGTACACATTCAATATCAAAAATCATAATAACTATCCTCAGTAGGACCATCATCATCGTAATCAACCTCCAGCCTTGCCGGGTATCAACATATCAACAATATATCCTGCAGCCTTGTCGTGTATCAAAATCATCACAATAGTATCCTCCGATCTTACCAAGTGTCAATATAATCATAATAGTATCCTCCGTCCATGTTGGGGATCAATATAATCATAATAGAATACTCTGGCCTTATCGGGTATCAATATCATTTTAATAGTGTCCTTTGGCCTTGCCATATATCAATATAATCATAATAGTATCCTTCGACTTTGCTGGGTATCAATATCATCATAATAGTATCCTCCAGTCTTTCCGGGTATCAATATCATCATAATAGTATCCTCCAGCCTTGTCGGGTATTAATATCATCACAATAGTATCATCGGGTCTTCCCAAATATCATTATCATCACAATTACCGTTAGCGAATAAGATACACTAAAGTACACATAAACAGATACATATCACCAGAGAATATCTATCTAGTTAATACTTCCCAACTACTCATTATTAGTTAACCAACACTTCTAATAATAGAATCATTAGTTCACTAGTCATCAAAAACCCTCTAGTTATTAGCCTAAACATTATCCTTCACATAATCCTCACTCACGAGATAGATACTAAACACTATTTATTAATTAGCCAACATCTATCATCTATTCAAGGTTTATCACTACACCAAAACCGCCATTTATCCACCATTATTATTACCAACTAATCATCCTATATCTGTTAATCATTACTAGACAACACATAACTACTTATCACCTAACCATCCTTATTTCAATGACACATTCATTAACTAACTATTTTTAGCCACCATGTTTCAACTAAGCAATATGTGATTAACTAATACTTTAGATTCCTAGCCATCAAGTGTTATAGTCCCCTAATAGACAACTAGTTACCACATAACTTCACCATCTAATAAGAAGAGTAGTCATAAGAACACATTTAAGCTATAATAACCTTATTTATAATGGTAAATAATCATAAATGTACCAAATCTATGCATGCCATCACCAGTATTCAATTAGTAGAATGATAAGCATCATACCACATCTTCCCCATCCCATACCGGAGAGATGTGTATACAAACATATACATATTCTTATTCATAAACTGTAATCACATCATATAATAATAAACAGTTCTCGGCTATTTAATCAATATCATAACACGGCCCTAGGCCCATTAATTTATCTGATATAATCAGAACATCATAATCACGGCCTTAGGCCCATAAACATATATGGGACTCATATCAAGAATCATAATTACAAGTCATAGCATATCTCTAATTATCTCATATATAGGAGACATCTCAGATATAAGAGAAATAATACAATAAGCATGTAATCATCTCTCACACAAGGGACATCACACATCTAGGCGGCATAATATAGATAGACATGTAATTGTATATAGTATATCATAAATAGGTCATACATCATGATAACGAGGAATATCACTACTCTAGGTCAATTTAAATATCCAAGAAGAACATCGTATCTATAGGTCCAACAATCAGGACTAAAGGAAATAGCAACTTTATAGGCAAATCATCAAGTCTAAGAGGAAATAGTATCTCTATAGGCCAATCATCAACTCTAAGAAGAAATAGCATCTCTATAGGTCAATCATCAAGTGTAAGAGGCAATAGCATCTCTAAAGTCTAATCATAAAGTCTAAGAGAAAATAGCATCTGTAGAGTCTAATCATCCAGTCTAAGAGTAAATAGAATCTCTATAGGCCACATAACGTATCTAGGAGGAAATCATGTCTAAATGCCCAATATCACTCCCACAAGGAGTATCATCACAATAACTCAAACTCCACAATTCGGGAACATCAATACAAGTTACCAAGTTATGAATTAAACTTATTCTAAGGTATACTAGTCTTATCTATGTCCAACAACTGCAACTAAGTCCACAAGACTTAACACATGCTTAGGCCTTACGCGGGCTGAACGATACCACTTCTAATCCACAATTTCCATAATTAGGCATAGCATGCCCCAAACTAGGCTAAGGTGTCGATTTCATCTTCAAGATGTCAAGTAGCAATATTTAAGCCTAAGATAGCAACTTAGAGAAGAAAAAAGGGTACTTAAGTCAACTCTACCAAATTTACGGTTTCAAGACTACCACACTAACCCAATAAGGCTAAATATACAAATCATGCTTCAAAAGCTAAAACCGTATTCCAGACATAGAATTATATCATATCTACACTATAACAAATATAAATTGAAGAAGGAAGTCAATAGGATACAAAAGGGTTTTAAATATGCCATCTTACGGGTCAAAACCCCTCATCTAATCCTCAAACATCAATATATCAAGGTCAAGTTATCCTACCCATAATCAAGCCTAACATCCATATCCACACACAATATATATAACACAACATCTATGAATAGAAGCCTACCTCAAGGCCAAACTGCAAAACCTCACTTCATGCACCACATGATCATCTTCACTTTACAATCCTCAAAATTCTATCACACTATATAAACCATAATCTACTCATCAATACGAGGCTAATGATACCCATATTGTACTATTGTGCTTCAGGTCCAAAAATGACGTCAAAGCCCCAAGTGGATCCCATATATGGAAAATGAATTTTCGAGACTAACCCAATGTTCACACATGAATAAGGAATCATAACCCTCAAAAAATGGGTGAAAACTATGCATACTTTCTGCTAAAATCAAGCCCAAAGTTAAATTGGGGATTTGGGTCCAAACTGATAAATTCAAGCATGAATTCAAGAAATTCTTACCTTAATATTGAAGTCAATCATGATACAAGATGAATAATTAAGCTCCCAAGTCACCCCTATAATCAATTTTGAGTTATTACATTCATTTGGGGTTTCTAGGTCTAAATAGTGAAGGGTAAATGCACCAAATAAATCTTGGGGCTTTTATATAGCCCCTACAGGTACTCAGATGTCGCAATCATGGTCCTATAGGTCACGATCGCACTACTCGCGATTGCACACTCTTGGCCGCGATCGTGGTTGTACCAGTTTACAACAAACTTAAAAATAAGTTTTTGACCCTCAAAACTCATCCGAAATTCAATGAACATTATCCAATAGTGAATTTTGAGTGTAAAACACATTTTAAATACATTGGAATCATCAAAACTTTCACCAGAGATCATTTAGGAAAAAAGTGGGGTACACACCTATAGTTTCATCACTCTTCATAAAATATGTTCAATAGCCCAAAATAAGTTCAAGAGCCTTGGGACCTGAACCAAGTGTTTCCCTAACCTAAAATAAATATTTTGAATGCTATTGAGAAGTTAGATTTTTAATACGAGTCACTTTTGACTGAATGTAGGTCCCACACACATTCTTCAAATTTTCAACTTTCTGACCAATAGGTTGAAATGAGTTTGGGTGCATTGAGACTTGATGCAAAGTTATTCCTAGATTAAAATTGATATTTCGGATCTGCTGGTGCAGTCGAAATTTGCATTGAGATCATTTCATTGAATTTTTTTCCTGGTGGCCATTTGGAATCAGCGAAAACTTCAAAATAGGAAATTTTCTCTAAGAACCAAATGAATTTCTTGGTAACCGAACCATCAATCCCAGCAAGTCATAAATAACTTGGGGCAGCTATGGAGAAACTCAAATGGTTAAGGTATGCATAAATATGAATAAAAACATGAAGAGTCATTACAATATACACTACTAAAAGGACTTTAGTCCTCGAAATTCATAGGACAGTAAGAATCTCAAAAGCTCAAAAGGATGAGCTGCTGGGCCCGCATGCTCAAAGCATGACTTCCTAGATAACTTTAGCGAAGAGAAAACACTTGCATGGGATTTTGCCACATGTATCCCTTTTTCAACCAGTACTCTCATTCTACTTCCGAAATAGCCAACTCAACTTAACCGCTAACTGGCCTCCGACTGAACTAAAAAGGATAATGCACGCACATCTGAATCACATCACGCTTATACCATTTTTATATCCACATAAATCAACAAAGTCTCATCAAAGACAAAAACTAACCAAGACATGAGTCATAAAACTGACTCCAAGTCTACCCATAAACTGACTCCAAATCCAAAAATAACCTTTCGTTAACTTTTTGCACCTGCTATCTGCTCCAAGCCAAAGAAAAGTCACTTGAGTCGGGTCCACACAGTCTCATCACTGAGATCTCAAAGAATTGAAGCTGATCCACTGAAATACCATAAGGCAAACATGAGAATAAGCTCATAAGACATTATCTGGGCATACACATGTAGATAATCACAGAATGCAATCTATGCCAATGTTGTAACCAATCCAGACGAAAATAAAACTGAAATCTCGAAATCCAAGGTATAACTAATCCTAAATGAATATTGCACTCTAGGATATCTCATTCACCAAGAATTAAGACATACTGAATCCAACATAACAATATTACTCCCGTTGAGTAAATCATCCAAAATTCCCAAAGAAAAATGAAACTAGAGGTCAAAACTAAAATAACTAATACAAGGCCCATGGGCTATCATCTGAACACTAATCAACTATAATCCAACCAAATTCTAGAAAACCAAATAGGCAACAATGGAGTAGTCTCAACAAACCTATAAATTAAATTCAAACTGAAATAAGTCCACAATGAAGGCTGTATGACAGCTCTACAAAACAAAGCTGAAATCTCAATACCAATGTTGAATCATTCAATCTCAAATATCTAAATCAAAACTAAAAATGGGTAGGCATTAATGCTCCAAATATATCATACTTCTAAATTGCCATTTCAAGGAGTCAAAATCCAAAACTAGGCCAATAAGGCTATATCAATGTCAACTATCTCAAATTGACTCTAGTATCAAGATCTGAAATATCCGAGATAAATCATACCAATTCACTGTCGAGACATATTTAGTAAGAAAAATCACCATATGATAACCACTGACTTATAACACAAGCAACCAACTTTATATGTGCTGGAGGGAACGAAACATAGCAATAAAATAGGATTCATACCAAAGAAAAAAATCACTAGATGAAAATACATATAACCCACTCCATATCCGCTACAGGGCATGAACTATCGAAACATAGTCAAAACTTCTCAAAGCTGAAAACCACACTAGTAAAGGCAAAAACTTTAGTAACTCATAGAAATGCAACTTAAGTTGGAAACTAACCAATGCAATACTCCATCTAGGCAAAGAAATAGCCACATGCTCATTTCATCAAGTAGAATCAGTCCACCAAGCCTCACTAGGCCGAATAAACTTTGAAATGGGGATTTTCTTAATCCACCCAAGAATAACATCATCGAAGAACAAATACCAATTTCAAAATCAAGGTCAGAGCCGAGACCACCAATAGAGAACCAACAACTCAAGCTAAATAGTTTCTAATTTTCTAACTTCATAAGCGATCACAGGAAAGGCCACCCGCGTTAAACTTTTTAACTTCACTAGGCAAAACCATATCACAACAACAAAGATGTATCCAATATCCACACCAATAATATGGAAATACATCACAAGAGAATAAACCTAACATACCTATGATATGAATCCACGACATCTCAATATAAATATTAAAATCATTGTCGGATAAAGAAACAACCACAAATAAAGAATGAACCTCAAACTTGTCAATCTATCAAATGGTTTATACTAGAAAAGATAGACAAAACAAAATCCTTCATAACCTTGGAGGCAAGTCTAAGTATATCAAACTCAAAAATAGGCAACACAACTAAATTGCCAACTCAAAATTCAAAAAAAAAAAATGGTAGGTCACTTACCTTCGATACCATAACATATCCCTAAAATCAACCGAATAAAGCTAACAAAGAGGGAACATAGTCAACCTCGTTGCTCTAGGGGAAAGAAATCATTAAATTGGGCTATATCAACTCAAGCCATCAAATAGTAGCACAAACAAATGAAATCTAACTAGATAACACTAGTCTAAATAGCTACCCAACAAGAATCAAATTAATCATATAATAATATCTCGTAATACAACAACAACAACATACCCAGTGTATTCCCACCTAGTAGGGTCTAGGGAGGGTAGAGTGTACGCAGACCATACCACTACCTTAAGAGAAGTAGAGAGGCTATTTTCGATAAACCCCCAGCTTAGGACCAATAACAGTATAACAAATACAAAAAGTAAGCGAATACAAACTAGTATGGTACACAAAAAAAACTAACAGTATAACAAACACAAAAGTATAATAAACTAGTACGGGATGAAAAAAAGCCAACACCACTAACCCCAAAAACTACAGCCCCAACACTATAACAACATCTCGTAATATTACTAAGTAATATCAATATCCTGACATAGTGGTAGTAATAGCAATAGCAATATCAATATAAACATACCAAACCAGCGATACCAAAATGAATGTCAATATCATGTACCACTCAATGGCGACAATAGGGCTAATGTGAAAAGATAAATGAGACTCAAACCCAAAATAACACCCATAGGGGAAAAACATTAATATATATCTACTTCATCCACTAGTAAAAAAAACAAAGCACGGAGTAGTAACATAATCATGAAGTCAACAATAAGGCACATAATGACTAATATAAATTAATCAAGGCATACAATCATCAATGGGTATGAAAACCCATATACATATAATAAGAGATAAAAGCACACCAATTCTGGTGACATTCACAGTCACATGCCTGACGGACATAGAAAAACAAATCTGAACAGGTCCAGCTCAAATTGATTGGCTGAATCATCAACTTAGGCGCCAAGCGTACCATCTCTAATTGAAGATTGAACAACATCATAAAGTGGTCTAAATAAGTTGAATGGCTGGAATTTCATGATAGGGACACTCCCTAGACTAGTAGTCTATCTCTCTGCGGACGTAGCAATTCTTGAAGCATCAATATGGAGAGAACACAAATTGAGACCAAATAGCTGGACAATCAATGCTGAGAGAAATTGGAAAAATTGAGTCCAAACTTCCAAAATCACAGCCTGTCTTAGGAACTCTAGGTTGACGGGGAATAAAAACTAACTCTAGTTAATTACCTATCTCATACTAGGGGCATTATCTTAAACAATGTCTCATTATTACACAACAAAACCAATATCCTAGAATACTTCAAAATATAGCTCCTTATAATCCAGAATGGTCACCATGACCCGAAGAACCATACTATACTCTGCAAGTCTGATGAGGGTTATTCCCAAATCCTTTTTGGTTGCTGTTGTGGATCTTCTATATCCATCTCTAACCCTCTAGTCTGATGCAATACTTTAATTCTATAAATGTGTGTTGGAGTCTTGTTTGCATCTGTCGAAAATATCCCATTATCCTTTAGAGATAGAATAGAGTCAAAAAATGTGTTCAAGGTTCATAGGAATATGGACAACACATGATAAGGAGTTATAAAGTAAATTTCCTAAAATGTCATTGTAGCCTCCTGAAGATAGGTTACGAAAGTCTCTACACTGATCTGTAAGACACTACTGAAACTTAGCTTTTGTACTTATACACCAATGAAACCTAGGATCTGATACTAATTTTTCATGAGCCAATTTCCTCAGGTCATGATGGTGCCTACAATAACCCACCAGTAGGCAAGCCAACCCGTAGTCCAGAATGACTAGTAACAGACTACTCAATAATATAATGAAAAAAATGTGGAATATATGAAATAAAGATCAATACATAAAAGAATCCCAAAATCTGGTGGTATCAGTAAAAAGTTTTCTAATATAAAAAGAGTACAAAAGTGAAATATCAAGAGATGTACACTGATACAACTTATCTCAAAATACAACTTAGAGACTATTGTAATACAAAAGAGATGCCCTGAACATCTGGAGATCACTCTAAGTCTCTGAACCAGGGATGCTTTGTGAAAAGCACACATCAACAATAATAATCCATACTATGATCTATAGGGTGCAGGAGTGTAGTATGAGTACCAAACAAATGGTACTCAGTAGGCTACTACCAACAGAGCTCCAAAGATAAAGCAGATATATATTTCGTATAAAAAGAATAGAAACTACACCTAAAATTCCAAATATCAATTGACAAGTCAGTGAGATAATAAAGAACAAATATCATGTTCTTGTCCAAGAGTCTAATATAGTAAATCTAAGGACTTATCAAGGTGAACTATCCTCTCCCAGCTACATTCAATATACATCAATGCCATACCGTATATCCCAGGTCAATATATGAATAAGGAGTGAAAGAAAAATATATATATAGTAATATACAAGGCCAAGAAATGACTATACAACATGAACAATAAAGGAAGTGATATACAGTAGTATCATAGCTTCATATAGGTAGATATATATATAGGTATATATACATATAAACATGAGTTCATATCAAAGAATAACCTATATCATTATATTCTAATTGTTAGACCTTATTATAATAGAATCGAATTTAAATACTATCATACTCTGAGTTTCTAATCCACATGGTGAGACATAAAAGAATCGTTCATAATAATGCAATTATAAGATAGGAAAGGTCAAAAAAATACCGCAAATCTTGATACCGGATTAAAGACCAATCTGGCATAAGCTAGCCATAATAATGATCATAACAATGATAACAACAATATCAATAATAACATGAATAACTGGTAACTCCGAACAACCAAATACCTATATGAGCCTATGCGTACCTACACCGTCCCAGGCTCGGAAGGTTCAATCAACATACAATAACACAAAGCATATTTTTTACCCATATCTATACAACTGTCCTCTATCGGCTGATAGACATACATGCATACTAGTGATAGGCAATGCGTATGCACAAATGAATACAAAGTACACAATCAATATCACAAATCATAATAATTATAATAATGTATGAAATAAAATAATATCATCCTCGAATGGATGAGGACTCACTGCAACTCTACGTACTGGAATGCTACTACTAGTGCTGATTTGGAACTCGTAACTCTAAACCTATGGTGTAACATAAAACAAAGCACCATAGCGCAAATGCATCAGTACAACTGAAAGTACTGAGTATATGAGTGGGGTAGGCTAAATGCAAAAGGGTTTACATGCATAAGCAATGCTAACTGACTGACTAATATTAACGTGAGAGTGCAAATATGCATACATAGTAACTGAGATCGTTAATACGTGATATCTATATCTGTACACTAATACATGGCTTACTGATATATATAATGAATAATACTAGGATCATGATAACATGGATGACTGAGTCTGACAGTCCTGTATCTGATGGAACTACCCGAGTTCCGTTCTGTAACTGAATTGGCTGTATCTGACAGTCATGGTTTACTGAAATCTGAAGAACTATCTGAGTTCTTTTACTGAGACTGGGACTGAAACTATGGGAGGTAGTTGTTTAACCTACATGCCCCAATAATGTATATAGCTAAGTTGGGGTTTAATCTCTTCCCTAACTGGAGGGGTGTCAATACCGCGCCACTGCTATGACAGCTGTGAGTGACCTTTAGCTGGCAGGTACTCAAAATAAGAATGGTGGGGACCCTAAATTTACAAGTTAAGCCACCTCATCAACCCTAATCTGACAAGGTAAGATGTCTCAACCTACGTTGGCTACGTAGTTCTGGAACACAAGGATGACTGCTAAGAATTACACCCTAAACTGGCAGGTGAGTTCCCATCCTTGGGTTCACTCGGTACTAACTCCTACTCCCATATCAAGAGACTGAACATGATTTAACTGACTGTACATGGACTAGGTAACTGATTTCCATTGACTGACGGAACAGTACTACTATCTGAGAATTAACTGAGATCATGAGATTTCTGAGATTTCCTGAGTCACATGACTGGCTGAGTTCTATAGATCATGGCTTAACTGAGATTATCATGATAACATGACATGGCTCTAGGCACACATCTATATTTTTGGGGTACAAGTACCCCTAGTACTCGATGAAAGGAAACTGACACACATGACTGACTTGATCGTAAGAGTAGAGTCCACAATTTACAATATCATAAGTAGGGGATTTCACACTAAGCATAGTTCTCAACATCTTATACATGGAAGGGAAATTCCTACAACATACATATACTTGTATATATTCAATATCATGCTCAATCCATATCACAACAACAACGCATATCACTCACGTCGAATTCATGTGAAATCATAAAGTATAGAGCATGTACTTGTCATTTAAGCACTATTAAAGCATGGGATGTGAATTTTATCATCCTAGGCGTATTATCAAAAACTTTGCATGCATTATTTTATCTTAGGTGTGTTCATTAATTTAACCATATTAAGCCACATAAAGATCATGGGTTTTAACTAAGAAACGCAAATACTTCATGAAAACACCTTTAGATATCATCTTGAAACTTAAACAACAACCATCAACATATACATGTCCATATCACAACAAGATAATCACAAAATAGTATTTAAAACATGGTTCTTGATCTCTATGAACTAAATGGTTCCATAGATGAACACTACGCATACCTTAGATTAAGAATTCATGAAGTCAGTAGTGAATTTGGCTTGAATCTTGGAACCCCCAATTGAACCCTAGACTTGTTCTTGATGGTTCTGGAGAGAATTTCAGCAAAAGCACTATATTTTGGTGTTTTGGAGCCGCAATACCGTGTTTAAGACTATATATAGGTTAGGGAAAATGACCAAAATTCCCTTAGAAATGCGGAGGTGGAATGCTGAAAAGCTGGACACCCACCGGAGTTGCCAGGCGGTGCCCGCAAAGTCCACCGGACTAGACCAGGCGAAGCCTTCCTTAGAGCGGTGCTCTATCTTGGGTGGCGCGGGCCTATCTCCCGGAGCTACTATTTTGGAAACCCAAACACGCCCTTACGCCTTCCTAAAAAATTCTGAAACTTACCCGGGATGTTTACGACCTTGCCCCATCGCAACGCAACTTGAAAATCCAAAAACGAAGGTCGGGAAGGTCGTCAAATAAATCCCCGAAGTTTTGAGGTCTAAAATGAGACTAAATGTTGAACACTTATAAAAATTCTCAAAGTCGTGAGGCTTGTAAAGCCAAATGAGCTGAATTTCGGACTTATGATTGTACGGGGTATTACAATATCTCCCCCGTGGGAACATTCGTCCTCGAATGAGAATCAACTGATAGGGGATAAAAGACAAGCTAAACATGAATGACTGAGACATGACTTTATGACTGACATGCTAAATATAATGTACTCATGCATATCTAATGCACGGATAACTGATACATGAATGCGTGACTGTGTGTTCTGATAACCTGAGTTTCTCAAGATGAGAATGCATAGATGATGCATGATTTTATAACTGAACTGATACATGAATTCATGACTGAGTATGCAATGGTAGTAGATACCTAGTTTATACTAGGAACATGAACATGAAACTGAATAAGCTTAAGGAAAACTATTACCTTGAGCTTGATCTGAATTAGTGGAGAAGAGGTGAGGATACTTGGTACGCATATCTGCTTCTTCTTCCCAAGTATCTCCCTCGAAGGATTGATTTCACCAATGAACCTTAACTAGAGGGACTTCTTTGTTCCTCAATCGACGAGTCTGATAGTCTAAGATTTTGACTAGAATCTCTTCATAAGAGAGACTTTTCTGAACGTCAATGCTCTGAATAGGGACTACAACTTCTGGGTCACCTATGAACTTCTTGATCAATGATACATGGAAGACTGGATGAACTGAAGCTAGATCTGAAGGCAATTCGAGCTCATAAGCTACCTTGCCTAAACGACTGAGAATCCTGAAGGGACCGACATATCGGGGACTGAGTTTCCCTTTCTTGTCGAACCTCTTCACTCCATTCATGGAAGAGATCTTGAGATAGACATAGTCATCGACCTTGAACTCGAGATCCTTTCTACGAACATCAGCATAAGATTTTTGTCGGCTCTGAGCAGCCCGGAGTCTCTCTCTGATCAACTGAACTTTCTCTAAGGCTTCGAAAACCAAGTCAGGACCTATAACTGAGGCCTCACTAACTTTGAACCAACCAATTGTATATCTACATCTCCTACCATAGAGAGCTTCGAATGGAGTCATTTTAATACTGGAATGATAGCTATTGTTGTATGCAAACTCAATCAAAGGCAAGTGGACATCCCAACTTCCCTTAAATCAATTCTACGCGCCCTTAGGATATCTTCAAGAGTCTAAATGGTCCTCTCTTCTTGAACTTTTGTATGAGGATGAAAGGATGTACTGAGATGGACTTAGGTACCAAGACCTTTTTGGAATGTTTTCCAGAATGAAGAGGTAAACTGGGTACCTCTATCTGAGATGTAATGAAATACCGTGTAATCTGACCAACTCCCTGATATAGAGTTTGGCATAATCCTCGGCTGAATAAGAGGTATGAACTGGGAGGAAATGAGCTGACTTGGTCATCCTATCTACAATAACCCAAACTAAATCATGCTGATGACGAGTTCGAGGAAAACCCATCACGAAATCCATGTTCACTTCCTCCTACTTCCAGGTAGGAATGGTGAACTCCTACATGGAACCACTAGGTTTCTGAGGCTCTATCTTAACTTGCTGACATGTAGAGCACTTATCCACAAACTCTGCAACATCTCTCTTCATCCCACTCCACCAATAGATCTCCCGCAAGTCGCGGTACATCTTAGTGGCCCCTGGATGAATAGAGTATCGCACACCATGCTCTTCTGCAAGAATTTTCTTCCTCAAGTCATCTCCACCTAAAACACACAGAAGAACCTGACAACAAAGAACACCATCTCCCCCTTGGGAGAAAACCTCTACTCTCTGATTCTGAACTAACTCTTTTAGCTTGACAAGACTAGGATTCTTGTCTTGCTTTTCTTTCACCTCAGAAACTAAAGATGACTCTGAACTACTCTGAACACATACACCACCCTCTGAAGAGCCGACTAAGTGAACGTCTACTCTGGCAAGATGATGGATTTCCTGGGCTATCTTTTTCTTGCTATCCTCAATGTGAGAGTCAACTGAGATCATCGGCCACAACATTGGCCTTGCTCGGATGGTAAAGAATACTCATGTCATAATCTTTCAAGAGCTCTAACCACCTTCTCTAGCGAAGATTGAGATCTTTCTGAGAAAAGACAAACTGGAGACTCTTATGATCTTTGAAGACATCTACATGAACTCCGTATAGATAATTCCTCCAAATCTTTAATGGAAAAACTACGGTTGCCAACTCAAGATCATGAGTAGGATAATTCTTCTCATGGGGCTTTAACTGTATGGAGGTGTAGGATATGACCTTACCATGCTTTATGAGGACATAACCTAAACCCACTCTGGATGCATCGCAATATACTACAAACCCATATGAACCATTTGGAAGAGCTAGAACTGAAGCTGAGGTGAGTCGAGTCTTCAACTTATAAAAACTTTTCTCGTAGGAATCTGAACACTGCGACTTGACCTTCTTCTGAGTCAATATGGACATAGGGGATGTAATAGAATAAAATCCCTTAGACAAACCATCTGTAATAGTCGTCCAAACCCAAGAAACTCCTGATATCTAATGGAGATACGGGGTGAGGCCAGTTTTTTACTGCTTCGATCTTCTGAAGATCTACTCTAATGCCATCACCAGAAACAATATGAACAAGGAATGCTACTGATCTTAGCCAGAATTCACACTTACTAAACTTGGAGAACAACTGATGATCTCTGAGAGTCTGAAGAACAATTCTGAGATGGTCTGAATGATCATGCTCAGTGTGGGAATAGACCAAAATATCATCTATGAAGTCTATGATGAACATATCAAAGTACTTCTTTAACACTTGTTTCATCAAGTCCATGAAAGCTGTAGGGGTATTGGTAAGACCAAACGACATAAGTAGAAACTCAAAGTGAACATACCGAGTACGGAAAGCTGTTTTCGGGATGTCACTTTCTCTAACTCTGAGTTGATGATAGCCTGATCTGAGGTCTATCTTGGAGAAATAATTGGCACCCTGAAGTTGGTCAAACAAGTCATCTATTGTAGGAAGTGGATACCTGTTCTTTACCGTAAATTTATTGAGATGACGGTAATCAATACACATCCTAAGAGAACTGGTGCACCTCATGGGGATAAA
Source organism: Capsicum pubescens (assembly GCA_030864215.1). Classification (NCBI taxonomy): domain Eukaryota; kingdom Viridiplantae; phylum Streptophyta; class Magnoliopsida; order Solanales; family Solanaceae; genus Capsicum; species Capsicum pubescens. The sequence continues at coordinate 39,677,090 of CM061542.1, read as the reverse complement.
CTGGGCCTGATGAATCCCTTTTCTAAAAGATCCTTCAACTGATCCTTCAGTTCCTTGAGTTTTTATGGTGCCATTCTGTATGTCAGAAAAGAAATAGGTTGTGTATCTGGAATAAGGTCAATGCCAAAGTCTATTTCCCTTTCGGGAGGAATGCCTGAAAGATTTTTGGGAAAGACATCTGAATATTTGTTAACCACTGGGACTGATTCAAAACTAGGAGATTCAAAACTAGAGTCTTTAACATGCACGAGATGATACACACACCCCTTAGAAATCATTTTCCTTACCCAGAAGTAGGAAACAAGCTGACCCCTGAAAGATGATGTACTAACCTTCCACTCTAGGACGGGCTCATTTGGGAACTAAAACTAAACTATCCTATTTCTACAGCCGACTATGACATAGTAAGAATGAAGCCAATCCATGCCGAGAATGACGTTAAAATCAGTCATCTCTAACTAGACTAAATTTACTGATGTGGCTTTCTGAAATATCATAACCGGGCAGTTCCTGTTTACCCGCCGAGCTATGATGGTTTTTCCCACTGGGGTAGAAACTGAAAAGGGTTCTGCTAAAATTTCAGGACTGATTACGAAATTGCCTGCTATATAAGTAGTAACAAAAGACAAGGATGCACCTAGATCTAGCAAAGAATAAACATGAACATGGAAAATCTGTAACGTACCAGTAACGACATCAGGAGAATTTTCCTAATCCTGTCGGGTCTGAAGAGCATAGAGTCTGTTTGGGCGTTGCCCACTAGTGAACTGGAAGTGGCACCCTACTGATTTGGGAGACCATACTGGGCTATGGAACAATTCTGCTGACCCTGTAGACCTGACTGCGGATAGTCTCTAATTCTGTGGCCTGGTTTTCCGCAACCAAAACAAACACCGCTACCAGCTCTACAGGTACCCTTATGGTTCTTACCACAAGTCTGACACAGGGGATTAGTTCAGGCAATACTGACACTACCCTGAGACTTAGAGCCTAGTGCTCGATCTCAATTTCCATCTATGAATTTTGGTACTGGGGCACTGGCAGAGGAAGGAGTTGGAACTGCTAGCTTAGGATGAAACTGTGAACAGTTTTCTCCTTCTGATTTGGGTTGAGCAAAACTAAAACTTTCTGACCTTGCTCTCTTGTTCTGCCTCTTCTTAGTCCTAATCTTTTGCTCCACTATTTGCTGAGCATGGGTCATGATCCTGGCTAAAGTCATATCACTATTAAGCATCACAGACCTACACTTATTTACCAATCTATCATTCACCCCTGACACGAACTTGCTCATCTTAGCCCTGTTATCTGTAACCACATGAGGGGCATATTTGGCTAGCTAAGTAAATCTGAGAGAATTCTCCTTAAACGTCATATTTTCCTGCCTGAGGTTGATGAACTCTAGAACTTTTTCATCCCTCAACTCTTGGGGAAAGAACTTGTCTAAGAAAGCCATGAAAAATTTCTTCCACTTTATAGGACCTGCATCTTCTAACCTCATAGACTTTTACTATTTCTACTAAGTATGAACCACATCTTGCAACTGGTGCATGGCTAACTCGGCACTCTGACAGGAAGTAACTCCCATGATGTATATGACCTTCTATACTTGGTCAATAAATTCTTGAGGGTCTTCATCAAACTTAGACCCAAAGAAAGATGGAGGGTTCATTTGATTGAAGTCCCGAATCCTAGCTGCAGCTGAGTTGGCCACTGGATTGACCGCAATAACTGGTGGTCGTTCATTTTGGGCAGTCACAGACCGAGAAAGTATGGTGAATACGTCTCTAAACTCTGCATGAGAAACATGTTCACCTAAAGGATCTTAGGGCTGAGGAGTTGGCTGGTTTCTTCTCTTTTGAGGCATATTCTAAAATAAGAGAAGAACGGATTAAACTGAGAGTTTAACTTGAGATTATACTCACTAGCACGACATGAATACTGAAAGAATCAAAACTGTTCTTAAAACATCTCATAGCCTCCTACACATAAATATGGCGCGCAACACACCAATGCACAAGACTCTACTAGATGCGATTTTCTGACTTCCTAGGACTCTATCGAACCTTAGGATATGATACCAAGTTTGTAACACCCCAATTTTCTTAACCAGAATAATACACGATGCTTATGACCCGAAGGACCACAAGTTAACCCATGACTGATATTTGTACCTGTACACAACATAATATACATGTAAAATGCGGAAAACATGAACAATAGGCCATAAGGTTCAACTAAATAAAGTATCTCATGAATAGTAACATCTATATGGGCAAACGAATACCCAAAACAATTGAAGTCTGAATCAAATCTGAACTAAATCTAAAAGCCTCTAAATATTTTCTGAGTAAGAAGTTGAAGGAACATGTCTCCAACTAACTCCGTCTAGAAAAATTGAACTGAAATAATGAATGAAATAAAATAATATCATCCTCGAATGGATGAGGACTCACTGCAACTCTGCGTACTAGAATGCTACTGCTACTTCTGATATGGAACTCGTGACTCAGAACCTATGGTGTAATATAAAAGAAAGAACCATAGCGCAAATGCGTCTATACAACTAAAAGTAATGAGTATATGAGTGGGGTAGGCTAAATACAAAAGGGTTTACATGCATGAACAATGCTAACTGACTAATTAATATTAACGTGAGAGTGTAAACGTGCATACATAGTAACTGAGATCGTGAATACGTGATATATGGATCTGTATGATAATACATGGCTTACTGATATATAACATGAATTATACTAGGATCTTGATAACATGGATGACTGAGTTTGATAGTCCTGAATCTGATGGAACTACCTGAGTTTCGGACTGTAACTGAATTGGTTGTATCTGACAGTCCTGGTTTAATAAAATCTGAAGAATTATCTGAGTTCTTTTACTGAGACTGGGAATGAAACTGTGGGAGGTAGTTGTTTAACTGACATGCCCAATAACGTATATAGCTAAGTTGGGGTCCAATCTCTGCCCCGGCTGGAGGGGTGTCAATACCGCGCCACTGCTAAGGACAGTTGTGAGTGACCCTTAGCTGGCAGGTAATCAAAATGAGAATGGTGGGAACCCTAAACTGATAGGTTAAGCCACCTCATCAACCCTAATTTTATAGGTTAAGATGTCTCAACCTACGCTGGCTACGAAGTTCTGGAACACAAGGATGACTGCTAAGAATCACACCCTAAACTGGTAGGTGAGTTCCCATCCTTGGGTTCACTCGGTAACTTGTACTCCCATCTAAAGAGACTGAACATGATTTAACTGACTGTACATGGACTGGGTAACTAACTTCTGTTAACTGATGGAACAGTACTACTATCTTAGAATTAACTGAGATCATGAGATTTCTGGGATTTCCTGAGTCACATGACTGACTGAGTTCTATAGATCATGGCTTGAATGAGATTATCGTGATAACATGGCATGAATATAGGAACACAACTATATTTTTTGGGTACAAGTACCCCCAGGACTCGTTGGAAGGAAACTGACACACATGACTGACTTGATCGTAAGAGTAGAGTCCATAATTTATAATACCATAAGTAGGGGATTTCACACTAAGCATAGTATATACTTGCATAACTTCAATATCATGCTCAATCCATATCACAACAACTACGCATATCACTCACATGGAATTCATGTGAAATCATAAAGCATAGAGCATGGACTTGTCATTTAAGCACTATTAAAGCATGTGACGTGAATTCTATCATCCTAGGCGTATTAACAAACTCTTTGATTGAATTCTTTTAGATTAGGTGTGTTCATGAATTTCACCATATTAAGCCACATAAAGATCATGGGTTTCAACTAACAAACGCATATACTTCATGAAAACACCTTTAGATATCATCTTGAAACTTAAACAACAACCATCAACATATACATGTCCATATCACAACAAGACAATCACAAAATAGTATTTAAAACATGGCTCTTGATCTCTATGAATGAAGTGGGTCCATAGATGAACACTACATATACCTTAGATTAAGAATTCGTGAAGTCAGTAGTGAGTTTGGCTTGAATCTTGGAACCCCCAATTGAACCCTAGACTTGTTCTTGATGGTTTTTGAGAGAATTTCAGAAAAATCACTATATTTTGGTGTTTTGGATCCTCAATCCCATGTCTAAGACTATATATAGGTTAGGGAAAATGACCAAAATACCCTTAGAAATGCGGCAGTGGAATGCTGAAAAATTAGGCACCCACCGGAGTTGCCAGGCGGCACCCGCCAAGTCCACCGATCTAGACCAGGCGATGCCTGCCTTAGAGCGGTGCTCTAGCTGGGGAGGCTCAGGCCTATCGCCTGAAGCTACTATTTTTCAAACCCAAACACGCCCTTACGCCTTCCGAAATATTCCAAAACTTACCCGGGATGTACTACGACCTTAACCCATCTCAACGTAACATGAAAATCCAAAAATAAAGGTCAGGAGGGTCCTCAAATAAATCCCCAAAGTTTGGAGGTCTAAAATGAGACTAAGTGTTGAACACTTATAAAAAATTTCTAAGTCTTGAGGCTTGTAAAGCCAAATGAGCTGAATTTTGGACTTACGATTGTACAAGGTATTACAATTATGATGACCATGTACTTCATAAATCCCTCACTCATGTATTATAGATTATTATTGATGGTCATGTATTCAAGAAAGTCACGTTGTGTCAGTTTCCTTTCATCGAGTCCTGGGGGTACTTTTAACCAAAAAATATAGTTGTGAGCCTAGAGAAAAGTCATGTTTTCGCGATATCCTCAGTAAATCCATGATCCAAAGAACTCAGTGAGTCATGTGACTCAGGAAAAAATTCAGTAAACTCAGTTAATCACAGTTAACTTCAGTAATCTCAGTACTCAGTAACTTTAGTACTTCTGTAATTCAGTACTCTCAGAAATCACATGAACTCAGTACTTAGTAAGATCAGTAATCTCATGAACTCAGTCAGTTATCAGATATCAATAGTATTCTGTATGTCAACAGAAATACAGTAACTCAGTCTAGTTCAGTTCAATTAGTCATGTTCAGTGTCTATTCAGATGAGAGTAGGATTTAGAACCGAATGAACCTAAGGATGGGAACTTACCTGCCAGTAGAGGGTGTTATTCTTAGAAGCAATCCTTGCATTCCAGAACTACGTAACCAGCATAGGTTAAGACATCCAACCTGCTAATTGAGGGTTGATGAGGTGGCTTACCTACCAGTTGAGGGTTCCCACCATTCTTATTTGAGTACCTGCCAGTTGAGGGTCACTCACAGCTTGTCCATACCAGTGGCGCAGTATTGACACCCTTCCAATCAGGGCACAGATTGGACCCCAGCTCAGCTATTAGAGCACATTTGGGGAATGTCGGTTAGATGAATACTTCCCACAGTCTCAATTTCAATCTCAGTCTTAGTAAAAAAACTCAGATAGTACTTCAGATTTTAGGACTATCAGATATTCTCAACTCAGAAATAGTACAGAACTTAACTAGTTCCATTATATTTAGGACTGTCAGATATAGTCACTCATGTTATCAGATGTATCAGTTCTCAGAAGTCATGTTATAAGTCATATCAGTTATCAAAACTCATGATATCAGCATTTAGTTTTAGGACTGTCAGATACAGTCAACCAGACCAGTTCTTCATAATCAGAACTGTCAGACTCAGTTATTGATATATCAGTTACATAGTATCAGTCCCTTAGTATCCAGTAATATAGTACCAGTCTTTCTTATTCATCAGTGAATCAGATGTCAGTATCAGTAAACTCAGTAGTCAAAACTTAGTATTCAGTCCTATCGTGAGTTCAATTATAGTTACTTATGTATGTATGTATTCTCACGTTCATATCAGTCAGCATTGCTCATGCATATAAACCCTTTGCATTTAGCCTACCTCACTTATATACTCAGTTCATTCAGTCGTACTGACGCATTTGTGCTATGGTGTTTTCTCTTATGTTACACCATAGGTTCAGAGGCATGAGCTCCAGATCAACAGTAGATTCTAGTCTCAGCAGTCAGAGTTAGAAGTGAGTCCTCATCTTTCAAGGACATGAGCCTTACATTACTATTTCAATTTTTAGTTTATTTCAGTAGTTGGAGTTAGTTGGGGACATGTCCCATCAACTCCTTATTTAGACAGTTTAGAGGCATTAAGACTATAGCATATCAGACAGTGATTTCAGATTTGTTTTGGTATTGTTATACCATTTTCAGACATTATTTTATCAGAAGTTTATTCAGTTTCTAACCTTATGGCCTTATAGCTTCTATTCTGCATTTTTACAGTATATGTATATATTTATACAGTATATTATGCAGTATTCAGGTACAGATATCAGTCATGGGTTAGGTTGTGGTCCTTTTGGGTCATGAGCACCGTGTAGCATTCCAGTTCAGAAAATTGAGGTGTTACAATATAGCCCCTACAGGTACTCAGATGTCGCAACTAATTCGGAATGAACATTATCCAATAGTGAATTTCAAGTGTAAATCATATTTCAAATCTATTGAAATCATCAAAACTTTCATCGGAGATCATTTTAGCAAAAAGTGGGGCTCACACCTATAGTTTCATCAATTTTCATAAAATCCGCTCAATAGCCCAAAATAAGCCCGGGAGTCTTGGGAATAGAAGCAAGGGTTTCCTTAGCCTAAAATCGATGTTTTGGGTGAAAAGGGGAATTAGATTTTCAATATGAGGTTGTTTCAACTGAATGTGGTTCCCGCACCTATTCTTTTTAATTTTTAACTTTCTGACCAATAGGCTGAATTAAGCTCGGGTGTATTGGGATCTGATCCAAAGGTCTACCTAGACTAAACTGGTTATTAAGAATCTACTAGCATAGTCAAAATTTGCATCCGACATTGTTTCACTAAACTTTTTGCCCGGTGGTCATTTGAAACTAATGAAGACTTCAAAATAGGGAATTGGCTCTAAAAAATAAATGAATTGCTCGATAACTGAACCGTCGGTCCCAGCAAGTCATAAATAGCTTGGAGAAGCTATGGAGAATCTAAAATATCTATGGTTAGCATAAACATGGAAAATGACCTGAAGGGTCATTACAATTTTATAGAGATTATCCTTACTGTTATTTGAGGTTTACTAATTGTCTAATAGTTAACATTATTATTTTATTGACTTATAAACAATGTTTAAAATAGATACGAAGAATTGTAAGAATAAAATGAATCCACACGCTACTGGAAAAAAGCATTTTGTTTTAATCTGGAAAAAATTTGTATGTTCTCTTATCTATTATTGAATTAACCTATCACCATTTTATATTTATTTTTTTGATATCCTGGTTCAATGAAAAGAAAAAAAAATGGAAGTGTATTTCTTATGGATTTCTTTGTGGCCCCAAGAGAAAGAAAATCTGACCGTTCATACAAGAACTTAAACTAAAACCAGTTAGCAAAATTGTACGGGTGTTATCTATTATCTAGTTTTCATTAGCATCAATTATTTTTTGTAATGTTTATTTACTTGAATGTATATTTTGGATACACTTTTTGTTTAGATGGAGGAAATTGAAACATATTATTTGAGTTCAGATGGTCAGTCTATTGAAGCATTTTAAGTTGTCATGGGTTCCAAAATATCAGGTCATCTAAGACTGTATGATGCGGGAGTTACAAGGACTTCTTTGTGAAGAAAAGTTGGCATTTCTGAATCAACTTCAGAATTTAAAAATGATGTAGTGGAACAAATTCAATAAATAATAAAAACATAGAAAAAGAAATTGAGAAAAAAAAGATAATAATGCAATAAAAAGTTATGGCAGATGTAATTGCACAACTTCACCAAAAAAGATTGATTGATCCTAACATACAACCAATGTTATTTTTTCCTTCACCAGGAGAATCCACTTATTCCAAATTAGATGCAGGGAGAAACAATCAAGGTCAATAGTCCTATTTATCCATTATGACATCTCGCTCTTCCTCTTATTCTTTTTTTCTATTCTTATTGGCTATTTTTATCATGTCCCTATTGTGACTCTATTTTGTTTATATTTTATCTATTACAAGTTACAACAGTTACAGAAATGTTGATTATTGTACTATCATAAAATTTTATCATCTGTTGGATTGTTGTAACATGGTACTTTTTGTGGTTAATTGGTGGTGGTCACTTAGTGTGTTTGTTTCTATTTAGTTGAGCGTAAGTGTTTAGTTAGCGTGTTTGAATTTATTTTGTTGCATTTTATTTAGGGGAATTGTGGTCAATAATGTAAGAACCAATAATCACTATTGTAACATTGTATATATAACCATATAGTGGGTAATAGTTGAAAAATGCTACATCTGAGAGCTGTTTTCTATTGGAATTTCATTTTTTCTTACTTTTTATATGATTGGTGGTTTTTGGATTTCCATATTTTTGATTCTTTAATGTGGCATTTGATTACCCTTTAGCCACTGTTTGGGTAGTTCTTGAAAATATCTCATTGATCCATTAGTTATTGGCATGGAATTAGACAATTTGATTTTAGTGGAGACTTTGGTCTATACATTGTTTGTTGGGTGGTCTATGGAGTCTGTAGGTGTTGTTGTTGATGATGTTGTGGAGTATTTTTCTTCCTCTTTTTCTTTGAGTTTTCCATTGATTATGCATACTATTTTCCCCTTATTCTGATAAGTACTACTTGCATGTAGGATTTTAGTGGCAGTCTTACTATTTTATTTGAATATTGGTGTTTTCTCTTGTGTGAAAAATTCTTATTTCTAGTATTTATAACTAACTAGAATTGTTTAGTTGGTCAACTAAAAGCGTTTAATTGGTGCATTTGGTTAAAGGTTGTAGCATTTTATTTGTCGAGTCTTGTTGTAAGAAAAATTGAGTTTTTGTTTGCTGAATTTAAGCCTTTGAATAAGTACATATGTTGTATATAAATATAAAACACTTAATAGTGGATTAGACTTGTATTGAAGGAGAATATAGAAAATTAATATTAAAGTAAAATTGATCCTAGCTAGCGGCTCTAGGCCTAGGGTAGTCCAAAGAATTCAGAAAAGGATATATGAAGGAGTGAAGTATGTTCGAGAAATTCCTCCTTGTATATTTTATCTTTGAGATGTTTAGATTTTAACATTCCATGGTCATAAAATAGAGAAATTATATCCCAGTGCTAAGGCCAAATAATTAAAATATTGCATCAGTATCTATGATTAGACCATTGTTTACTTGCTTATTGGCCATAATATTAATTTTTTTAAAATTTGTACTGATTCTCATCAAGACAATAATATAAAATTATTGTGTTTTAGTAGAAACTGGTATAAGCCAGCAAACTGCTGAATTTACCAATGTGTATTAGCTTCTGCATCTACTTCTAATATCTGGAAGTCAATTTTTGTAAGATTGTCGCCCAACTGAATGTAGTATACTGGATTCTCATTTTTTTTGCTGGCTATTTTAATGTTTCATCAATGTAAAGTAGCTAATTTTTATTATTTGATTACTGGGTTTTCTCTAAATTTCTCATAACTTGTGTGAAACAAGTACACTGAATTGTCCATTTTATTTCTAGTTATTTCGACTTACTTTGGTGAGGTTCGACAATTTAAAAAGACTATTTTTTTCTCTTTTGGTCATTGTATTTTCTCAAATTCATATAGCATAACTTATTGGTATCATGTTTTCATATTTGTCCATTTTATTTCTAATTATTGTAACTTGTGAATTTGTATACCATTTGTTTATGGTGGTGTTGATTTTGTTGCAATTGTTTGTTGTATTTTCTTCCTTTTTTCCTGAGTTTTGCACTGATCATGTTCTAGAAAGTCTAATTTACATTGATTATTACCTTTTAGCTACAGTAGTTTGTTTGTTCTTGAATTAGTTTTTGTGACTTAAAGTTTTTATAGTTGGCAATTATAGTTATTTATATACGAATCATATGTCTTTGTTATTTATTTTCTATTATCAATGTAAGTTGATATCACCCAAATTACACTTCGTAAAATGTATAACGCTGACACTTGTAAAATATAAAACCCAACAAGGTTGGGTTGAACCCACATAAAATAGGACGAAAATCTATCATTAGCTTGTTGATGCATCTTAAAAAGTACATAAAGCAAATGGAGGATTTTGTAAGAATAGTATTAATAGTAACAATGCTGGCAAATAAGGCTATTATCAGTATAAGATGATCACTAGGATTTTTTTCACCTTGACTTCATAACTCTGTAGACTTATTATGCTCATCAAACTATCTCGATGCCTTGCATGCAGAATCAAATAAGGTACGTAACAACATACGTATCTCAATCTTGGTTTGTGTGAATTTCACTTATCTCCTCTCGATCTCAAAGTGTCGCATTACTAACCCTTATTCTGGATCCCATATTAACTATATCCCCTACATCTCAAGTTAATTAAATAAAGGTTGGTAGCTTCAAATTACCATTTTGATCTTAGTTTTATAATATCAACCTCTCTATCGAGTTAGTATTGAATACAGAGATCTTCCGAACGTTTCCAACCATTAAGAAAGCAATCAAAGAAAAAAAATCATGATACATGCAAGAACTCCATTAGAATGACTTTGCACTACCTCTAGTTCATTAATCCATTAGGGTCACCACAACCCTTGTGTAACACCCCGAGTATGTACCCAAGATGCTACACGGTGCTTACGACCTCGAAGGACGATAAGCTAATCCATGACTAATATCTATTGTGAGCACTGACACATGATACTGTAATAATGCAGAAAATAGGTTGAAATGCCATAAGGTTCAAAATATCTAAAATACTAATAAAGAATAATAATATCTGATGACAACATCTGAATCTGAAATAATGTCTGAAAATATAGTCTGAAAAGCCTTTAACTGAAATTGTCAAAAGTTGAAATGAAGGGAAAATCCCTCAACTAACTCCATCTACTGAAATATTGAGTCTACTGTGATAAAGAAATAAAATAATATCCTCAATAGAAGAGGACTCATTACTAAATATGCTATGCTGGATGAATCTAAATTTGTCTATGCGTGGTCGGGAACCTGAGCATCCGAACCTATGATTGAGACATCATAGCACAAAGAAAGAGTATACGTCAGTACGTGAAACGTACTGGTATACTAGATGAGGTAAGTCTGAATGCAAGGGTTCATATACATGAACAATACTTACTGAATGATATAGAGTAATTGAACATGAGAGTACATGGATAATCTGTAATTGTTGTAAATACTGAATATGTAATACTGTGTGTATATATACTATAACTGAGCTTTTCTGAACTAAGTACTTAGTTTTGATACTGAGTAACTAATAATTTTAGATTTCTACAAGCTGATTTACTGATACTGATTGACTGTATCTTACAATCCTGATTATGTAGAACTGAACTGAGTTCTATTCTAAAGATTGAAACTGGAACTGTGGGAGGTAATCATCTAATCAGCATGCCCCAGATAAGATAAGAGAACAGAGTTGGGGTCCAAATTGTAACCCCAATTGGAAGGATTCTAGTACCGTTCCACGGGTACAAACAACTTTTGTGGAGTTAGTCCTAACTAACGGGTGACCTATGAGATCATTTCTAACTAGCGGGTGATCCCTTATTATGACAGTCCTATCTAATGGGTGACATCTCATAACCTACGTTGGCTATGTAGTATTGGAGCTTGGGGATTACTTCTAGGGACCCAGTCCTAACTAACGGGTGTGCCCCCGTCCCTAGGCTCGCTCAGTGCTGAATCCTACTCCTATCTTAAAGACATTGAACTGGGTATACTGAACTGGACTGGACTGATACTTAGTTTACTGATTTTTCCTGAGTTTTGTAACTGACTAAGTTCTACTGATCGTAACATGACTGTAGTATTCTGTAACTGACACTAGATCTAAGTAAAAAGCTAGATTGTCAGGTATTAAATACCCCAAGACTCAAAAACATGAAAAGTAAAGCATAACATGATCTTGCAAAGCATAACAATGCACACTTGTTCATAATTCATCTATAGAGGCATTTTATCACACACTTGTAGGGAATAAGCTTTTACATATACTAACATGTCATGATTTTTTCAATTTATTCATAGTGATATTCTATCAAACTCCTGGGGATCACAACTTAATGCACATAATCATGTTTAACATATAAGCATGGAAACTACAATATTCAAACTTGCAATTTCATTGGTTTAACATGCAATCCTTATAATTCTCCCTAAATACTATTCTATTTTCTTGAATCTTACATGGATTGAAAAACAAAATAACATCATAGACACATTAATCACTTTGTAAATTCAAAGGTTTAGCAAGATAATCACATATTCGTCACACATGCTATTCAATTTCATGAGATCTTGCACTTAAATCATGTATTGAAACCCAACTAATATCACGAACCTGAATTCAATCTACTTCTAGTATGGAAATCATAAATTTGAGATCTTGTATGTTTATAAAGGGATTCTTGGACTCTATGGGTGAAAGGGACCCATAGATGAACACCTAACATACCTTAATTGATAAGTTCTTAGAGTTCTTACTGAGTTTCTTGAGTTCTGTTCTTGATTTATTGAGATCTAAGGTTTACTAATTGAGATAGAATAATTTCATTCTTGAGATAAGTGAGCAAATAATGTGATAATAGTCTATTTAGGGCTTTAATCCCGTGTTTAGGATGATTAGGCATTTTAGGAATTGACCAAGAAGCCCCTCAAATTAAATAACGGAACCTGAAAATCCCAATTTTTCATGTTGGCGCAATGAGGTGGATTTATGACAGCTTACTGGAATTTGGATGACTGGGAACTGAAGTTTTGGCATGACGCAGCGCCATCGCCCAGGCTCACTGCATGGGAATTTACCGATTGGCACGACCCGCCATGATCGCGGAGCAACATTGGATTTTAAAAATTGTGAAATTGCCTGGTGGCGCGATGCGGTGGTAACGTGTTAGATCACTGGAAAATAACAATTTCCATTTGGATGGCCTCCGTGATGTGCTGAAGTACCAAGTGGTACACTGTTTCACTAAAATGGCTCTAACTCTTTGCCTGGGTATCGTATTTGGTCTAATTTTATATCATTGGAAAGCTAATTAAATTTTCTACGCAATGGTAAGCCCTAAAATAAAAATTAATGAGTATTACGAAAAATTTATAGAGTATAACTCATGGACTGAGAGATAATTTAATCTAGGGAAATGCGGGGTATTACAATATCACCCTTGGGAACATTTGTCCTTGAATGAGACTAATTAAGCTGAGAAATGCTGATAGAATGAGTTTACACATTGAACATGCACGACTGAAGCATGAATACATGACTAAAACTACTAAAAAGCTGAGTTCTCATACTGTATATGCATATCTTATGCATTAGTACGTGACTACAGCTACTGATGAACTGAAGATCATGAACTAGAGTTATTTTCTTTGAAACATGTCATACGACTGAGATTGGAACTTGGGGGCCAACTTATAATTACCCACTACTCCAAACTGGATTTATTACATGAAGATAAACTGGAAAGTTTAGGACATAAAAGCTCGGGGGATTACAGTGCATCTCCCCCTTGGGACATTATGTCCCCCAAAGGGTTCTAACTTGGCTTAGATACTGAGGAAAGGATGACGAGATGAATGGGGCACCTACGAAATGAATCGTGACTGAATATCTGGGATCTAAAATTGAGGTATGATACATGAACTGAGCTGAACTCACAACTACTAGGATGCTCTATCTTGGAACGGTCATATTCATGAAACTTCAAATTGTACAACTAGATGGAAAGATAGGAAACCATTCAAACTCATCAGCCAGACTGCTAACTAAATTGTTGGTTGTATAGACTAACTCATGATGAAAACTTACACTCAACTGGAGCATTTCTCTGACACCGCTTTATATAAGGTTCTAATGACAATAAGGAGCAGGGGAATCTTGGCATGTTCTGAATAATAAACATATGAGGCGAGGCCTACGAAACATCATCTAAGATAGAGTGACTAAGCCTTATTCACTACAACAACAATTTTAAAGCGTAGAAATAGTCCTCAAATACTTTCTCAACTATACTCTCCACCTTAGTACGACACTTCACCTGAGACCATTGAAATTATTCACATAGATGTTGAGCATGGATGCATAAACATATTAACTTATATGATTAACTAAATAGATGATAGTTGCATACCAGTCATGAAAGAGTGAATTGCACTTAGTCTGGACTGAAACTATAGGGTATAATATTATACATATTAGGTAAGGACTGACTGGGCAATATAGGATACTGAGCATACTATAAAGAATGACATGATTACATGAGTCATGAACTGAATGACCTGAGTTTGGAGTTTTTATGTTCATGGAACATGATTCGTAACACTGAGCAAACTGGAACTCCTTATACTAGGAAGTGTAAGCATACATGATTTTTGTTAATGTGCACGAATATGAGCTATGATCGTAGAGTTGACATGTAAGGCATGATTAGATATTTTGATAGCTGAAGTACAACACTTTGCACTAAGGTAAAGACGGATTGGGCATCATCCCTTCCTTGTGCTTTTCTTACACGTGCTGACCTTACAACTAAAATATGAAAGTATGACTTGGTGACTTGTTCTACCGTCCCCCTTTAGCCTAAATCCGTTATTTTAAGTCTGTGCACCACTTAATCAACAACTTTAAACTGAATTGTCACCAGTTTACTTCTAGAATCAAAGGTAGACACTGAGGAGGGCTCTTTTATTATTTCGGGTCTAACACAGAAGTTGATGGATACATAGGGGTTACAAATTAAGTAAAGCCTCGAGATCTAACAAGGCATAAATGTAAAGATGAAAAACTCATAACGTACCTATAACTACATTAGGAGAATTTCCATGATCATGGCGAGACTGGAGTGTATAAAATTTGTTCTGGCATTGACTACTAATGGTACTGGAAGCGGCGCCCTACTGAGTCAGGTGACCAGATAGGTTTGGAGGATGGTTGAAATAACCCTGTTGACGTAAATATCTTTCTCTTTGAGCTATTACTCTACACTCCTACATTCTATGGCCTGTCTTACCATATCCAAAACACATATTGTTTTCTGGTCTACACATACCTAGGTGATATCTACCATATTCTTTGCAAAGAGGATGGGTACGACCACTACTCACACTACCCTGGGTTTTGGAGCCTTGCTACCCATCATGACTGTTATTCCTAAACTTTGGTACTAGTGCACTATCTGAAGATGGAGCTGGGACTGAAAATTTCTAACTGAACTGAGAACGGTTACCACCCTCTGACCTTAGTGGAACAAAACTAAAGCTACCCGTTCTGGCTCTCTTATTCTCTTTTTCCTTTATCTTAAGCTTCTACTCTCCTCAATCTATTAAGCATGGACCATAAGCCTAGATATGTCTATCTCCTTAATTAGCATTACCATTCTTCACTCCTTAATCATACTCTCTGACACACCAGACACAAACTTGCTCATTCTGGACCTATTTTTTTCTACTACATGGGGAGAATACCTGGCGAACTGAATAAACTTGAGGGAATAATATTTCACGCTCATGCTACCCTGTCTAAGATTAATGAACTCCAACACTTTTCCTTCTCTAAGCTCTAAAGGAAAGAATATGTCTAGAAAGGCAGTAGCAAACTCTTCCCACTCTATGGGCTCTACATCTGTACCCCTATCTACCTTTCATTTCTTAAACCACGTATGGGATACATCTTGTAGCTGATAGGAGGCTAACTCAACACTCTCACTGGAAATCACTCCTATGATATCTGAGACTTTCTGAACTTGATTGAGGAACTCCTATGGATCCTTTTCTGACTTAGAACCTGATAATAAGGGAGGATTCATTTGGGTGAAGTCCCAAATCCTTGGTACAATAGCATTGGCCACTGGATTGGCCTGAACAGCAGTTGGACATTCATTTTGAGCTTCTACTAAATTAGCTAGAGCAGTGAATGCAGCTTTGAATTCTGCATGAGAGACATGCTCATCCAGGGGATCTGTCGGAAGGGGCTGAGGTGTTGACTGATTTTTGTTTCTTCTTTTTTAGTCCTTTTGGGAGGCATTTTTTGTAAATGAAAGAAAGAAATAGATTAGTCTGAGAGTTTTTACTTGAGCTCATGCTCACTCTTACGACATAAATACTTAAATAAGGAAAGCTTTTTCTAAAACATCTTATAGCCTCCTATCCATAAGTGTGACGAGCTACATACCTATGCACAAGACTCTACAGGATGCGGCTTTCAGACTTCCTAGGACTCTGTTGAACCTTAGGCTCTAATACCAATTTTGTAACACCCCAAGTCTGTACCCCGGACGCTACACAATGCTTATGACTCTGAATAACCACAAGCTAACCCATGACTGATATCTTCTATGAGCGTTGGCACATGATACTGTACTAATGTGGATAATGGGCAAAAATGCCATTAGGTTCAACATAACTGAAATACTAATAAAAATAATAATATCTGATAACAACATCTGAATCTGAAATACTTTTTGAAAATCTAGTCTGAAAATCCTCTAACTGAAACTGTCAGAAATTGGAGTTGATGGGACAATCCCCCAACTAACTCCATCTACTAAAATACTTAGTCTACTATAATAATTAAATAATAGAATATCTGCAATAGATGAAGACTCACTACTATATCTGATATGCTGGCTAAATCTGAATCTGTCAATGCGCAGTCAGGAACCTAAGTATACGTTCCTATGATATGAGACATCATAGAGCAAAGAAAGAGTATGCGTCAGTACGTGAAATGTACTGGGATGCTAGATGAGGTAAGTCTAACTATAAGGGTTCATATGCATGAACACTACTGACTGAATACTATAGAGTAATTGAACATGAGAGTACATGGATAATCTGTAACTTCTGTAAATACTAAATATGTAATACTATGCATATATATACTGTAACTGAGCTTTTCTAAAACTAAGTACTGATTTCTAATACTAAGTAACGGATAATCTGAGATTTCTAATAACTGATTTATTGATAATGATTGATTATATCTGACAATCCTGATTCTGTAGAACTATACTGAGTTCTATTCTGAAGACTGAAACTAAAATTGTGAGAGGTAATCATCTAACCGACATCCCCTAGATAAGATAAGATAACTGAGTTGAGGTCCAATCTGTAACCCCAATTGGAAGGGTGCTAGCACCGTGCCATGGGTACAAACAACTGTTATGGAGTCTGTCCTAACTAAAGGGTGACCGCTAAGATCAGTCCTAACTAGGGGGTGATCCCTGAGTATGTCAGTCCTATCTAATGGGTGACATCTCATAACCTACGCTGGCTATGTAGTTATGGAGCTTAGGGATTCCTTCTAGGGACCCAGTCCTAACTAACGGGTGTGCCCCCATCCCTTACCTCGCGCTATGCTAAATCCTACTCCTAACTAAAAAACACTGAACTGGGTCTACTGAACTGGACTGGACTGATACTGAGTTTACTGAGTTTTCCTAAGTTCTGTAACTAACTGAGTTCTACTGATCGTAACATGACTGTAATATTCTGTAACTGACACTGGCTCTAAGTAAACAGCTAGATTGTTGGGTATTAAATACCCCCAGGACTCAATAGCATGAAAAGTAAAGCATAACATGATCTTGCAAAGCATAATAATGCATGTTTGTTCATAATTCATCTATAGAGGCATTTTATCAAACACTTGTAGGGCATAAGCTTTTGCATATACTAACATGTCATGATTTTATCAATTTATTCACATGTACATGCTATCAAACACTTGGGGAGCACAGCTTAATGCACATAATCATGGTTAACATATAAGCATGGCAACTACAATGTCCAAACTAGCAATTTCATGGGTTTAACATGAAATCCATATAATTCCCCCTAAATGCTACTCTATTTTCATGAATCTTACATGGATTAAAAAACAAATTAACATCATAGATACATTAATCACTTTGTAAATTTAATACCCTAGAAATCAAATAAACACATTCTTTCTCAATTTCTCTCAAGAATAAGCCTTAGGGTTTTTAAATTTCAAATCAAGAATTCAACATTTCCACCATTAATTTTAAGATATTCTTCAACGATGTACGTAAAGTGTTCATCCAAGGGTCCCTTCCACCATTTAAGCTCAAGAAACCCTTTTCAAAATATGAATTTTGAATTCTATGTTGTGGGTTTGATTGTACACATGTTAATGTTGTGATATGATTTTAAAGATTGAATGTTTAATGAATTCCATGACTTTATGTTAGCATGTGTGTTGGAATCCTATAAATTGAATTGATTAATTTAGGCATGATGTAATTGTTTAATGTCCATGCCTAAGCCTAAAGCTAAGCCTCCCATGTGTTTGTCAAAATGCCTAAGTGAATAAATTGTGCATTGTGAACCATTGGTGATCTTAATAATGAACCCATAATAAAACTGCATGTTTAAGATTACACCTATGGTATTGTAATGCCTTGCAAGTGTTTGCTGAATTATCCATGTGAATTAAATAGTGTTCCATTGCATGATAGCATATGTTTCCATCTATGTACAAGTTCATGATTTCAAAGTACTTGATGAAATACCTCATTGATTCCATAGTGAAACTATTATCATGTTTTCAAAAATTGCCATGTCTTATTATTCATGCTATCAAGTCCTGGGGGTATTTAATACCTGACAATTTAGCTGATTGCCTAGAGCCAGTGTAAGTTTCAAGATAGTCTTAGTCATGTCACGATCAGTAATACTCTAGTTTAGTTATAGAACTCAGGAAAACTCAGTAGATTAGTACCAGCCTAGTCCCATACAGAATTCAGTTCAGTCCTCAGTAAACTCAGTCAATTAACAGAATTTAGTAGTATTTCGTCAATTAATATAACTCAGTGAAATCAGTCCAATTCAGTCTAGTATATTCAGTTCTGTGTCTATTCAGTTGGGAGTAGGATTCAGCACCGAGTGAATCCTAGGATAAGGGCTCACATGCCAGCATAGGGTGTGATCCTTAGAAGCAGTCCTTACGTTCTATAACTGTGTGGCCAACATAGGTTGAGATATCAAACCTGCCAGATGAGGGTTTATGAGGTGGCTTAACTTGTTAGATAAGGGTCCCACCATTCTCATTGGAGAACTTGTTAGATGAAGATATCTCTTTAGTGTCTTTACTCGTGGCACAGTACTGACACCCTTCCAATTGGGTTACAGGTTGGACACCAAATCAGTTAGAAAATGGGCATGTCAGTTAGATTATTACTGCCCAAAGTCTCAGTCTCAGTCTTCAGTAAAGAACTCAGATAGTTCTATAGATTTCAAGACTGTTCGATACAATCACTCAACTCAGTACAGAACTCAGCTAGTTCCATCAGAATTAGGACTATTAGAAATAGTTATTTAGTCAACAGTACACCAGTTATCAGTAATTCATGTTATAGTAAACTCAATAATCAGATTAATTATTCAGTATCATGACAATCTCAGTTACAGTCCACGTATTCATATATGTACTCCCATTCAGTCATACTCATGTTATTCAGTTATTATTATTCATGCATATGAACCCATGCACTCAGCCTACCTAACTTTGCATTCAATTATATTCACACGTACTGATGCATACTTTTTCTTACACTATGGTGATTTATACCATAGGTTCAGACACACGGGCCCTAGAGCATCCCTATCAGTTCAGATATTCAGCAAACATCAGTAGACTAGCAGTGAGTCCTCATTATTTGAAGATATTCTTTTATTTCATTATCTCTTTAGATTCAGCATTTCAGTAGATGGAGTTAGTTAAGGGATGTCCCATCAACTCCTTATTCTCACAGTTAAGTTTAGAGGCTTTTCAGACTAGAATGTTCAGACAGTATTCAACATTTCAGATTCTGATGTTTTATTAGACTTTATTATTTTCTTATTATCAGTATTTCATTTTTGAACCTTATGGCACTTCATCCTATTATTCCGCATTATACAATGTTATTACTCAGTTATTGCAGCAGGTACCAGTCTTGGGTTAGCTTGCGGTCCATTGGGATTATGAGCATCGTGTAGCGTTCGGGGTACCAGACTCGGGGTGTTACACCCCCGAATGGGATAGAAGAATTTTCTTGTGTTCCATATCTATGAGGCATGATTTGAAAAACGAACAAACAAGAATTAAAGAAGATTCAAGGACTGAGACTCTAAGCATAAAAATAGAATAACAAGAAAGTGAAATATTCCTAAATTCCTTATAGCCTCTCCCTTATAAGTGTGGCACGCTACACATCCTGAAAATAGACTCTATTCGACATGGCTTTGTGGACTCCCAATTGACCGTAAACCTAGGATATGATACGAACTTGACACAAACCACCTTGGGTCCTTGTCGTAATGGGCATCCCAAGTCCGACCAAGACTTGAGATCACCCCTGTTACCTAAACCAACCTCCAGTCGCTGCCCTAAGTTGGCTGAATTTTGAGTATGTAATAAGATAGTGTAATAACTCACATAAAGACTCTAGGATAAGATCACAACTGTGACCGACCCAACCGAGTCCAACCATACCATTACAATAATCCAACCATGCCAAACAATACCAAAATAAGGGCCATAAACCAGATCATAACAAAAGATGTTCAAAAACATAATATAATTAATCCTAAAAAGAAATATGATAGAATAGTGAGAAATTATGTCAGATGATACTAGCTCCCAACTTATTCCAATGCCAAGGCTTACACCTATACCGATCCACTCATTCTAACCCATAAAAGTATCACAAAGCCTCTAATCAAAAGAGTAATGAAATTCGGTTGGGACATGCCCCTAACTATAGCCAAAACCAACATCCCAAATAAAACCAAAATATCTAAAAATATCCATAAGATGAAATGGAGACTTTGAAGAAGTTGGAAGCTCACCACTTCAGTCTAAATGTTATCCCCGAGTCAATCACTATGTAGTAGAAGTAGAATGATCGGTTCCTGCATAGCGTGGGTATACAACCGCCAGTAGATCGGGTTGGCGAGAGATCTCTAGAATGATCTAAGGGTAAGGATAAAATAACTCTATTTATAAAACCCTATAAAACAATCCCTATATGCACACCAACATATATATATGTATACATATATAACCATGATGGATAAAAAGATTGAGTTTAGCATACCTTTAAAACCTTTACTTGGGTTGTGTAGCTTTTCCATTCTAAACCACCCATGGGTTATATGGATTCAGCTCCCCCTGTTGAAAAGGCCCTAGACCCTTTATCCACAAGAACAGGGAAGAAAACCTCAGGATGAATAGTACATCCCAAAAATATAGTGTGACATCATGCACATGGTCACCAAGACTAACCTCATATCGTCAATTATGAGTTTCCAGTTTTGGTCCCCCTGGGACCTCCACCTTCCGCGGCTTAGCTACATCTCCCGCCATTAATTCCCACTTAAAACCAATTTCCAAAGAAGTAAACCATTATCCATTTATTACCCAAGGCCATTAATATTGTTATCATCATACCAATCCTTACTTACAAGTATTATCCATAGCCAACCATATAGAGGTTTAAGGGGATTTTCAAGTGCTCTTCCATTTACCATGTTAAACAACTTGGGGGATTCCATGTACCACTCAAGCAAAACCACTAGCCATTTACAATTCCAAGCCATTTAAACCATGCATAATTACTTTATATGTTTTAAGAAAATCAATAGTTCCATTAAAAGTAGTCAATGGAATGAACATATCTTTATAAGCATTTTGTCAAACACATTGGGGGCATAATATGACCAAAACCATTTATAATTACCATTTAAACATTCCTCTACAATCCAATTATCCAAAACCATGATTAATGCATATAAAATCCTATTTAAAACCATGGGAAACCAGAACCAACCATTTAATATCAAAACCCCCAAATCATATTTAATAACCAAAATCATACAATTTGTGAAATCATGTTAACATTCATAAAAACCATGCCATTAGTTCGAATTAACAATGAGGAAGGAGAACATGCCTTAAACTAAGATGATGATGAAAAGAAATCACCAAGACAAGCCCAAAAATTGATCCCTTAGTAGAAACCCTAGCTTTCCTTGCCCAAAATCTCTTGAGAGAATTATGGAGTGTTTTTGAAAAGTTTCTAAGTGTTAATGAGTGGAATAATAGGGTAAATAACCTCTAAAGTAGGTTAGAAATTGTTGGGAATTATTAGCATCATTGGGGAAATATCTAGAATACCACCACTTAAGTTGAACCAAAATTCCATCACTGGGGTACGACTGACCCAGATGAGTTGTACCCTCCAATACAAGTGGCACCCTCCACTTGTATCCTATACCTCAACCTTTGGATCAAACACTATCCAACATATGGCATATCAAACCAAGTCATACCCAAAGCATACGATAGATACTCGTGGCACATTTAAGATCAAGGAAGATTCAGACATTGTCCACTATAAGAGTCCGTTGTACGACTCGAACCTTGGCTTACGACTCATGATGAGCCACTCGTACTCATGTACAACCCAAGTAACCAAGTCTAAGATTAAGTTAAGGAACCAAAGGATTCATAACCACCAACAAAACTCGTACCCCTAAGTCGTGCCCATTTTATTAACCAAAATCCATCCCGCCAACCAACAATGGTCAGCGTACTACTGGACCTTACCATCCATACCCAATGTATGACTCATACCCATGAGTCATATTGGGTATAGAGATCAAAATTCCAGGAAATTTTCTAAGGTCTAGAAACTAGGGTATTTCAAATAGCCACTCTAACCTTAGGCTATTTGCCTAAGTTGAGGTGCACAATGTCCAAGGAGGGTCCAGGGCCAAAACATGTTTATTGTAAATAGGTAGGTGAAAGGGTTAAAATAAAAAAATAGGTAAACTTAGGCTCAAATCAGGGATAAATGGACACTTATTCTTATTCTGGTAGTCTTTTAGCCTAAGAGTGAAGTAATTCAAAAATAGCCTATGATAATGTCCCAATCAACTATCCTACAACCTAGGAAAGACTAAACGAGAAAGATCTAGATTAAATACACAAAGTGAAATCGGTAAATATCTCAAGAACACATCGTACATGATTATATTATCAATAACCTATCTAGTTCACACTATGATAAGCTCTGATTATTTTATGCCTAATACTAATTCCATAACAAGATTCACACAATGGTCACACATATATTTACACACACAGTTCACAAAATTTTTTAGAGGGGTTTCATATTTTTCAAACTCTTTAAAACCCAAAACAAAATGTGTCATCTGGATTTAGGTTCCTTAATTTTCATCTAATTAATGATAAACAACACTAACACAAAACAACACAAAAATTACCTAAACATGTTAGTTTCTAACTAAGACAAATCAATCGATGAGAAAAGAAACAAGAAAACAAGAACCCTTGGTTTTGGTACACCCCATCCCAACTAAAAGCTGATGCACTGTCTCCGAGTGTATACTAGAAACTAAATAACAAAAGGGTGTAGGGACATATCTAGGATGCTCTAGGAGTCAGAATGTGTATTTCCCCCATCTAGGTCATCATGTGGCTCATCGCCAGGAGAAATTGGACATGCATGACTACAAAAGGCACCTAATGCCATCTCGTCATACCTATGCACATCAATAGTAAGCTGAACCCTTGAATCTACAGTGGCCTTTTAAAAGGCCCATAGAAACTCATCTACTAGCTCCTCTGTCTCACATACTTTCTTAGATCTTATAGGCGGGGCCTCATCATCCTCAAAAGACAAGTCAAAAACCATGGGTGGATATAATGACCCTTAAAGTAATTTTCCATATTTCTACTTATTTTCATTGTTAGAGTTTCAATAAAGTTACCCAAGTCATTTATGACCTGTTGGAACTGACAGGTCAGTTATCGGGTAATTCATTTAGTTTTTAGAGCCAATTCGCTATTTTAAAATCTTCATTGGTTTGATATAAACACTAAGCAAAATATTCTATGAATCAACCTCAAACACAAATTTTCACTATTCAAGTAACTCCAGAAGATCAATTTTAAGATTCTTTATTTTGTTCTCAAGGCACCTGATATCATTTCGACCTATTAGTTGGAAAATAAAGAAATTGAAAATTTGGTGTGGGACCCACTTTTTGTTGAAACAACCTCGGATGGGAATTTCTACTAGGCCATTGAGTTTTGAATGTTAGATTTTATAGGGTTGCATAGTCTGTTTGCATATATGGGATTCTGAATGAATTCTGAGGGCTTGGTGAAGACTTTTAAAATTCCAAGTCTAGTGATGTATCTTGTGCATTGCAATAGTAATGGTTTTCGAAGCAATAGCAAATTCTTTGTGCATCCCAAAGTATCACAACAGATATGGTTTTGGATACGATAGAAACTACTTTGTGCAACCCAATGTATCGCGATAAAGATGTCCATGTCTGCAATTGCGACTCCTTTATACTTGCCAAGGAACCATAGTAACGACTCATTTGACAACTGTAATATATCACATTAGTGATAGTTGGATCATTATAGTGATACCCGAGAACCTGGTATGGATATAAATAAACCATTTTAGCCCAAGTTTGACTATTCTTCATCTATTTTCTTTAGAGCTAAAACCCTAAATAGTGAGATAGCTTAAAATTGGAGCTTATGGGTGATTTGGGAGCTTGTCTAACATTTGTTTATTAGATTAATCTTCCAATTGTACTAATATTTTTTCATTTCATGGTTGAATTTTCCATTTCTTTTTCAAAAATCTCAAAACCTTGGGGGCTTGATTTTAGCCCCAAATTAGCTTAGAATTTTCCCCACTTTGATGGTAATGATTCCTTAAGCATGTGGAAATATAGGGTTGGTTTTGGAAAGGTGATTTTTCGCAAATTGGACCCACATGGTATTTTGATTTTAGTACTAATGAACAATCGTGCAATATAGGTATAGTTATTCTTATATTGATGATCAGAATGTTCTTTTATTAACTTGGGATCTTGTGGAAGCTTCTCGGAAAGGAAAATCAGTGATTTTCCGAATCCTTGGTGTTTTCTTGGGCATCCAGGTTGGCTAGGTTTTACCCCTTGTTAGATTGAGCTACTTCACAGTATATTTATGATATTGTGTTAGATTTGGGATTAGTTTTAGGTGTTGGAATGATAAATTAAAATACTTGGGATTAGTCTGATTATTTAGGTTATATGGGATATCGTGTTAGACATAATTAGCATAGTTAATAATACCTTAGGTGGCGTAACCCAAAATAGGGTTGGGTCATGACGGGTAGCTCAAGTCCAATAAGTAATGGAGGGCACCCCAACACCCAAACCATCAACCACATTACACCAATGTCGGATGAATTCGGAACATATAATAAGATAAGAGAACATGAATTTAAATATATTATGATATGTGTATAACGAAAACATCAGCTAAACCATCCCAAGTCCACGTAGTCAAACAAAGCCTCTACCAAACTAAATATCAATAAAGTTTTGGGACATGCCCCCGACTACAACCAAAAATAGTATCCAATAGTCTATAACTCAAAATAAAAACATAATCCTACAGTGGTGCCATATGAGTCATGGAAGCTTACCGCTTTAAGTCAACTCTCGATCAATCCACAATCATTGAGCAAGAGAAGTAGAGGTATATCCAAATCGTGCATTGCTTGGCAATATAACATTAGAAGATGGTTAGTATGGTGAACGCTAGCTTGTAACTTAAGGATAAAGATAAAATAGTGCCATGATCAATAATTTCAAATCATTCAAATTCAATGCACATAATCAAATGCACAAACCTATGTATACTTATAAAAAGTTGGGAAAGGGAATAGGGCTTAAGATGCACTTTAAAACCTTAACCTAGATTGTGTATCTCAACCATCATAAGATAGTACCCATGGGATATATGGGCCCCTGTTCTCACTCTCTAGTTGGGCCCTAGTGCGTGTAGCCACACGAATAGAAGAATAAACTCAGATATATGCACATTGAGTACTCAAACCTCCAAACATATACAACGATGACTTAAGAACCAAATATTGTAATGATTTATGGGAAACTCAAATCTCCCTAATCATGAAATAATAATAAGGGGGACTAGAACCTCCCTGGTCACTTTGGCCCCCGCATCGACAAATGTAATTTCCAGTATCGGTCACTCGGACCTCCACTTTTATGACTTATCTATACAACCCTTCTTAAAGCCCAATTAAAATATTTATCACACATACCCACCCATTCATTGAACCACATTCCATATTAAGACATGCATTTTGGTATCGTCATACCAACTATATTTGCCAGGTAATAACAACATGCAAAAAAAAAAATTCCATTAACTTGAGGAAAACAACTCTTTTTATTCATTAATACAAGGTGGGGAAACTCAGACGCTCTTTGTTCATTAAATCATACCATTGTATTTCAAATACCTCTTTGTATCATGGAATAGTTCAAGACTAGTTCTATTTTACAATTTCCCACAGTTCTCATAATTTAAAACCAATTTCACATTAAGGGGTTAGGGTCATAACAACTTCAAAGTCACAGTTTGAGAAAATCGCAATTCCCTTGTTCATTCACTATATCCATGCATCGAGACGTTCAAAACCATAATTAAAGCATGAAAATCACATATAAACCAAGAGAAACGTTGTTCAATTCATCAACATTCAAAACCCCAACCTTTGTTTCATGACCATCATAAATATATCATGAACAATACTTTAAAACAAATGCCTTTAACAAATCAACAATGAGGGAAGAGTAATATTCCTAAAATAGTAAGATGTACGAAGAGAAATCACCCTTGAAAGACCTAAGTGCTCAACCTCTTGAAAAACGTAAGTGTTCTTGACCTTGATGATTTGAGAGATCTTGAGAATTTATTTTGATGTGTTTTTAAGGGCTAATGATGCACTAAAGGGATTATAAGAAGTTGTTTTTAATTTGGGTAAAAGAGGAAATGTCCAAAATGCCCTTAACCGAAAAATTGGAAATGGGACGCCTTTGACTATGAGTCAGCCATTGACTAGTAACCACTCCTAACAACTCGTCACCACGATACGTAACTAGGACATTCTCTAGGACACCACTTACTACTGACCTTATGACTAAACCAACCAACTCATAATGAGACCCTAAGACTCATAGGGTCCAGTCGTAGTCAACACTGAACACTATCAGGTTAAACACTAGACACCCTATGATTTTCTCTTATGACTTTTAGTGAGCCGCTCGTACTCAGAGCAGAACTTAGCCACTTACTTTCTGATTTGATTATAACTTGGTCCCTAGGACCCATAATGACACCCTACGACTCATTGGGTGAGTTGTTACCAAGGCAGTGAGATCAAAGCTCATGAAATTTTCAATGTCCATAATTCAGGGTGTTTTAATTCTCCCCCACTTGGATCATTCATCCTCGAATGATGGGTCAAGGCAGTTACATGCACAATTTTAACACAACTAACAATGACACTTCCCATTAACAAAGTCCGAAAACAAAGATGTAAGAATAACACCTACCTTAAGCATGATTATCCTGGGAAAAAACAAGAATAGATACTTGGACTTCATGTCCTCTTTGTCTCCCCAAGTAGCCTCTTCAGCATTGTGGTTCCTTCATAGAACCTTTAACGAAGGTATTTCCATCGTCCGCAATCGATAAACTTACTGATCAAAATTTTAACCTGGATTTCCTTAAAGATAAAGAATCCAAAATACCCATCTTCTCTAAAGTAAAAGTCATTGAAGGATCACCCACACGCTTTATTGACATCAAAACATAAAACACCGATTAATGTAGCTCAAACTAGGTGGAAACTCTAACTCACATTCAATACTACCGACCATCTTCAAGTCCAAGAATGGGGCAACATATTAGGGACTAAGCTTCAGCCTCTTCCCAAATTGCATTACTGACTTCATGGGAGATACCTTCAAGAACACTGAATCTCCAACCTCAAACTCTAACTCCCGATGCCTCACATACACATAGGACTTTTGGAGACTTTTGGCGGTCTTAAGCCTATCTCGAATCACCCTCACCTTCTCCATGGCTTAGTAAACCAAATCAGGGCCAAACAGCTCTGCCTCACAAACCTTAAAGAACCCAATAGGAAATCCACACCTCCTACCATACAACGCCTCGAATCGAGACATCGCAATGCTAGAGTGGTAGATATTATTCTACGCAAACTTTATAAGAGGAAAATGATCAACCCAACTACCACCATAGTTAATCACGCAAGCCTAAAGCATATCTTATAATGTCTAAATAGTTTTTTTTCTGCATGTGGAAAGTAGTACTAAGGCCCACCTTAGTTCCCAAACATCTCTGAAACGAATTCCAAAAGTATGATCAGAACTTAGTACAAAGTTATGACATAATAGAAACAGCCACCCCATGCAACTTCACAATCTCTAGGAGGAACAACTTCGCATAATCCTCTACAGAATAATAAGTCCTCACTAGAAAGAAGTGAGTAGACTCAGTCATCCTGTCCACAATGACCCAAATAAAATCAAACTAATTTTGACACTAAGGATGACTGGTAATGAAGTCCATATTAATCACTTCCCATTTCCATATAGGAAACTTAATTTCTTGATTCAACCCTCCGGGCGACAGTTCTCAAACTTGTTGACGCACCATGGATTTAGCCACAACTTAAAACATCTTACTTTATATTGTTCCACTAATAAGTATTGTTATGATCATGATACTTTTTCATTGAACCAGGATGAATAGCATAACGTGACTTATGAGCCTCAGCCAAGATCCTCTCTCACAACACACATACATCGAGAACACAAAATTTGTCTTGGTACCTCAAGATACCATCACAACCAATCTCAAAAGCTATAACTTTTTACTGTCCCACATCTTCCTTAATATTTAATGTGATATGATCCAGTACATATGTCTCCTTTATTTCAGCAAAAAGGGATGACTTTGCTAACTCTTGCACAAACACACGACCATCCTCAGAATCAAAGAGACAAACTCCATGGTTAGACAATTGGTGAATATCATTAACTAACTTCCGCTTATACTCATCCACATAAGCTAGACTCTCCATAGATAACATGCTAAGAGCATCAGTAATAATATTAGCTTTTCCTGGGTGGTAATGGAGACTCAGGTCATAGTCTTTCAAAAACCCCATCCACGTCCTCTTATTGAGATTCTACTCCTTCTGGGTGAACATATATTACAGGCTCTTATGATCAGAAAAGATATCACAAATACCTCATACAAATAGTGACTCCAAAATATTAATATGAACACCACATCCAACAATTCTAAGTCATGAGTTGGATAATTAACCTCTTGAAATTTCAACTGCCTATAAGCATAGTCCACCACCCTACCTTTCAGCATCAACACACAACCAAGTCCCACAGGAGATGCATCTCCATAAACCACAAATCTATCATTATCGTTAGGCAGGGTCAAAATTGAAGTTGAAGTCAACTTATCTTTTAGCTTCTCGAAACTACCATCATAAGCATCAGACCATAAGAACTTTATCTTCTTATAGGTCAACTTAGAGTGTGGGGTAGCTATTGTAGAGAAATTCTCCACAAATATACTATAGTAACCGGCTAAACCCAAGTAGCTATGAATATCAGTTAGAGTTATATGAATAGGTGACTTCTTAACAACTATAACTTTTTGTGGATCCACTATGATCACTTTACTAGAAATGACATGACCCAAAAAAATAGTAGCCTTTAACCAGAACTCGCACTTTGAAATCTTAGCATACAAATGTTGATCTTCCAAGGTTGCAATATTATACGGAGGTGATTGACATGATTCACCTCTCTCATGGAATACACCAAAATATCATCTATAATAATGATGATGAACAAATTTAGAAACTAATGGAGACCTTATTCATCAAGTCTATAAATGTCGCAATAGCATTAGTCAAACCAAAAGACATGACTAAGAACTCATAAAGATTATACCAGGTTCTAAAATCAGTCTTAGGGATATCCACCTCCCTAATCTTTCATTGATGATAAAAAGATCTAAGATCAATCTTAGATAAACAACTAGCACCCTAAAGCTGGTAAAACAAATCAATAATCAGAGAAAGAGGATACTTATTCTTCACCTTAACCCTATTCAACTGATGTAATCGATGCACATCTAAAGGGAACCATCTTTCTTACACACGAAAAATAGGAGAACCCCAAGGAGACACACTGGGATGGATAAAACCCTTGTCAAGATGGTCTTTCAACTGTTTCTTAATCTCCTCCAACTCAGCTATCGGCATTTTATAAGGAGAGATAAAGATAGGATGGGTGTACAAAATAAGGTCAATCCCAAAATCAATCTCCCTATTGGGAGGGACACAAGGATGAATATCAGAAAAAACATCAAAGAATTCATTAACCATGAGAAGGGATTATAAAGAAGGACCCTCAGAGTTAAATTCTTTAACCCAGATCAAATAATAAAAACATCCCTTAGAAATCAACTTTTGAAATCTAAGATATGATATTAATATTTCCTTAGGCACCGGAGAACCTTTTTCCCACAAAATGACAAGCTCATTATGGAATTTAAATATGACCTTATGGGTTAGAAAATCTAAGGAGGCATAACATGAGTGCAACCATTCCATACCTAATATGGAATTAAGATTAATCATGCCTAACTCTATCAAATCTATGAGAGTTTCTCTGCCATCAACAGATACCACAAAACCCCTATAGACACTTCTAGTGACAACAGAGTCATCCCTATGGTAGAAAAAAAGTTTAGGGATACAGTCGGGAGTGAAACCAAAAGTCACAGCCACAAATTGGGTCACATACGAAAGAGTAGACCATGGATTAAGAAAGCAATACACATGACGATAAAAGAGTCATAAATTACTAGTGACAATAGAGGGAGATGTATCAGAGTCCTAGTGGGTTGTAAGGGCATATAAGCTATTCAGGCCAGTGGCGGTACCAGAAGTATAAGAAGGACCCTTGGGTGCAGGAGCTGATAAAGTGGCTACACGAAGGTTATTTTCCCTAGAAGAAACCTTAGAAGGGTAATCTCGTACAAATGAACAACTTGACCATATTTAAAACACTTGTTCCTCCCCTCTTTATAGAAACCACAGTGCACCTGTCCGCTGAAACTACAAAGAGGATATGATGGAGCTTACTGATCCCCACCAGCCTAAGATTGGGAACCATGTTCCCTAAACCTACTACCCTACTGAGAACAACGATCACTCGATGACTTTGGATAAGGTGCACTAGACGTAGAGTAGGAACCAGAACTCCTTCTCTTCTTCTTAGACCACTTTCCACCATTCTACCACTCTATTTCTAACCTTTACCCTGATAAGAATATCTAAACTTCTTGTTTTGCCTTTCTCATATCTCTGCTTGCTTCTTCTTCTCTTCATCAACTTGTTGCATATATACAATCAATTTGGAGATATCCATAATCTTGTACAACAAGACAACCTTACTATCAAGATTTAAATCACGGGATAACCTAGAAGAAAATTTCCTTATTCTATACTCCCTGCTAGACACTAACTCAGGATCATATAGGGACAACTGATTAAATTTCAAGGAATACTAAATGATTGGCATCCTACCTTGCTTCAGATTAAAAAACTATTCTATTTTTACCTTTCTTAGCTTTAGATGAAAGAAGCATCCTGAAAAGCACTAGAGAAATCATCCCACAGTGCAGATTCTGTGTCATATCCCCTAGACTATTCCCATTCCTATGCCATTGGTATGTTATAACCTTCAATTGATAGGCACCAAATTCCACACCCTCAAAATTAAAAGCATGTATAACTTGAAAGTTTTTCTCCATCTCATCAAAAAAACCTTGAGTACCATCCTAAACCTTAACACCAGTAAAATTTTGAGAACTCAACCTCATAAACTGGCCAACCCTTGTGGCCTCAAAAGATGGTGTAACAGAAGCTACATGCTTAGACTGAAAAGATACCAACTGAATTAACATATAAATAGACTAACAACATTCCACATTCGACACATCATCCTAAGGATCTCAAGCAGTACAAGAGTGGATCGGTGGAACTCCAGAAGGGCTATCAGGAACTAGACCCCTAGACCATGTTTGTACTAAATAAGTTGTATCCCATCAACATTATCCTCAAGTAGGACAAAGGAGATTATATGAGCTTCATATCATCTTGGAGGCATTATCTGGTAAGCGAAAAAAACAGAAATTAGAAAAAATTTCATGACCTTAGACTCTATAGCCCAAAATAAGACAATAAGAAAGAAAAACATTCCTAAATGCCTCGTAGCCTCTCCATTATAAGGGTGACACGCTACATACCCATAAAAGAGAATCTACTCGACATGGCATTGTGTAAACCTAACTGACCATAAACATAGTGTAATACCCCGTACAATCATAAGTCCGAAATTCAGCTCATTTTGCTTTACAAGCCTCAAGACTTAGAAAATTTTTATAAGTGTTCAACACTTAGTCTCATTTTAGACCTCCAAACTTCGGGGATTTATTTTACAACCTTCCCAACCTTCGTTTTTGGATTTTCAAGTTGCGTTGCAATGGGGCAAGGTCGTAGTACATCCCGGGTAAGTTTTGGAATTTTTTGGAAGGCGTAAGTGCGTGTTTGGGTTTCCAAAATAGTAGCTCCGGGCGATAGGCCCGCACTTCCCCATCTAGAGCACCGCTCTAAGAAAGGCGTCGCCTGGTGTAGTCCGATGGACTTGGCAGGCGCCGCCTGGCAACTCCGGTGGGTTACCAATTTTTCAGCATTCCACCTCCGCATTTTTAAGGGTATTTTGGTCATTTTTCCTAACCTATATATAGTATTAAACACGGGATTGAGGCTCCAAAACACCAAAATATAGTGCTTTTTCTGAAATTATCTCAAGAACCATCAAGATAAAGTTTAGGGTTCAATTGGGGGTTCCAAGATTCAAGCTAAATTCAATACTGACTTCACGAATTCTTAATCTAAGGTATGCGTAGTGTTCATCTATGGACTTATTTCATTCATAGAGCTCAAGAACCATGTTTTAAATACTATTTTGTGATTTTCTTGTTGTGATATGGACATGTATATGTTGATGGCTGTTGTTTAAGTTTCAAGATGATATCTAAAGGTGTTTTCATTAAGTATATGCGTTTGTTAGTTGAAACCCATGATCTTTATGTGGCTTAATATGGTGAAATTCATGAATACACCTTAGCTAAAAGAATGCTTTCTAATTGTTTGATGATATGCCTAGGATGATAAAATTCACGTCCCATGCTTTAATAGTGCTTAAATGACAAGTCCATGCTTTATGCTTTATGATTTCACATGAATTCCACGTGAGTGATATGCGTTGTTGTTGTGTTATGGATTGAGCATGATATTAAAGATATTCAAGTATATACATGTTGTATGAATTTCCATTCCATGTACAAGATGTTGAGAACTATGTTTAGTATGAAATCCCCTACTTATGATATTTTAAATTGTGGACTCTACTCTTACAATCAAGTCACTCATGTGTGTCAGTTTCCTTCCATTGAGTCCTGGGAGTACTTGTACCCGAAAAATATAGTTGTGTGCCTAGAGACATGTCATTTTATCATGATAATCTCAATCAAGACATGATCTATAGAACTCAGTCAATCATGTGACTAAGAAAATCTTAGAAATCTCATAATCTCAGTTAATTCTCAGATAGTAGTACTGTTCCATCAGTAAACGGAAGTTAGTTAACCAGTCCATGTACAGTCAGTTAAATTATGTCCAGTCTCTTCAGATGGGAGTAGGAGTTAGTACCGAGTGAACCCAAGGATGGGAACTCACCTGCCAGTTTAGGGTGTGATTCTTAGCAATCATCCTTGTATTCCAGAACTACGTAGCCAGCGTAGGTTAATACATCTTAACCTATCAGTTTAGAGTTCCCACTATTCTCATTTTGAGTACCTTCCATCTAAGGGTCACTCACAGCTGTCCTTACCAGTGGCGCGATATTGACACCCCTCTAGTCGGGGCAGAGATTGGACCCCAACTTAGATATATGCGTTATTGGGGCATGTCGGTTAAACAACTACCTCCCATAGTTTTAGTCCCATTCTCAGTAAAAGAACTCAAATAGTTCTTCAGATTTCAGTAAACCAGGACTGTCAGATACAGTCAATTCAGTTATAGTACGGAACTCAAGTAGTTCCATCAGATTCAGGACTGTCAGACTCAGTCATCCATGTTATCATGATCCCAGTATTATTAATGTTATATATCAGTAAGCCATGTATTAGCGTACAGATCCAGATATCACGTATTCACAATCTTAGTTACTATGTATGCATCTTTGCACTCTCAGGTTCATATTAGTCAGTCAGTTAGCATTGCTCATGTATATAAATCCTTTTGCATTTAGCCTACCCCACTCGTATACTCAGTACTTTCAATTGTACTGACGCATTTGCGCTATGGTACTTTCTTTTATGTTACACCATAGGTTCAGAGTCTCGAGTTCCAAATTAGCAGTAGCAGTAGCATTCCAGTACGCAGAGTTGCAGTTAGTCCTCATCCATCTGAAGATGATATTATTTTATTTCATTCATTATTTTAGTTCAGTTTTGCTAGACAGAGTTAGTTGGAGACATGTTCCTTCAACTCCTTACTCAGACAGTATTTAGAGATTTCAGATTCAGTTTATATTTGATTTAGACTTCAGTTATTTTGGGTATTTGTTACCCCATATGGATGTTACTATTCATTAGATACTTTATTCAGTTGAACCTTATGTCTTATTGTTTATGTTTTCCTTGTTTTACATGTATATTATGTTGTGTACAGGTACAGATATTAGTCATGGGTTAGCTTGTGGTCCTTCGGGTCATAAGAACCATGTAGCATTCCAGTTCAGAAAATCGGGGTGCTACAAACTTGGTATCAGAGCCTAAGGTTCAATAGAGTCCTAGGAAGTCTGAAAGCCGCATCTAGTTGAGTCTTGTGTGTTGTGCGCCACATTTATGTGCAGAAGGCTATGAGATATTTTAGGAATAATTTCCCTTCTTTCAGTATTCATGTCATGCTAGTGAGAATAATCTCAAGTTAAACTCTCAGTCTAATCCATTCTTCTCTTATTTCATAATATGTCTCCAAAGAGAAGAAACCAGCCAGCTCCTCATCCCGAAGATCCTTTGGATGAACATGTTTCTCATATAGAGTTTAAATACACATTCACCATACTTGCTCAGTCTATGACTACCCAAAATAAATGGCCACCAGTTATTCCGGCCAATCCAGTGGCCAACTCAGTCGCATCTAGGATTTTGGACTTTACCCGAATGACCCCTCCATCCTTCTTTGGGTCTAAGTCTGGGTGAATGACCCCTCCATCCTTTTGCAGGTCTAAGTCTGATAAAGACCCTCACGAATTCATTGACAAAGTCCAGAAGGTCATAGACATCATGGGAGTTACTTCCTGTCAGAGTGTTGAGTTAGCCGCGTACCAGTTGGAAGATGTGTCTCATACTTGGTACAAACAGTGGAAGTCTGAGAGGTTAGAGAATGCAGGTCCTATTAAGTGGGAGGAATTTGTCTCGACTTTGTTAGACAGGTTCTTTCCCTAAGAGTTTATGGAGGCAAAAGTTCTAGAGTTCATCAACCTCAGGCAGGGAAATATGATGGTTAAAGAGTATTCTCTCAGATTTACTCGGCTAGATAGATATGCCCCTCATGTGGGTGCAGACAACAGGGCTAAGATGAGCAAGTTTGTGTCAGGGGTGAATGATAGCATGGTAAATAAGTGTAGGTCTGCGATGCTGAACAGTGATATGACTTTAGCCAGGCCCATGACCCATGCTCAGCAAATAGAGGAGCAGAAGATTAGGACTAGGGAGAGGTAGAACAAGAGAGCAAGGTCAGGCAGTTTCAGGTTTGCTCAACCCAAATTTGAAGGAGGAAACCATTCGCAATTTCGTCCTAAGCCAGCAGTTCCATCTCCTTCCTCCACCAGTGCCCCAGTGCCAAAATTTAGAGACGGCAATCGACATCAAGCACCAGGCTCTAAGTCTCAGGGCAGTGTTAGCAGTGCCTGAACTAATCCCCTGTGTCAGACTTGTGGTAAGAACCAGAAGGGTACCTATAGAGATAATAGCGATGTTTGTTTCGGTCATGGCAAACCAGGCCACAGGATTAGAGAGTGTCTGCAGTCAGGTCTACAGGGTCAGCAGAATCGTTCCACAGCCCAGTCCGGTTGCCCAAATCAGTCGGGTGCCACTTCCAGTGCTACTAGTGGGCAATGCCCAAACAGAATCTATGCTCTTCAGACCCGATAGGATCAGGAAAATTCTCCTGATGTCATTACTGGTACGTTACAGATTTTCCATGCTCATGTTTATGCTTTGCTAGATCCAGGTGCATCCTTGTCTGTTGTTACTCTTTATATAGCAGGCGATTTCGGAATCAATCCTAAAATTTTAGCAGAACCCATTTCAGTCTCTACCCCAGTGGGAAAAACCATCATAGCTCGGTGGGTATACAAGAACTGCTCGGTTATGACATTTTAGAAATCCACATCAGCAGATTTAGTCGAGTTAGAGATAACTAATTTTGATGTTATTCTCGACATGGATTGGCTTCATTCTTGCTATGCCACAGTCGACTGCAGAAATAGGATAGTTCAGTTTCATTTCCCAAATGAGCCCGTCCTAGAGTGGAAGGGTAGTACTTCATCTTTAAGGAGTCATCTTATTTCCTACCTTCGAGCAAGGAAAATAATTTCTAAGGGGTGTGTGTATCATCTCGTGCATGTTAAAAACTCTGGTTCTGAATCTCGTAGTTTTGAATCAGTCCCAGTGGTGAACGAATATTCAGATATCTTTCCCAAAGATCTTCCAGGAATTCCTCCCAAATGGGAAATAGACTTCGGCATTGACCTTATTCCAGATACTCAGCCTATTTCTTTTCTACCATACAGAATGGCACCAGCAGAACTCAAGAAAATGAAGGATCAGTTGAAGGATCTCTTAGAAAATGGATGCATCAGACCCAGTGTATCCCCATGGGGTGCACCAGTCTTATTCGTGCGCAAGAAAGACAGTTCTCTCAGGATGTGTATTTATTACCATCAGCTCAATAAAGTTACGGTCAAGAACAGGTATCCACTTCCTAGAATAGATGACTTGTTTAACCAACTTTAGGGTGCCAGTTATTTCTCTAAGATAGACCTCAGATCAGGCTATCATCAGCTCAGAGTTAGAGAATGTGACATCCCGAAGACTTCTTTCCGTACTCAGTATGGTCACTTTGAGTTTCTAGTTATGTCCTTTGGTCTTACTAATTCCCCTGCAGATTTTATAGACTTGATGAAACGAGTGTTCAAGAAGTACTTGGACATGTCCGTCATAGTCTTTATAGATGATATTTTGGTCTATTCCCGAACTGAGCGTGATCTTTCAAACCATCTCAGAATTGTTCTTCAGACTCTCAGACATCATCAGTTTTTTGCCAAGTTCAGTAAGTGCAAAATCTTGCTAAGATCAGTAGAATTCCTTCAAAATATTATTTTCGGTGATGGCATTAGAGTAGGTCTTCAGAAGACCGAAGAGGTAACAAACTGTCCTCGCCCTGTATCTCCATCAGATATCAGGAGTTTCTTGGGTTTGGCTGGCTATTACAGATGGCTTATTGAGGTATTTTCTTCTATTGCATCCCCTATGTCCATATTGACTCAGAAAAAGGTCAAGTTCAGTGGTCAAATTCCTGTGAGAAGAGTTTTCAGGAGTTGAAGACTCGACTCACCTCAGCTCCAGTTCTAGCTCTTCTGAATGGTTCAAATGGGTTCGTAGTAAATTGTGATGCATCCAAAGTGGGTTTAGGTTTTGTCCTCATGCAGCATGGTAAGGTCATAGCCTACGCCTCCAGAAAGTTAAGGCTCCATGAGAAGAATTATCCTACTTAAGATCTTGAGTTGGCAGCCGTAGTTTTTGCCTTAAAGATTTGGAGACATTATCTATACAAAGTTCATGTAGATGTCTTCACAGATCATAAGAGTCTCCAGTATGTATTTTCTCAGAAAGATCTCAATTTTTGTCAGAGAAGGTGGTTAAAGCTCTTGAAAGATTATGACATGAGTGTTCTTTACAATCCGGGTAAGGCCAATGTTGTGGACGACACTCTCAGTAGACTCTTCATGGGTAGTGTTTTTGCGTTGAGGATAGCAAGAAGAAAATAGCTCAGGAAATCCATCAGCTTTCCAAACAAGGTGTTCGCTTAGTCGATTCTTCATAGGGTGGTGTATGCATTCAGAATAGTTTAGAGTCATCTCTAGTTTCCGAGGTGAAAGAAGATCAAGACAGGGATCCTAGCCTTGTCAAGCTAAAAGAGTCAGTTCAGAATCAGAAAGTAGAGGTTTTCTCCTAAGAGGGAGATGGTGTTCTTCGTTGTCAAGGTCGTTTGTGTGTTCTAGGTGTAGATGACTTAAGGCAGCAAATTCTTGCAGAAGCGCATGGTGCGCGATACTCTATTTATCCAGGGGCCACTAAGATGTACCGTGACTTGCGAGAGATCTATTGGTGGAGTGGGATGAAGAGAGATGTTGCAGAGTTTGTGGCTAAGTGCTCTACATATCAGCAAGTTAATATAGAGCATCAAAAAACTAGTGGTTCCATGCAGGAGTTCACCATTCCTACCTGGAAGTGGGAAAAAGTGAACATAGATTTCGTGATGGGTTTGCCTCGAACTCGTCATCAGCATGATTCAGTTTGGGTTATTGTAGATAGGATGACCAAGTCAGCTTATTTCCTCCCAGTTCATACCTCTTATTAAGCCGAGGATTACGCGAAACTCTATATCAGGGAGTTGGTTAGATTACAAGGTGTTCCATTATCTATTATCTCAGACAGAGGTACCCAGTTCACCTCTTACTTTTGGAAAGCATTCCAAAATTCTTGGTACCTAAGTCCATCTCTGTATAGCCTTTCATCCTCAGACAGATGGTCAAGTAGAGAGTAGCATTCAAACTCTTGAAGATATGCTAAGGGCGTGTGCAATTGATTTCAAGGGAAGTTGGGATGACCACTTGCCTTTGATTGAGTTTGCATACAACAATAGCAATCATTCCAGTATTAAAATAGCTCCATTCAAAGCTCTCAATGCTAGGAGATTTAGATCTCCAATTGGTTGGTTCGAAGTTAGTGAGGCCTCAGTTATAGGTCCTGACTTGGTTTTTGACGCCTTAGAGAAAGTTTAGTTGATCAGAGAGAGACTCCGGGCTGCTCAGAGCCAACAAAAGTCTTATGCTGATGTTCGTAGAAAGGACCTCGAGTTCGAGGTCGATGACTATGTCTATCTCAAGATCTCTCCCTTGAAGGGAGTGAAGAGGTTCGGAAAGAAAGGGAAACTCAGTCCCCGATATGTCGGTCCCTTCAGGATTCTCAATCGTTTAGGCAAGGTAGCTTATGAGCTCGAATTGTCTTCAGATCTAGCTTCAGTTCATCCAGTCTTCCATGTCTCATTGCTCAAGAAATGCATAGGTGACCCAGCAGTTGTAGTCCCTATTTAGAGCATTGACGTTAGGAATAGTCTCTCTTATGAAGAGATTCTAGTAAAAATCTTAGACTATCAGACTCGGTGATTTAGGAATAAAGAAGTCCCTCTAGTTAAGGTTCTTTGGCAAAATCAGTCTGTCGAGGGAGCTACTTGGGAAGCAAAAGCAGATATAAGTACCAAGTATCCTCACCTCTTCTCCGCCAATTCAGATCAAGCTCAAGGTAATAGTTCTTCTTAAGATCATTCAGTTTCATGTTCATGTTCCCAGTATAAACTTGGTATCTACTACCGTTGCATACTCAGTCATGTATTCATGTATCAGGTCAGTTATAAAATCATGCATCAGCTATGCATTCTCATCTTGAGAAACTCAGGTTATCAGAACACACAGTCACGCATTCATGTATCAGTTATCCGTGCATTAGATATGCATGAGTTCAGTATATTTAGCGTGTCAGTCATGAAGTTTTGTCTCAGTCATTTATGTTCAGTTCATGTTCAGCTTTTCTTTTATCCCCTATCAGTTGATTCTCATTCGAGGATGAATGTTCCCAAGGGGGAGATATTGTAATACCCCGTACAATCATAAGTTTGAAATTCATCTCATTTGGCTTTACAAGCCTCAAGACTTAGAAAATTTTTATAAGTGTTCAACACTTAGTCTCATTTTAGACCTCCAAACTTTGGAGATTTATTTGATGACCTTCCCGACCTTCGTTTTTGGATTTTCAAGTTGCGTTGCGATGGGTCAAGGTCTTAAACATCCCGAGTAAGTTTCAGAATTTTTCGGAAGGCATAAGGGCATGTTTGGGTTTCTAAAATAGTAGCTCCGGGTGATAGGCCTGCGCCTCCCAAGCTAGAGCACCGCTCTAAGGCAGGCGTCGCCTGGTCTAGTCCGGTGTACTTGGCAGGCACCACCTGGCAACTCCGGTGGGTGCCCAATTTTTCAGCATTCCACCTCCGCATTTCTAAGGGTATTTTGGTCATTTTCCCTAACCTATATATAGTCTTAAACACGGGATTGAGTCTCTAAAACACCAAAATATAGTTCTTTTTCTGAAATTCTCTCAAGAACCATCAAGAACAAGTCTAGGGTTCAATTGGGTGTTCTAAGATTCAAGCCAAATTCACTACTGACTTCACGAATTCTTAATCTAAGGTATGTGTAGTGTTCATATATGGACCCATTTTGTTCATAGATCTCAAGAACCATGTTTTAAATACTATTTTGTGATTGTCTTGTTGTGATATGGACATGTATATGTTGATAGTTGTTGTGAAACCCATGATCTTTATGTGGATTAATATGGTGAAATTCATGAACACACCTAAGCTAAAAGAATGCATGAAAAGTTTTTGATAATACGCCTAGGATGATAGAATTCACGTCCCATGCTTTAATAGTGCTTAAATGACAAGTCCATGCTCTATGCTTTATGATTTCACATGAATTCCACGTGAGTGATATACGTTGTTGTTGTGATATGTATTGAGCATGATATTGAAGCTATGAAAGTATATACATGTTGTATGAACTTCCCTTCCATGTACAAGATGTTGATAACTATGCTTAGTTTGAAATCCCCTACTTATGATATTGTAAATTGTGGACTCTACTCTTATGATCAAGTCTGTCATGTGTGCTAGTTTCCATCCATCGAGTCCTGGGGGT
Organism: Capsicum pubescens; assembly: GCA_030864215.1. Classification (NCBI taxonomy): domain Eukaryota; kingdom Viridiplantae; phylum Streptophyta; class Magnoliopsida; order Solanales; family Solanaceae; genus Capsicum; species Capsicum pubescens. The sequence goes on along the minus strand of CM061542.1, from coordinate 39,635,907 downwards.
ACTTGTACACAAAAAATATAGTTGTGTGCCTAGATCCATGTCATGTTATCACAATAATCTCAGTCAAGCCATGATCTTTAGAACTCAGTCAGTCATGTGACTCAGGAAATCTCAGAAATCTCATGATCTCAGTTAATTCTCAGATAGTAGTATTGTTCCATCAATCAACAAAAGTCAGTTACCCAGTACATGTATAGTCAGTTAAATCATGTTCAGTCTCTTCAAATGGGGGTAGGAGTTAGTACCGAGTGAACCCAAGGATGGGAACTCACCTACCAGTTTAGGGTGTGATTCTTAGCAGTTATCCTTGTGTTCTAGAACTACGTAGCCAGTGTAGGTTGATACATATTAACCTGGCAGATTAGGGTTGATGAGATGGCTTAACCTATTAGTTTAGGTTCCCACCGTTCTCATTTCGAGTACTTTCCAGCTAAGGGTCACTCACAGTTGTCCTTACTAGTGGTACGGTATTGACACCCCTCTAGTCGGGGGAGAGATTCGACCCCAACTTAGATATATGCGTTATTAGGGCATGTCGGTTAAACAACTACCTCCCACAGTTTCAGTCCCAATCTCAGTTAAAGAACTCAGATAGTTCTTCAGATTTTAGTAAACCAGGATTGTCAGATACAGTCAATTCAGTTACAGTACGGAACTCAGGTAGTTCCATGAGATTCAGGACTGTCAGACTCAGTCATCCATGTTATCATGATCCCAGTATTATTCATGTTATATATTAGTAAGCCATGTATTAGCGTAAAGATCCAGATATCACGTATTCATTATCCCAGTTACTATATATGGATGTTTGCACTCTCACGTTCATATTAGTCAGTCAGTTAGCATTGCTCATGCATGTAAACCCTTTTACATTTAGCCTACCCCAATAGTATACTCAGTACTTTCAGTTGTACTAAACCATTTATGCTATAGTGCTTTCTTTTATATTACACCATAGATACAGAGTCACGAGTTCCAGATCAGCAGTAGCAGTAGCATTCCAGTACGCAGAGTTACAGTGAGTCCTCATCCATCTGAGGACGATATTATTTTATTTCATTCATTAGTTTTGCTAGACGGAGTTAGTTGGAGACATGTTCCTTCAACTCCTTACTCAGACAGTATTTAAAGGCTTTCAGATTTAGTTCAGATTTGATTCAGACTTCAGTTGTTTTGGGCATTCGTTACCCCATATGGATGTTACTATTCATCAAATACTTTATTCAGTTGAACCTTATGGCCTATAGTTCATGTTTTCTACATTTTACATGTATATTATGTTTTCTACCGGTAAAGATATCAGTCATGGGTTAGCTTGTGGTCCTTCGGGTCATAAGCACCGTGGAACATTCTGGTTCAAAAAAATGGGGTGTTACACATAGTCTCTAATACCACCTTGACATGACCCAAACTACGGAATGGTCGTGATGGATAACTCAAGTACAACAAGGACCCAAGACCACCCCAACGCGCAAACCATCAACCACTTTACACCCATGTTAGATGAATTCCAAACATATAACAAGATAAGAAAACATAAAGATATTATGATATGTATACAATAAAGCAACAAACAACCAAACCATCCCAAGTCCATAATAGTCCAACAAAGCCATTATAAAACAAAATATCAATAAAGAGTCGCGACATGCCCCCGATTAAAGCCAAAAATAGTATCCAATAGTCTATAACTCAAATAAAAATATAATCCTGAAATGAAGCCTTCCGGAGCATGAAAGCTCACCACATCAAATCGACTCTCGATCAATCCAAAATCATTAAGTAGGAGAAGTAGAGGTATGGATAACTCTTGAATAGTGTGGGGATACAACATCTAAAGATAGTTAGCTGGGTGAACACTAGCATATAACTTAAGGATAAAGATAAAATAATGCCATGGTTAACAATTTCAAATCATTACCATTAAATACACATAATCGAATACATATATGTATACTTAGAACATACTAGGTCAGGGAGCAAGGCTTAATATGCACTTTAAAACATTAACCTAGATGTTGTAGCTCAACTGTCATCTAATAGTAACCACGGTCTCACCCCCTGTTTGGGCCCCAGTGCGTGTAGCCTCCCAAACTGGAGAATAATCTCACATATATGCACATGGGGGACTCGAGCCTCCCAACATATACTAAGGTGACTTAGGCACTTGATCGTGTAATGATTTACCGGACACACAAACCTCACTAATTATGAAATAATAATAAGGGGGTCACTTTGACCCCTGCATCATCAATGCGGTTTTTAGTATCAGTCACTCGGACCTCCACAATCACATGTCAGCTGGACAACCCTAATGAAATTCCAATTAAAATATTTATCACACATTCTCATTCATTGAACCTAATTCCACATTAAGGCATACATTGTTGGTATCGCCATACCAACTACAATTTCAAGGTAATAACAACATGCCAAAAGAATTTCCATTAACTTGGGGAAAGCAAATATCTTTTTTCATTAATAAAAGGTGGGGGAGCACCGACTACCATTGTTAATAAAATCATACCATTGTATTTCAAAAACCTCTTTATATGATGCAATAGTTCAAGACTAGTTCAATTTTATAAATTTCCACAGTTCTCATAATTAACAACCAATTTCACGTTATGAGGTTGGGGTTATAACCACTTCAAAGCCACAAGTTTGGGAAAACCATAATTCCCTAGTTCATTAACTATACCCAGCACCCACATGTTCAAAATCATAATTAAAGCATGAAAATAATAGAAAACCCATGAGAAAAATTATTCAATTCATAAACATTCAAAAATTCAAACATTTGTTTCAAAACTATCACAAACATATCATGAACCATACTATAAAATATATGCCTTTTACAAATTAAGAATAAGGGAAAAGTAACATGCTTGAAATAGTAAGATGTACCGAGATAAATCACCCTAAAAGCCCTAAGTTATCAACCTCTATAAAACCCTAAGTGTTTTGATCTTAAGGATTTGAGAGTAATTGAGGAATTTTTTTGATGTGTTTTTTAGGGATAATGATACCCTAAAGGGGTTATCATACATGGTTTTTAATTTAGCTAAGAGGAGAAATGTCTAGAATGCCCTTAACTTAAAAACTAGAAAAGGTCTCAATTGACTCGTAACCACTCCTTACGACTCATCACCATGAGTCACAACCAGGACATTCTCTAGGAAACCACCCACTTCTGACCTTACAACTCAACCAATCAACTCATAATAAGACCTTACAACTTATATGGTCAAGTCATAGTCAACACAAAACCCAATTAGTTAAACAGTAGACACCTTATGATTTGTACTAATGACTAATAATAAATGCTTATGACTAGTAGTTAGACGCTCATATTCAGAAAAAAACTTGGTCACTTACTCTCTAATTTAGTTATGAATTGGTCCCTAGGACCCATAACGACACCCAAAGACTCATTGGGTGAGTCTTTACCAAGGTAGTGAACTCAAAGCTTAAGAAATTTTTAAGGGTCAACATTAGGGTGATTCAATAGGTAAAGTTGACCTTGAAGGATTATATATAGGTCAAAAATGCCTTAGTTACTAAACAAGTGGTAATATTTTCTTGGTCACTTGAATTTAGGATGAACCTACCTAAATTACAAATATTTTAGGTGGAAGGGACTTAGTTGTTCTATAGTAGGAGGAATTGCTATCCTAGGGCTAGTTGTGGCTTATTTAACATCTAATGGTGAATTTATATACCTTAGCCTAGTCTAGGGTAGACATTACTTGGTAAATGATTTTGAGAATTTAGAAATGCGCTCTTTCACCAACCTTACGCCAAGACTTGTAATAGTTATCAAAGACCCTTTTATACAATTGTGTACATCTAGGGAGATGGTTATTTTGGTGATAGTTAGACGCTTTGGTACTTGTTTTCTATGATGAATGACATTAGAAGCATTACTTAACGATTATTCTATAAATATATTATTTGTTAAATTTATGATGAACTATCCAATATGCTATTGATTTGGCTATTGTTTGGACTACTAAATATACTATTGAATAAGCCTCTAATTATCATATTGGCTAAGCCATAAATTATGTTATTGATTGATCCAACGAATGAGCTATTAACTATGCTAGTGACCATGCTTGTCGATAAATTAGTATTAACTCTTTTCTTCATTCTAGAGGCCATGCTTATTAACTATATTAGTGATTAAGCAATTGATTATGCTATGAATAAGCTATAGATTATGGCATAGATTAGATATTACCAATCTAATGATAAGCTATCTATTAAGATAATTATAAACCATTAATTAGGGTATTGATAAATTATTGTCTATGCTTGATTGTACATATTAATTATGGTAGAGGTCATGTGTAATGACTATATTGGAGAATACATTATGGATTATGCCAATATCATGCTTGTTTACTATATTGGCAATTTTTCTATTGGTTATTCTATAACACATGATTTCAATTATCATTATTGATCATGTTAATATATTTTTTTCATAGTTATGCAATTAGGTACTGTATTGACTATTTTTTAGATAATTATGATGATATATATATATATGCCTGACAAGACCGAAGGAATATTATACTGATACATATATTCCTTGCAAGGTGGGAGGATAATTATGATGATATATATGTATATATATTCCCAACAAGATTGGTGGACGATTATGATAATATATGCCAAGAAAGTTCAGAGGAAGATTATGATGATATATATATATATGCCTAACAAGGCCAGAGGATGAATATGATGATATATATTCGATAAGGATAGAGGATGATTATGATGATATATATATATATGCCCCCGCAAGACCGAAAGATGATTATGATGATATATATATGCCTAGTAAGACAAAGGATGATTACAATGATAAATATGCATGGCAATACAAAAAGATAATTATGATGATATTTATGAGGATATTATTTAATATCCATGTTGGTTTGAGTTCGACTATATGTATTATACTATGATGATATACTTATTATGGAATGATGACATTGGGGTGTCAGATTGATAATCTAGCTATGTTGAAAATAAAGAAACAGTTATAATGAATAGTTAATAAGTGATGATTATCCACTATATGAAAATTAGTAATACGCAATATTTAGTTGCTAAAGTATTATTTATTGATACATTAGGATTAGTATTTACAAGATGGTTAGTTGATAAGTGTTGATTAATTGAAAAATGATGAATTTTTACAGTCGACAGTTATAGTATGACATAACTTTGAGGAATTTCTATTATATTATGAGAGTTGATAAATGATGGTGGTGGGTTACCTCCCCTCTATCCTATCTACCACATAGTAAATATCTTTATCTCTAGCCTATCATCCTTATAGTCAGCTTAATCAATATGTTCAGGTAGCACTTTAGATTATTGATAAGGTCAATCTAGTGCTAGTGATTGCCCTGTTCTAGGTAATGATTAGTCTGTGAGAGGTGCATCTGGTCATTATAGATGTGGTGGTTATTTTGAGATAGCCAGATCTATTGGTTCTAGTTCATCTCAAGTGACATAAAATTATTATAGAGCTTATAGTCTCTTTACATGAGATTTCACTAGTCGTGGAGCGATTGTTGCTTCAGCTTAGAGTGTTCCCCCTATTTAGCATGGCTCATCCCTCAGCTAGAGATGGTTCTTAGGGTCATATTGGTGGTTTCTAGAGTACTCAAGGAGGTTCTCAGAAGGCAAGATAGGAGTTTAGTTAGGAGCCCATCTAAGTGGTAGGTGTGGTTAGTTATATTCAGTACCTTCTTGACCCAAGGATGAGTCTTTAGATGTTCTTATTACAGGTATGATTTTGGGTTGCCATAAGTCAACCTTTGCTTTATTTGATTCAGCATCCACTTATTTTTATGTATCTTTTTTTTATTCTCCACGATTAGAGTTACCTTGGGATTTATTATCCATGCTATTACTTGTATCTAGTCTCATGGGTGATTTTTTAGTAATGGATCAGATGTTCAGATCTCATGCTGTGATTTTTAGAGATGTTGATACTCATGCTGATCTTATTATTGTGTATATGGTGGATTTTGATGCAATTCCCAGCGTGGAATGGTTTTCCCACTATCATAAAGTCATGGATTGTTTTGCCAAGACCATTACCTTAGCCATGCCCGATAAACCCCCAGTCATGTGGCAGGGAATGGTTAGCTATGATCTAATGGGGATTATTTATTATATTCATTCTAGGAGGCTTATTTAGAGAGATTGTGAATCTTATCTCACTTATATTTTTTATACCACTTTGTAAAGTTCGTTACTTGATTTTGTTCACTAGTTTGGGAGTTTCCTGATATATACCCTACCGACCTGCCTGGTTTTCCCCCTGTCCGTGAGATTGAGATTGTTCTTAATAATGATCTAGGCACCCGACCTATTTCTATAGAACCTTATAGTATGGCATTTATCAAGCTTAAGAAACTAAATTCTCAACTTCACGATCTTTTTGGTTGAGGTTTTATTAGACTGAGTGGGTCCCCCTATGGAGCTCTTGTGATTTTTGTGAAGAAGAAGGATGGATCCATATGTATGTGTATTGATTATAGATAGCTTAATAAGGTTATAGTAAATAACCATTTTCCTATGCCTCATATTAATTATTTATTCTGCCAACTTTAGGGAGTGACCATGTTTTTAAATATTGATTTGAGATTTGGTTACCATAAATTGACGATTAGGGTTGAGGATGTCTCGAAGATAGCTTTTAGGTTCTATTCTTGTTATTATAAGTTTATTGTGATGTTTTTTTGGTTTACTAATGCCCTAGCCGTATTCATGGATTTGATGAATCGGGTGTCAAAGTTTTCCTTTAATCAATTCAAATTCAACTTAGATTCAGATCAAGGTAATAATTTTCCTTGAATTTACTCAGTTCCGTATTCAGTAAGACAAGTTGTGAGTTTACCCTCTCTAACAGGAAGTTCTTTCATCAATCCTCGCTGGCAGGAAAACTCAAATGAGATGTATCAACCATAGTCTGGTAGGAATATATCTCTACCAACGCTAGCTATGCAGTTCTGTAATGTAGGGATTGCTACTAAGGTCCAAACACTATATTGGCAGGAATGCCCCTATCCCTGGGTTCGCTCAGTGCTCAATCATACTCCCAACTGTATAGACACTGAACTAATTTCTAAACTATACTAGCCTTGACTGAACTGTTACTGATCATATTGTCTAAATGAACTGAACTGAGTTCGTTGGGTTTCGCTAACTGACGGAATACTATTGAATTTTGTTAACTTATTTAGTACAATTGAGTTTTGGAATTGAATGAGTACACTAAGTTCTGTACTAACAAAATACTACTGATCGATCTATTTTTTAGACTATTCTGTGACTATTGTAGCTCTAGGTCAACAGCTATTTTTTGGGTATTGAATACCCCAGGTTTCGATAGCATGAAAAGTAAAAACATAGCATGACCTTAGAGGCATAATAGTACTTGTTTCCTAATAATGCATTCATTTAGTCATTTTGTCAAACACTTGATATACATGAGTTTGTGCATGAATGAAATAACATAATAGCATCTCATGCTTTCACTAGTCAATTCACATAAGCATTTTAACAAACACTTGGGGAACATAAACTATGCACATGATACTACACAAAATGTACGCATCATAACTTCAATTCACAAATTCAAGGGCTTTAACATGAATTCACATGTCACTACACACATGATAGTAAATTCCACGTGAAACTTGTAATAAACCATGGATTAGAAGCCCAATTAAAATTATAATCATGAATACACTAAATTCCAACATGAAAATCATGAAATCAAACTAGTTGTTGTTTAAAAGAATTTCTTGAACTCCAAGGGTGGAAGGAATCCCTTGGATGAAAACTTCTCATACCTTGGTGCTTGAATTAATAAAGGTTGTTGGTCAAATCCTTGGGACTTAAATCTTGAATTTGATGGATTAGGGTTTGTTCTTGAGAGAATTTGAGAGAAAGTTAGTGTATTTTGCTTATTGGGGGCTGAATTTAGTGTTTTGGGGATGATTAAGGGTTGTAAAATGACTCAAATACCCTTATGGATGTGAAGTTTTAATGACAAAAAACGAGCCCAGTGACGCACAGCCCGACGCACCGCATCGATGGAGTCAATGCAATGGCTGATGTGTCGCGTCGAGTCTGTGTTGGATCACTGGAAATTGGTACTGGGAGCTAAGGAAAATATTAATTGATGTGATGGGTGACGTGGCACGTTGAGATCGCATCGATCCTTTATTTTAGATTCCCAAATATTGTTCAAACGAGGTTTAAAAATTCTGAAACTTACTCGAAGTGACCCACTAACATTCCTGATCATGAATCAACCTAAAAATCACTATTTTAAGATCATAAGGGTCGTGTAATATGATCTCCAACTTAGGAAGGCTAAAATAAATCTAAATATAAATACTTAGCTAAAATTTCTAAGTCTGTGATCCCCTTATCAAGCTCCAAGGGACTGAGTTAAGCTTAGAATTTGTGGGGTCTTATAACATTGTGAGTTTTTCATCGATCATCACAGTCTTTAGCATCTTATGACCCAGAGGTATATTAATGCTAGACAACATAGAAGGATAGAGTTGTTTAAGGATTATTATAACTCTATCTTATATCATTTGGGTAAGGAAAATATGTTAGAAAATGCCTTCGTAGAAAGACAGTGAGTATGGGTAGCTTGGCTTGTATTTTAATTTCTTAGAGGTAAAAGCACATGACATTCAATACACAGCCAACTTGATGATTTTTCTTGATATTTCATACCTTAGGAGTATTCTTGCTAGAGTTGAGGCAAAATCTTTGCTCTTAAAAAGTTTTAGGATCGTTAATTTGTGAATACTAAGCTTTGATTCCTCCATGATCAGTTGGTAAAAGGTCAGTCCAAGAGGATCACCCTAGCTTTTGAGGGGATTTTGAGATTTGAACATCCCATTTGAGTTTTAATGATCGATGACTTGATTCAGTTAATTCTTCATGAGTTTCATAGCTCTAGATATTATATTCATCTAGGCATAACTAAAATATTTAGATTTGAGGCAACATTATTGGTGGAAAGGCATAAAGAGATATGTAGTAGATTATGTAGCTCATTGCCTATGTTGTCATCAAGTAAAGGTTGAGCATCAGTGTCCAAGTTGTTTAATTCAAATATTTCCAATTCTCAAGTGGAAATGGGAGCGAATTACCATAGATTTTGTTAGTAGTTTGACTTGTACTTCCCGTGGTTCCAATGGTATTTGGGTCATTAGGGATTGATTGACCAAGTTATCTCATTTCCTTCCTATTTAGATATCTTTTGGTGCTGAGAGGTTAGCCCACATTTATGTGTGGGAGATAGTCTATTTACATTGTGTACCCATCTCTATAATTTCATACAAGGGTTTCATGTTCACTTCTAGCTTTTGTAGAGCTTTTCAGGAGAAGTTGGATACTCAGGTGGACCTTAGTATAACCTTCTATCCACATACTGATGTCCAGTTTGAATGGCATATTCAAGTGCGTAATATATGCTCTGAGCTTGTGTTATGGATTTTGGAGGATATTGGGAGGAGCACTTAGCCTAGGCAGAGTTTTCTTATAAAAATAATCATTATTTGAGTATTGAAATAGCTCATTTTAAGGCTTTGTATGTTAGTGTATTTCATTCTCCAGTTGGATTGTTTGAGATTTCTGATATTCAACCAAATGGTACTGATTTACTTTACGAGTCGTTGAATAGAGTTAGGGTGATTAAGGATAGGTTGACAAAAATTAGAGTAAGCAGAAGGCCTATGTAGACCATAGACTTTGTTCCTTAAGATTTAGAGTTGGTGATCGAGTATTCCTTCTAGTATCTCCTATGAATTGTGTGATGAGGTTTAGTAAGAAGTGCATACTCATCCATAGGTATGTTGGACCTTTTGAGACTCCTTACACAGTTAGTAAGGTAGATTATGATTTAGGTTTACCTCTAGATTCTACTGCTTTCCATCTAGTTTTCCATGTTTTCCTGTTGCGGCGATACATTTTTTGAAACACCTAGGCTTGGAACCATGAGAAAAATTTCCTCATTTGATGTCACTAGGCTAGGTACGACTATGGGCTTTAGTTGTACCTCTTGGATATGAGTCTTATCCTCCTTCCCCACCCCTCTCATAACTTAGGCAGTATGGTTAGGATTACTCACTATCCTATGTACAAGTTAGCCACCCTCGGATTGTACTTAAGTGTACAAATCATACACAAACCAATTGTATTAATTATGTGTTGATCAAAATATGGATGATTTTTAGAACGAGTGAAGTGTACGAGTTCAGGCACGAGTTGTACCCTTTGGATATGCTATAAAGATGGGTAGTCATACCCTAACCTATATGGATGACCTAGGAGTATCCTAGGGTATGTGTTAGGGTACCACCAGTACCCTAGGGTATGGTTCCCTTAAGTGAGTCGTACTCAAGGACGGGCTTATTTTCCAGCTTTTAGTTTAGGACCTTATGGTCATTTCCCACACCAAAACCCTAATTCCCCTCACTATTTAAGTGTTTTTATCCTCCTAAACATCCATTTTAATTGATCAAACATCCAAAATACTCTCTCTAACTCATTTGTAAAGAATTGGTGGATATGGTTTCAACGGTGTGCATCTGGGAGCAAGGTGAAGTCAAGATTATTGGTGAATCAAGTTTTCTAAATGATTAAACTCTCTCCCTTGTTAAATTACTAAAAAACCATGTATTTCACACTTGGATTAGTAAGTGTACATGGTTGTTTGAACTTAACTAAAAAGGGTTTTTGTTGTCAATGATGAATAATGTTTGTTCTTGCTCGATCTTGTGATTATACATATTATTAGTGATGGGTTGTATGTGTGGGTACTTTTTTTACATGGTCTAACATATGGGTCTTGAAAAACCCTAATAATTATGAATTCCACATTGAAGTTAGTCTTGATAAAGGTATGCACATAAGGTGTTTCTGAAAATGTCTAAATGAATTATCTAGTCACATGTTAATGGTGTGTTGAACTAGGGTGTTGGTCTAGTGTATATGAATGAGATAAGATATTATTTCAATGCATGTGAGTACTTAGTAAATGATTAGTAAAGGCATTGTTGACCATGTATTGAGTCATGATGAATGTGAATGCTTGGTAAATGGTTTGTAAGAATTTTGTTAATCATATAAGGGATTAAATTATGACTTTAGATAGTGTTATGGCCCAACAAGTATGAATGGTTGAGGTATTGTAACTATGTTTTTAACCATGTAATTAGTTAAATTATGACCATGTTGGTTTAATGGCTATGTAAGGGGTTCAATCCCCTAAACATGAACTTGAATTGTGTGTGAATACTACTGAGATTTGAACTGAGTACTGAGCTTGATTAGACTGAATACTAAGATTTACTGAACTTTCTTAACGTCTGTACTGACTGAATTCTACTAGTCATAGCACGACTGAGATTCTCTTAAGACTGACTCAGCTCTAGACAAGCAGCTTAGTTTTGGGTATAAATACCCCCAGGACTCTATAGCATAAATAAGTAAATAATATAGGACGATCTTGCGTAACAACATGAAAATAAAATATCATTCACAACATAGTCAATGAGACATTACTTCAAGCACTTGGGAATCTCAAACATGTAATGGTATTGGGAAACATGCTATTGTCTCATAACTCATTCAATGAGGAATTCACATGAATTGGAATGCATGTAACATATCATAATTCATTCATTTGGGTCTTTCAAAAAACACTTGACATGCATTCATTAATACATAATTGGGGATTTCATGCTTAACATGCAACTAAGGCACTATTCTCTTTACCTAAGCATTTTAACAAACATATGGGAAGCATGTTTTGGATTGTACAACAAATTCTACATCTAATTGTCATGTATTTATCAACAACATGTAAACTTGAAGGGATTTCATCATAAACAACATACATCCAACACATACTACGGCCAAAGCTTGAATCTTTATATTCAAAACATAAACTAAACTCAATATCAACATGAAATTCAAATTCAAGCCACATAAATCATGAAAAACTCATAAACATATATGCTTGAATTTAAAAAGGGATTCTTGAACTTCTTGAGTGTAAGGAACCCAAGAATCAACAACCCCATACCTTAGTATAATATTCTTGAACTCCTAACGGTGAAACCTTGATGATTTGGGTCTTGATTGAGGAACCCTAAGTCTTGTTCTTGAACAATTTTGAGAGAAAACTTGTATATTTGGGTGAATTTATGTTGAATTCCGTGTTAAAGAGGCTTATATAGGGTGGGAAAAAGACCTTTTTACCCTTCAAAGGACGAAACTAAAATGCAGGATTTTGGCCCAGGGCTATAGCCTGGGCGACGCCTTGTCTTGAGCACTGTTATAACCAGGGCGGCGCCTTGTTATAAACTGGGCGATGCCTTGAGATCGCCCTGAGCTACTGTTTCTAAAATCTAAACGTGCCCTTATGCTATCCAAAAAAATCCAAAACTCACCCGAGATGTACTATGAGATTTCCCGATCGCAACGCAATAAGAAAATCAAGAAACGAAGGTCGAAAAGGTCGCGAAATAATTCGTCAAAGTTCCATTGGATTATGGAATGAAGAATTTCCAACTCTTAGCCAAATTTTTGTGTGCTAATCTTCTCTTGGCATACTTTAAATGCTCTAACGACTAGGAAAATTTATGGGGTCTTACAGGTGCGTGATGTGAGGTTTTGCAGTTCAGCCTTGAGGTAGGATTCTACCTAATCTTCTTCGAAGATGATGTGTGTTATGTATGGCATGTGAATATGAATGTTAGTCTTGTTTATGAACAAATAATCTAGTATTGGATATCGATGTTTAGGGAATTGGATGAAGGTTTTGGACTCGTAAAGTAGTATGTTTATGACCCTTTTAGAATCCTATTGCCTTCTCCCTAGATTGAATTAGTTTGTAGTATGGAAATGTTATGATACTAGGTTGGGATGTGGTCTCATGGTTAGTGTGATTGACCTTAATTTTGCTAATCTAGTGATCTTAAAACCATATCTTGAGGTAGAATTGACATAATTGCCCATGTTTCTAGATGAATTTCCTATTTTAGGATTGGTTATGGCTTACTTGACATCTAGAAGTTGAACTAGATACCTTAGCTTAGTTTTGGGAGTACTTTGCCTAAATATAGAGATTCAGGATTAGAAGTGGGATCATACGGCCCACTTAGGCCAAGACTTGTGTTAGCCCTTGTGGGCATAGTTGCGGATAATAGGTCTAGTTGAACTAATAAGCCTTATTTATGAGATTTACTTGGTGAATTGAAAAATTATGATGAGTTTTGTCGGATTATGGTTAATGGACTATAGAGATGTTAATTTTCCTTAGATGTGATATTGGTACTTCAGAGATGTTATTTCTCTTAGTTATGATATTTGGCCCATAGAGATGCAATTTTTCCTTAATTAATATATTTGGCCCATAGAGATGCATTTTTCTCTTAATTATGATATTTGGCCAATAGAGATGCATTTTTCTCTTAATTATGATATTTGGCCCATAGAGATGCATTTTTCTCCTAGTTATGATATTTAGTCTATGGAGATGATTTTCCTCTTAGTTATGATTGTTGGGCTTATAGAGATGATTTTCCTCTTGGTCAAGACGTATGACCCATAGATATGAGTTGTCTAATAAAGGTGATATGCTTATTTATATTATGCCTCCTAGATATGGGATGCCTCATATATGTGAGATGATTATAGATATGTTATGGCTTATAAATATGATTTTCAATATGAGTTCCAGATACGTATATGGGCCTAAGGGCATGATTATGATGTTGTGATTATTTTGGATATATTATTGAGCCAAGGGCCATGTTATTATAATGATTGGATATCCAAGAAGCGTTTATTATTGTAAAGGATACGATTAAATTTTATGGATTCATATACGTGTTTTATATACACATCTCTCCAGTATGGGGTGGAGGAGGATGTGGTATGTTGCTTACGACTTACTTGATTGGATATTGGTATGGCATGCATAGATTTGGAACTTTCTTTGTTATTGTATCGGTAACTTATGTAATTCTAGATGAAATACGATCTTATGACTGTTCTGCGTCATTAAGGGTTAATCTATGTGGTAGTTAGTTGTCTATTAGGAGACTATATCACTTGGTGGATAGCAATTAAATATATTAGTTAATGAGTTTTGCTTAGTTTAAACATGGTAGCTATCAATGGTAGATACGTGGCTAATGATGATGTCGGGTTTAGATTAGGTGAAGATTAGTGATATAGATGACTAAGTTTATATTGTCGATTAGTTATCGGAATGAGGAGTTGTGTGTTAATGAGGCTAGATAATAAGTGATGTTGGTAACAAAAGGTTACTAGTTAAGAACGATAAATAGTTGCTAAATGATTTTTAATGAATAGTTAAACAAGGATTAGTTGGTTAACGATGGTTAGTTAATGAATGATGTCAGTTAATAAAGAATGGTTATGTGTTGCCTAATAATGGTTAACGTATATATGTTGTTTAGTTGATAATATTGAGAAGTAGATAAATGGCTATTATGTTCTAGTGATGAACCTTGGCCAGACATTAGATGTTGGTTGTTTGATAAATAATGGTTAGTTGCTACCCCATGAATAAGGTTAATACTTAGGCTAATAACATTGGGTTATGTGATGACTAGTGAACTAATGGTTTCATTATAATAAGCGTTAGTTAGCTAATGATGAGTAGTTGGGAAGTATTGACTAGATAGATAATTTTTGGTGATATGATTATGTTCCTGAGTATATTAGTAGATGTTATTCTGCAATTACTATTGCAATATTTATACCCGGCAAGGACGGAGGATACTATTGTGATATTGATATCGGTAAGGCCGGAGGACACTATTGTGATATTGATACCCGACAAGGTCAGAGGATACTATTATGATATTGATAAGTCAGAGGATACTATTGTGATATTGAAACCTGGTAAAGCCAGAGGATGCTATTATAAGGATATTATTACCAGGTAGGGTCGGAGGATATTATGATGACACGTTGATACCCGACAAGGCTGAAGGTTGATTACAATGATGATAGTCATGATGATGAGGGTTATGATGAGTTATGATATTGATTTTGTACCTTGCATTCATTCTTGCATGTGCATCTCCTATCATCAGTATGCACCTATGTCTATCAGCCGATATAGGATGGTTGCATAAACATGGGTGAAGAATATACCTTGTGTTATTGTATGTTGATTGAAATTTTTGAGTCTGAGGCGGTGGGGGTACGCATAGGCTCGGCTAGGTATTTGGTTATCCGGAGTAGCCGATTATTCGTGTTGTTATTGATATTGTTATTATCATTGTTATGATCATTATTATGGCTTGCTTATATTAGATTGGACATTGATCCTTTATTAAGCATTGAGATATGTCTTTGGCCTCTTCTATTTTATGATGGTATTATTGTACACGATTATATCATGTTTAGACATATGGATTAGAAACCTTGAGTATGATAGTATTGAATCCTGGTAGTATCATGATGAGGTATTAAATGAGTATATGATGATCTAGATTACTCTTTGAGATGACCTCATGTTTACGTGTATGTATATATGTATCTAGCTATATGAAGCTATGGCACTACCGTATATCCCTTTCTTTGTTTGCTCATACTGTATATTCATTTCTTGACCTTGTATATTGCTATATATCTCTATCTCAGTCTTCATTCGTATATTAGAATGGGATATACGGTATAGGAATGACGCCTGATGAATGTAGCTAGAATAGGATAGTTCACCTTGATACTTCCTTAGTCTTGTTATGTTAGACTCTTGGACTTGAATAGGATAGTTGTCCCTTATTATTCTCATTGACTTGTTATATAAGCTCTGGATTCTCGGGTGTAGTTTCCATTCTGTTTATATGATGTATATATCTGCTTTATCTTAGGAGCTCAGTTGGCAGTTGCCTACTGAGTACCATTCATTTGATACTCATACTACTCTTCTGCAGCCTGCAGATCATAGTACGGGTTATCTCCCTTGATTGTACATTGTGCGGAGCAACCATGGTTTAGATACTTAGAGTGAACTCCTGATATTCGGAGTATTACTCATCTTTCTCTTTGTATTAGACTAGTCTCTATATTGAATGTAGAGATAAGTTGTATCAGTGTAATTCTCTTGATAGACCATTTTTTTACTCTTAAATATATTTAGAAGTACTTGTAGTGATACCACCAGGTTTTGGGATTCTATTATATATTAATATTTATGTCATTTATTTTGCATTCTTTTTC
This sequence comes from Capsicum pubescens, assembly GCA_030864215.1. NCBI lineage: Eukaryota > Viridiplantae > Streptophyta > Magnoliopsida > Solanales > Solanaceae > Capsicum > Capsicum pubescens. Next base: position 39,619,584 of record CM061542.1, on the reverse strand, counting down.
TTATATTATTGAGTAGTCTGTTACTAGTCGTTCTGGACTACGGGTTGTCTTTCCTACTGGTGAGTTATTGGAGGTACCATCATGATCTAATAAATTGAGTTATAACAACTAGGGGTTCTGAGAAGAAGTTGCTAGGGGATGTTATGAAGGCTAGCAAGTCATCTACTGCCAAGAGAAGAAGACCAGTGTAGTGGAGGATGAAAATGTGGAAGTTGTATACATTGGATAGGGTGAAGATATTGTTCCTTATGTTTTTTCCAAAACTCAAAAGAGAAGAAAAGAAATTCACGATGAAGGAAGGACCAAGTCCTCTGCTTCAAATTCTAGAAGCCCTGTTGAGATGAAACAAAAGCACATTTTAGTCAAGAAAAAAAATGTCTCTGAGGGACCTGGTCCCAAGAACAAAAAACTACATAATAGGAACCAATAAGTGGTTCTATAAGAAGAAAGAAAGATGAGGAAGAAAGTTTGTGTTTAGAAAGAAGAGAAATGAAGTGCTCAAAAATCAAACGGTTTTGAATGGAAGGGTCTTTGATTCCAGGATTTTTTAAAAGCTTGGAATAGTGTAACTGGTGGAGTATGTTAGACAAGGTTTGGTTACATCTATGTTAGACAAGGGTTGGTTACATCTCTTGGAAGAACCAGTTCTCTCTGTCTATAAAGATGAAGAAAGACAATTCTTCTACATAGTGAAATTCTCTAAAGATGAGAAGAGCCTGACTGCACTTGTGCAATGAAAGAAAATAAAGTTTGATAAAGAAACTCTTAGAAAAATTCCAAATGTTCCTATTGTGGGTGTGAGGACTGTCTCAAAACAACAACCCTCAACTGAGTTTATGGTTGATGCTTCAAAAGTGGGAGGAACTTCTATGGCTGGTGTAAGGAAGAAGTTACTCAAGGGTGAGTTTCAACTAGTGTTTGAGTTTGTTAACAAAGCAGTTCTGTCAAAGTCTAATAAAAGAACTATTGCTTCTGGTGTGGATTTATATGTGATGGAATGCCTCAGCAAATTAATTTGAATTGATTAGTCTGCCAGCATTAATGATTCAACATATATACAAGGTCATACATGAGAAAGATGGAAGGCATGGTATGCCTTATGGGTATTTGTTGAACAAGGTATTTGACTATTTTGTAATGGTGTGTGAAAGCACATGTTCACCCTAACTACTTTGATTGAAAATGAGTGTGTTGAAGGGAAAGTAAGGACCATGTCCCAGGTGTCAAAATTGTTGGCAGTTCAAGAGATTTTGAGTAAAGAGTTGGATGAATTGAGAGTTGATATGGCCACCAAGGATGCATAAATCCTCACATTGAATTTGAAAAATCAGGATCTTTCATCAGAAGGACCAGGTGTCAATGAAGCACTTAGTGCAGAAAATGCAAATCTGAAGAAAAGGGCTTCAGCACTCACTGATGAGGTCCAAAATTTGAATGCTGAAGTGAAGGACCTAAAAAACTAGTTTGTTGGATTCTCGTGTTGCTGTGAGTGCTAGAATGGAAATACTTCTAAAGATCTTTCCCCAAAACCTCCATCTATCTAAGCCTTATCCCTCCTATTTTTAAGCTTTCCCTGTGTCAATTTCCTATCTTTGATCCCTATGTGGCTTTTGAAGATTTAGATGTTTTATGTTTTTGGTATGTTGTAATGGTACTAATCCTTTTATATGCATTTGTGCCTATCATCTGTCTCTTTTATTTTAAAGTATTTCATTCATGTTAGTGTTTCCCCAGTGGCCATGAGTTAAATGATATGTGCTTATTCTATTCTTTTTTTTACTATTCCGATTTTTCTATGATGCCAAAAGGGGGAATACTGAGCCACCTTAGTAGAGGACTTGGTGCTATTTTTGAAATATTGGGAATATTGATTGGGGGAACACTGGGAGGAAGCATATCGATAGGGGGAAATTGCTCAGATGTTTGAATGACTTTTGATGTTCTGAAGTTATGGTTTGTTATCATCAAAAAGGGGGAAAATTGATGTCTCATGTTTTGATGATGATCAATTGACATTTAAAGGACCAGGTCCCTGGTTCATCATGAAGTGGTACGGCTGTCACATCTCTACACAGTTTTGTCCGCTAGTGCAACTAACTTGCAGGTATACAACGTACCCAATTAGACACCTGGTCTAATTAGAGTTCATCCTTGATTTATACACCCCTATAAATAGAAAAGGATGCTTCTCAATCAAACAGTTTTTGCAATTTTGGTGAATTAAGAAAAACGGCAAAAACTCTCTTTTGCTCAAGTTCCAAATCTGTGAGTGCTCAAAGTTAGGTTGTTCTTGAGTCAAGTCTTGGTTTGTAATCGTATTAATCATCTTATAAGAGTAATGTCTTTCCTTTGGCAATAGAGTTCTTAGGTGGAGCTACCTAAGGTCATTCGATTAGAGTTAATCGAGTGTGGTATGCTTGAGGTGTGCAGAGGTGGTTGTAATAGAGCTATTGCAACCAGTAGAACTTAGAGTTAAGTTCTGAGTTTTGATTATAGTGGAGATTGAAGTACTTGTGAGGGAAAGCCGTGGTTTTTCCTCCCTTGATCAAGGAGGTTTCCGTGCAAATCGTTGTGTTCATTTTATTTCTTCTAATTCTCATTGATTATTGTTTTATTAGTTATCTCTCCTAATCTTATCAAAGTCTAACATGTCAAAAATCAAATCACAAAGTTGAGAAGGTATATTTGTCCCTTTATCTTTTCTATAATGTTCTTTCACATTCTACATGTGTTACCCGTATTGGAGCCCAACTAATTTGGATTTACGTCAGATAGGGCGCATTCGAGGGTACCGCTTCCTACCTAGCATATTTTGCAGTGTTCTTTCTATACATTTCATTTCCAAATGCAAAACTCTTCGCTTGTCTGCCACCATTAAATCCCTCACCAACGAAAGAGAGGTGGTTCAAAATTTCATCCTGAATGCTTTGCAGTTCTACAACTTCAGTGAGTACCACTGATGTACCCAAAGTCAGTGACGGAGGATTATCAACTGATGCATCTAGATAGAGGAGGGTAATTGCGAAGCTCCAAAATTTGTCTTTCACTCGTCTAGAAATTTGTTTCTCAATAAACAAGATGTCACAATTTATGCAAACTTCCTCGGAGACTCACTGGAAAGCTGTCAAACAGGTAATAAGGTATCTTCAAAGGACTGTTCATTTTGGTTTAGGTACATTTGATGTGTCATAATGATATCTCCTTACATATGTACTCTGATGCAGATTGGGCTGGAGACAACACTGGTTGACCCTCCATCACTGGTTATCTTTTGTTTTTTGACCAAAATCATGTGAGTTGGTCCTCCAAAAAGCAAAGAACGAATGCCTGTTCTTCCACTGAAGTTGAATATCGGGCAGTTGCAAGTGCCCATGAGGAAACAAACTGGGTAATAAATTTTCTGGCAGAGCTGCAACTTAAACTTCAAAAAGTCCCTACTAGCATACTCTTATCCAAACCGGCCTTCGACAGCCACATGTTCAGGCCTTGCCAACTTCATTTCATTTTTTAGTGTTACAAAATGAATGTAGAAATCTCTTGGTGCATTATACTGTACGTAGCGTAGCAGCTATGTAGGAATATCTTTTGATGGTTTCCATATTTAGTTTCCTTAATAGAGCTCATTGTATCTGTATATATACATCTTACATAATTGAATAATATACAAGTTATTCTCCATGCCTTGTCTTTTACATTTAGCAAACTCATCTCCTCATTGAAAGATTGATTAAGATAACTGCTATTTTCTGTCTAAAGATTCAAATATTTTAGACTCTATAACTTCCAATTCATCTTCTAATTCGGCACGCACATCTTGAATGTTTTTACATGATTAAATCCCCCCACTTCTCCTAAAGTAGCAATCCATCACACAAAACTCGAGCTCACAATTTTTTTAAGACTTTTCGAGCTTTAACTTCAAGGAACTGATATTCTTATCTTTTATCTTCAGTTCTTCTTCCTAACATTACACGTGAGTTACAACGCTAAAATGAAAACACCTCATTCGCTCCTCACACTAAAGAATGTGGTGTTTGAAGTACGAGAGTAAGTTCGTTTTTGTGTCAATCAAATTCAAGGTCAAGATGCATCTATTATTGGCTTGATTGTTGCTGCTCCTTCAAGGTCTTTACAAAAATAATATTATTTCCAGTTCATTATTCCTGCTTCTGCACCTTTAAAGCCCTCGGACCAACGAGTATTCACATACAGGGGCGGAGCCACCTTTCATCGTTCATCCGAATCCCCTTCGACGAAAAATTATATTATTTTTTATGTATATATAGTAGATGTTGAACTCCTTTCGACTAGAACGTATGTTTACTTTTGAACCCCGTCAATGAAAAATCCTAGTTCCATCACCGAATCACATATTTCTTCTCAGCCCGAAAAAGAAATAGGAGATTCCTCTTCTATTGTTCCTAACCAACAAAATATTGTTGTTGATGTCTTCTTCAATCCTCTAGCCACATGACTAGCTATTCTATCTGAACAAATCTTCTATGCCATGTGTTGTTAAAGTCTCCTTCATTAGTAAAATTGACGAAAACCATGTTTTATTATGGGAAAAAAGTGTGAAAAATACCTATACTTTAGCGAAACTCGCAGTTACGCATACTGAACTTTGCGGGGTCTTATGACCCCCCTATACTATTTTTTACCGTATTTAACTGGCATATATTTGGCACTTGGACTACTTCGTGTATTTCATGCATATTGAGCACGTTAGGAAAAAATGTTTGACAAGGGGCAAATATATGTCAGTTAAATACGGTAAAAAATAGTCTAGGGGGTCATAGTAACCCCGCAAAGTTTAAGGTGCGTAACTGCAAATTTCACCTAAGTACGGATATTTTTCGCACATTTTTCTTTTTTTAATTATTATTTTTATTAGTAATAATAATAATAATAATAATAATAATAATAATAATAATAATAATAATAATAATAATAATAGTAATAATAGGTTCATTCAAATAATAATAATAATAATAGGTGGTTCATTCACAGTAAATACCTGATTGGTCCAATAATTTCCAAAAAAAAAAAAGATGAAAACCATGTGAAAATCATACACACATGCCTCAAATCCAACTCTTATGCAACATACATCTGAAGCTACAGAATCAAGTCGGAAGCACCTTATAAGCAGGGTGGCTCTACCTCTTAAAAAAATCGACGGTCGCCTTAGGCCTCAAATTTGAAGGGCCTCATTTTATACGATAATATATTATAGATTTTTTAAAAAAAATAAATTTTTTATATACTATAAAAAAAAAATTATAAGAAGAAGTACATATATCTAGAGCATTATGTCTCAAGAAAAATTAAATGTATTAATTATATTATTACTTAAAAAGGAATAATTAGAAAAAATCAATTATATAATTTTAAAAATAGAGTTTATTAAAAGAAATACTACATTTAAAGCCTCCATTTAATTTTCGCCCTAGGCCACGAATATACTTGAGTCGCCCTTGCTTATATGAAATACTACACCGCGAGATATGCCCGTTATATTTACTTATGTGATTATGCATAATCGTGACTAACAATTATTACATCTATTTAACAATAAATTAATATGACCTACACCCCTGTAAAATTTTAGCAATAACTTTTTACTAAATTTCTTTTTTCCGTATCCTGGATTATTTCTCGAAAACTTTGAATAGAATACTTCTACTCAAAAATTTTAGAACAAACATATTGGGTCACACACAAGCAATTATTTTATTAACATTCCAGTACTACAGGAAAGAGAGCTTGACAACAGCAGGCACACACTGGAAAAACAGAAGAAAGATACATGAAAATATTACTACATAACAGATATATAAGCAGCCAACATGGTGTAACTGGTCCTTCAAAGCGCTTCATACGCAATGGCAATTATTCTTTCTCCTTCAAAGCGATTATCTGATGAAAATTCTCTTTTAGGGCTTGCTGATGATTGTCATCAGCTCCTTGTTTATGATAAAATGGGTAAATTTCAGAATTCTCTTTTAGGGCTTGCGGACGATTGTCTTCAACCATTTTTCTAGCATCTGTTTCATAAGCAACCTGCCATATGAGGTGAGCAACATATATAATTACTCTTGATCAGAGTTAAACAATAAGTAGTACTAATATTAAACAAAATACTACTACTCCTCGCTAGCATCAATTTAGATTGTTGAGAAGAATATGAAAATTAAATTACCACAAGAATTAGGAGATTCAGGAAGCGAACACAAGAAATAAGGTTAAGATCCATTGTATTTATGTTGAGTTCTTAAGAAAGAGTAAATACATAAAGTACTCCCTGATTTTGGTCGATTTTTTAAAAAAGACATCTAAATTATACTTTTGATCTGACGAATCTTACTTAAATCGTTGTAAATACATCATTTTGACCCTCTGCGTGTATACTTGTTGTGCGTGAAAGGCTCAAAATTGACTTTATTTACCAATTAAAAGCTATCACACGTAAATAATTTTATCTATAATTTATCTTCTTTTTAAAAAAAAAATCAATATTTATTTACTTTTATAAAAATAATATTTACTTTTTATCCCATACCCCCACCCACCCACACAAAACAACATTGTCTTCTTCAACACTTGCATATACTACTTCTCTTTTCCTCCATTAAAGTTAATGTTTTTTTCAAAGGCAAAATGGTTCAGTGGACCCTTGTACTATGTCCGTTTTGTAATGTGGTTACTCCTACTTACATGTTTGTCATCTGGACTCTTGAACCCACTAAAAAGCAACATTTTAAATCCATTTTCGGTGAGTGCAACACACTCGCCCCACGTCAGTTGTCATGTCATCTTCCACATTATTTTTTAAGTATAAAAATATTAAATATTAAAATAAATAAATAAAAAACAACCCTCCCCCTTTTCCTCTCTCTTTCCCCCGTTTCTTTTTTTTTTAACTGTTCTGCTTCTTTCTCTATTTCTTCTTCTTCTCTTTCTTATACTTCTCCCTTCTCTTTTGATTCATCTTTCCTTCATCATCTTCATCTTCTTATTTTTTTTTCTCTTTGAAAAAATTAGGAAATGAGAACCGAAGAAGTTGATTATATTGATTTATTTGTTTCTTGTTGATTCTTGTTCTTTCTTTGAAAAAATTGAGAAGTGAGATTCGAAGAAGAAAGAAAACCACGTCATTTATTTGTTTGTTTCTTGTTGATTCTTCATCTTCTGATTCTTGTTGGTTGTGTTGATTGTGTTGATTTATTTGGGAAAAAATTGCTCAAAATATAAAGTATTCTTATCATCATTAAATTAGTTTAATTACTTTTGATGCATAATTGACTGCTGAGAAGAGGTGTCATGTACAAATTAGTATTGTCTAAAAGAAAATTCTATATAAATTTGTATTCTTTTGATTCACATTAAGTTGTATTTTAGTTTGAGAAAGAAATTTATTGTATGTTAGGAAGTATTTAGAAAATTTTTTACTAATTTATTTTTTATTGTTTATTTTTTATTTGCCTTAAAATCTGAGGTGTGTCAGTGAGATTTTTGTTGGAAAGTTTGTGATTTAGGTGTTCTTTTGTGGGATTTTCAGCTCTTTTGCTCTATTGGTTTTGTGATGCTACTCTTCCTTGAGTTTTTTTTCTTGAAAGTCTGAGATGGGTTAGTGAGATTTTTGTTATGAAGTTTGTGATTTTGGTGTTTTTTTTAGAAGATTGCAATTGGGTTGGTTGTAATTGCAGCAAAGATTTGGCCTTTGTGGGATTTTTCAGTTGAGGTTGCAATCCTTTAGCTCTATTGCTCGTGGTGATGATGGCCATGGCAGCCGGTGGGGGTGAGGGATTGGTGGACGGCGGTGGGGGTGGGGGCTGTGGGTGGCGGTGGGAGTGGGCTGGGGTGGGGGCTGGACGGGGGAGGGGGATTTTTTTATTTTTTTTAAATAAATTATTATTTTTTAATTTTCAAAAATATATTTAAATTAAGAAAGTTGCGGGACTTCTTTTTTAATTTTTTTTAATTTTATAAAATTATTTTAATATAAAATTGATCAAAAATTGATCCCCACTCGCACCTCACGCGCGTGTAATCACGCACTTTGTCCTAGTCAGCCATTTTAATGCCACATAGGTCCGGTCAACGGTTAAAGGGTTTAAAATGTTGCTTTTTAGTGGGTTCAAGGGTCCAGTTGACAAACATGTAAGTAGAAGTATTCACATTACAAAACGGACATAGTACAAAGGTCCACTGAATCATTTTGCCTTTTTCAAATAATTATTTATCTATTTTTATTAAGAATCATAAAACTCCATTAAATGGAGTTTCAATCTCATGGTGATGGTGAGTGTGTATCAATGGAGCTGCTGGATAGAGACGGAGCATCTACAAAGAAAATTATTCTTTTGACAAGAAAATCAAAAGAATCAGAAAGTTTTAATCAAATCAACTAATAGATTATCAAAAAAATAACTTACTTATATTGGGTGTTTATGCCAACTAATGTAATTTCATATGAATATAGAATATAAACAAGTGATGGAGTTTAAATAGAGCTTTAATGAATTAATGGAGCTGGAAGGGGGTGGGGGTGGGGGTGGGGGTGGGGCGAAGATACTGGATGGGGGTGAGGGTGGGGGGTGGAGGGAGATGTTGGATGGGGTGGGAGGGGGAGAGGGGGTGGGGTGATAAATTAAATAAAAAGAGAAATTTTATTCAAAAATATAAATAAAATATAAAATTAAATGTATTTAACACGATGCAAAATCTGATTGGTGCGTGCGTTCACTTTCTTTCTTGTGACTGAAATTCAGCGAAAAATGGTGTATTTGCAATGATTTAAATAAGATTCATGGGGTAATAGATCGGAAGTATTATAGTTTAGGTGTTTTTTTGAAAAAATCGACCAACATCAGAGGGACTTTATGTATTTACTCAAATAAAAAAAGTTAAGAATGAAAATAATTTGATATAAATTGATTTTGCGCTTCATCACATTTATCGTATCATATTACTACTATATATAAGAGAGAATCCTTGAGTTTGGTAGTCCTCACATAGATTTATTTTGTCTATTTCATCTCTAATTAAAGTTTTAATGTTCTTACAAGTTTTCATCCATTTTAGTAAATTTCAACAATTATATGGGTTTATATTAAATGTCATATAAAAAGTGATAAGTCATAAAACAAATGATAGTCACATCATAGAAGATCTTTATCTAACCAAATTCAAAATTAATTCAAAAATTTTGTTGTATTTTTTTATGTGAAAATAGTAATAAGAGAGACCGAATCTTTTTAGTCCTCACAAGGAATCGCTTGTACATTTTATCCCTAATTAAAGATTTAATAACATTGTAAGATTTCACCCATAGAAGGAACATCTACAAAATTATTTGTTGAATCAGACCTTTTAATTGGTTAATTTAAAATTCTATCTGGCCTTTTAATACTATTACCCTTTTTTTAATGATGCATTAATCAACTATAATATATTTTTTTATGTTCCTGTTAATTTTAGATAATATGATTTCCAAAAGAACAGAAACCGAATCAAGTTCAAGTAAAGGTACAAGTGAAGTAGCAAGGCTACATCCATTACTCTATGAGCTTGCTTTACAAGCGTTATCTCAATCGGGAGTAGAATATGATGAACATGGGGACGAGGAATATTTCAAAAGAGATGATGCAAATGCTAATAGCCCTTCTACCAAAGAGTTGGTCAAAGCCTTCAGCATTGATCGCTATCCTGTAAAAATACAGTGCGATGGTGCCACAGATTTAACGGGTGATTTCATGGTTAAGTCAACTATGGGAAAATCTTTCGACACCTTCAGAAAAATACTTCGAGAATAAAAATTGGATGCTTAGTTCAGGGACAACTGCTTTGGGAAATTTCTTTATTTGTCGGAGGACAACAATGTTCATTTTCAAATGAAAATGGTCTATGAACTTCTCAAGCGTAGGTTTATGTATGAAAACAAAGATAAGATGGATGAGGTGTGGATCAATTACTGTGGCATGCCTGTTTGTTTTGGTTGAAAGGAGTTTGTCATAGTTACTGGACTAAAATGTTATCCTCCTTCTCAAGTTACACCTATTCTAACCCAAAAAAACACCCCGCACACCCAAAACAAAAAAAGACAAGTCGTGTGATCGTGATGACCTGGTGTCCATTGTTGGTCCAAGCTTCAAAAATAAAAAATTGATAAAAGTGTTGAAAAGTAAATGACTTTCAAAGAAGCACAAGCAGTCATTCTGATTGGTTTGGTTTGTACATAATATTCTTTGGACGAGAGACGTTAACAACAACATAAGCCTCGATTTAATAAAGCTCTCTGAGGACCTTGAGGCATTTAACAGCTACCCTTGGGGTTATGAAAGCTTCAAAATGACTATCAATATTTGTTGACTCTGTTTGTGCCAAAGACAGTCAACGTCTATGGCTTCCCATGGGCTTTCATGGTAAAGGTTTCTTTCTTTTATTATGATATCATTCATTTTTTTAATCAATAATGGTTTTGATTTATTGGTGTTATTTTATAGGCTTGGGCGTTTGAAGTCATTCCTTATTTGAGATAACAAGTGAACTGTCAGGAAGGAGTTTCCTGTCCAAGAATCTTGAGATGGTTGTCGGCCAAAACTGATAAAAATGTAAAATTTCTTGATCTCTTCAACCCCCCGAATGATGCAGTAAGTATAATTATAATTAAGTTTTTATTTTAATTAATAATTTTTTTGAATGATCTAATCATCATTCTAATATATGTAATGATTTATATTAGATTATGCATCTGTCGCGAGTTCCACCCAATCAAGAGTTGAAGATGCCATTTTTTCTTATTTTACGCTCTATGCAAACTTTATCGGACACTAAGGTCATCGACAAAATAAAACTAAAATTGTTTGGAGCAACAACCATTACAATAAAAATAATTTTAGAGGGTGAGCTTATTGTTGTTGATGGTCATAATGGTGATGGAGCTGTTGGTGGTGGTAGTGGTGCTGCTGTTGGTGCTAATGATGCTCCTCTTACCTTATTTAAAATAAACTATTATGAGTATGATCATACTAGTTATACAGATTTTTTCTCTCCCAGTGAATGTTCTGCATGCAAATGTCAAGACTGCAAGGCGAAACATGATGTAGTGATTAATGTTATTAATACATTAACTGCTTCTGTAAAGGAATTGACATCTAAGAGGGGTCTCATTTCATCAAAGATGATTTTATTTCCATCCTCTCCATTAGAGATTAGGGCTAAGAGGAGAAGGAAAGTGTTTTCCAAGGCATTATCAAGCATCCAAAAAAGTGAAATTGCAACTCCTCTGTCTGTATGTTGTACTAAGCAATGTACAATGTCCAAAGGAGAGAAGCACAAGCTGAAGAAGGTGAATATATGTCTTCCAACTAACAAAACAAACAGACACATATTTGTTTCAACAGATGACACATCTACTGAAAATTATCAAACAAATATATACATCTGTTGCAACAGTTGACTAACCTTTTTGCACCAGATAGAGTATCTGTTGCGACATATGTCTTGTCTATTTTACCAAATCAAATAGCTATTCATACCACTTTTATTTGTACCAACAGATGACCTGCTGAAACAGATGATTCATATGCTGCAACGGATGGTTCATCCGTTGGAAATTATCATGCAGGTCTTCCTCATGTAGAATTTGTCCCAACAGTCGATTCATTATTGCAATAGAAATACAAAATGTTTGGGACAATTTAAAATAGGAGGAAGACCTGTTTGATTTTCTAGAACAGATGAGTTATCCTTTTCTATTTTGTTGTATCTCCGTGATCAGCATTGACCAATTCTGGCTTTTCAGGTGGATGTAGAAGCTACTTCTGGACAGTAATAATAATATGTTGTACTCTTTTTATGAAAATACAGAGAACAGAAAGCGCAAAAATCGTACGTAAGCGACAATAAAGATCCACAACGAGCAAAATCAAATTTCATATCACCAGATGAAAAACAACTTGTCCATATTGAGTAGATCTTTATATCTTGAGCCTGTCAAAGTAATCCTTGGAATCATACTTAAATTGTTGATATATTTGTTGATATTTGTACCCATAATAATTTTTTTACATTTCATTTATTTGTTGACTTATTTCAGCTAATTTCTGAAGGCTTCAATTTATTTTATTTTCTCTATGAATTTTATTTTTTCCTTAGATTTGAACTTATTAATTGAAAAGGAATACTAGATTCAAATATTGCAATAGATAATGTATCTGTTGCAACAGATAACACATCTATTGGAAAAAATCGAACAGATTTAGACATATGTTGCAACAGGTAGGTAATCTGTTGGAATTTATCAAAAGGTCTTCCCAATGTTGCAACAGATGGACTTAGATAGAAACATCGAGATAATGCAACAGATGACCAACCTGTTGCAACAGATAAACTATATGTCAGAATAGGTAGAATAACTGTTACAACGGATGAAGAATCTGTTGCATTATAAAAATTTAACTTTCTTTGGACATAAAAAAAATTGCCACTACTTGTAAAAAAGTTAAAATGAATTGAAATAAAAAAGGAAGAACCCATCGATGGTGTTTAGTTCAAACACCTAAAATAAAATAGGCATCAAGTAGACAGTTTTCATTTTAAACAAGTAAAATAAAATAGGCATCAAACGTGTCAGTTTGGCACTTTTTGCTGACTTGTCGTCATTTGGCCCCCAACGGTCATTCCCCCCCCTCCCTAAATTGTATTATATATTCATCTTTCTCCTAAAAGTTAATCCAAAATTCTCAAATCTTCTTCTTCATCGTCATCTTCTTTTATCTATCCAAATTCTACAAATTATTTGCATTTGGTCTTTCTTTTCTTCATCTTTTTTTCATTTTTTCCAATTGAGATTGACAATGTCGAGCGTATCTTCCACTATTTTTTGTGATAAAGATTTTTTATATTGTAAATGCGGTCATGAAGTTCTGTTAAAGACTTGTTGGACTCAAAAAAATCTAGGTCGTAGGTTTTTTACTTGTAAGATTTCAAAGGCAATATTTTTTTATTTAATTAGTTGATTAACTATTGACTTATAATTATTTTGTAATTTTGTTCTTGTTTTTTATAGAAATTGAGTGGATGCAATTACTTTAATTGGTATGAAGAACGACATCCTTCACAAGCAAACCATGTAATCTGGGGTTTTTTTAACAAAGTCAAGGCTTCTGAAGAGAAACAAAATCAAGCAAGAAGATACTAGATTGTTGCCGTTATTGCTACTGTTTGGTGTTGTTGGGCACATTGATGTTCAAGCCTAATTTTTGAAATTTTCATAGTGGTGTGTGTATTTTCTACTGGTTTGGTGTTGTCGAGTACATGGATATTCAAGCGTAACTGTTGGAAAATATCAAAAATATTTAGGCATATGTTGTAAAATTTAGGTCATCAGTTAGAAATTATCAAATAGGTCTTTCCATTGTTGCAACAGATTAGACTTAGATTACATAGAAATAACATCGGCATAATGCAATAGATGACCAGCCTATTGCAACAAATAAACTATCTACCAGAATAGATTCAATATATATTACAACAGATTGACAATCTATTGCATTATAAAAAAACTCAACTTTCATCAGGAAAAAATTATTGCCACTACATTTACATGTAATAAAGTGATGAGTGACTTGAAATTAAAAATTATTATTTCACAGGCTCTTCTATATACATAGGCTCCAAGCGTCCAGTTAGTACCCCATAAGACCAGACCTCTTGCAGGTTTGCCACAATGTTATCGCACAAAAAAGTCTTTGGCTCGGCCATTTCTGTGCCAGTCAGCAAACATTTGATGTGTGTAAGAGCGAGCGAGCCGCTCGTGTAATCGGCATCATTTTTTGAAATGATCATTCCCCTATTTCGACCTATAAAATCACATGATTTCTTCATCAACACTTTCTTTGGAAAATAATTCATCAGTTTACTCTCACTCAACAAGATGGGCAACAGCTCCATCAGTGGCTCCATGAGGAGAAAAAGATCGAGATCGTTGATGAGAGGTTTATTGTAGTCATAAACATTGATCTTAACCTCCTTGAGTAGTATCTCAACATCCCGATAATGTATGTCATTCACGCTAATGACTGCAAGAATCCTCTTTGCCTTGGTCCAGCTCTTGACGTATGGATTTGGTCTCTCCCCTCTAACGTATTTTATCATTTCTTCTTCATCCAAGTCCAACGTAAAAACTATGAAATCAAGTCCCACGCTAAGGGCTGACGCCTCTCCATTGAGTTGATCATACCTATCCTTAAGCTTCTTGCAGAAGTCGAGGTCCATTATCCTATCGGCACCGTCATAAGCTTCTCAATACGTTAATTGCCTTTTACTCATGAGGCAGAGAATTATATCAACATACTGTGATATAAGAAGTCATTTTTAAATAGGTTAGTAATTGTAAATATGTAATAGATGGTCCATTTGTTGCATAGGTTTCTCTGAATTAATAATCCAATGCAAATTATGCAATAAATCGATAATATGTTGCAACAAAACCACTACCAGTTGCACCAGTATACCCAGCTGTTGCAACAGATTTCACATTTGTTGCATAGCTTCTTCTTCATGGGGTAGATTAGAAGGCTAGGTTAGGAAAAGTACACATATCATTCATAGTTTGGAAGTCTTGGAGGGGGGCAAAGAAAGGCCTGGGGTAATCTGGTGCTCCTGGCTTGGCATTCTTAGCCTGTCACAGATCCCTCTTCTCTTTGGCTCCAAGTTTCACATATATGTCCACTTTCTTGATTGGCTCGTGAACTTCAACAGCTTTTGGAGAGGGATGAATTACAATTCTTTTTATTTCCGATCGGAGAGTACGTCTCTAATTGCTCTTTTCTTTCTCCAAACCAACACTGTAGGAGTGTGTGGCTCCCTCACCTTCTTGGATGGTATGACACACCTCTTGGATTTGAATTCCTCGATAGCTTTAGAGATAGCCTCTACTTTTTCAAAGAGTTTATCCTGGCTGTTCTTGCACTCTTCGCATTCGCAACGAGAACACGAGGGTGAAGAGGGGTGAGAATGACCTGTGTAAGGGTGAAAATGGGTGTTTTCTAACATATTTATTTTTTCTTGAGCATCATCATGAGCGGTAGCAGCACTAGCATTCCTGCCACCAACACCAACAACTCTACCAGAAGAAGCACTCGTATCTGCCTTAGTAGGTTGGTCATGAAGAGCCTCAACATTAGGCTAACTTGCCTAACTGCTTTTCTTATGGTTGTTGCTCCAGCCAATTCCTTCTTTATTAACTCCAACATTGGGTCTGCTATAGTATCAACATAACCTAGAGTAATATAAGAGGTCATCACCGACTCTTTCTCAGTAGGCATGATCCATGGATGCACAACCTATAAAAAAGAAAAAAAAGACAGATATATTTAAATCATATAATATAATAATTTTCACAGTTGGGTTACATTTAAAAAAAAGACCCATCTGTTGCATAGTTTTTAGTATATGGTTAAAATCCATTTGAGTCGGGTTTAGAGAAACAGAGCAACACATGGATAATCTAATGCAAAATATCAATCATCTGTCGCAACAGATTACCAATCGGTTGCAATAATTGCACAAGGTGGGTAATCTGTTATGCAACAGATGATCTGTATGTCGCAGTAGATTAACAATATGTTACATAAGATTACACATTTGTTGCATAATTTGCAGTAGATGGTTAATCTGTTAGGAGTCAGGTTCAGATAACCAAAGTAACAAATGGGTAATCTGATGCAAGATATCAATCGTTTGTCGTAACAGATTATCCATCTGTTGCATCGGTTGGCACAGGATGGGTAATCTGTCGCAACAGAAGTCCCATCCGATGCATCAGATATAACATCTGTTGCACCAGATATAACACTTGTTCAATATCTTTCATTGAGTAAAATAATTTTACATGAAGAAGACGTACTGCATCATCCAGAGGGTTAAAGAGATCAGCCTCCTTAATGTTGATGTTGCTCTTTCCAGCCAACCACCTAAACATCCTTGGATGAGAAACCTCATCCAGGTAATCCATTATCTGCTTTCGTAGGGGAGGAATAGCTTCAAATGCCTAAGCCTAAAAATGTAAATAGAAGCAAGCAAAAAAATAGTCATAATAGCTATATTCAATATAAATTAACGGATGAGTAAAAGTAGTGATTAATTTTACCATGAAATCCTAAGGAAAGCCGTATAATGTGGTCGTCCCTGAGGATAGCTTTTTCAGTAAATATTGGGCAGTCAAGTATAAGTTGTCATTATCCCCAAGGATAACTATTGAATTTATCAAAATCCTCAGCACGCGCCAACAAATCATCTTCTATGACCTTGTTGACGTCTCTTGCCAATATAACCGAATGGTCATACCAAACTAAGCACAATTTCTCCCTGTACTGCTCTGGTATGGTTTTATCCTCGATATCTGTCAACAAATATGATGCTTTGTTGCCACGTCGAGCAATGTCAAACAACCCATCTATTTTTCCTTACGTTTTCTTTCCTTGGATCTTTTGCGGGGTGGTGGTTTTTATGGACGATGGCATCTCAATCCCGTCACTATGGAAAACTCTTGCAAGCCAAAACAAATAGGCATGCCACAGTAGTTGATCCAGATTTCATCCATCTTTTTTTTGCCCCTTCTTCCAGATCTTTATCATCCCCCATATACTTGATCTTGCACTTGAGAAGACCATATACCATCGTCATAGGAAAACAGAAACGGGAAGGGGGTCCTCAGGCAGCTCAAGAAAGCCTCCAAAGCATCTCTTCTTAAAAAGTCCGTCTATGTTTTTGTTCTTCATAATTTTCCTAAAATGTTCAAAAAATTCCCCATTTGACCTTTAAGTACAATTTGACCAGTTAGTTCTACTTTTGGGTCATTTATCGGCATCGTAACTTGAAATCAGTCAATACTAAAAGTTTTGACAGGATCATGCTGGGATGTCGATATTAATTCATGCGCCATTGGTGATCCATTATCATCATGTTAATGACCATCCTCTTTTTCTTTCTCACACTCTAATTCCTCCTCTTTCTCACTTTCATTTTCTTCATCACTATCTACAGACCCTTGTCCACCTCCCTCAACATTGTTTTCATATCTCTCCTCAGCTTTATTTTTCCCTGACTGAGATTGTTCAGGAAGCTCCTCTGAATCCCTCTGTATTGTAGCCTTTTTTTTGGGTGGTCAGACATTGATCCACTTTCACTTTCTTTTCTTTTGGGAGACATGTTTTACCTAGAAATAACAAAAAAACAAAAATTACATTACAATTGCTATATGTATAAATTTTAAAAAATACATTACAAACACCACGAATACAGACACACCAACAGCCACCACCACAAATACCACCAACTAATGCCACAAACACCACGAATACCGACATAACCGACAGCCACCACAAACACCACCAACCAATGCCACCACCAGTGCCACCACGACGACCAAAAACACCACCAACACCAACACCACAAACACCATCCAACAATACCACGACAGTCAATGGAACACTGTGACAGAAACTAGGTTTTCTCGAGTTATTCCTACGATTTTATCATCAGAACTCAAAATTGTAAACCCATTCTCGAAGATAATACAACTAAAAGTTTTATTTGTCATCATTAACTTAAAATCTTTTATTTTTGGGAAAAAAATAACAAATATAGAACTCTTCTCGAACTCTGTTGCCTACGAAGACAAAGAAAATAACTGATACAAGCAAGAATGAAGTCGAAAATAATACCTATGTCATCAAAAATGAGAAGTAAAGTGATCTGTTGTGAAGGGTTAAGAAAATTTATTGAGTAGTTGTTGTCTGTACTGTATTGTTGAGTGAGAATAAGAGAGAAAGAGCGAGAACTTGATATTTGAAATGATGAAACGCTTTGTATGGGTTGATTTATATTTTGGAAAAGAATGACAAGTTTTGAAAATGTTAATTTGGTCCAAATTGATCTTAATTATTTTTAAAATTATAAAAGATATACGTAATGTTTAACCCTCTCATCATGCAATTGCTAAAAGGGTAATATTAGTCTAATATATGAACTCAATTGAAATTGTATAAAAATAATTGAAATTGTAGTTGACCCTATGAACTCACCTCTGGTCCTAGATTAATCAATTTTAGGTACTATTAGTCTAACATATGAACTCAATTTAAATTGTATAAAAATAAATGTTCAACATGTTCCATCAGATTTCGCATCTGTTGTAAATTAGCAATCAGATTAGGTAATAACAGATTATGAATCTGTTGTTAATTATCAAATAGATTAAGTCATATGTTGTGACAGATTATCCATCTATTGTAAATTATCAAATAGATTGTCATATGTCCCAACAGATTACGCATATGTTGTAAATTATCAAATAGATGTTGCCATCTGTTGTAGTTGACCCTATGAGAACTCATCCCTAGTCCTAGATTATTTAATTAAGGTATTAGTACCCTGTCCTAGGTTAATCAATTAAGGTATTAGTCTAATATATAAGGTAGTAAGAATCGGTTCGGATCAGAGTGATCGATCGACGACTCTAGTCGATGAACGCAATACCGTCTCATCATGCAATTACCAAAAAAACTCAATTGAAATTGTGGTTAACCATATGAGAACTCACCCCTAGTCCTAGATTATTCAATTAAGATATTAGTACCCTGTCCTAAATTAATCAATTAAGGTATTAGTCTAACATATGAGGTAGTAAGAATTAGTTTGGCTCAGAGTGATCGATCGACGACTCTGGTCGGGAGGAATGCACTACCGTCTCATCATGAAATTGCAAAAAGACTCAATTGAAATTATATATAAATAAATGTTCAACCTGTTGCGACATATGTCTTTTCTGTTGGATTAAATCAAACAAATTAGGTAATCCGTTATAATATATTACGCATCTATTATAAACTATCAAACAGATTATGTCTTTTGTTGCAACATATCACGAATCTATTGTAAACTATCAAACAGATTAAGTCATCTCTTACGACAGATTACCCATTTGTTGTAAATTATCAAATGGATTAAGTCATATATCGCAATAGATTACCCATCTGTTGTAAATTATCAAATAGGCATTGTCATTTATTGTAGTTGACATTATGAGAACTCAATCCTAGTCCTAGATTAATCAATTAAGGTATTAGTTGAACATATGAGGTAGTAAGAATCAGTTCAGCTCAGAGTGATTGATCGACGACTCTGGTCGGGAGGAACGCAATACCATCTCATAATGTAATTGGCAAAAGACTCAATTGAAGTTGTAGTTGATCCTATGATAACTCACCCCTAGTCCTAGATTATTTAATTAAGGTATTAGTATCCTAGTCCTAGATCAATCAATTAAGGTATTAGTTGAACATATGAGGTAGTAAGAATCGATTCAGCTCAGAGTGATTGATCAACGACTCTAGTCGGGATGAACGCAATACCGTCTCATCATGCAATTGCCAAAAAACTCAATTGAAGTTGTAGTTGACCCTATGAGAACTCACCCCTAGTCCTAGATTATTCAATTAAGGTATCAGTACCCTAATTCTAGATTAATCAATTAAGGTATTAGTTGAACATATGAGGTAGTAAGAATTGGTTTGGCTCAGAGTGATCGATCGACGACTCTGGTCGGAAGGAACGCAATATCGTCCCATCATACAATTGTTAAAAAACTCAATTAAAGTTGTAGTTCACTCTATGAGAACTCACCCCTAGTCCTAGATTATTCAATTAAGGTATTAGTACCCTAGTCCTATATTAATCAATTAAGGTATTAGTTGAACATATGAGGTAGTAAGAATCGATTCGGCTCAGAGTGATTGATCGATGACTCTAGTCGGGAGGAACGCAATATCTTCTCATCATGCAATTTCCAAAAGACTCAATTGAAGTTGTAGTTTACCCTATGATAACTCACCCCTAGTCCTAGATTATTCAATTAAGGTATTAGTCTAATATATGAACTCAATTGAAATTCTATATAAACAAATATTCAATCTATTACAACAGATGTCTTTTCTATTGGATTAAATCAAACAGATTAGGTAATCTATTGCAACATATTATGCAGCTGTTGTAAACTATCAAACAGATTACATCATTTGTTGCGACAGATGACCGAGCTTTAGAAATTTCCAAACAGAAATTGTCATCTGTTGCACTTGAATGTTTTAAGATCTTTTTTAAAAGAAATTTAGGTATTTCCTGTCCGAGATAAAAAGGTTAAAATAATAAGGCGGTAAAAAATATTACTCGGTACTACCTGTATAACTCAAAAATCTCCTGAGTGAGTAGTCTTATCTGGTCTTTTCAATGTCACCGTCTCCTCGTGCCCCTCAAAAGTTGTTAATGAATATTTAAAACCCATATCTATACTCTTTCCTTCAGTCATCAAGTAAGACTCAACTCATCACTCTTCTTTATTCTCAATTCTCAATTCTCTTTGTTATCTTTTTTCCTCTCTTTTCTCTCTTTCTTCGGATAAGGATCCTTTCGAATCTCAACCAATAAATATCTTTTCTCAACTGAAATGGATGTTCTGATATGATACAAGATAGACCAAGAACATAAGAAAACAAACACCAAAACAGTCCACTAGTTCAAGGAACTATTGACCTCTTTTGGTGACCCCTCTCGGATTCAAGAACACAACAAGAACACCATGTAATGAGGTGTTTAACACCTAATTTCCAGAAGCAAAACAAACTATATTATGAAAATAAAAATGAAGAACAACAATGTTACAACCACAATAACCAAACGGCTTGAACAACAACAACACAAACTACAAGATTAGGACAAGAAACAAAGATAGATAGTTAGACAAGTGTTGATGTAGTCTTAACAACCCAAGAGCATATTCACTCTTGGACCTTTAACACTTCATACAAAAAACACCTAACTCTTACAAATACAAAAGAGGGGCATCCACCTCTCAAAGCACCAAAGTCTCAAGCTTTGCAACATACAAGAGAATCCACCCTTATGCTATGCCCTAATTTTAGTTTTGAGAACTCTCTCTCACAAGAGTGGTGTCTTCAATATCAAGAATAAACTAAGAAAATAAACCCTACAAGATTCTATTTATACAACATTACAAATAATATAGAAATGACAAAAGAGCCCTTTAGTGACTAGTCTTCAAAAATACTCAAAAGTTTCATGATCATGATCATACTTGTATCATGATCCCTTTGCTTTTTTTACATTGCAGGTACGGTTCACTATATTTCTTTTTATCTCTTCTTTTTCTTTATATGTCATTTAAATTAGATATTTACATCTGTTGCTATTAATGATTTACATTACCAGTTTCCTATTTATTGAAAAAATTGAAGGAAAGGTGACTTTTAAGTCTTCAATGAACAAACCGTTATTTTTATTAAAATATGCAAAAAAAAGTCATCTGTTGGGAGAACTTTAAATGCCTTGTTGTCAGTATTTTTTTTATGTCTTTTGTTTGGTACTTTGGTGGTGGTGATGTAGGGGTGGTGGTCGTGTTGGAACATGTGACATTTGTGTTATGGATGGTGTTGGAACATATGGTGTTGTTTCTTTGTTATTGATGCTATTGGTGGTGGTGTTACAGCAGTTTCCTCAACTATTGCAACTGTTGAATCAGCTGTTAGAACAGACGAAGCAACTGTTTAAAGAAATCAAACTAGTAGCAACGCTGATTTAATTTATTCCAACAGATGACCTATTTGTTGTAACATGTCATCCATTTGTTGCAATGATGCCCCATCGATTGAATAGATGGGTAATCTGTTGCATCATATTGGTCATTTGTTGATTCACTTAATTTTGTGTTACCCTTTTGTAATGTTCTTTTTGTCTTCTTTTTGTTCTTCTCTTATTTAACATCAAATGTATTTCTCTTATTTGCAGATAAAAGGAAGTGAAACTGGATCCACTATTTCTCGGCCAGCATTAAAGACTAGAGTAAAGATGGGTTCGGAGCAATAAGCTGCTTGCAGATGGAACCACTTCATATGTGGGAGGTATGTATTACTGATCAACCTATCATGAAAACACACATCCAGTACAATGATTTTGTGAATGTTTGTTCTTTACCTATTAGGCGTTAATCCTTCAAACAAGATATGGCATTTTACAGTTAAGATTGTTAGGTTTGAATTGGTAAGGTTGAGGGACCAAGATTGTGGTGTCGATACCCTATTACAATTTAATGATGGTTTATGCTCATATTTTTGTGTCAAGTTTGGGGAAGGGTTCAAGTTTTTAGTGGCAGTGTAAATATCCAATAGTGATTGGACCGGTTTTAATGGCTCAATAGACTTGTTGAAAGGCCTATGAAGCCTCGCATTGCAACAAACAATGATGGAACTAATAGAAATTCTCCTGGTTCAAATTTATATGGATGGATTATTAAAGGAGACTATTATACAGCAGAAGGTGTTTGGGAGAAAACTTGTGCGAGAAGAGGGAGGTTGAGAAGGTCATATATCATCTCAGTCCTTGTTTAAGAGGAAATATAGGGTAGGAAGGAAAGTGTAGCGAAATTGGCTGATGAAATTGACATGAAAAATTAAAAAATTAGATGAGCTGCGAATGTGAAAATGTATCCAAAAATGAAAATCCATCAGTTGTTGAAGAAAAAGAAGAATGGTCAAGAGGACTTGAGCTGATCACTTTTCTAGAAAATACAACTAGCGAGCGTGGCCTCAACGAAGACCCACAAAATATAGGACCAAAACTCTAAAAGAACGGCTTTGCGAGCATGAAAGGTGGTAAGATTGTCGGTCTGAATTAAAACCTGAACCAACTACTCCTGCATTAAAAATATGGGATCAAGCCAAGGAGGCAATTTATCAAGTTAAACTTGCATCCCATGTCTCCTGTTTATGGCTCTGGTCAGGTCAAAGGCAGTGGAAACAACAAGGCATGGGATTTCATCCCAACTTCAGACCTTTTTGTTTCTACTGCTATTGACTTGATCATAGCCACAAATAGAAGGCATGGCATGCAAGTTAGACTTCAGAAATTGATGCCTTGGCTTCTCATGTTTATAATTTAGGAGTTGTTAGTTCAGGTTTCAATTCTGACCGACAATCTTACCATCTTCCGTGCTCATGAAGCTTTTTATTTAGAGTTATAGTCCTGCACTTTGTGAGAGTCTTCATTGAGGTCATGCTCTCTAGTTACATTCTCGAGCAAAGTGTCCATCTCCAGTCTTTTTGACCATTCTTCTTTTTTTTCGTCGACTGACGAATTTTTAAATTTGGATGCACTTTTACATTTGAAGCTCATCCATTTTTTTCGTTTCTCATGTCAATTTCATCGGCCAATTTGACTACACTTTTCTTCCTACCCTGTGTTTCCTCTTAAACAAGGTCTGAGATGATATATGGCCTTCTTCACCTCCCCCTTCGCGCACAGGTATTCACCCAAGCTCTTTCTACTGTATAAAAGTCTCCTCCAGCAATCCATCCATATAAATTTGGACTAGGGGAATTTCTATTGCTTCCATCATTATTTGTTGCATTGTGAGGCTTCGGGGGCCTTTCAAGAAGTTCATTGTGCCATTAAAATAGGTCCAATCACTATTGGTTATTTACACTACTGCCAAAACTTGAACCATTCCCCAAACATGACACAAAAACATGAGCATGAACCATCATTAAATTGTAACGGGGTATCGACACCACCGTCCTGGAACCCTTCGTCCTTATCAGTTCGCGCCTATCAAACTAAACTGTATAATGCAGGATCTTGTTTGAAGGACAGTGTCTAATTGGTAAAAAACTTCATTCACAAAATCATTGCACTTTATGTGTGTCTGTCATGGTATCCTGATCAATAATATACATAACTCCCATGCATAGAAGTGGATACATTGCACGCACCTTATTCTTCCTACCCCATAAGGAACATGTCAGGCAGTGTTGTTTATTCATCTGCACGTATGTGATGACTATTAAAAAAATGGTGTGAAAAGTTATTACTTTTTATCTCAACTCATTCAAAACAGCTGATGAATCAAAATCTTCATCTGTTGCAACTGACGAATCAACTGTTGGAAGAAATCAAAACATCTCTCCCAACATATGGTCCATCTGTCGCAATAGATAATACATATGTTGCATCAGATGTCTCATCTGTTGTACATACAAACAATCTATTGCAACAGATGGTAAATCTATTTTGACAGACCATTTGTTGCACATTCAATCTATATGTTGCAACAGATGCTAAATATGTTGCGACAGATGGACGATCTGTTGCGACAGCTCAATAATAGCGGTTGTTATCGAGTCTCAAACCATTTTAAAAAGGTGAGAAGTATTAATGTAAAAGAAAAGGTCGCAACTTTTCATAGAAAATAAAATTCCACCAGTTTAAATGTGATTAATACTATGGAACTGAACAGTCGTACCTTTTGGCCTGACACATCCAAATTCAATCCTCTATAAATAGGTCCCTCCTTAATCTTCATTCTACTCAACTTTATTTATTTCTTGTATTTTTTTTTTGTGTGACATCTTCAACCACACTTCTTTTGAAAGAGCATATTCCTTTCTCGTTGAGGTAATTTTTTTTCCTAGTGTAAATTTATCAGTTGGTCGTATACATTGTATTACATTTTGGACTTTTTTCTTTATATTTGTCATTTCATGTGTGTTCTAGATATGGCTGATCTTATTTCAGATATTGCTATTCTATGCGACACAGTGCGGGAACTTTAGAGGCAAGTTAATGACCTGCAGAGGGAGTTGGTCACTGTGAGAGAGACGATGTTCAGAGATAAGCAGAGTCTGATGAGGGCCCTACTGCTGGGAGTTGATTGGCCGACTGTCATTAATGATGATGATGATGATAATAATAATTAGAATGTATTTTTTCTTTTAGCGTATGTATTTTAGTTTTTCTATATCGAATCTATACCTAATGTATTTTATTTTTCGTTTAATGAAAAATTTACTTTTAGTCGACTTTGGCATTTTAATTCTTATTCAATTTTTATTCTGTCTATTTCTTCTAATCTAAACATACATACATGTAAACAGATCAACGGTTGGAGGCAAGGAGAAATGTTGAATCCAGTAGCACTAGCAATTTTGGCTTTTGAGTTCTTTCAACAGATGGACCATGTGTTGGAACAGATTGGTCATCTATCTGTTGGGTTTCTGTCAGTAGATTATCCATCTGTTTCAACAGATTTGTCATCTGTTGGAGAAGAACATTCCAGTTTGTGTAATTGTTGAGAATAATTGTGGTTTGTTGTATTATTTAGTTCATGTTTTGCCTCTTTTTATTGATGCACAAGTTATTAAAAAAGATATTTTATATATAATAAATGATAACATTAGGTTCACAACAATGAGTTAAATATATAAAAGTCCATAGCAAACAAACAACACAAGTTTTTGTAATTACAACGATCATGGTGGATTATGATTCGGGCATTTAGTTCTTTTGTGGCTAGCGCACTTACATATGGAGCACTTGTTTCTTCTTGATAAAAATGATTCTCCAACTCCACGCCTCCTCTTATATGGCTTTCTTCCCAGTTTAATAGTGCTTGGGTCAATATATGGAGGAGGTATTAATCTCCCCTTAAGCTCTGCAGGAACAACCCAAGATTCTTCTGGAGGCACCAGAGTAATATGCTCACTATATTTTATTTCATATTTTTCCACCGAATAATATTGAGAGGAGTGCTCGTAAACTTTAGGTCCATATTTATGACCGTATTGAGCTTGAAGCGTTGCCATAGCATGTGGACAAGGTATTTTGTCCAAGTCAAAAACTCTACATATACAAGATCTTGTTTGAAGATAAACCGTGGCAGCATCACCATGATCGGTGATACTAAATTTGTAATCTGCTATTTTATGAGAGAATAACCTATTCTCAACTGACGTTCGTTGATATTATTTTTTTGATTTCGAGAATAAATCGGGTTCTTTTTTCTGAGCACTTGAACAATAAACCCTTTCATTAAAAAATTCGCTATACTTCTTGCTTATTTTTTTAAACATAGCCTTGATGGAAAATTCTCTTTCATCGCCAAACAATGAATTCACCAATTCATCTATGTTTGATATCATAATATTGTACCTATAGAAAAGAATCACTTAGTACAAAATCATACTAAACTTGTAAATCAAACAAGACATTAAATTCATAAGAATGTACCTATCTGCTGGACAGAATGCTCTGCTCCATCTCTCAAAACTGAAACGTGCAAGAAATTCGGCTACCTTGGGATTCACATCCGCTATTTAATTGAAATGGTCTAGAAAATCCTCTCTACTATATGCTTTATTTGCTCTATAAAGAAGGGAGATGACCCTTTTGTTGTGTTACTTATTTTGAATGTTCTCTCCAAGATGCTTGATGCAACAACCAAAGTAAGCTGAAGTGAAGAAAAGTGAACCCATCTTTGGAATACTTGGATGCCTATCCGATACAAAACACAACTCTTCGGTATCTTCGACGCAGCTTCGCATTTGTTCAAAAAAATCCATATGAGGCATCACATTCCTTGTTCGCTACACAAAAAGTGACAAAAAAAATATGATTCTCTGCATCCTGCACCACTGTCGCTAGCAAAACTCCATTATACCTGCTCCTCAAGAAGTACCATCGACAGCTATGCCTTTTCTCAAATGTCAAAAACC
Source organism: Capsicum pubescens (assembly GCA_030864215.1). NCBI lineage: Eukaryota > Viridiplantae > Streptophyta > Magnoliopsida > Solanales > Solanaceae > Capsicum > Capsicum pubescens. Next base: position 39,592,954 of record CM061542.1, on the reverse strand, counting down.
TTGAATCCAAGCACCATAGGATATTAAAAAAGTACTTGGATCTTCTATTTTCATACAGATGTAATGTCGTCTTACTTTTGGGATTTGTGGACTTAATCATGTAACGGTAAGCATACAGAACTGCATACCCATGCTTGAGTGTCCCCCTAACCAGGTCCTTGGCAATCCCCATGTCCATATATATATATATATATATATATATATATATATATATATATATATATATATATATATATATATATATATATATCTTCCAATAACTAACCAGGACACCCAAATCCGTAAGGAGTTGATTGGCCATAACCCTTGTTGAAGGGCCTTTGCCATCGGGGAAACTACTCCTGAAATATTCACCGAGGACCTTTGTCATGGCGTGGAATATTCATGTCTAGATCATCCAACCTATCATCAAAGAAGTCTTTTTGTTCTTCTTCTTCTATGTTCTGGTTCTCATTCTCTGTCGTCTTTTCAACCATGTACACCCTTAACACCGGCCTGGTTGAATCACTTAGATAAGCATGCAACCGAACCTGATAGGTTATCTTGAAAGGCAGTACCCTTTGATTTTCAAAGGAGTTGTGCATGTAGATGATGGTGAGTTCTTCCAGTTCACAATTCAGTCCACAAAAGCTGATGATTAATCTTACAAAATCATCATACAAAATGTCACTTTGGACTGTCATAGCTATCGTCTCTAGTATTTCACCCTCCTTCTAATTCCATACATATTGATTGCTCTTTCTGATCCATTAACCATGACAATTCACCCCTATTGTTATTGATACCTCTATTAGTGGTACCTAAATAAAGTCATTTGTTAAAAAAAGTTGATAGTGATTTCATAGTGCGTGAATGAATCCCAACAGATGTGTAATCTGTTGCAACAGGTAAGTGATAAGTCGCAATAGATTACTTACCTGTTGAGATTTATGTAACGCTCCTGAATATCTGTTGCAATATATGAAAAGCCTTTTGGGATAGATGTTACAGTACTTAATCACCTTTGAAGCTGATTCCAACAGATGAGTGACATGTTGCAACAGATAATTAACCTATTGTGACAGATGAATTACCTGTTGCAACAGATTAGTAATATGTTGTAACAGATATTTACCCTATTGCAGCAGACAACACTTCTGTTGGAATCGTGTTCAGGTTCTGTTGCAACAGATTACTAATCTATTGAAACAGATATTTATCATGTCGCACCAGATAACTAATCTGTTTCAACAGATGTGTCATATGTTGTAAGAGATGACCCATCTATTTAAACATAAATCCAACATATCAGTCTTCCATTGAAATAGATGTCTCATCTATCACAACAGATGATTTATCTGTTTAAACAGATGGATCTTATATTGGATTCATGATCGGGTTCTATCCATTGTTGGAAAAACAACAATACAATAGCAGTTACCTAGATGAAAAATTCAACCAAAAATCATAATTTGACTTACCAAGGTCTCCTATGAATTAATGCCAAAGTGGAAAGTGATGTTCGAAACAAAATTTGACCTAAGAAATTGGTCAAATAGCAACAGTAGCGGTAACAACAACAACAACAAATGGTCAACAAGAAGAAGATGAAGATGATAATGAAGTAGAAGATGATGATAATAAAGCAGAAGATAATGAATAAAGCAGCAGCAACAATAAACAACAAAAATCGCTAAGAGAGAGTGATGTGTGAGCCCATGTTAACACATTTGAAGCTTTTAACTCTAAATAATTGTGAAGTTTTGAGAAACTTTAGTCGTTTTTGATTATTTTACTTTGATTTGGCAGCAAAAGTAGAGGAGAGAGGGAACCACAAATAAAGGAAGCAAAAAGCAAGAAATCGAAAGCAAATAGAGACATAAGTGTGGCTGACGACATCCATGACACGCCGTTAGCCTGGTGATAGGCTGTCACGGATGCCTTCAACCTTAAACAGAAGATGTAAAGCTGCAGAAAGTTTTTGTGATGGCAATCATGACACGCCGTCAAGATGATGATAGGGCATCACCATCGTCGTCAACCTTAGGCAGCAGGAGATGAATTTACAGAGAAGTTGACGACGTCCGTAACAGGCCATCAAGATCATGATAGGTCGCCACGGGCATTGTCATCTAATACGAAGAAAATCAGAAACTTTAATTTTATTTCCTTATTTAGAGTTAACTATTTAAAAACCTTATTTTAGGGTTTTTAGGGGGATTTTTATCCATCATCCATTGACATATTGACAATATACGACTTTTCTCTCTCTCTCTCTCTCTAAACCAATATTTCAGTGTTTGCTTTATGATTTAATTACAAGTTTACTTTTGATTTCCTTTATTATTGTAAGTTAATGTTCTCAATTATGAATTTAATTTGTGTGCTTATTTCTTGCATCATGAGTGACTGAACACCCTTAACCTGGATTATGGGATCTAGGGTTAGGTCATGATAAGGTGGTAATTAATTACTCAAGGTTTAATAGGTGTTAGGATTTCTTGGTAATTCTGAGATTAGAATTTATGTCTGTTGGTTGCAAACAATAGGCGTACCTACTTTGGTTTTCTTGAGAAAAAAATCATAAACAGTAGGAAGTAAATTATCAACAGGGGCTCGGAAAGGCTTCTTTTAATAATCAGCGTTGTAACAAGGTTGATTAACCTGAGGTAAAATCTGGGCAGTGAGTTGTGATTCCCTAAGTCCGAGAGGATTAGGAAATTAGACGCTCAAATAGGTCGAGATACATTTGAGCATATTATCGATAAAGATAGCTTGTCATCCTAACCACCGTGAGAACCTTGAGTTAATGGTAGCATCTGTCATGTTTCGTAAGCCCTAGTGAACATAATCCTGATTATCTCATAAAAATCTTGGTTACAAACATTAAATTCAAAGTGATAAACAATTATCTGCAAAACTTAAACCCCCATTTCAGAAACAGTAAGCTATCAGTAAATTATATCATAAACAACTTGAGTTCACACCTTATTTCCTATGGGATTCGACCCCAACCTAGTTGGGTTTTATATTGACAACGATCGCTTACACCCATTCAAGAGTGTAATTTGAGCGTTATCAGAGAGAAAACAACAGTGGGTGAGAAGAGAGAGAAAGGTGCCTTTTTCCCCTCTGTTTTTCGTTATATAGGTAAACATTTGGATCAAAATGTAAATTTAAAAACTTATGGGCTATTTTCAAATTTCTCCAACTTTCTTAATCCATAATAAAGTAATTGTCACCTCCACTCAAGAATTAAGACTTGTGTCACTTACACCTCATTTTAAAACTTTTTTGTCACGTACATCCCAAAATCTTGCTTTTTTTTGTTCTAATTCACTTCGTATCGCCCATCTTGACTTAATAGTTCCCCTTTTATTTATTCTCTTTTCTTTTTTGCACGTTTGACTTTTGGGTTGAGAATATTGATTATGCACATATCATCGTATGGTAAACATATGAGAAGATGACGTTTGAAGTATTGAATTGTGAAGTTAGAAAGAGCAACTTTAAACAGATTTTTGGTATGTTGGTTGTGTAATATTGAAGAAGTTTTACTTTCGGTAGAGATGATAAATGAAGTGGAATGGGGTAAGGCATGGAGGGTGAGGTCTTACAATCCCACAAATATAATTTATCTTGTCAGTCTTGCTTTCTTTGTTCCAATTTATTTTCCGATGCCCATTTCGACTTAATTTCTCCTTTTATTTTGCCTTCGTTTCTTTTTTAGCACTTGTAATAGCAATATTATAATAGTACACTACGTCGAACGGGACTTGATAGACACCTCTTTTACCGAAAAATTAGTGTAAACTAGTAATTTATTTAAAGTATACATCATATATGTTGAATCTTTTTATCTTCTTTGTGTGATTTACGTCTTTATATTTAGTACTCTTAGTGAGATTCTGGCTCTGTCAATAATAGAAGTCATAACTAACTCAAAAAATAATATAAACTAAAAATCTTATTTATTTAGATAATAATTTTTGTTAATGACAAACCATGGTACACGCATGCAACTTACGTGTTCAAACATTAGTAGTGTAAATAATATAACGGGAATCCACAATTTCTATTCTGTCGGTATACTCTGGGTAAATTCAACTCTGATGTAATAGCTCATAAATCACACAGGAGATACAAACTGCACTAGAAAATCTCGTGCAACAAGTTTGACTGAGAAAATATGCACATGACAACAAACCCAAGATTGCTCATTTGGGAGATCCCCTACTCAACAAACTTGACCACCGCTGAACTATCGTCAACCTCTTCGCTACTATAACAAGTTAAGATATTTGAGAATTCAACTAGAAGTAGATTAATTCAATTAATCAATTAATAGAAGTGTTAAAAGAAAACACAACCAACCGGGAGACAAAAAAATAAGCATAATACATAAACGTGTCCTTTAACATAGCCTAAGCTGGCATTTGGGCCCTCCAACTTTGGATGTATATAAGTAGACACTTAAAATTATATAAATTTAAACAAGATATGGTGTAAATACTCCCTTGAAATATCACAGAAATTTCAAGGACTCGTCTTTCCTTCACGGGGATCATATTAACCCCTTCAAACTATTTTAAAGTGTAATAAATACATCAGTTGTGTTGAGGTGGAACAGAGAACGTGCTCACTACTTGGAAGCAAGCGAGAGCCAAAAAATATGAGCAAAATTTGATTAACATTGGCCACATGTCCTTTTTTTATTCGAACATTTTATAATTACTTCGTACACATTATTATTAACATTAAAACTCAAATATATTTAATTGTTTTTACTTCTTTCTTTGTGAAATATTTATTTCCCTCTTGCACAAGTGTTTACACTAACTACATGGTGAATCACATTACATTGTGGACGCTCAACCACTTGAATGTTCTGATGTGACTTTAGATTAATTTTGTATTTTAAAATTACAATTTAGATATTTAAACTATATGTAAAGTAATATAAGTTGTAGCTATTAAAAAATAATAAGGAAAACATTATAAATTGTAAATCTTCTCATATTAATATGGTGTAAAAATATATTTTAAACTAATAATCAAAGTCAATATAATTTGATTCTCAGGAATTGAAACATGAAAAGTGTTATTGGACGGAGCTAATAGATAAAAAGTGATTCACCATATGGTTAAGAGTAAACAACAGTATTTTGATTGTCCAATTAATTTCATATTTTGGGGCCAGAATTTATATATATATATATATCCCACCTCAATAGAATTTCTTAAGAACTCAACAGAAAAACAATGGATCGTAAGCTTATTTCTAGTGTTCTCTCCCTACTAATTCTGCTGGTAATTTAATTTTCACTTATTCTCCACAATCTAAAACAATTTTTTTTTTTTTTCAATATTGGTGCTACTTATTGTTCAACTCTGATTATGAGTATTTATAGATGTTGCTCACCTCATAAATATGGCAGGTTGCTTATGAAACAGAAGCTAGGAAAATGGTTGAAGGGAATTCCCAATTAACCCCGCGGTTCTATAAACAAGGAGCGGAAGACAATCATCAACGAGCACTAAAAGAGAATGAACAAACCGACTCATCATCCCATATGGATCATGTCGATCCTTCTCTACGAAGTTTCTTCCTTATAGATGATTTGAAGTTGGGGAAAGCAATAACTGTCTCCTTTCCAAGAAGGGATTTTTCTTCTTCGCTGCAATTCTTACCCAAAGAAGTGGCCAATTCCATTCCATTTTCACTGAAGGAACTCCCCAAACCTTCTTCAACGTTTATCGTTCTCTAAAGACACTCCAAAAGCAACAGCCATGGAAGTTACATTGAGAATATGTGAAGATTCACCCATAAAGGGAGAGACAAAGTACTGTGCCACATCCGTGCGTGGAGGCAATGCTCGATTTTGTGCAAGGAATCTTGGGAGAAAAAAAACATATCGAAGCTATTTCCACCACAACTAATTTCTCAGAGGACTCAAATCCCCTTCTTCCTCAAAACTATACTATTTTGGATGCTCCACAAGATGTTGCAGCTCCTAAGATGGTGGCGTGCCATACCACTGCTTGCCCTTACGCAGTTTTCTACTGTCATTACACAACTATCAAAAGCAAGGTATTCAAGGTTTCATTAAGGAATGAAGCAAGTGGTGATAGAGCGGAAGCAATTGCTGTTTGTCACGTGGATACCTCTGAATGGAATCCATCTCATGTACCCTTCCGAGTGCTCGGTATATTACCAGGAACATCACCTGTCTGTCACTTTTTCTTATCAGGTAATCTAGTGTTGGTTCCAAAAACAATTTTCAATGGACATCAAACGCTTTGAAGGATCGGAGCAGCTGCACCATGTTCTCGCTTTTGCATATACAGATGTTTACTTGTATCTGTTTTCTGTTTTTCGAGTATACCTGTTGAGCATGCTTTTGATGATGATAAATAAATAAAATATATCTTTGTCCTACAAATTGTGCCAAAATATGTTTATTCAAAGTTTTCAAGAAATAATCAAGGATAATGGAAAAGGGATTTAGCCAGCGGCTCAAGTAAGTAAGTGGCCTAAGCCAAAATCAAACGAGGCTTAAATTTAATTAAAAAAAGTTATTTTTTTTAACAAAATCTATTTTAAAAATTATATACTTGTTTTTTTTGTAATAATTCTCATTTAGTTGGTAATATAATCAATGCATTCAATTTTTCTTGAGATATAATACTTCAAATATATTAAATTTCTTCTAATAATATTTTTATTATATATTTTTCTACACATAATATATATTATTACTTAAAAAAGTAAGGCCACTCAAATTTTGGACCCTAAGGCGGTCGCCTTTTTTTCAAAAGGGTAGAGTCGCCTCTAGATTTAGCAATAGCTTAGAGTTAAATCCTACAAGGAACAGGTCATGATTTTTACGTTCATTCAAACCTGGATAGTTTTTCATTTATAATTAGAATCTACTACATTATTTCAACTCAGAAAAACGTAGTTTTTTAATGGTAAAAAGGGATAACATCTTAAAAGCTTAAAGGTGGCATACGTAGAGTGTTATGAGCACAAATGCTGATGTGGAGGACAACTTGGCAGCCACGGTGGACAATAATATTTCTCAACCTAGAAGGAGCAAGCGAATGACCATTTCTTCTAAAAGATTTACTGATTTCGTTGTTGAGTCAAGTAACAAAAAGTGAAGAGCAAGTTGGTGCAAGACAGTGAGTATTGCGTGTAATTTTGTATTAAGTAGCAGGGAGTAGGCAGAGGAAAGTCAGGTTATTTTTGTGTGGAGTCTTCTATCTTCTCATCCCCTATCTTCCTCTGTATCTCATCCCCATTTCTTCTCTGTTGTCAATATCAGTTCAGTGACCAATTCCTTGTAATTTCAATTAGTGAGTTCAATATTACAACAGCTTCCTTGGTTATTTTTGAGTTGTGTTACATTGGTGCTTTCATCGAGAGGTTTCTCATGGAGGACCAAAGACTCAAGGCTCTCGTCGACGAATCGATTACGGAGGTGAAAGAATCATTTTCCAAGGATATTGCAGACATTCGCTATTTGTTACAGGAGGTTGTCCAGAAGTTCATTCCGGCAGGACCTCAAACTCGAGATCCAAAAATGGAGGGCGGTCGTCCTCATCACGGGAAAGACATTCCTGAAGTACCCACGCTCCGTCATAGACCAGCTCCGGTTGAATTGGGATGATTCCGTGGAGAAAATTCGGAGGCATGGATTTTCCAAGATGAACGTTATTTTGATTTCTATGGATTCGCAGAAACACACAAGCTGACCTTGGCGTCCTTTTATCTTGATGGTGAAGCTTTGGAGTGGTACCGATGGTTATTCAGGAACAAGCAATTGGTAGGATGGGATCATTTCGCTGAGAAGGCACAAATCCGTTTTAAGAAAAAGGGGCTTGAATCAGCAGAGGGACGTTTGGCGAAGCTCCAACAGGTGACTACCGAGGCAATTGCAAACGAAACCACCGACATCTCTGATGAGTTAATGATAAGACTTTTTATTTCTGGGCTAAGGGAAGATATAAAAAAGGGAAAAGGCTCAAATATGCCACTGAACTATCAGAAATGGCTCATTTATGCCATCCGTTAAAAGTTGGGCTCATTCATGTCATCGCCGTTATAAAACCGGTTCATCCATGTCATTACTTTTTAACGGTGGTTTTTAAAAAATCGCCTTGCCACGTGACCTCTTATTAGAGGTCCAGGTCATTTTTTAAATTTTTATTGTGTGGATCCATTAAAAAAAATTTAATGTTTTTTTTTCGCACAATGACAAAGTGATATTTTTAATGGCTCTTAACTATTTAACCATTAAGATCCATAACTTGAATAGGTATATATTACTAGAAATGACAATTAAAAAATAGATGTGAAGATATTATTTGAAATTGAGCCGAGGGTTTATCGGAAATAACTTCTCTATCGCACTTCAGAGTAGTGGTACGACTATGTGTGTTCTACCCTCTTCATACCGCACTTTAAAAATACATGGAATATGTTGTTATAAAATATAAATACAATGATTAATTGCATGTACTAAAAATATATTCTTCATTTCTTTGTATGGCTAGTTGGACAGCCATTGTATCACTATGTTAAGATCAACGAATACATATGTAATTGTGTATCAACAAAACTTCTCTTTTTTTTTCTTTTTTCTTTTTTTTTCTACGATACATGTTCACTATTACCTAGTTATTTCAGTTCTAAATTATAATTTAAATTCAGATATATTAGAGTTGTGTTGGAAAATTCTGATCGTTACAAAATTCCACCAGATTGTAGCCTACATGTACATTAATTTCTATATTTGAAGCTTAAAGACGTGGATTTTAGAACAAAGGAAAAAAATTCCATAAAAGATTATTAAAAAGTAAAATTTAAACAAACAAATATGTGTATATATTGACGTAGCTTCTTAAAAGAAAGAATACAAGAACAGTAGACAATGATAAAATTAATTTTTTTGTTTTCACAGTCTCTAAAATACAAGGACAACATGAAAAGATTAAACATTATTTACTGAAGCGTATTTAGGTGGAAATTATCGGGTTCACGTGAATTCATGTTCTTCTTTCTAGATCATATATAGCACTGTTATACATATAAAAAAAAAAAACTTAAATATAGTCGTACCACTACTCTGAAGCGTGATAGAGAAGTTATTTCCGATAAACCCTCGGCTCAATTTCAAATAATATCTTCACAATTATTTTTAAATTGTCATTTCTAGTAATATATACCTATTCAAGTTATGGCTCTTAATGGTTAAATAGTTAAGAGCCATTAAAAATATTACTTTATCATAATTGTGCAAAAAAAAAATATTTAAAAAATTTTAATGGATCCACAAGAAAAAAAAATTAAAAAAAAAATGATGTGGACCTTTAATAAGAGGCCACGTGGCAAGGCAGTTTTTTAAAAACCACCGTTAAAAAGTAATGGCATGGATGAACCTGTTTTATAACGGCGATGGCATGAATGAGCCCAACTTTTAACGAATGGCATAAATGAGCCATTTCTGATAGTTCAGTGGCATATTTGAGTCTTTTCCTTATAAAAAATTCTGTTATTGCTCATGAGCCCAAAAGTTATGAAGAGGCGGTTAACCAGGCCCATATCCACGAGCAACGTATCCAGGCTGAGAAAGGGCCTCTCCGACCCGCTCTTGCTAATAGAGGACCCCCCCCTCTTACCCATCCCCAACTCAGCACCACAACGAAATTTTACAACTACATCTCATATTCCCTCTACCTCCACACAATTGCAAAATCGTCAACCCCTTAAACGTTTATCCCATGCCGAGGTACAAAGCCATCGTGAATGTGGTCTATGCTGCTACTGTGAAAAAAAGTACACGGTTGGGCACAAGTGTACAGTACCCCCACAACTACTTTTACTTACGAATGGTTCAGATATTGAGCCGACGTTGTCAGATCAATTTGCCTCCAACGATCTCTTGGCTGAAGAATTGCAGTACTTAGAGATCCAAGAGCACTCCGCCCTTTCGTATAATGCATTAGACAGAGGAAACTCGGCTTCCACTCTTCGATTTATTGATCATATTAATGGGCATCGGGTCCAGGTCTTGTTGGATGGGGGCAGCACTGATAATTTTATTCAGACTAGGGTGGCTAAATTTTTGCAACTTCCCATTAATACCACTTCTATATTTCCAGTGGTGGTGGGCAGTGGACAACGACTATGGTGTGATGGAGTGGCAACCTCAACTTCTCTTGTGGTACAGGGTTGTTGTCTTACTCTGGATTTATATATGTTGCCGATGCATGGTGCAGATGTGGTGTTTGGTGTATCGTGGTTGTCTACGCTGGGTCGGGTGATTAAGGATTATGGAGCGCGTTTGTTTGAGTTTCAATTTCAAGAGAAAACATACTGCTGGAAGGAAGATCACCAGCTGCAGCCCAACCAGTACAATTGCATAGCCTCCGCAGATGTGTCGTAACTGATGCAATATCTTCCTATTTTCGTCTACAATTAGTCCAATCTGATGCAACTTCTATTGATACCATTAATCCGGACTTGATGGTTATTCTGAAAGACCTATGAGGAAGTCTTTCAGAAACTACAAGGATTGCCTCCATCTTGACCACAAGATCGTTCAATCCACTTGAATTCCGGGGCTGAACCAGTCAATGTTAAGCCTTATCATTATCCCTACTTCCAAAAGAAGATTATGGAGCAGATGGTGGGTGATATGCTTAAAGAAGGAGTTATTCAGGCTAGTACGAGTCCATTTTCTTCACCAGTATTGTTGGTGAGAAAGAAGGACGGAACTTGGCGGTTCTGTGTGAACTATAAAGCCCTTAATGCAATCAATGTGAGAGATAGATTTCCATTGATGAGTTGTTTGATGAGTTACATGGTGCTGTTTATTTCTCTAAGCTTGACTTACTGTCAGGCTATCATCAGATTCGGGTAAGGCCTGAGGATGTGGCTAAAACTGCTTTTCGTACGCATGATGGGCATTACGAATTTTTAGTGATGCCGTTTGGTCTGTCCAATGCTCCTTCTACATTTCAGGCTACTATGAATGAGGTTTTTAGGCCTTACCTTCGCCACTTTGTATTGGTTTTCTTCGACGATATTTTGGTGTATAGTGTAAACTGGATGGACTATATTAACCATCTGCAATCAGTGCTGCAACTTTTGCGCCAACATCAACTGGTAGCCAAGAAAGCCAAATGTCTGTTCGGTCAAACCTCAATAGACTATCTCGGGCACGTCATAGCTAATCAAGGCTTGAGTGTTGATCCGAGTAAAATTAAGGCCATCCAGCAGTGGCCTACACCTAAAAATATTAAGGAACTACGTAGTTTTCTTGGACTTGCGGGATATTATCGCCGCTTCATCCACCAGTATGCAGCTATAGCTGGGCCTCTCACTGATTTGCTACGAAAAGATGCGTTTGTGTGGAATTCTGTAACCCTCACTAAATTTGAAACATTGAAAGAGAAGCTTAGTTCTACCCCAGTACTTGCTCTGCTGGATTTTTCTCAAGAATTTTAGCTTGAAACTGATGCTTCTGGCCGAGGCATAGGAGTTGTTTTGTCGCAAAGAGGGCACCCGGTAGCTTATTTCAGCCAAAAACTAAGCACCCGAATGCAGGGGGCCTCCACCTATCTCAGAGAGATGTTCGCCATTACTGAAGCAGTGAGTAAGTGGCGTCAATATATATTGGGATACAAGTTTACTATTTATACTGATCAGTAATCTTTGAAGAACTTAACCAATCAGACCATTCAAACACTGGAGCAGCAAAAATGGCTTAGTAAGTTGATTGATTATGATTTCCAGATCATATATCGTCCAGGTAAAATGAACCAGGTTGTTGATGCTCTTTCTCGCACTACTGAGGCGGTCGTAATGGCCTTTTCCACGAGGAGTTATGATCTGGAACATAAACTCAGGGAACTCAATAAAACACACTTGGAGTTAGTCAACATTCAGCGGAAGTTGGAAGAACAGCTTGATGTTGCCATTGGTTATGTTTTTCGTAATGGTTTACTATTTTTTAAGGTGAGATTGGTTGTCCCATCTGATTCTCCGCTCCATCAACACTTTCTCCATGAATTTCATGACACTGCCATTGGGGGACACGCAGGGGTGGCTAGAACTTATCATAGGTTAGCTTTTAATTTTTTTGGAAGTACATGCGAAAAGATGTCCAGATTTTTGTTGCATCCTATCAAATCTTCCAGCAAATGAAAGATATACACCACCACCCATCAGGCCTATTGCAACCATTACCCATTCCAGATTTGGTGTTTGAGGATATAGCTATGGATTTCATCACTTGTTTGCCTAGTTCAAAAGGAAAATCTACCATCTTAACTGTGGTAGATCATTTGACGAAGTATGGTCATTTCATTCCCTTGCCTGCCTCTTTTTCCACTCGAGTGGTTGCTGAAGATTTTGTGACTGGAATTATTCGTCTTCATGGTCCACCAAGAACTATTGTTACTGATTGTGACCCCAGGTTCTTGCATTTCTTTTGGAAAGAGGTCAACCATTTGCAAGGGACGTCTTTGGCTATGAGTACAGCATATCACCCCCAGTCCGATGGCCAATCAGAAGCTCTTAATAATGTGTTGAGCAGTATCTTCGTTGTTATGTTGCTGACGCACCACATAAGTGGGTTGCAATATTGCCATGGGCTAAATATTGGTACAACACGGCGTACCAGACCTCGGCGGGCATGTCTCCATTTAAGGCACTTTACGGAAGAGAACCTCCCACCATAGCACGTTACGTGTTGGGAAACAGTCCTAGTGAGCTAGTGGAGGAGTATTTTGTGGATCGTGAGAAGGTTTTGGGACTTTTAAAACTCAATCTGATTAAGGCACAAGCACGGATAAAAAAGTTTGCTGACAAACATCGCAGTAAGCTTGAATTTAGTGAGGGAGATAGGGTGTTCGTCAAGCTCAAACCATATCGCCAAAACTCTGTTCGATTGCAGCAACACTTCAAATTGGGTCGGCGATACTTTGGCGCTTTCAAAATCCTTAAGCGCATTGGACAGGTGGCTTACAAATTAGATTTACCTAATGATGCCCGCATTCACCCCGTCTTCCATATTTCGATGCTCAAGCGTTGTGTTGGGGATCTAATACTCCCTGTTACTCCTTTACCATTGACTGATTACACTGAGGCTTCCCAGAACCTTGTGGACAAGGTTCTTTCTGAGGAGAAAAGTATTGTTATGAGCACAAATGCTGATGTGGAGGACAACTTGGCAGCCACGGTGGACAATAATATTTCTCAACCTAGAAGGAGAAAGCGAATGACCATTCCCTCTAAAAGATTTACTGATTTCATTGTGGGGTCCAGTAACAAAAAGTGAAGAGCAAGTTGGTGCAAGACAGTGAGTATTGCGTGTAATTTTGTATTAAGTAGCGGGGAGTAGGCAGAGGAAAGTCAGGCTATTTTTGTGTGGAGTCTTCTATCTTCTCATCCCCTATCTTCCTCTGTATCTCATCCCTATTTCTTCTCTGTTGTCAATATCAATTCAGTGACCAATTCCTTGTAATTCCAATTAGTTAGTTCAATATTACAATAGCTTCCTTGGTTATTTTTTAGTTGTGTTACATAGAGCATCCAGACTAGTCTGTTTGCATAACAAAAGTATTAGAGTTTGTGCCCCGAATTTTGTTGATCTAGCCTTGAAAAGTTTGCGGTGCGACCGAAGTTTGAGATTTTTGGGGGGTCTGTGGTGGTAGCGGAGGCCCGTCCCGGAGCCCACCACTGATCTCGTTGGGGGTGAGGGGGAAAAGTCCCCGCGGTATTGACCTGTATGTTTTTGGGCTTAGGATTTATTTGTACGCACTTATCATAAGTGCAATTTAGTGGGTTGTTTTGAATGTTTTCTATATGCGTCATTGAGACTTTCGTCTCCTTGTTGTATTCCTCTCCATCATAGTGAATTTTCTCCTCCTCTGCCCGTGGTTTTTTCCCTTTAAGGTTTTCCACGTAAAATCTTTGTTTTCTTCTTGTTTTCTTTCGCTTTGTGGTATTGCTTATTCTTGTCTGTTCAATAACAAAAAGCATTAGAGTTTTGCTGAGCTAGAATATTACAAGGCTTAATCGATCTAGCAAATTAGTTCCTAGAATGTCCGCCCACACCGCTTCAGATGCGTGCGCACACCGAAGGAACAATAAAAACTGTCCTATTTACCAGATGTTGCATTCTTGCTCCTTCTTTGGCCAGAGCATCAGCCACACTATTTTGTTCCATGTAGCTATGTTCCATGTAGAAGGGGAGCCATAGAGTAACTAGTAAAGTTGTTGCCATGTAATTGGGAGGTCACGAGTTCAAGCATTGGAAACAGTCTTTCGCAGAAATGCAAGGTAAGGCTGCTTACAATAGATCCTTGTGGTCGGGCCATTCCCTGGACCCTGCGCATAGCGAGAGCTTTAGTGCACCAGGCTTCCCTTAATTTATGTTTCACCGTTGATGTCCTAACTCTGCTAGTAGCAACCTGCATTCTCCAAGTGTAGCATCATAAAGGAGGTTACCATTAGTAAGCATAGAAATTACTACCTTTTCATATCCAAGAACAATATAGTAACAAAAGTTGGAAGACAAAGACTTAGTGAAAATAGAAAGCTTGGAGCATAAGAAAGTAAGATGATTATTTATGTGAAAAACTACTATTTATAGGTTACAGTTAGGGGAATACATTAACCAATAAAAAGCTCCACTCGAGCCCTAAAAATACCATACCAATGGTTGTTATCCACATGGATATGTTAGTGGTGCCAATTAATATTACTCTGTTGTGGCTAGGATGTTGTACAATCATATCAGGTCTATCTGTCCTTTTTGTCCTTTCTTTCCATGTCATTGAGACACAAGCCTCTTCACACCTTCGAGTCACGAGCTCGCATCCCAACCGAGCGAAGCTCTTTCTTTTTTTTTGGCCGTGTTTTCACCGATGACGGCCTTAACCTGGTCACTTCGGAGGCTCTTCAAGGTTGACATCTACCAAATACATCTTGGAGACAGGCATATTTCTCCCAACCAAGCTTCTTCGAGCCTTCTTTGTTAGTATCACTTATCCATCCTTTATACTTCCAAGTGTCCAAGTTTCTTTTTGCCTGAAACAGATAGACCCTACGCTTTTCGGTCACAATGTTGGTCATGATCGGGAAGCGGAATGATTTCCAAAGATCCGGACGAAAATTTCAACTCGCCAATACCAGACGACTCCCAATGTAGAGTATTTTATTTTCTAGGAATGGGTTGTTTTCTTAAAAGATATGTCTAAATTAAAAATATCTCTTATTTTAAAATAAAGAGAGTAGTAGGTAAAACAAAAACTACATTAGGATTCGCTTGGTAGGATGTATTAGACAACTAACACATGTACTTAGCCATTGTATTATATAATTTTTTGTTTAGTTGGATTTTTAGACCTATTATTTATACATCCTATTCAGTACTATATGGTGTATAACAACTACATAGCAAATCATGTATTAATAATATAATGGTTATTAATACATGAATAATCATGGTTAAAGACAAAATATCATTAATACACCACCAAATAGTCGATAAGAAAAAAATATTAGCATAAATAATCCTAATACTACTAATATACTTTATTAAGTAATATTCTTATATACTATCAAAACAAACAATGTCAAATGGATCAAGGCGACCCAAACCCAACTGGTTTCCACTCGGACCGAACCTACCCACTTAAAAGGGGGTAGGACTGGTTGGGTCCTCTATAAGCCCCTATCCGCACGGGTTCAAGAGGTGCACCGAGTCATCAAAATCAACGAAGCTCGATTGTAGCACATCATCCGTCAATTACCCGAATCGAATCGGATCAGACGGGACCGGCCAAATGGCAAAAAATATTTACTAAACATTATATTTAATAGAATATGATATATATATATATATATATATATATATATATATATATATATATATATATATATATATATATATATATATATATATATATATATATATATATATATACAAATATACAAGTATTGACTAAAAATTAAGGTGGTTATTTTGTTTTTGCTTTTTGATAACATCGTGAACATTACCATTAACAGACAAAAGAGCTATTTACAACCTAAGAGCACCCCATCTTCTCAGTTTATACAGGAATGAGCAATATCAGGACTCAAGTAAACACTAGTTACAAGTAATTCTTTGCATAAGATCCATGCATTTATGTAAATTTTTTTTGCAAGGAAAACTCAATCTAACAACAAGCTCCTCCTTGATCTGCTCTATGACTCTCTTTATGCACAGTTTGTCCCTTATCTACCACAAGCTGCTACAGTAATTTGCCTACAGAAGCTAAGTTCCAAATCTTGAACCCCTTTATATTTAAACCACCATTACGCTTGGGTACACACACCGATTCCCAAGCTACAAGGTTGATCTTCCTTCTCTCTTCATCACCTTCTTGTAAGAAAGTTCTACACTTCCCATCAACAACTTTCAACACACTCAGCAGAAGGCTAAAAACAGCCCCCCAAAAGTTGTGATCAATTGAGAATAGAACAACAAGAATGACTTGCAATCTTCCTGCATATTGATAGCTGCCGAATAACCATTTTTAATCTTACTTGTAATCTTATCAACCAGCATGTTACAATCAATTTTACTCCACATCTTTGGTGATAAAGGAAGGCCAAGACACCTAATGGGCAAAGTACCCTCAGAAAACCTTGTCTTCTTAATAAAGTAACCCTTGTGGCATCATCAACTCCAGCCATAAATATGTTGGACTTGTCCATATTGGCAGTCAACCCAGAAACAGCACTAAAGTGATTGAGTGATTCAATAACTCTGGAAACAGACTTAACATCCCTTTTGCAGAATATCATTAGATCATCAACGAAGGCTAAATGAGTCAATTGCATAGGTTTACACATAGGAGAGAATTTAAAATTAG
The DNA here is from genome assembly GCA_030864215.1 of Capsicum pubescens. NCBI lineage: Eukaryota > Viridiplantae > Streptophyta > Magnoliopsida > Solanales > Solanaceae > Capsicum > Capsicum pubescens. The sequence goes on along the minus strand of CM061542.1, from coordinate 39,576,040 downwards.
GTAACCTGCTCATACTTTTCAAAACCCTTGAAAAATACTCCATGACCAACACAAATAGTAAAGGAGAGATGGGATCTCCCTGCCTCAACCCTCTTTTAATAGCAAAATATCTATGCCCTTCTCCATTCACTTTAATAGTATAGTAAGGTGAGGTCACACACGTCATCACAAGGTGCACAAAGGTAGTAGGAAACCCAAAGCCTATTAGTACTTACTTCAAGAAGTCCCAGTTGACCATGTCATAGGCCTTTTTGAGATCTATCTTCATCAAACACCTTGGTGAAGTCTTCCTATTGTAATGTCTGAGCAAGTCATGACGTACAAGTACATTGTGGACAAGAGATCTACCCTGCACAAATGGGCTTGATTTTACGCCACAATGTAACTTATAGACTCTTTTAATCTGACACACATCATCTTTGACACGACTTTATATATGACATTGCAACAGGATATAGGTCTAAATTGAGCCGCATATTCCGGATCCTCAACTTTTGGGATTAGAGCAATATTAGTAGAATTTAGTTGTTTTAGAAATTGACCATTCTGGAAATATTGTAGGATAACAGCAGTAATATCATCTCCAACTATTGCCTAAGCAGCCTTGAAAAAGTTGCTACTATACCCATCTGGACCGGGATTTTTGTTGTTGTCAATCTGAAAAATGGCAGTCTTAACCTCTTTCCCAGTATAAGAAGCAAGCAAAGCTTTTTGATGCATTTCGAAAAGAATATGACCCTGCTGAATAAAGCTAGTAAAACTATTTATTCTTTCTTTGATGCAATGCCGAAGCAGATTTTCGTAGTAACTAACAAATAAGCCAGCTATAATGTCAGGGTCAGTCTGCCACACACACCCTGGTCATCCTTCAACTAAGTAGTAGATTGCTTTAGTTTCCTATGCTTGATAATGGAATAAAAATGCCTTGTATTTTCATCACCTAGCTTAATCCATGTAGTCTTAGCTTTCTGCTGCAAAAATACTTCAGCTAAGAATGAACTCTGTCTAAATTTAAGATATTTGTCCTTCTCTGGAGCAATTGTTGCACCCTCATTAGCTCTTAATTACCTATCTTCTTAGGCTTCAGTCTCTATATTCCTAAAAGCATGACTATTCAATACTTTCAGGTTTTGTTTCAACAACTTCAGCTTTCTTACCACTTGAAGTATTAAACAACCATCAACCTGAATTCTCCAACCACAGAGGCGAATCCAGGATTTGAAGATAGAGGGTGCACTATTATCTTTAACATGGTCATGTCTATTAACTACATAATTTGGCGTACAATTTTTTTAAACTTAAAAATTACAAAAAAAATTACGATCAAAGTATAAACTTCAAAATGATCAAATGACGTTAATTTAGTACTAATATAACAAAAGTAGATTATCGTTTCATACTAGACATCGACGCGTTTTATATTCTGAAAACGGTCAATGATTGCATCGTTGCTTATATTTACAAATACACCCTTCTCAATGTAACAAACTAAATAATCAAATAAAAAATGCATCAAAAATACTGCTACGCAACTCATTCTTGATATGCTTCATGGATGAAAAAGCTCTCTCTAAAGTTGCAGTAGCGAGAGAATTGAAAAAGTTATCAGTTGAGTGTGCGTGTTCTAACTTATAATTTAGTAGTCGTTTGGTCATGAAAATTATTTTCTTTTTTTCAAAAAATTATTTCACTTTAGTGAAAAAAGTGAAAAAAAGATGGGTTTGGCCATCAAAATTTCAAATATAATTCTGAAATTATATTTGGAAAAGGCAAAACAAGTTTTACTTGTTTTCACTTTTTTAATTCATATTTTTCTCACATAATTTAAAAAATAACTTTAATTTATATTTATGATCAAACACAACTCTAATTCCAACTTCAACTTCAACTTCAACTTCAACTTCAACTCTAATTCCAACTTCAACTTCAACTTCAACTCTAACTCCAACTCTAAAAAATAATGATTTTCATAGCCAAATGGGGTATAGTTTGGCTTGAAGAGAACTTGGAAAAAATGTAAATTTTAGGGATTTGATATTGTGGGCTTAGCAGTTTTGGTTTTGGGATTGGAGAATTGTCATGGCCCATGGATTTATTAAATAAGAATACACATTAAATTAATTTAAATGGCTGGAGCATTAATTGTAAAGACAAAAACAAAAAAGGGATGCTAAGCCAGGAATCGAATCCGCGACATCCCAAGTCAAGAGACCTTACACCTGCTTTCTAGACCAGTGCACCCAAATGACAATTGATATTATGGGTGCACAACTTAATATATTACCACGTTTTTACCGTATCTATACATATATATATACGGGTTTTTTAAAAAGTTACCGAATGCACGTGCACCCTCACGGATCTACATGGGTCCGCCTCTGTCCAACCATCTTTCACAACCTCCATAAACTTAGGATGATACGCTGATAAATTACAGTAAAGAAATGACCTCCTCCTCATTGGTCTACCAGAAGCAAAAGTGATCTTGGTAGGACAGTGGTCGCTAATTCCTTCCGGCAGAAAAATTGAATCGCAAGCTGGCATGACCGTCAATCACTCATTATTTATAAAGATCCAGTTAATTTTGGAGAAAATTTTCTGAGTACTCTGTTTGTCATTCCAAGTGTATTTCTTACCTTGGTGAGGATGTACCAGCAAGCCACAAGTGTGAAAATCAACAATTTCATACCAACAAACTGGGTTACCACCAATCTTATCCCCAGGGCGAAGAATGGAGTTGAAATCCCTCAACACCAACCAAGGCTTAGCACAGGAACTCCAAGTAACCATGGCATCCCAGAGTTCCTTTCTATCTTCCTTAGAGTTGAAAGCATAAACGACAGTGAGCTGAAACCAAAGGTTTAATCTCTATCTCTATCTCTATTATCTTAAAAGTGTGAAGGCCTTATAAATCAGACGTTTGAACTTTTTGTCTTCATTAAAAGTCTGTTTTAGATAAAATCGTCTTTTTACTTTTTCTTTTATTATTTTTTTATATTAAATATTGATTATAGCACATATATTTCTAACTAAATTATACTTGGTCTAAAAAAGTGCAACTGTCGTAGTTCTTTAGGTTATACATATCTTATTTCGATAAGAAAGTTATAATTATACACAAACACTACTAATATATTACAACAATAATAATATTATATTTTTAAAAAAAATCGTAGTTTTATTTTTGGCAAAACAACTATTTCAGAGTCCTTTCTTTGTTCAAATACAAATTATTATGAATTCTGCTTTTGTCAATTTTCAAACGTCAAATAAACTATACATGGAAAGAAATAAGAGTCCTAAAATATGTGAAATATATGAGTATCTAAAATATATGAATCCCAAAATATATAGAAAGAAACTAAAAGTGTTTGGAAGTATTAGACTTTCTATATATATCAACTAATTATGGAAAAATTTTATGCACTAAATTTAGTTAACGGGGTTTAGGATTTTATATAAACTAGTTTCTCGACACGTGCGTTGCACGTATATGAATGTCGAGGTCATGTAGTATGTAGTTGTATTAAAGGATGATATTATTAAAATAAAGTACAAATTTATTTGAATGATTAACGTTGATCGATGTATAGCAACTTGTTTGTTGTGGTCAAAATGATCGAATATCGGTAAAACCTATGAGGATGAACTTTAAAAAATTAATTAGATGACATTTTACTTATTGTAAAGTACAACATGTAATGAAACGTATATCTCCTAATACTTCTTCTTCTTTATAGATAATATTCTTGGTGTATGTTTGTTTCATCTGTCACTATTATGTTGCCATGACCAGGACTCTTGTTGCCTTCGACAGTATCTGTTGTATTGCCATGACCAGGACTCTTGTTGCCATCAATCATTAATATCATTCTTGAAAGAGGGACATAAAATTGGCTAAGTAAGAAAACAAGTTGTGATAGATACTAGATACTATTCAATATTCGGATTATTTGGCAGGTACTTTATTTATCTTATTGCAAAACATTAATTAAGTATATAATAGTTCATTTTGGACGAATTTAAAAGGATTTTTTGCGGAGGAAGAAAATTAAATTCTTTGATAAAGAACATAATTGGCAGCATATTAATACATTTTAATTTCTATATGGACGGCATTGTTATCAAAATCTTCTATGAATCACCCATGTGTTGTTGCACAAGCTAAGCAATTAGAATAGTGCAAGTTTTGTGTTAAGTGCATTTTCTTTCAAAACTATCACAAGGGGCAATTGCATTACATTCAACATGGAGACTGATTTTCTTGAATTGCCATAAATTTATTTCTCACAAAATCATAGCAATGTAAAGTATGTACTATCACAAGGGGCAATTGCATTACATTCAACATGGAGACTGATTTTCTTGAATTGCCATAAATTTATTTCTCACAAAATCATAGCAATGTAAAGTATGTACTATGAAATTAGAAAATAATCTCAAAGAGTATTAGAAAAGTAAATCAAATTACATGATTAACACTTGTAGATTAATTGAGTGTGCTCCAAATTATGAGTAAGTCAAATTAAATGAAGAGAGAATGGTCAAATACTCCCCCCTCCCCAAACCTATAGTCGAAATCCCAACTACACACCCAACCTTTCAATTAGACCTATTACCCTCCTGGTCTATTTTTTTCTATATTTATTACCTCCTAAATGCAGAGCTGGCAAGGAAGGTGAGAACATCCCCTCTAGGCGCGTTGGTTTAGTCCCAACACGTCCAAAATTAAAAGTTCAGCCTTCCACGTGTATTATACACGTCATTTATTGTTTATTTAATGAAATAAATATGGAAAATTACTCTCTCTCTCTTTTAACGATCATCTTCTTCCTCTTTATATGACCCATGTCTTTCTCCACCATTTTCCTTCATGTTCCAGCATTTTTTTTCTTTCTTTTCTCTTTCTTTAACTTACTTTTTTAGCTTTTAATCCCAATTTGTACTTCAATTCTTGAATTTTATTTTGTAATTTGGTTCAACTATTAATTTATGGTTTTAATTTGATGAACGATTTTGTTGGAATTCATGAAATGACAAATTCGAAATTGAATAAGCTTTGTATGGATGAATCAGATCCAATGGTCAATGTTGTTGTGAGATGCAAACATGGTATTTTGGTTGACTTGAAAACTTCATGGTCGAAGTCAAATCTGGGAAGAAGATTTTGGTCTTGCCCCTACTATGGTGTATGTATTTTGCATTGTATTTTGCTGTCAATTTATATTCAAATTATGATAATGTCCTGATTTCTAAAAAAAAATTCAGTCTCAAAATGTAATTTTTTTCTATGGAGGGACAAAGAAAAAGTGGATCCAAGATCAAATTTTATCATTCCAAGATTTTTGAATAAAATCAATGAGTTGGAAGAAGACGAGGCCCAAATTGATAACTTGATGTGGGAGAAGAAGCTCAATGGAAGATGGAGACGGTGTAGGTTGAATAGAAAGATATTTTTATGTATTTTGATTTGTGTTGTTGCTATGTTCATCAGCAACAAATGAACTGAAAGTAGTTTCTAGATATGGTCGACTATGGTGTAAATTTTTTATACCTCTCTAAATATATCAGACTATGTTCTATTATGGTATCTTTTGCGTAGTCTTACTTCAGATGTTTGTTGTGCTGCTGCTATGTTATTGTTTGCACTTGTGTTGCTGGTATGTTAATGTTTGCACATTCAAAATTGTGTTGTGTTCTTGCTACGTTGTTGTTTACACTTACAAAATTGTGTCGTGTATTGTTGCTATGTTATTGTTTACACTTGCAATGTCTTGTCTCGTTGCTATGTTATTGTTTACAATTGCAAATTTGTTTATTGTTAGGCAAAGTCCCGTGCTGCTGCTATGTGTTTACACTGAAACTGTGTAATGACAATGTTGTGTTGCCATTATATCAACTTTACAACCATTTGACACAACAATAATGGGTAATGACAACATTCATCAACAAAACATTCCAACTTCACACAACATCATCATTCATACCAACCATTAGGCACAACATAATCATTCATACCAACCATTAGGCAACATTCATTAACAAAATATATATACAACGCTTTAATTGTTTTCCAACTCCAAAATAAAATTGTTTTCATGTCAACTGATCTAACTTAAAACAGTGCTTAAAATAATCAACATCACTACAATTTCTAGGGCATCTTGGACTTTGAAGAGTGTTTTTTTTATTTGGATTATTTGTACTGCTTTTCACATTCTTTTTTCTTTTCTTCTCTTTAATCTCTTGTAGTTTTTTTGTTGATATCGTTGTTTTGCCATTCCATTTCAGCTTACTGGTAGAAGTTGGTGTATAACCAATGTTACCAGTTATATCAGTTGATCTTGTTACCCTTGCTTGATCAGTAGAGCAGATCTTACTGCTAAGCATGCCAGGCTACAGTGAAGGAAAAAATTTATTCAAAGACTCATATGTACATAAGATACAACACAGCTAGATACTTACATTTAGGACTTTGAATCCATTTTAAGCTTGGAACACACCCATTTCCATTACTTTTGACATTTTCCTCCCACTAAAATGTAAGACCCCACCATGGTACCATCTTAGAGTTATCAACGTAAAACCATTCATGTCTTACCTGACGACAATAAAGAATCAAATAAGATATTGTAGCATAGCAGAAATATTTTGGAAAAAGAAAAATAAAATTCATGAACATGCTACATAATTCAACACCAAAATAACAAGATATTAACATGGTCGTGCTATTAAACACCATTGATTTTTAAATTTTATCATGTTAACAACAAATCGGAGTAAAGCCTTAATTTATAATAAACCAACTTCAACAATCAACAAAAATCATAATTTCGGGGTTTAGCATAAAACCCTAATTAATTTTAACTCAGTTTTGAAAAAAATCACTCAAATTAATTTTAACTCAGTTTGGGGAAAAATCACTCAAACTAACAACATAGTAACACGCACGTCCTATTAAACACAACTGAAATTTTAAGTTTTCATATTAGGAGAAAAGCCCTAATTTATAATAAACCCACTTAAACACTCAACAAATCATGTACTTATGAACGTATTATGCTATTAATCAAACACTTAGACAACGTCATAACAGAAAGTCAGTTAATTTCACTCAATTAATTTGTAAAATTAGAGATTACCTAAAAATCCTAATTCAATTTTTTCAGTTTAGGAAAAAAAACACCTTGATACAGCAACAAGATGATTGTTTGAAAATCCACAACCAAAATATTTTGATTAGAACAAAAATCATCCAAAAAACTGATGAAATCGCGGTTTAGAAAGTAGAGAATAGAGGAGAGAGGAAGATGAAAGGTTTAGAGAGAAGAGAGAGGAGAGAGAAAATGAAATTAAAAAAATAAAAGAGATATTTTATTTTGTTTAGGCGTAGGCCAGGCGGGCCAGGTGCATGAAATGCACGAAAGTCTTTTTACTTGGTTAATGTTGCCAACTCAGCATTTAGGGGGTAATAAATATAGGAAAAAATAGATCAGAGGGGTAATAGATCTAATTGAAAGGTTGAGTATGTAGTTGAGATTTCGACTATAGGTTGGGGGGTATTTGATCATTTTCTCATTAACTGACTAATATTTTTTTACCGGAATTTTTTTTTCCTAGTTGCCAGTGATTTGAAAGAATACAAGCTTAATTAACTTCTTTAAGCTCTTTTAATTTTAGCAACAATTTGACAAATAAATTAATTGACAAGGAAAAATAATTATACAATTTGCAATAACTTATTTTAAGTTGAAACAAAACCATAAATTGTTTTTCTCCATGCTAAATTACTCAAAGTAGATAGACTCGACACTTTAAGGTTGAAACTATGCTAAATTATTAAAGAGATTAGTCAAGAACCAATTATTTAATAAATTATATGGACAAAACAACATTGTCCTATCCAAGGTCTGGTGCAATAAATACTTTCAAGATTTCTTTCTGGGATGAAGAATGCTCAAAAGAAACTTCCCATAGGTAACATTGTCCATAAGTTTAATAACCAAAATACTTTCAGATGCTCATGTTGCAGGGTGGATAAGAATGAAATTCTAAACCATCTCTTTGTTTCTAATGATTTGGCCATAAGAGTTTGGAATTTTATTTCCAGTCCTTTGGGCTTAAATGCTAGGGCTACAACTATTCAAGGCATTTTGTGGTGGAACACCCTGCGAAAAACTATGCTCATGTGCTTTTCTTGAACATCACACCTATAATTGCCTGTTGGTGAATCTGGAAAGCCAGGTGTGGTAAGAAATATGACGACAAAACTTTAATTTCTCTAGAATCTGCCAACAAATTTTTGTCCAAGTCAAGACTGCCATGGGTAAGAAATTTTGCAACATGGAATGAGATTTGAGTTGGTCTAAGGTTTGTACTATTGTGGAGATTTATAGACCAAGATTACAGGCTAAATGGATAGAACTTTTGCTATATGCATTATGGAATGGGATTAAAGTGGAATACCAATGGTAGTTTCATTAAGGTCATTGGCAAAGCAGGAGCTGGTTGTATTGTTAGGAAGAGAAATGGACAGATAATTATGGCCTTTGCTGCCCCTATCCAGTTCTGTACTAACAATTACTTTGAAGCTCAGGCTTCTCTCATAGGTATTTCATGGTGCTGCTAATAGTTACTTCACAATATTCTTCAAATGGACTCCTTAGTTTTGGTTTACATGATCTTGGGCAAGTATAATACTCCCCGAAACATTTAATGAGAGATGCAAAAAATCAAACAAATGGTTCAGGAAAGGAGAATCCAAGTGCAGCACTGTTACTGAGAAGGGAATCAAGTAGCAGACATCTTAGCTACTTCTCTGGATAACGAGGAATTTTACTACAATGTGGTTGAACTTCCATGTGATGCGATAGGTAGTTCTATAAGGGATAGACTTCATGAATGAGCGATAAAGATTGACAATTCCACACCTTGAACAAATTTGTGCTATCTTATGAGTTGGAAACTTCTTTCAGTCCCGTCTAGCAAAACTGTGAATACTCAAGGTTATGCTTATAAAACATTTGGGAGACCACTGCTTCAAGGAGATCATTAAGCTTAGCGAAAGATCGATATCATCATCATATTCCCTATTGTTCAAAGTTTTTTGTAAGTACAAAGCCAATCTTATGAAACATCAAATAAAAAGAGCAATTATAAGAATTATTAAGAACCTTGTATCTGAATTGTTTATCAAAAAACTATCTAATCTGCTACATTATTAGTAATATTTAAATAAACATTGTTTTCTAGAAAATAATACCCGAAAACATTTTATTGGATATTAATTTTAAAAGGTAGGTAAGTTTTAAAAATGATGTCATTATTGCCAAATAGACAAGAGCATCAAAATCGGTGATCAATGAAGTTGTTTCTCTTATAAACACATGTAGTTGTTGTTTACTGTAATAGTAATCCACTACCGTGAAAAAAGTTATTTCTCTTGAAAATATTCTCCAATTATGACAATCAAGAAAGAATCTAAATTGTTATAACTATTGGAGAAAATGGCCAAAAGCCCTCCCAACCTTTACTCCAAATTCCAACTACACACTTATATTTTGCGGGGTTCTATGACCCCCCCTGAACTATTTTAAAATGGAATATATGCCCGTCTAAAAACTCATACCCAGATTTGTACAATCAAGTGAGTTGCACGCGCCTATCAGCTAATTCCACGTAATATTATTATTTTTTTGATATAAAAAATCATTTTTATCCTACTTTTTTTTTATTTTTTCAAGGCCCATTTAAACATCTTCTCAAATAAAAAAAACTTCATCCATGGAACCCAGAACTTCAATTAACTCTCACTTGAAGATGATGATTTCATCTACCTTCAATTAACCCTCAATAAAATTCCACCCAAACAACTCAATATCCTTCACAAAATCACCCTCTCCCATCCCCTTCAATACTTCTCCAACATTTGTCTCATCATCGTTGACAAACCCAAAAAATGACACAGCTCAAAATCCATTCTTAATGCTAAAACAGACAATTTCAACAAACCCCACAACTCAAAATCCAATCTTGATGCTAAAACAGACAAAATCAAGAAACCGCACAACTCAAAAATCAATCTTGATGCTGAAACAGTGCAGAAAAAAGTTTAAATATGAATATTGATTTTGAGATATAATATTAATTTCATGGCTTGAAATCGTGTCACTCGATCCGAAATCCTCATGAGACATAATTTTTTGAACTAATTCTCACTTTTCATTCGAACTTACACCAAGGATCGCTTTGATTTTTTCTAATTTCTGAGAATTGTGAGATGAATATGTGTGTAATTGTTTATGGGGTTGGTGCGTATCACTGGTATGTTCATTTTAAAACTGGTCCGGTGGTCGGACAAGTTCCATCGGCGACTGTGAAGCCATTCCGGCGAAAACACTTGGGATTATTTATCCTTCTTCACAACAAAGAGAAATTAGTGGATCTAAAAATGATAATTAAAATTAATGGTGAGAAAAGTGTTGGGTTTGCGGTATAAATGAAAATGAAGATAAAAAAATAAAGATGGAAATGAGAAAGATGAAGATGGTGAAGGAAGAGAAAATGGAGAGAAAGAGAGGAATAAAGGAATGCATATATATATATATATATATATATATATATATATATATAAGAAATGCAAAAATAAAATTTTTATTTTTATTTTCGGTGCTCACTCTCTCAAAGAGAGTGAGATTCACTTTCTTTGCCACGTAAGCATTTAGGGAGGTAATAATATCATTTTTAAATAGTTCAGGGGGGTGATAGGACTCCCGTGAAGTATAGGTGTGTAGTTAGAATTTGAGGTAAAGATTGGGGGGGCTTTTGGCCATTTTCTCTAACTATTGTGAGGCTAACTTTTCATGTAATCTACTCACAGTTGTAATTTACTACATGAAAACACAACGAATCACAATGATAATTTACTACACAAGAACACATAGCGATAATTAATTTCTGCATTTCTATTAAGTTACCCAATGATGTATGCATCAATTACGTAAAATGGTATCACAATCACCTCTTACAATAATACACATGCCAGAATTTAGTTTTATCTTAAGCGTCCTTTTGACACTAATTCTATATCATCATCTCTTCAAAGAAGCAATACTCACAAATTAATATCCACTAGTATACGTACCCGTGCAAAATGAAAAAAGAGCTGAGGTAATTGAAAGAATCTTGTCTTCAAGTTCTGATCATCTTAAATATTTGCTAAAACATTATGAAGTTATACTAACAAAACACCGTAATAACATGAAAGAAGCTGAACCACAAAAAATTAAATACATTTTCTTAAAAATTCATATTGAACATCAATTTTATCCACTCCAACATCTATTTATGTTTCATGAATTGTGGCAAGATAGGAATGATGGAAAAATCCTTTCAACATTGCCCTTCACCAAAATTGCACCTGACAAAACATAAAAAACATATTTCAACAGTCATACTTATATGAGAAAAATCAAATTGGTGTTAGATATATTTGGAATTCAGAATTTGAAATAATGAAAAGTATTTTTGTTAAATTTGTTCGTTGATGAAATTTCTTGTTATTTATTATTGAGAAATGGTATGAAAAAGGAGGATAGTGGACTTCACTTAATTTCAACCTCGTTGAAATCTTTTTCGTTGTCCAGTTAACTTTGTTAAAACTCTTTCTTCATAAAAATTGTTTCTACCCATTTGTTTCTTCTATAATTGTTTCTCCCAAATGACTATCTTTTTTATGACACTTGAATCTTAAATTATATAATAGCACCTTGACAGAAAAGTCATTTTTAATGTCATATCCTTAATATAATTTCAAATCTTCAGTGTCAAGATATGACCTCATATGATGCTTTATATTAATTTTAAAGGGAATTATAGTTTATTCCGAGTAATTCAAATGCTTAATGAAAAGTATTTTGCCTCCGAATGCACCTATTTTAATATGGATAAGATAATAAAAAGAGCAAACTACAAGTTTCTGGCTTGATTCTATGCCCAACAGGCATTGAACAACACTGGTTATTGTAAGGCAAACTTCAAAGGTTGTTTACCACTACTAAGAGTAGGACTCTCTCTCCATGCAACCTTTACAAACTACTCCTGATGAATCTATATGACATCTATCTAAAAGCACACTTCCACACTTCAAATTAAGTGTCCGGCCTCTCATTTTCATGTGATCAAACTTCCGATGCAGCCCCCCGCCCCAAGCGAAAAAAAAAAAAAGTTCCCTTCCTATGGGCATAGACCATTAATCGAGCACTTGGATAAGAAGATAATGGTGGGTTATTGGGTCTTTTTTCCTTCCTATGTGGATAAATGAATCTCAATTTGGACCAGCCCACTTTTGCCCATAGGCCCATTACTATGGGGCATATATATTGATCTCTTTAGGTCTTATTCACCATCACAAAAGAGAGTTTTCAGTATCCAAAGAGAGAAAAACAAAGCTGATTTTCACTCCTAAATTTCAGCCACAGCTGTCAACTTCAAATTGCGATTTCCGCTTCGTTTCTTGTCCGATTGAGCTGATTTTTGGACTGCTTGTTCCTCTCATCTCAATCTTTGATTAGGAACTGACGGTTCTTGATTTGGTGGCATGTATCTCCTATTCTTCATTATCGAACAGTAGCTGCATTTTTTGTGCTTTCACTCCTTTATTTCTCTAGTGTTTGGTGTTGTGGTTTATTTATTGTTTCTTGTTGTTTGAAACTTGTTTTGTGGCCATTTTGGAGGACAATATTGTAACTCTTTGGTGATTATAGTGGAGGTTTGATCCCGTGGTTTTTTACTTTTCACACCGAAGGATTTTCCACGTAAATTTGGTGTCTTGTGTGATCGTCTTTATTCTTGCCCTATCGCATTTGTGTGGTAATTCATTTTCTGTCATATTACTTTGTTTTGCTTGGTTTGCTTGTCTCCTCTTGGTTCAAGTTGAAAGGGAATAATGTCAAGCATGCTCTAGATGTTCGCTTGAATTTGATTTCTGTAGGAAGTCTTGATGATGAGGGTTATGTTAATACCCTTGGTGCTAGCCAGTGAAAGCTTACTAGAGGTTCGATGATTATGGCTCGAGGTGACAAGTTGTCTAACTTGTACGTATTTCAAGGCTCTACTTCTATAGGCTTGATAAACTTGGTGGAGAATGATACTTCATCAGAGTTGTAGCATAGAAGGTTGAGTCATATGAGTAAGAAGGGAATTGATAGTTTGGCTAAGAAAAATTTGCTTTCTGGAGTAAAACAGGCAAAGTTGAAGAAGTGTGTTCATTGCTTAGCCGGTAAACAGAAAAGAGTTTATTTTCAGAGTCATCCGCCTTTAAGAAATCTCGATTTGCTAGAGTTGGTGCATTTTAATTTGTGCGTTCCTTTTAAAGTAAGGTCTCATGGTGATGCACTTTACTTTGTGACTTTTATTGATGATCATTCTCGCAAACTCTGGGTATTTTCTTTGAAGTCCAAGGATCAAGTACTTGATGTGTTCAAGAAGCACTTAATACGGCTGTTTATGTTATCAATTTATCTCCTACTTTTTCTTTGAATGGTGATGTCTCTGACATAGTTTGATCTGGTAAGAATATTTTTTATGATCATCTTAGAGTCTTTGGGTGTAAATCATTTGTGCATGTTCCTAAGGATGAAAGGTCAAAGTTGGATGTTAAAACTAGGCGGTGTATCTTCATTGGTTATGGTCAAGATGAATTTGGCTATCATTTCTATGATCCAGTTGAGAAGAAACTTGTTAGAAGCCGTGATGTTGTGTTCTTTGAAGACCAAGCAATTAAAGATTCTGACAAAGTTGAGAAGGTTGATTCTCAAAGTAGTGAAAGTCTAGTTAATGTTGATCCAGTTCCTTTGACTACTACTCCCGAAGAAAATCTTCATGATGATAAAAATCAAGTTGATAATGAAGATGATGATCATGTTCAAAATGACCAGCATGATGTTGTTGATGCTCCAGTGCAAGTTGATATGGTTGATCAGCAACCAGTTATTGATGTTCCAGAGAGTTCTCTCAGACGATCTACTAGAGAGAGAATACCTTCATCTCGTTATTCTCCAATGAGTATGTACTTTTGACTGACGGGGGAGAACCTGAGAGTCTTGATGAGGCCGTGGAAAGTGAAGAAAAAGAAAAGTGGTTTGATTCTATGGAAGATGAAAGTAAATCTTTGCATGATAATCATACCTTTTATTTGGTTAAGCTGCCTAAAGACAAAAAGCTTTGAAAAATAGGTGGGTTTTTTGGGTAAAGCATGAAGATGGTAATCCGATTCCACGGTACAAAGCAACATTGGTTGTGAAGGGATTTAACCAGAAAAAGGGAGTTTATTTTAATGAAATATTTTCTCCGATTGTAAAGATATCATCCATTCGTGTGGTTCTAGGCTTAGCTACAAGTCTAGATTTAGAGGTTGAGCAAATGGATGTTAAAACTGTTTTTCCCCATGGTGACTTAGATGAAGAAATTTATATGGAGCAACCCGAAGGTTTTGAAGTCAAGGGAAAAGAGAATTATGTTTGCAAATTGAAGAAGAGCTTGTCTGGTTTGAAACAAGCTCCTAGGCAGTGGTACAGGAAGTTTGGTTCCTTTATGAGTCAGTAGGGCTTCAAGAAGACTACTTCAGACCATTGTGTTTTTGTGCAAAAATTCTTTGATGGTGACTTTATTATTGTCTTTCTTTATGTTGATGACATGCTTTTTGTTGGTCATAATGCTTGCAGGATTCAAAAGTTGAAGCAAGAGTTGAGTAAGTCTTTTTCTATGAAAGACTTAGGACCAACAAAGCAGATTCTTGGCATGCAGATTTTCCGTGACAGAAAGGCCAAAAAGTTATGGTTATTACAAGAGAAGTATATTCAGAAAGTACTTTGAAGGTTTAACATGGACAAGGCTAAGGTTGTCAGTATACCTTTAGCTATGCACTTCAAGTTGAGCATGAAGCAGTGTCCTTCCAGTGATGATGAGAAGGAAGATATGAAGAAAGCTCCTTATGCTTCAGCTGTTGGTAGTTTGATGTATGCAATGGTTTACACAAGACCGGATATTGCTTATGTTGTTGGTGTTGTTAGTCGTTTTCTTTCTAATCAGGGAAGAGAACATTGAAATGCTGTGAAGTGGATTATGAGATATTTTTGTGGCACTTCTAGTCTGAGTTTGTGTTTTGGTACAGGGAAGCCTATTCTTTGTGGTTATACTAATTCAGATATGGCCGGTGATGTTGATACTCGCAAGTCTACTTCAGGGTATTTGGTTACTTTTGCAGGGGGAGTTGTGTCTTGGCAATCTAGGTTGCAAAAATGTGTTGCTCTATCTACTACAGAAGCTGAGCTTATTGTTGTCGTTGAAGCTTATAAAGAATTGCTTTGGATGAAGAGATTCTTGGGGGAACTTGGTTGTGCTCAAGAGAGGTATGTGCTTCATTGCGACAGTCAAAGTGCCATACATCTTGGCAAGAATTCTACATTTCATGATCGGTCTAAACACATTGATATGAGATACCATTGGATTCGAGATGTGTTGGATTCTAAGTTGCTTGAACTTGAGAAGATTCATACGGATGATAATGGTTCCGACATGATGACTAAATCTTTGCCAAGAGGGAAGTTTGAAAATTGTTGCCTGATAGCCAGGATGGCGGTCTCCTCCACATAGTCGGGAGGGGGAGAATTGTTGGGTTATTGGGTCTTTTTCCCTTCCTATGTGGATAAATGAAGCCCAATTTGGATCATCCCACTTTTTCCCATAGGCCCATTACTATGGGGCATATATATTGATCTTTTTAGGTATTATTCACCATCACAAAAGAGAGTTTTCAGCAGCCAAAGATAGAAAAACAAAGCTGATTTTCGCACCTAAATTTCAGCCACAACTGTCAACTTCAAATTGCGATTTCCGCTTCGTTTCTTGTCCGATTGAGCTAATTTTTGGACTGCTTGTTCCTCTTATCTCAATATTTGATTAGGAACTGACGGAGCTTGATTTGGTGGCTTGTATCTCCTGTTCTTCATTCCCGAACAGTAGCTGCATTTTTTGTGCTTTCACTCCTTTATTTCTCTAGTGTTTGGTGTTGTGGTTTATTTATTATTTCTTGTTGTTTGGCACTTGTTTTGTGGCCATTTTGAAGGACAATATTGTAACTCTTTGGTGATTATAGTGGAGGTTTGGTCTCGTGGTTTTTTACTCTTCACACCGAAGGGTTTTCCACGTAAATTTGGTATCTTGTGTGATTGTCTTTATTCTTGTCCTATCGCATTTGTGTGATAATTCATTTGCTGCAATATTACTTTGTTTTGCTTGGTTTGTTTGTCTCCTCTTGGTTCAAGTTGAAAGGGAAAGTTTAGTCTTGGGTATTTTTCGCTGCTACCCTGTCGGGCTCTTTGATTGTGTGCTCGTCTTTTCCAACAGATAAAATCTATCTATAGAATAAAATGAGTGTCTAAATACTTGCAGATACCTGGCAGATGCATTTTCTGGAAAGCAATTTCTCAAATTTCCATACTTGTATCTATCGCTACAACTTCAGTCCACAAAAATCCCATCAGATTGACATGAAACCCATCTTCCTCTTCTGATATGAAACCAAACTCTGCTTTGCTAAAAAGGTAGAAATTGGACCACAAAATTGGAAAATCAATGGAGTGTTTTGCTTATGAACTGAAGAGAGGTTTTTTTTTTTTGTGAAAGAACGGAAGAGAGGTTTTCTCATTGTAAAATAACGGTTATTGGTTGGTTTTAAATTAACAATTTTCATTTTAAAAAACTGAACACTTATTTTTATTTATTAAATAGATTATTTATTATTAATTTATTTAATTATTTAATACTGATTTTTATTTTTATGGTGCTGACACGTGGCTGTTTTGCCTCTCCTATTATATATATAGATATAGATTTGTTTCAGTTTGTTTGTCTTTTCTTTTGAGTCTATTTAAAAGGAATATTTTCTTAATCCTTGTTGGCAACTCTTTAAATCTAAACATACACATGACATGCTAGCTTAAACCCACAAGATTATTAAATGACATTTTGGTACATTAGCTCTTCAATGTATGCCAACGATCATTATTTGGCAAATATGGATGGCCGGGTGCAAGAGTAGATATGGAAATATTATCATGTATCCCAACAGAATCATTCATCTAACTCATAAACAACTTATAATTTTGATTCCTCGCAAGAAGTTCCCTATTATCTCCCCTTTCTTGAGGCGGGGAATGTTTTAGAAAATTTATAGATCATGCTAAATATCAGTCAGTTTCTTGGCTATGTGAAACTTAGTTGTGATGGATGCTCCAAAGGTAATCCTGGCCCTTGTGGTGGCGGAGGGATCATCAGGGATGATAAAGGACACTTAGTCAATGCGTATAATGCAGCAACGGGGTATAACAGTACTAATAAAATGGATGAAACGATGGCACTTAGTATTGGAATTGGATGGTGCATTAAGCAAATGATAAAGAAACTTGAAATTGAATGTGACTCCAAATTAGTGGTGGACTGGATCTACAATAAAGCTAACCTACCTTCGACCTAATGGAACATCATAGACAACATTTAAGACATTCTTAAAAAGATAGAAATTTTGAAAAATTTAACATTGTTTGAGAGAAAGTAAAGGTTGTTAGAGACAAGTAATGGTGTTGTGGACAAGCTTGCCAACTGGAGACTTCAAGGTAATGGCACAATTCACTATTCTAGATTTCATTCTTCCTAAAGACATTAGAGGATACATAAACACGGACAGGTTACAACTTTCCTCGTGTAGGATAAGCAGTCGCAATGGATCTTTCTTTTTTGACAGGAACATGTATAAGAATGTATGATTTATAAGAATAGGAGAGGAATATGTTAACACCTCTCAACTTAATCCTATTTTTTTTCACCAAATTTGGAAATCCTACTATCTAAGATTGTGGAGCATGTTCAATTCTTAGTAGGTCCTGGGAGTTTTCTCCTCCGTTTTGTGAACTGTTTGGGGTTATAATACAGGTCCCCATCTCTTTGAGTAGGATAATTGACAGGAAAAAAGAGATTGAAAAGTATTTTTAACTTTCGTAAACTCTGCGTCAAATCAAAATAAGATAATTAAAACTGGTGGAGTGATTAGAATCAGACTATCTCATAATGCAACGCTATCAAAAATGGCAAGAGGGAGTTTATCGGATAGAAAGCACCTCCAACTTCCAACCCCAAGGTTGTGAGATCGAGTTACAAAGGGAGAAAAAAAGGGTGGGAACTCCTATTGATGGAAAAAAAAACGCTATCAAAAACATTATTTTGCAATAAGCTAATTATCAGAATTCATAGACTAAAAGTGAACGTTCCAACAACATATTGTTACAGAAAATAAACTAAACCTTAGATACACACTCTATAAGCACCATCTACAAAGTATGTATATCATATAGTTAGCAGCAGATTTAACTTTAACAGTACGACGGGGATTCTCAAGATGCCTTTTGTTCCTCTCATATTAGTCTTATATCATTTCCCTCAATACCTGGCTTCTTTCCAGGGCCACCACACTTTCACCAAAAGTGTCTCCCTGGCAGATATTTCTACTTCATTCTTTCTTCGATTCCCAAGAAAACCTTTTGTTGCGAATTGAATATGCAAACCGTTTCAAGATTAGTCAAATTGCGATTTTTTGCACTTAGCTTCCTTTTTTTTCATGCAATCAAATAAAACTCCATGATAATATATTTTTCAGCAGATATATTCCAACTCTCTTGACTCTTACAAATGCAACTACATCAACATTAAGTGATTGAGATAAAAAAACAAACCAGCACTATCAATGAATACAGAAGACACAAATTCGCACCTTTCATCCCGTGTCAATACACATTGCTTCTGTAAATGGTGTGGCGATCCAGATTATAAGAAGGGACAGTGATGAAAATAGTACCAATTGTTGGGTTCATAGTAAATGAGAAGTGTGAATGAAAAATGGAGAAAAACTAAGTGGAAGAGAAAAATTGAGATCACACCAATATGAAAAGTGTACTCAAAAATAGGAAAGCTTACTAAATTCTCCCACATTGGTGGGAGAAAGAAGCTTTAAAGTGTTTATATAGTGAAACACACTCCTATATGGATAAGTGAGGCAAGCAATAAGAAATGCCTCTTGCCGTCGTTGTCACTTGCTTGGATTTGGATTTGGATTTGGATTTGGATTAGGATTGATCAATGAGATCTATTTTTTTGGACAAACTTTATTTGAATTCCGAAGAATGCCAAGGAAAAATGCAGTAAACTTTTATTGCAGAGTTTCGGAACTCCATTTATATACATGCAGCATGCAGTAACAGTGAAATAGTAACAGATGCAATGGTTTGAACAAGAAATATTTCGAATTGATATTTAGTTTCATAAGGATGCAACTCTTCTGAAAATGACACAATGTTTCGTGAAATGACATGACTGTTTCAGAACAAACACACTCCTTGATGAACAGACATGAATTTACAGAAAAGGTGCAACCTTTGAAGTGAACCATTGCCTCTTTTCAGAAGAGGCATATTATGGCTATAAAAACCTGCTTTCTTCCACAGGTTTTGGTACGAAAAATTCAAAATAAAAAATACTTCTTATCTTCCAAATTACTCTGTGTGATCAATTGAAACGTTCTGTGCGTTCGAAGATATTCCAGCCGTTTGAGGTACCGCTACAGTTGGTCTGTTTAGCCATTTTATCCTAGGAGGAAAAATTCCACAACCTCGGATACAGTGAGGGGGATTATTTCCTGAAGGAAACTCCGTGAATTCAGACGACTTGGCTATTTTCTGTTTCATCTATTTTTTTGAAAAATAAAATACACCTCTTGGAAAGGTCATTTTGATCTTGTGTTGAGGGTATTTTTCATTGTGTTCTTGTTTATAAACTTGAACTACCTGAGATTGTTATTCTGCATATACAGATTCTGTGTACCCGAAGTACAAACGAAAGATAACAATCTTAAGGAAATAACTAATTTTACAGAATCTGTATAACTTGTTTTTGGAGATTAAAGATTTAAGCTTTCTACTCCACTTGAATTTAACTAGTGATTAGAAGACATAAAATCTTCATCACAAGTTAAAGTTCACTCGGTTGACGATTTGAAGTTATAAAAACTTCATTGTTAATTAGAAACAAGAAGAAAAGTTCAAAAGTTATTTAACTTTATAAGTAGTATTCTGAAAATAATAAATTTTTTTGTCTTGTGTTTACAGAAAATATGACTAACGAAAGTCAAATGATGGATGCGACAACGTCTGTGGGGGAAACTAATATTTCCACATCAAGTCGCACAAATGCTCTGCCAACAATGGCACCGGCGGAGAAGCTCGGAAAATTTTCGGGCATTGACTTCAAGCGGTGGAAGCAAAAGATGTTATTTTACCTAACCGCTTTATGTCTGCAATGGTTCACTAGCGAAGATGCTCCTGGAGTGCCCGAGGGAACCTTGGACAAAGACCGCTTCATTATTGTGGAAGCTTGGAAACATTTGAACCTCCTTTGCAAGAATTATATTGTGAGTGGTCTCCAAGACGACCTCTACAATATTTATAGTGGAACCAAGACATCAAAGGAACTGTAGGGGGTACTTGAACGAAAATATAAGACGGAGGATGCGGGAATTAAGAAATTCCTTGTTGTACGGTTCATGGACTTCAAAATGATAGATAGCGAATCTGTTGTCTCTCAAGTACAGGAGTTGCAAGTCATCATATATGATCTCCTAGCAGAAGGTATATCTTTGAAAAATACCTTAGTTGAATAAATTAAAAATATTCTTAATACTCACATAAACTGTTTTGTAGGTTTAATTGTGAATGATGCTTTCCAAGTAGCAGGGATAGTTGAGAAGCTACCACCTTTGTGGAAAGACTTCAAAAACTACTTAAAGTATAAACGCAAGGAGATGACTGTTGAAGATCTTATTGTCCGACTTTGTATTGAAGAGGATAATAAAGTTTTCGAAAGAAGGTCAAAGGGGAATTCTACAATTAATGGAGAACATATTGTAGAAGATGACCAAAACAATTCCAAGAAAAGGAAGAAAGTTGAACAAGGAAGCAATCAACCCAAGAAACAGTTCAAGGGAAAATGCTTCAACTGTGGCAAGATTGGCCACAAGTCCATAGATTGTCGTTCCCCAAAGAAAGGCAAGAAGAAGGATCAAGCAAATATGATTGAATCCAACAAAGAATGTGATGATTTGTGTGCTATGTTCTCAGAGTGCAACTTGACGGGGAATCCTCGCGAATGGTGGATGGATTCTGGTGCCACCCGCCATGTATGTGCCAACAAGGAGTTGTTTTCGTCATTCGCTCCATCTCAAGTAGAAGAAATGATCTACATGGCTAACTCCGCTACGGCTAAGGTAGAAGGAACAGGAAAAACTTGCTTAAAGATGACTTCCGAAAAGGTCTTGACACTTAACAATGTCTTGTATGTTCCGGAGTTACGTAGGAATTTAATTTCTGTTTCACTTCTAGACAAGAACGGATTCAAATGTGTAACCATTTCTGGAAAAATTATAATTAGCAAAGGAGAAATATATGTAGGAAAAGGCTATCTGACCGAAGGCCTTTATAAGATGAATGTAATGACTATTGAAATAAATAAAATTTCGAATTCTTCTTATTTGCTTGAGTCATATGATTTATGGCATGAACGTTTAGGCCATGTTAATTACAAAACGTTACGAAAATTGATTAACTTAGAAGTTTTGCCAAACTTTGAGTGCAATAAATCAAAGTGTCAAACGTGTGTGGAATCGAAGAATGCAAAGCATCCTTATAAGTCCGTTGAAAGGAATTTCAATCCCTTAGACTTAATACACACTGACATTTGTGATATGAAGTCAACACCATCACGTGGTGAGAAAAAGTATTTCATAACTTTTATTGACGATTGCACTGGATATTGTTATGTCTACTTGCTAAATAGTAAGGATGAAGCAATAAATGCGTTTAGGCAATATAAAACTGAAGTTGAAAATTAGTTAGACAAAAAGATCAAAATGATAAGAAGTGATAGGGGTGGAGAATATGAATCTCCCTTTGCGCAAATATGTGTAAAGAATGGAATACTCCATCAAACTACGGCCTCATATTCACCTCAATCTAATAGAATTGCGGAAAGGAAAAAATAAACTTTGAAGGAAATGATGAATGTCTTACTTATAAGTTCTGGTTTACCGCAAAACTTATAGGGGGAGGCTATCCTTACGGCCAATAATATACTCAACAGAGTTCCCCATAGTAAGACACAATCAATTCCTTATGAAAAATAGAAAGGAAGGAAACCCAACTTGAAATATTTCAAAGTGTGGGGGTGTCTAGAGAAGGTTCAAGTTCCTATACTTAAAAGGGTTAAGGTGGGACCTAAAACGGTGGACTGCGTGTTTATAGGATATGCTAAAAGTAGTAAATCATGTCGATTTTTGGTTCATAAATCTGAACATTCGAATATTAATAAAAATATGGTAATTGAATCAGACAATGCTGAATTCTTTGAAAATATTTACCCGTACAAAATTAGACATGAACAGTCTAGTGGAGGATCTAAATGACCTCGAGATAAACCAAGTGAGAATGTACATAATGAATAAAATCCAAGACGTAGTACACGTCAAAGAACGTCAACTTCGTTTGGATCAAATTTTGTAACATTTCTCTTAGAAAATGAGCCTCAAACATTTAATGAAGCGATGTCGTCGTCAGACTCATCCTTTTGGAAAGAGGCAGTCAATAGTGAGGTAGATTCAATCTTAAGCAACCATACATGGAAATTGGTTGACCTTCCTCCTGGAAATAAACCTTTAGGTTCTAAATGGATCTTCAAAAGGAAAATAAAGGCGGATGGTACTATTGACAAATATAAGGCAAGACTTGTAGTAAAAGGCTTCAATCAGGAAGAAGGCCTTGATTACTTTGATACATACTCGCCAGTAACAAGGATAACCTCGATTCGAATGTTAATTGCTTTGGCGGCGGTATATGATCTTCAAATCCATCAAATGGATATGCAGACCGCATTCCTAAATGGAGATTTGGAGGAAGAAATATACATGGAACAACCTGAGGGTTTTGTGGTTCCAGAAAAAGAAAATAAGATGTGTAAACTTGTTAAGTCACTTTATGGACTAAAACAAGCACCTAATCAATGGCATGAAAAGTTTGACCAAACCATGTTGACAAACGGATTCAAGATAAATAAATGTGACAAATGTGTATATATTAAAGACACACCAAATCACCAAGTCATTATTTGTTTATATGTGGATGATATGTTGATCATCAGCAGAGACATTTGTGACATAAATGAAACCAAACGAATGCTCGAGAGCAAGTTTGATATGAAAGACCTTGGAGTTGCAGATGTGATCTTAGGTATAAGAATCCATCGAACTCCACAAGGGTTAGCATTGTCACAGTCTCATTATATCGAAAAAGTACTTGACAAGTTCAAGTATATGGAATTTGGTATTGCCAAGACTCAATTGGATGTGAACTTTGCACTTCAAAAGAATGAAGGTGAAAGTGACTCACAATTGGAGTACGCAAGAGTATTGGGATGTTTAATGTATATAATAAACTGTACACAATCAGACATAGCATGTGCAATTAGTAAATTGAGTCGGTACACGAGTAATCCCAACAAAACTCATTGGATGGCAATGAAAACAGTTTTGGGGTATCTTAAATACACTCAAAGCTATGCTTTGCATTATAATAAATATCCTACGGTACTTGAAGGATATAGTGATGCAAATTGGATCATTGGATTGAACAAAGTAAAATCCATAAGTGGATATGTATTTACTATCGGTGGAGGAGCAGATTTTTGGAAATCATCCAAACAGACTTGTATCGCTCGCTCTACAATGGAATATGAATTTATAACATTGGATAAAGCCGGTGAAGAAGCAGAATGGCTCCGGAATTTCTTGAAAGATATTCCGTATTGGCCCAAGCCAGTGGCACCAGTATGTATACACTGTGATAGCCAAGCGGCAATAGGTAGGGCGGGGATCATGATGTACAACGATAAATCGCGTCACATACGACGGAGACATAATACCGTTAGGGAACTTCTCTCTAGTGGAATTATCACTATTGACTATGTAAAGTCAAAAGATAATGTGTCGAATCCACTTACAAAAGGCCTATCTAGAGAAGGAGTGGAAAGAACATCCAAGGGAATGGGTTTAGGGCCTAGGACAAGACAGCATGGTGGTAACTCTACCTAGAAGACTGGAGATCCCAAGAGCTAGGTTCAAGGAGATCAAACAAAGTTGTGTCTAACAGTTTCAATATTGTCAATTACCCAACCCATTCTCATGATTTAGACAATGTATAGTAAACTAGGATAAGACTTAAGGTGAAAAGTCTTTTAATGATTATCTAAATTTGGTAGATTTGACCAAATAGTTCAATCTATAGGATTGAACGTTTAGAAATCACCTATGTGAGGGCGAAGTGGAAGCCGCTTCAAAGAGAATGTTAGTAAAGGCCTATTCTCTAAGCTCTGATGAAACTGGGACGTGTTCATGGCTAAAAAAAACAAAACCATGAGAACCATAAACGTTAAAAGGTTGGTTGTGTGACATGTATTGTCTAGGTGTACATTAAAGCTCGAAGGTTCAAAGATATCAAATCTACCAATTGACCAGGTCCATTCGATGCATGTTCACTACGGAAAGTTCAAAGGGAAACCCGCTTATCTAGATGCAATCAGTCTTTGCTTGATGATCACATACTTATTCGTAAAACTTTTATGAAAAATAGTCATTCCCCATTTATGTGGGGGATTGTTGGGTTCATAGTAAATGAGAAGTGTGAATGGAAAATGGAGAAAAACCAAGTGGAAGAGAAAAATTGAGATCACACCAATATGGAAAGTGTACTCAAAAATAGGAAAGCTTACTAAATTCTCCCACATTGGTGGGAGAAAGAAGCTTTAAAGTATTTATATTATGAAACACACTCCCACATGGATAAGTGAGGCAAGGAATAAGAGATGCCTCGCGTCGTAGTCGTCGTCGCTCGCTCGGCTCGGCTTCGGATTTAGATTTGGATTTAGATATGGATATGGATTTGGTTTTGGATTTGGATTTGTAAAATGATCGATGGATGAGATCTATATTTTTGGACAAACTTTATTTGAATTTTGAAGAATGCCAAGGAAAAATGCAGTAAATTTTTACTGCAGAGTTTTGGAACTCCATTTATATACATGCAGTAATAGTGAAACAGTAACAGATGCAATGGTTTGAACAAGAAATATTTTGAACTGATATTTAGTTTCAGAAGGATGCAACTCTTCTAAAAATGACACAATGTTTCATGAACTGACATGACTATTTCAGTACAAACACACTGATTCGCATGTGATATGGAAATAATCTCGGATATGGACTTAGGAGAGTGAGTGTTGGACACAAGCCTTGGCATGTGCAATTAAAGTGTAAAAGAGACCCAAATTGCACCCAAATCAGCCCATAAATTACACTAGGTGGGTGCCCACTCTTTGAAGGGCCTTTTGGTCATTTTAACTTATATTTGGTAATAGTTATAAATGGAACATTGTAGGGTTTTTAGATTTAGTTTTTGAATGATATTTCTAAGTCTTGTAAGACTTGAAACACCATAGTTAGGGCTTGGAAAAGCCACCAACTGGAACTAGGACAAGATCTAGTATGGAATCTCTAGTGATTGTAAATTTCTTAGAAATATTGATGCTTGGGAGGTGGAATCCGATCTTGTATCTTTGTAAGAGATAGGTTTATTGTTGTGTGTAGTGTTAAGGGTCCAAGATTGTTCATTCTTGGGTTCTTAAGATTATACCTTCATGTGGTCTATCTATCTATCCTTTTACCTTCTTGTAATCTTGTTTATTGTCTGTGTTGTAATCTTGTGTTCTTGTTGTTATTGTTAAATCCAAATATTGTGTCTTCTTTTTTATCATCTTGATTTCATCTTGTTATTGTTGTTGTTGCTGTTTTGGTGTTAAAATACACCATTATATCTTGTATTCTTGTTGTTGGTAGTGAATTCGAGAGTGGTCTCCAAAAAGGTCCTCGGATCCTTAAGATTTGCGGACTATTTTGGAGTTGTTTCATATTTCTCTGATTATTTTTGTATCATTTGGTATCAAAGCATGGCTTGATCTTGTTCCCATAAGATCAATCTTGGGCTTTTTAGTGAAAAAAAAAAGTGTTCAAAACTGAAAAATTCCAGAAAAAAATAGCAATTTGTCCGTGTTGTGTTCTTGGCCGAAAAGTGTGTTCTTGTTGTGTCTGGGCCAAGATTTTTACTTGTATTTATCGTCTCTAAGTGTTATTTTTGTTCCTCACTAACACATTGAGTCTATATCTAGATTTGAGCTTTAAAAATTGACGTTGTTGTTGTGAACAAGAAGTGGCCATGAGTTGAAGTTGTTGTTTTAACTTGGCTGTGTGGTGACCTTGTTGTTGGGTGTTGGTTGATGTTGTTTTTGATCTTGGTGGTTATTTTTGTGTTCTTGTTGTTCATCACAACTTTCATCTAGTGTTAAAACCGAAAATACAACACCAAAGAAACTTGGCCATTTGTTGGTGGTTTTATTGTTGGTCTTGTTGTCGTGGAATTGGGCGTTGGAACTTGTTGTTGTTCTTGGGAGATTGTTGTTGGTTGTTCTTGTTGTGTTTGTTGTGTTCTTGAAGTTCTTCACCATATTCATCACTTTGTTAACATAAAGTGAATGATAGATCCTGAAAGGTGAAGGAAAGAGGTGTAAGTAATTATTAGTCTTGAAAGACCCCCAACCACCAAAAGACTTTACATCACTTCTCAATTCCACTTTCCCATGAAACAAGGGTCCATGTTTTAAGGAGAAGTTCAAGTCTAGTCAAAGACTTTTGTGTCTTGAAATTTGAATTCCAAAGACTAGTTTGTATTTTCCTCCATTGAACAATTTCCATCAAAGTCCAAATTGTTAGAATTGATCAAGACTTCCA
This sequence comes from Capsicum pubescens, assembly GCA_030864215.1. Classification (NCBI taxonomy): domain Eukaryota; kingdom Viridiplantae; phylum Streptophyta; class Magnoliopsida; order Solanales; family Solanaceae; genus Capsicum; species Capsicum pubescens. The sequence continues at coordinate 39,549,048 of CM061542.1, read as the reverse complement.
AATTTGGAAAATAAAATTATTGACCGAGGCCAATCAAGGACTGCCACATCACCAATTACTGTTCACTGACAAATTTAAGCTCAAATTTTGATCTTTTAGTTTTATTTTGTGTCTTTAGTTTCGTTTGTTGATTCCCATACTAACTTACAAACTAGTGACTAATTACTAGATTATGAGTTGGTTTGAAACCGTATTTTTTTGTGTGTGTGAGTTTACGTTCCTTTGTATGTTTTATTCTTTTGAGTCATTGTACACACTTGATGCCCCTCACAACACCTCTCGGAGTACAAGCAAGCTTACAACACTAGTGAGATTGAGTGTGAGGGATCCGAGAGACAAGAAATAAAAGAGAGAGTAAGGATGTTTTTGTACAACTAACGTGTTTTCTGTTTTGTAGGTAACTCCTTTGCCATAATGGACACCATTTTGGCCCACCTTGATGCTATTGCCCGAGAAATAGCAAAGGCGAATGCGGGTCTTGACAAATTGGGCTCGAATATGTCTACTATACTTGAGAGGTTGGATCGAGTGGAGAGCCGAAGGAACTCTCATGTTTCTACTCCCGAAGCTTTACCTCAAACGATCAACCCTCCAAGACCACCACTAAATGACATAGACATAATCCAAGCCAACAAATGTCCTCAAACCCGATACCTAAATGAGTCACTTCCCCCTCAATTCGATCAAGTCCAACAAGAGGGACTTGGAAGCCAATTTCCTCCCATCCAACATCCACAACGGAAGCTTTCCCTTACCAAATCATTTCTCTCACCCGAAACTCTATTTCACCAAAACCAATATATCCATGTAGAGGAGTATGGTAGAAAGGAACATGAAGGATATGGAGACTAATACAATACTTGTATGATGGTAGGAAACTTGTTTCGGATGAGATTGAAGACAAGGCTTAAGATGGAGAGGAAGCCGAGGTTCAAAATGAAGATGTTGGCCGAGACTTGTTGTTATTGAGTCCTCGGATTCTTCATGATTTTGTGGACTGTTTTTTGACTTGTTTTTTGTGACTTGTTTGTGGATTATTTTGAGTAGGTTTCCTTTGAAGTGACCAATTGAACGAGGTAAAGCCGTGAATTTGTGGACAAATTCCTCTCAAAATGGAGAGGATGATACGGAAATAATCTTGGATATGGACTTAGGAGAGTGAGTGTTGGACCCAAGCCTTGGCATGTGCAATTAAAGTGTAAAAGAGGCCCAAATTGCACCCAAATCAGCCCATAAATTACACTAGATGGGTGCCCACTCTTTGAAGGGCCTTTTGGTCATTTTAACTTATATTTGGTAATAGTTATAAAAGGAACATTGTAGAGTTTTTAGATTTAGTTTTTGAATGATATTTGTAAGTCTTGTAAGACTTGAAACACCATAGTTAGGGCTTGGAAAAGCCACCAACAGGAACTAGGACAAGATCTAGTATGGAATCGCTAGTGATTGTAAATTGCTTGGAAACATTGATGCTTGGGAGGTGGAATCCAATCTTGTATATTTGTAAGATATAGGTTTATTGTTGTGTGTAGTGTTAAGGGTCCAAGATTGTCCATTCTTGGGTTCTTAAGATTATACCTTCATGTGGTCTATCTATCTATCCTTTTACCTTCTTGTAATCTTGTTTATTGTCTGTGTTGTAATCTTGTGTTCTTGTTGTTATTGTTAAATCCGAATCTTGTGTCTTCTTGTTTATCATCTTGAGTTCGTCTTGTTATTGTTGTTGTTGCTGTTTTGGTGTTAAAACACACCATTATATCTTGTATTCTTATTGTTGGTAGTGAATCCGAGAGTGATCTCCAAAAAAGTCCTCGGATCCTTAAGATTTGCGGACTGTTTTGGAGTTGTTTCGTGTTTCTCTAATTATTCTTGTATCAGCGTGAAATGACATGACTGTTTCGGAACAAACACACTCCTTGATGAACAGACACGAATTTACAGAAAAGGTGCAACCTTTGAAGTAAACCATTGCCTCTTTTCAGAAGAGGCATGTTATGGCTATAAAAAACTGCTTTCTTCCATAGGTTTTGGTACAAAAATTTCAGAATAAAAAATACTTCTTGTCTTCCAAATTACTCTGTGTGATCAATCGAAACGTTCTATGCATTCGAAGATATTCCAACCGTTTGAGGTACCGCTACAGTTGGTCTGTTTAGCCATTTTATCCTGGGAGAAAAAATTCCACAACCTAGGGTACAGTGAGGAGGATTATTTTCTTAAGGAAACTCCATGAATTCAGACGACTTGGCTATTTTCTGTTTCATCTATTTTTCTGAAAAATAAAATACACCTCTTGAAAAGGTTATTTTGATCTTGTGTTGAGGGTATTTTTCATTGTGTTCTTGTTTATAAACTTGAACTACCTGAGATTGTTGTTCTGCATATACAGATTTTGTGTACCCGAAGTACAAACGAAAGATAACACCAATTACTGGTGCACCCTCCAAGTCCTTGCACTATGAAGCATTTGTTGACGTGCACAAACATCACAAGCATTAGCCTTATGATTTTCTGAGAAGGTTGGCTGGCCGGACAAATGTCGTTGTACATCTTGAAAAAATGCTTGATTTCGTTGAAGATGGAGATATATGGAAGGCTATCTTCTATAAGAAGCGTCGATAGACTATAGAGGGGGAAGTTAAGGGAAGGATCTATTCAAACAGGCGGCTTAGGTGTATTCATAGGGTTTTTTTAAAAAAAAAAAAAACTAATAGGAGAAGGGTATTTTAGTAATTTCACTTTAAAATTAGGGAGTTCATACTTTTAAGGTAGTATAGTATAGATATAGATATAGATATAGATATAGATATAGATATAGATATAGATATAGATATAGATATAGATATAGATATAGATATAGATATAGATATAGATATAGATATAGATATAGATATAGATATAGATATAGATATAGATATAGATATAGATATAGATATAGATATAGATATAGATATAGATATAGATATATAGATCAAGAAACACCAAAGTCAAATACATCTTCAAGGTATGCTTTTAAAGTATGGCTATATATTATTTGCTATGATTTCTTTAAGTTTTGTAATTACTCAACTTGCTATTAAATTTCAACATCTATTTATTTTACTTTTTATTTAATGTTTAATATTTCAATGTTATAGATTTTGAGCGATGGTTAATCGTGTATCATGATATATATTATTTGCAGACGATATAGTATTGTTCGATGAAATATGCAATGGAGTTTTGAATAGACTGGTATAATATCGTTGTTTGTTGATATTATAGTTACAGTAAAGTTTGATGATGTCCAAAAATATATCGCTGCTAATTGCTTTTAAGTTTTGATTTTACTATTTATTTGTATGAATGTGTCAGACAGTCCAAGCTAATTGTGTGTATAAAGTCTCATCGTTTACTAATTTTATAGCTTTAGGATGCTGTAATTTATTTCAAAATATAATTGTGGGGAGAGAATGAGGAAACTTTAAAGAATTGACTTTAAGATTAACATTCCAATTTATAACTTTTGTAGCATGCATAATGGTTATACGAAAAATTATTTGGTATTAATATGAGAAAAGTAGAGTTTGGTATTGTGTTTCGATGAGATAGAGTTTAATTTTGGTTCATCACATAAAACTATTTATTTAAATCTTGGTAAACTAAGATATGGTTTTTTATTAGTATTATACATGAAAGTGAAAATTATTTTTGAATTATAATTTAGAAGAATTGTTTATTGGTTCCAAATTTTCAATATATTTGTCATTTTTTTTATCCTTCATTAAAAGATTTCGCAATAGATAAAATTATCATTTACTATTTTTCTTTAAATTATTATTTAATTATTAATATAATATTAATTATAATCTTTAAAATTAAGAAGTTCTAAAATATATGGTAAGAAAAAATACTTAGAGAAGCAATATTGTATGTTTTTTTTGGTGTATCTTATAAAAGAGCTTTAAATTATATAACAAGAGGAAAAGAAAACGGAAAATATTGATGATTCCCATCAAAATTAAAATAGTAGTATTTATAACTAATTTATTTTTTAAACATTATACAAAGAAAATAATATTCTTAAAAAAAAAAAAATAATCCACAACTCATCAAAGAAAGACTGTTTTGAATCTTAAATTTGAAAGAGGACACATAAATTGAAACGAAGAAAGTATAGTAATTATTTATAAGAAAATAAATTATTTAATACGTGCAGTTTTCTTTATAATTGATTGATTACACTGTTTACACGATGGATATAGAAGTGATTCATGAGAATTTATCTCTCTATATCTTGCGCACATAAAATTTGATTTGTATATAATTTTCTTCAATTATGGATTGTTAACATGTTTTCTATTATTAGTACAAGGGTTTAGCCTAATTATCATGACTTTAAGATCAACTGAGATTTTGTCTATTAGGTTTTGTCATAACCATTATTTTAACAATACTAAGTGACTTCTTCTTGTGAGAACTATGCTACGTGAATGTTAATTTTTGATAGTTTGAAATGAGTTTGTTCAATATGAGGCATGAAATAACTTGAAAATTGAAAGTTTGAGAGCTAGAATCGAGAGCTTTATAAGTTTCTGATTATAAAATTAAAGGCTAGTATGTCACAAATATTTTTTTAATAATATTAGATGGCATTCTTTTTGGAGAATTATACTATGTGACTGCTGATTTTGATAATTGAAATGAGTTTGTTCAATATGGAGCATGAAATAACTTGCAAATTGAAAGCTTTAGAAAATCGAAAGCTTTATAAAAATTTTATTATGAAATTAAGGATTAGTCTTCTTATAATAACACAAAAGTTGAAGGAGGTTGAACAATATCTCCCATTCTAGATCATAGATGGTGTCAAGAGAGCTCCTAAAACAAAATAAGTTAAGGAAATTAAAAGGATCAAGTATTTTAATCCATAGAGCTTTTTTAAATAGTTTTAAAATTGTGGACGTTCAAGAATTATATATTTGTGGAAGTAATGAAGTTTTAAGGTGTCTTTTGCCAAGTTTTAAATCTAAATAAAATTAGATAAATAACTGAGAAAATGTTTACTGCTCCCGTAGCGCATGAATTATATATGCTATTTCGTCAATCAATAAAGATATCACCGAAGAATATATAAGCGTGAAGTGTCTTAGGAATATTGTTTGAATTTTTTCCCTTTATTTCAAGTCTCGAAGTCCCTGTTTTAGACAAAATCATCTTTTCGCTATTTTCCTAATATTTAAGAATTGAAAATTAATTGAACATTTATAGTAAAACTTTTCCTTATTAGAAGTCCTCACCATTAAAGACAACTAATAGCTTTTTTATTAGTTTAAGAATTCTAAATCAACTTAAATAGATTTGAAAAAACTAGAAATAAATTTGAAAACCTTAGAATAAGAAAAATATAAGAAGTACCAAATTTTTAAAAGTTTAAAGTGAGTGATAAAAGATTTTCTAAATATTTAACTTTAAAAAATAAGAAAAGATTTTGAATATAGAAAAGATTAAAAAAATGATCATACTACAATATGGTTCAAACCGATGCATCTCACTTAGCTTTTAGCAGCAAGGAAAAAAAGAATTGCATGACATACGCAAAAGTGACAATCCATTATTTGAGAAGTGATTTGAACTTTTTACAATTTATTAATTTTAAATAATCAAAGGTTACACGTGCAAGGCACGTGCGATTAATCTAGTAGACTAAAAAGAACTTCACAATTATCATCTTGAGCAATGATACATACAGGGATTACTCTGTAGATATCAGGCATCCATATCATCATGATTCTACCGTTTGAATGAGATTCTAAATTTGTTAAAACATGCCAACCTCCAAATATTTTATTAGTCATATCATCAACCTTATTCTTCTTAATTTTTGCCTCTAACAGACACACAAAATTAGACTTCTCATTCTTGCACAGGAGCCTAACCTCCTATTGCTTATTAGGGGCCCTAAGCCCCCTAATATTTCAACAAAGGAAGTTAGCCATTCCCTAGTAAGGGAATGGATTGTTCTGTCCCAATTAAGACATACACATGTGTGATAGAATGGTTATTACCATCATCCTTCAATGCATCAAAAGAATTACATTTCTCAACCTGATGTGATTGCAATTGTTGCATCCTACCTCTATTAAGAGGTGTGATCCATTTTACCCAGTATGATCCTGTTGAGGCCTCTTCTCTGGATTTTTATCACTTAGACACCTGAGGTGCCTTCACAGTATCCATCACATGTTGATTACCTCCATCCAGATGTGTGTCCATCTTATTCTGATCATGAGTAGTTGGTGCCTTAGCTTTAACATTGTGCTTCTTCCTACAAGTTCCAATGGAATGCCCATACTTACCACAATGTTTACATTGGATGAGTTTCAATCATATTTTCATTCCTACACAATTCTATTTTTGGAAAATCAGTATTCATATCCACTTCCACAAGTAGTCGAGCAAAGTTAAGGCCCATTTTCTTCTCAATACACTGATCAACCATTAATGGTTTTCCTACAGGCTGCCAATCTTACTCATCCCCTTGTGACTCCTATATTTAAAATCTAACTCGGGGAACTTAACCCAAATTGGCATAGTTAAAAGCTCCTCCCTTGTAAACTCCATGTCCGGACACCAAACTTTTATAATGAAAGACTTATCGTCGAAATAACAGATACCTTCCACAATTACTGCATCCTTACCCATTGCACTATCAAACCTTACTAGGACAATACCATTTTCAACATGGATATCTTGTTAATCCCATGTTTTGCCCACAACCTCTAAATAAAACTGTCATGACCCTGTGGCATAGTATAAATCAGGTACCCAAGTTCTTTCGGCAAACTCGAATTGGGGGCTTCCGAGTTAAGGGTGGAATCCAGATCGCCCGTGAATTAGTAAGTATGTAAGGTGACCCATCTAGCTCAGGAGTAATACAAAGAGTTGAGTCATGATTACAAGAAAATGTTTTGATGCATAACAAATTATGCCCATGTGTTTTCATTTACCTTATGCTAAATTGATTTATGAAATGCCCTCACCTATGTTGTATAAAAATATACGTTATTTTTTTTATTGTTTTACATACCATTACTTTCGAGTATTGACCTCCTATATTTCAAGTTCTGAGGCATAGTCCATGTTATTTCCTTCTACGGGTACACAGAATCTGTATATGTAGAACAACAACTTCAACTTAAGTTCTATGTTTAAAAACAAGAACACAATGAAGTGCAGTAAATACCCTCAACACAAGATCAAAGTGATCTTTCTAAGAGGTGTATTTAAATTTTAGAAATAAAGATGAAAACAGAAATGGCCAAGTCGCCCGAATTCACGGACTTTACTTAAGGAAATAATTCCCCTCACTGTACCCGAGGTTGCAGAATTTTCCTCCCTAGATAAAATGGCTAAACAAATCAATTGTAGCGGTACCTCAAACAACTGGAATATCTTCAAACGCACAAAAAAAATTTATTGATCACACAGAGTAATTTTTTAAGTCAGGAAGAATTTTGTATTCTGAAAATTTTGTATCTAAACTTGTGAATGAAAGCATGTTTATATATCCATAACATGTCTCTTTGAAAAGGTGGCATTGGTTCAATTAAATGGTGTGTCTTTTCTGGAAATTCATCTCCGTTCATCCAAAGAACATAAAATTTTACTGCGTTTAGCGAGCGACGACGACAACGGCGCGAGGCATCTCTATTTTTTTGCCTCACTTATCATGTGGAGTAAGTGTTCATTATTATAAACACGTCAAAGTTCCCTTCTCCCACCAATGTCGGAGACTTAGAGAACTTTTCAATTTTGGGAGTACACTTTCCAAATCGATGTCTCCTTCCCTCCACTATTTTTCTCTCCATTTTCCATTCACATTTTCTTCACACTTTGAACCCAATAATTCCCCACATGAATGGAGAATGGCTATTTTTCGTAAAAATTTTACGAACAAGTATGTGATCATCAAGCAAAGACTGATTGCATCTGGATAAGTGGGTTTTCCTTTGAACTTTCCGTAGTAAACATGCATCAGATGCACTCGGTCAATCGGCAGATTTGATATCTTTAAACCGTCGAGCTTTAATGTACACCTAGATAATATATGTAACACAACCAGCCTTTTAACATTTATGGTTCTCACGGTTTTGTTCTTTTCAGCCATGACCACATCCCGATTTCATGAGATCTTAGAAAATAGGCTTTTACTAACATTCACCTTGAAGCGGCTTCCACTTCTCCCTCACATAGGTAATTTCTAAATGTTCAATCCTATATATTAAACTATTTGGTCAAATTTGCCAAATTTAGATAATCATTAAAAGACTTTTCACTTTAAGTCTTATCCTTGATTTCTATACATTGTCTATATCATGAGAATGGATTGGGTAATTGATAATGTTGAACCCGTCAAACACAACTTTGTTTGATCTCCTTGAACCTATCTCATGGGATCTCCAGTCTGCTAGGTAGAGTTACCGCCATGCTGACTTGTCCTAGGCCTTAAACCCATTCTCTTAGATGTCTTTTCCACTCCTTCTCTAGATAGGCCTTTTGTAAGTGGATCCGACATATTATCCTTTGACTTTACATAGTCAATAGTGATAATTCCACTAGAGAGAAGTTCCCTAATGGTATTATGTCTCCGTCGTATATGATGAGATTTATCATTTTATATCATGCTCCCTGCCCTACCTATTGCCGCTTGGCTATCATAGTGTATACATACTGGTGCCACTGGCTTGGGACAATAAAGAATATCTTCTAAGAAATTCCGGAGCCATTTTACTTCTTCACCGACTTTATCCAATGTGATAAATTCAGATTCCATTGTAGAGCGAGCAATACAAGTCTGTTTGGATGATTTCCAAGATACTGCTCCTCCACCGATAGTAAATACATATCCACTTGTGGATTTTACTTCGTTCGACCCGATGATCCAATTTGCATCACTAAATCCTTCAAGTACCGCGGGATATTTATTATAATACAAAGTATAGTCTTGAGTGTATTTAAGATACCCCAAAACTCTTTTCATTGCCATCCAATGAGTTTTGTTGGGATTACTCGTGTACCGACTCAACTTACTGATAGCGCATGCTATGTCTGGTCGTGTACAGTTCATTATATACATTAAAAATCCCAATACTCTTGCGTACTCAAATTGTGAGTCACTTTCACCTTCATTCTTTTGAAGTGCAAAGCTCACATCCAAAGGAGTCTTGGCAATACCGAATTCCATATACTTAAATTTGTCAAGTACATTTTTGAGATAATGAGACTGTGACAATGCCAACCCTTGTGGAGTTCTATGGATTCTTATACCTAAGATCACATCCGCAACTCCAAGGTCTTTCATATAAAACTTGCTCTCGAGCATTCGTTAGGTTGCATTTATGTCAGAAATGTCTCTGCTGATGATCAACATATCATCCACATATAAACAAACAATGACTTGGTGATTTGGAGTGTCTTTAATATATACACATTTATCACATTCATTTATCTTGAACCCGTTTGCCAACATGGTTTGGTCAAACTTCACATGCCATTATTTAGGTGCTTGCTTTAGTCCATACATTGACTTAATAAGTCTACACACCTTATTTTCCTTCCCTTGAACCACAAAACCCTCAGGTTGTTCCATGTAAATTTCTTCCTTCAATTCTCCATTTAGGAAAGTGGTTTTCACATCCATTTGATGGATTTCAAGACCATATACTGCAGCCAAGGCAATTAACATTCGAATCGATGTTATCCTTGTTACTGGCAAGTATGTATCGAAGTAATCAAGGCCTTTTTTTTGTTTGAAGCCTTTTACTACAAGTCTTGCCTTGTATTTGTCAATAGTACCATCAGTTTTCAACTTCTGTTTGAAGATCCATTTAGAACCTAAAGGTTTATTTTCAGGAGGAAGATCAACCAATTCCCATGTATGGTTGCTTAAGATTGAATCAATCTCACTATTGACTGCCTCTTTCCAAAAGGATGAATCCGAAGATGCCATCGCTTCCTTAAATGTTTGAGGCTCATTTTCTAAGAGAAATGTTACAAAATCCGATTCAAATGAAGTAGAAGTTCTTTGAAATGTACTATGTCTTGAATTTTCTTCATTATCTACATTCTTACTTGGTTCATCTCTAGGTCGTTTAAATCCTCCACTAGACTGTTCTTGTCTAATTTTATACGGGTAAATATTTTCAAGGAATTTAGTATTGTCTGATTCAATTACCGTATTTTCATTAATATCCGGATGTTCGGATTTATGAACCAAAAATCGATATGCTTTACTACTTTTAGCATATCCTATAAACACACAGTCCACCGTCTTAGGTCTTATCTTAACCCTTTTGGGCATAGGAACTTGGACCTTTGCTAGACACCCCCACACTTTGAAATATTTCAAGTTGGGTTTCCTTCCTTTCCATTTTTCATAAGAAATGGATTGTGTCTTACTATGGGGAACTCTGTTGAGTATACGATTGGCTGTAAGGATAGCCTCCCCCCATAAGTTTTGCGGTAAATCAGAACTTATAAGTAAGGCATTCATCATTTTCTTCAAAGTTTGATTTTTTCTTTCTGCAATTCCATTAGATTGAGGTGAATACGGGGCCGTAGTTTGATGGACGATTCCATTCTCTACACATATTTCGGCGAATGGAGATTCATATTCTCCGCCCCTATCACTTTTTATTATTTTTATCTTTTTATCTAACTGATTTTCAACTTCAGTTTTATATTGCCTAAACGCATCTATTACTTCATCCTTACTATTTAGCAGATAGACATAACAATATCTCGTGTAATCGTCAATAAAAGTTGTGAAATACTTTTTCCCACCACGTGATGGTGTTGACTTTCTATCACAAATGTCAGTGTGTATTAAGTCTAAGGGATTGGAATTCCTTTCAACGGACTTATAAGGATGTCGTGCATACTTCGATTCCACACACGTTTGACACTTTGATTTATTGCACTCAAAGTTTGGCAAAACTTCTAAGTTAATCAGTTTTTGTAACGTTTTGTAATTAACATGGCCTAAACGCTCATGCCATAAATCATAAGACTCAAACAAATAAGAAGAATTTTATATTTATTTCAACAGTCATTACATTCATCTTATAAAGGCCCTCGGTGAGATAGCCTTTTCCTACATACATTTCTCCTTTGCTAATTACAATTTTTTCAGAAACGGTTACACATTTGAATCCATTCTTGTCTAGAAGTGAAACAGAAATTAAGTTCATAAGTAATTCTGGAACATACAAGACATTGTTAAGTATCAAGACCTTGCCCGAAGTCATTTTCAAGCACACTTTCCCTGTTCCTTCCACCTTAGCAGTAGCGGAGTTAGTCATGTAGATCATTTATTCTACTTGATCCGGAGCAAATAATGAAAACAACTCTTTGTTGGTACATACATGGTGGGTGGCACCAGAATTCATCCACCATTCGTGAGAATTTCCCACCAAGTTGCATTCTGAGAACATAGCACATAGATCATCACATTCTTTGTTAGACTCAACCATATTAGCTTGGTCCTTTTTCTTTTCTTTCTTAGGGGCACGACAATCCGTGGACTTGTGGCCAATCTTGCCACAATTGAAGCATTTTCCCTTGAATTTCTTCTTGGGTTGATTGCTTCCTTGTTCAACTTTTTTCCTTTTCTTAGAATTGTTTCGATCATCTTCTACAATATGTGCTCCATTAATTGTAGAATTCTCTTTTGACCTTCTCTCGGCAGCCTTATTATCTTCTTCAATATGCAGTCGGACAATGCATTTATGCTTCAAGTAATTTTTGAAGTCTTTCCACAAAGGTGGTAGTGATAGTTACTTGAAATGCATCATTCACAATCAAACCTACAAAACAGTTTATGTGAGTATTAAGAACCTTTTTAATTTGTTCAACTAAGGTATTTTTCAAAAATATACCTTCTGCTAGGAGATCATGTATGATGACTTGCAACTCCTACACTTGATAGACAACTGATTTGCTATCTATCATTTTAAAGTCCAGAAATCATGCAACAAGGAATTCTTAATTCCCACATCCTCTATTTTATATTTTCGTTCAAGTACCCCCTATAATTTCTTCGATGTCTTAGTTCCACTGTAAAATTTGTAGAGGTCGTCTTGAAGACCACTCAGAATATAATTCCTGCAAAAGAAGTCTGAATGTTTCCAAGCTTCTACAATTACGAAACGTTTTTTGTACGAGGTTCCCTCGGGCACCTCAGGAGAATCTTCGCTAGTGAATCATTGCAGACACAAAGTGATGAGGTAAAAGAACATTTTTTGCTGCCATCGCTTAAAGTCAATGCCCTCAATTTTTTGGGCTTCTCCGTCGGTGCCATTGCAGGCGGAGCATTTGTGCGACTTGATGTGGCAATATTAGTTGCCCCCACAGATTTTGTCGCATCTTGCATTTGACTATCGCTTGTCATTTTTCTGTCACTACAAGATAAAAAATACTTAGTATTTTCAGAATACTACTTATAAAGTTAAGCAACTTTAAACTTTTCTTCTTGTTTCTAGTTGACAATGAAGTTTTTATGACTTCCAATTGTCAACCGAATGATCTTTAACTTGTGATAAAGTTTTTATGACTTTAAATCACATGTTAAGTTCAGGCGGAGTAGAAAGTTAAAACTTTAATCTCCAAAAACAAGCAATACAGATTCTGTAATAATAGATTATTTTCTTAAGATTGTTATTTCCTTCTACGGGTACGCAGAATCTGTATATGTAGAACAACAACTTCAACTTTAGTTCTATGTTTAAAAACAAGAACAAATGAAGTATAGTAAATACCCTCAACACAAGATCAAAGTGACCTTTCTAAGAGGTGTATTTGAATTTTAGAAATAAAAATGAAAACAGAAATGGCCAAGTCGCCAAAATTCACGGACTTTCCTTAAGAAAATAATTCTCCTCACTGTACCCGAGGTTGCAGAATTTTCCTCCCAGGATAAAATGGCCAAACAAACCAATTGTAGTAGTACCTCAAACAACTGGAATATCTTCGAACGCACAAAACGTTTTTATTGATCACACAAAGTAATTTTTGAAGTCAGAAAGAATTTTGTATTCTAAAAATTTCGTATCTAAACCTGTGAATGAAAGCAGGTTTATATAGCCATAACATGTCTATTTGAAAAAGGTGGCATTAGTTCAATTAAAAGGTGTGTCTTTTCTGGAAATTCATGTTCGTTCATCCAAAGAACATGTCTTTTCCGAACAGGCATACCAGTTCACAAAATAGTGTACCAGTTCACGAAACAGTGGCACCAGCTCACGAAACAGTGGCACCAGTTAGATGAAGTATTGCATCAGTTCGAAACACTGTTTCGAATTCTTCATGCATGTATAAATGGAGGTTTAAAACACTGCAGGAAAAAGAAAAAAAAATTATTGTCCCTTTGGTATTTTTTAGAATTCAAATAAATTTTTTCTAAAAAGATAGATCTCATCGATCGATCATTTGACAAATCCAAATCCAAAGCGGAAGTCGAGCCGAGCGAGCGAGCGACGACGACGGCGCGAGGCATCTCTATTTTCTTGCCTCACTTATCATGTGGAGTTAGTGTTCATTATTATAAACACTCCAAAGTTCCCTTCTCCCACCAATGTGGGAGACTTAGTGAACTTTCTAATTTTGGAAGTATACTTTCCAAATCGGTGTCTCCTTCCCTCCACCATTTTTCATTCACACTTTGAACCCAACAGTCCAGTGGTCCCACTAACCAGTAGATTATTTCCAAATATCTAGAGTTGGTGAGCCTCCCTTACTTTGGAAGGCATCTTTCATATGTGTTGGTTTCTTTTGACTTATGGTCCGATTGGGGGCCTTGTCCCGATTTTAAACAGACTACTATGTTCAAATCGGTAGATGCTTTGTAGAATGTTCTAAATTAGATTTGGATTTTCTATGGTTTGATGTTATAAAGTTTTACGTTTGATTATGGGACTATCATTTTTCCAGTCTATCTTCCGTATCTTTATACATATGAGTTATGCTTATGATTACATGCTAAGGGGTCTCTTGGTCCTTCATAGTTCGGGATGCTCATCATGGTCAGGACCTCAATTTGGGTAATGACAAGCTTGGTATCAGAACACGATTTATGGTCCCAGGGTTTCTACAAATCCATGTCGAGTAGAGTCTTTTTTATGCGTGTGTAGCGCGCCACACTTCTAAGGAGGAAGTTACGAGGCATTTAGGAGATGTTTTCCATTCTTTCATACTCTAGATCGTGCCATTGTGTTTTCCATATGAAAGTTATCCAAATTCCTTCCTTACTATAATTTTATTAGTTACGCCTCATTGTCAAGGCGATACAAGTTCAAGAGTTTAGATTCCTAATGATGTAGCCCTTTCTAATTGAATTATCCATGAAGTTATGAAATAGCATAAAGACTTGAGAGAAGTATGTTAGTGCTTCAAAGTGTGTTGATTCAAGTGTGTACCTCTATCTATATCCGTCATGCATTTGAGCCTGAGGTAATAAGTGTATTCAGTCCCTTTTTGAATCCTTATTGCAAATGTCGTACTTAAGAATAGGGATATGCAGCAGAATGTTGCAACAGTATTTCCACCCGATTAGTAGTATGTGATAAGGTTCCATAACCTATGAGCAATAAGATGGTTCCAAAGTTACTGCTATGAAGTCATAAGTTCAAAAGTTAGAAGTGATGGTAACTCTTGAGTGAAGAAGTTAGATATCGTTATGTGACCTATAAGTATAGGGTGGTGTGCCCTTTCATGGTGATTGGCTGGTATTATAGCAAGATTATTAGACCGTGTGGTAGCCCATTGAGGGAGTGATTATCTATGATTATTACTTATTTAAATAAGGAAGATGCTCAGAATGGATAATTATGGTGGTTGTAGAAATCATTTACAGGTGGTAAATGAAAAGGGGTAGATTAGTCAATAAGTTATGGGTAGAGACTCATTGGTTTATAGAATTTGAAGGTAGTTGGATGTATGCATGGTTAAGTAAATATGATGTGAGAAAGTAGAATATGTTGATAAGATTGTAATGGGTTATATTATAAGATTAAGATCGACTATCCTCATTATGTGACTTTGCCCCCTTGAGTGTCTTTTCTCCAGTAGTTGTAAACTAGTACTACATGTGAGAAGGTATGTAGTAGATTTTGAGATGTAGTATTAATGTCATGGAGGGGATGTGATTGTGGGTAGTAGTTAAGTAAAATGACGTATTTGGGTTGACTTTCCAATTTGATGGACTAGTATAGTATGTGGCATGCTTCATCGGTGGTACATAATTGATGCTAGACTATAGGCTTGAAATTTAGATTTTGAGTATGGTGGTAAGAATAATAGATTAAGATTAATGATGCATGTTTTGTGGTAATGAAGTAGTAGGCTTGATTTTATGTCTGCAATAGCCTAGATTAGCAACTTGTGGAATAATAAGTGGACAATTGTGATGTATTTATATACATGAGAACAAGAGTAAAACAATGAATTGTGGTTGTCATTAATTGGATAAGAGCGTGAGTATATAAGAATAAGTTGAATCCCCAGGTAGCATATTGTTAGATAAAAGTGTCATGTGTACCTAGTTCATGTTCCTAAATTTTATAGTATGGAGAAGTCTGGGGAGTTGTTGTATGGTGTTCTTTAGAGTGTATGCGCCTTTGGTATTGTTTTACAGATTTTGTAAAGTTGTAAGTTATGCGATTAGAGGTTTAATGCAAGTATGTCAAGTATGTCAAGTTGTATGCTCATGAGACTGTAAGTTGTAGGGTAATGGTTGTAGAGGCTAGTGAAAGGTAAGAGTATTATTCCCGAAAAGTAATGCCTTCAGAGCATAGTTTATCAAGGGGAGTGTAGCGTTTATGTGGATGTTGATACCCCGTTGTGTTGAATGTTGTGCTTGTATATTTATGAGATGCTATGTCCTCAAGTCTTGGATTGTGACTTTGATCTAAGGAGAAGATGGCGAATTAAGGTAGTTCCCAAATTTTCTTGTGGTATCAAGTTCCAAGGAAGAGTCATGATAAATATATTCTTATTCAAACAAGCTCCTCCCACTTTAATTTAAGAGGTCATTCTGCTAATGTCTTACGTATCCAAGTCATGATTATACATATGATTTGAGTTCTTTATGCACTTATGTCCATGTTCTAACCTCCAAACTAAAAGCAATAGTGTCTCTCAGTAATCCAAGCTTTCAAGTATTCAAGCTCTATGTTGTGATGCCCATGACCCACAGATCCATGCCTCATATCATGTTTAGTTCTAAGGAACTATGCTTTCTATATGTTACCAATTCATTTTATGACGGTTTTAGCCCAAAGTGGTAAAGTTCATGCAAACTCATGACTATCTCATCTCTGAAAATGAGAAGCAATAGCTTTAAGTATCAATCCTTGTCTCAATTATTAACTTTATGAATTTAGGCCTTATGTTATACAACTCATGATATATGCACTTATGTTTCTCACCATAAGATCAGTCCTACGAACTCATGTTGTACTATACTTATACCCAAACGACTCTCTATCTATGATCTAGACATCTAATATATGAAGTATTTCGTGCCTATTGCATCACATCTGGTGTCTCATGCCTCATCTAGAGTAGATCAACAAATATAGGTTAGAATTGAATAGTGTTACTTCTATTCTTGATAATCATGTTCGGGTCCCTCAATGACCCTCCACATGTTAGTATGATGGTGATTGTAGAAGCGTAGTAATGCCTTAGATAAGACACTAAATGTTTTCTTATTGTGTTAAATTTTTTGTGAGACTACTTGAGCTAAGGTTCTAGGTGAAGGGGAAAAGAAGGAGATGAACTTTTGTTATGTGAAATAGTTAGGAAGGAGATATGTGGCAAAAATCTTTGTGAGAGTGACTGAATTTATTGGTCTTAGTGGAGAGATCCATGAAGTGGGTGTAGTAATGATAGACTTGAATTTTGTGATAGATGAAACACAAACCAATGTGCTATGAGGTTAGAAATCCTTGAATTAAGATACGAGGTCGTTGGATTATAGTGATGAGGTGAGGTGATATTCTTAAAGGGATGTAGAGTATGGGGTCACATAGCTTAAGCTAGCTCCTTTTTACTCCGAGTTAGGCTTCAACATAGAAGTACTAGGTAGTGGGACTTAAATTCTTGTGGTTAGGTGTGTTATGGGAGAATTGTAAGTTGGAAATAATGAAGTATGTTATTTATTGTGTGGGTCATAGTCGAGTAGTGTCTCTAAGTGTAAAGTCTATAGGTCGTATCATGTAAGATTGAGAATGCTTCTATTCCTATCTCCCACAAAACCTTATTTCATGTCAAGTATCAGTGTAAATCAAGAACTATGATCACCAAATAAACTCATGCAATATGTTGTGATGATCATAATCCCTATAACTCATGTGCAAGGTCATCTTTATGTCAATTCTTATTATCTCACGCTTCGTGTTTACGCGATTCACTAGGGGTTATCATGAAGCTCTTTTGGTGCCTTTCATATTTTATTGAAGAAAAATGTCGAATGCGAGTTTACATTCTTTATTCCAGATTTTTAGAGCTTCAACAGGTTCCTACCGATCATTCGAGGACGAATGATTCCAAGGGGAAAATAATGTAACACTCCACTTTTTTGAGCTAAAGTTAAACCATCTTTTTGATGTATATAGACCTGAATCCAATAGTTTCTAATTAGAAATAAGTGTGAATAATATCCTTAGTGTGGTAACATCTTTGGGGTGGAATATAAGTCTCAAATATCCCCTAACTTGAAAGTTAAGTTAAGAATTTTCCTATCGGTTGACTTTTAGTTGACGATTTTTCTTCGGTCAAATTCCAACAACCATTTCTCCTAGTATATAAATATTCATGTGGCCTACTATATATCAAATTAAATCCCTTCAAGTCTTCTTTCAAACACCACTAGCCGTTCATCTATTCAAGTCTGGAGTCAAAAGTTATGAGTGTTTGAATGAGGCACTGTCAAGAGTATGCGATGGCCCTGCACTGTGAAGCAATTGCCCAAGCATACTGCCTCAGCTATGCTTTGGTCATGCGGTGCATAGCCTTTATGGGGTATCAAACAGTGTTCCGTTTGATTTATTTTAAGGGCATAAAGGTCTTTTATCATCCCATAACCATTCCTAACCCTCTTTGGACGAAATTGAGGCCTTATAAACATTACATTACCTGTGTAAATTTCCAAATATCATTCCATATGCAAGAGGGGAGAAACTACTTAGGGTTTGAGGATTCTACTCTCTAAGGGGTCAATTTCTCTACGTTCTCTTCGATTTTTCTCCGTCAAAAGGTATGTGGGACTATCCTAAATCTCATATACGTAAGTTTACATTTTTAAACAAATTTTAAAGATATATATATATATATATATGTATATGTAATGGATTTTGAAAATCGTTTAAAGAGTATGCATCATAAACTCGTTTTGATAAAAGCACGTAATTATCATGGGGGGTTTCCTTAAGCTTGATTTATAATCTTGTGCATACATGATTTGAGTTCGAAAAGTGATTTATGCATATGAATTGCAAAATTTCTTCCCCATGACAAAATTTATGGTCTTAACATGTTATGAATTGAGAATTGGGTTTGAGAGCATGAAATTATAAGCCCCTTTTTTATCATGAGATTTACGTATAACAAATGTTGGGGTTGTGTTACGAATGAAGATGATTCTTGAGTTTAAATTCCTCTTTACTTGTTATGGATGGTTGTTTCAAGTGTTTTTCAAAGAGGTGATTTCTATTCTATATGCTATAGTTTTCTAATGAAGAAACTGCATGTGACTAATGAAAGAATTAACCACCACGTATTAAAGTTTTGTAAAGAGAGTGTGTTTGCATAAGTTTCATATGCTTTTAATAATAAGAACTCTCGTGTTATTTGATAAATCTTTTGATGGTCATTTACATGTTTCTAATGAGAAGGGTTGCGGATTTGATATGATATGAATGACTTGCAAGTCTGGGTATGACGATACCCTGTGATGATATGCCCTTAATTGAATAAGCACGGAATATTTTTTAGCATGAAGCGTGATTTTAAAGGACTAAAACTGGGCTTAAAGAGAGTTAGATGGTTACCCAAAGAAGGCACGAGTTCAGGTAACTCATTATCCAAAATTACGTTTTTGCCGACATGAGTTTTATTTACCCTGAAATGGGGGATTGTACGTTGGTGACTACCCTATGGCATAGTATGAATCATGAACCCTAATTCTTGCAGCAAACTCGAATTGGGGGCTTGGCTGCCAAGTTAAAGGCAGAATCTATATAGCCCGTGGATTAGTACGAATGTAGGGTGACCCATCTAGCTCAGGAGTAATACAAAGAGTTGAGTCATGATTATAAGAAAATATTTATGCATATCAAATTATGCCCATGTGTTTTCATTTACCTTATGCTAAATTGCTTTATGAAATGCTCTCACTTATGTTGTATAAAAATATATGTTATTTTTGGATTGTTCTACATATCAGTACTTTCGAGTATTGACCCCTTATATTTCAGGTTCAGAGGCACAGTCCCGTGGTCCCACTAACCAGTAGATTATTTTCAGATATCCAGAGTTGGTGAGCCTCCCTTACTTCAAAAGACATCTTTCATATGTGTTGGTTCTTTTTTGACTTATGGTCTG
The DNA here is from genome assembly GCA_030864215.1 of Capsicum pubescens. Taxonomy (NCBI): domain Eukaryota; kingdom Viridiplantae; phylum Streptophyta; class Magnoliopsida; order Solanales; family Solanaceae; genus Capsicum; species Capsicum pubescens. The sequence continues at coordinate 39,529,407 of CM061542.1, read as the reverse complement.
ATCGGGAACCTTGTCCCGGTTTTAGATAGACTAGTATGTTCAAATCAGTAAAGGCTTCGTAGAATGTTCTAAATTGGATTTGGATTTTCTATGGTTTGATGTTATGAAGTTTTACGTTTGATTATGGGACTATCATGTTTTCGGTCTATCTTCCGCACATTTATAAATATAAGTTATGCTTATGATTACATGCTAAGGGATCTCTCGGGCCTTCATAGTTTGGGATGCCCGTCGCGGCCAGGGCCTCGGTTAGGATCGTGACAAAAACTCTACATAACAGTGAACGAGGGGTGCGCTCCCAATACGTAACACACTACTGAATCCTTCTAATATGCAATTTCCGAGCTAATATCTTCCAACTCTATCTTAACAATATTGGATGCATTTTGAATTATTGGAGCTACATAATCCAGCTTAAAGCCTGCATTTGATACTTTAGACATATCAAAATCAGCCCATATAGATGCCTTCTACCTGTTTCTCCTCCTCTTCCACAGCATCAGCCCATGATCTGGTACCACTGGACGAACGGCTTAGAGCGGTTGTTCGAAGCATCTCATTCCACTGCTCTTGAGCAATTTTACTTTGATTCTTATCAATTTCCCTAGTATGGTGTACTTTGTCACATGGTACGTGAGCATACCCCAATTTCCCTACTCTATTATTTGGAGAATTTCCTTTAATTTCCAAAGTCGGACTAACAGGTGGAGAAATTTCGTCCTCTGAGTTAGTTTCCTTACTCAAATCGTCAATCGTACCTTGCTTCTGAGTTATGCGCAAGGTTCCATTGAAACCGGGTTCATTGTTCTTTACTCTTGTTTTGTTACCAGTCTGAGAGTTAGCCTTCCCGCTACCACGCACAACTTGTGCATCCGCCTAAGCCATTTTAGCCTTCTGCAATGGAGCACGAGCCCTCTTCCATGGCGCATGTTAAGTAAATTGCATCGAGAGAGAAGCGAACCAGAGCAGAAGTTCCTAAATGATTTACGAACTAGTCATGTAGAGATTATTTATACTGTTTTTTAGGCAAGCATTATCTTATATGATACTCTATCCTTGACAACTATATTTCTACTCTCTGTGAACTCTCAAAAATTAGTTCTCCTGTAACATATTGTTTCAACACCACCTATAATATGTTGAATATTTTCAGAATCCCAAAATTTGAAATATTTGACTCAAATAAGCCATTTTTTTAAGCAATTCACCAAAATAATATATTTTTAAAAAAAAAATACAAAATTAGTATATACGTTGTCACCAGTAACGTTTTACCCTATTATTTTATTAAAAATATGTAAGGGTCAAAAGTAACGGAGTACAACTTTAACGAATCATAAAACGTTACTGCTGTTCTTTTTTTAAACCAAATAAAATGACACTTCAAATAATTGTAGCCAGTTTCCCTAATTTTGAAAGAAATCCCTAATTCTCTTCTCTCGTCTCTGTCTCTCATCTCTCGTCTATCGTCTATCGTCTATCGTCTATGACTTGTTACATTATTTTTTTAGCAATTTCAATCATCTATGGTTGATTCAATTGACAGTGCAATCCCCTCCATCTAAGTAATTAGTCATTCGTGTTTCAGATTGCAAAACCCTAGCCTCAAGTTTTTGGTATGAATATACTCTTTGTTCTCCTTGCCTCAACTTGAATCTCTATTTCTCAAATTTTGTTCAACTATGCTCAAAATTATGAACAATTATCTGTAGACAAAGAGATGGGATATTTTTTAAAGGAGAAAGAATTATTTGTAGACTTTGTTAGAGAATATTTTTTTCTTTATGGCTGGTTAATTTGTTTATTATAGTGAAAATTTCTATTCACTTATGTATAGGTACCTTTTTTATGCTGGCAATAGTTCATACACGTTGGATCCCGAGCCACTTGAACCGTCTGTATTAACTGAACAACTCACTCATAGGTCACGGGATATATGGGATGGAAGTGTTGATATGGTTCTTAATACGAGAAAGAGTGATGGAAGTTTTTGGAAGTTCGTAGAAAAATATCCTATCCATCCACGAGTTTTAGAAGTGATTAGATTATCTAAATTGTATGGTGTTTTTAGATGTAATAGGCCTGCTATCGACTATAGTTTGATCACTTCATTAGTTGAGCGTTGATGTCCTGAAACACATACTTTCCACTTTAGAACAGGTGAAGCAACTATCACCTTGCAAGATGTCGAGTTGTTGTGTGGATTACCCGTGAATGGTGCTCCGGTACTTGGTATTGAGACGACGAGAACTATGGGAGATTGGAAAAATATTTGTTAAAGATTATTAGGTTTTGTTCCATCTCTCCAGCACTTTAGAAATAGTTTCCTCAAGGTCTCTGCGCTTAAAGCGCACATGCCAGGTGAGCCACAATTGTCAGACATGGCAACCCAAGAAATAGTCAATCAGAAGGCTAGGTGTTACATGTTCTGGATGATTGCGGGTATGATGATGGCAGATACATCTAGTTCTTATTTGAAGCTTATGTACCTGCCTATGCTTGAGGACGTCAATGCAATTGGGTCTTATAGTTGGGGTAGTGCAACTTTAGCGTTCTTGTATCGTTTTCTTTGTAAAGCCTCACAGAGTACCCAAAATGAGATAGCCGGATTTCTACCACTGCTTCAAGTATATCTAATAATTTTAATAATTGCATAAATTATATATATATATATATATATATCAGGTTTGGGCATGGGAGAGGATCACGGTCCTTAGGCCACTGTCTTTGTGAAATTTTGTTCCATTAAACTACTAAGTTCACATGTGGTGAGGATTAGTTGGTGGCTTCTTTGTGGCAGAAATAATGAGAAGAAATGTTCAGGTGGCACTAAGGTAATTATTGTCTGATTAACAGTAGTTACCTAACTATTTTTTCTACTTTTACGGGAAGAACTCTAAGAAATCTGATATGCCATGATTCTTTTCTATTTTCATCGCTGCGAAGAAAAAAATAGTAAGTGTTATTCTTGTCACAACTTCATGGTATGAAATATATCATCCACAACACTGATGCGCAAATGAGAAAACTCATCTATTAATCTCTCTGATAACTGATACTTTTGAGGAATTTTCTTAAAAGATTATTGATTATTATTAGGTGTTTTAAGAGTTTTGAGTTTGGTAGTTAGAAGAATGTTTGTCCTTGGGTAGTTAGTCAATATTCAGATATAGTTGATATGTTAAGTCATAGAGAGTAGACTGTAGGCATTAAGGATTTGCTGAAATTTAGCAACTTAATTTTATGTGATATCAGGTTTCGCCAAATTTGAAAGTTAGACCAATAATGTGAGTGGATTCTTCATTTCAAACCTCAAAGAAGTGTAGTGTTATCCTAAACACAAATGTCAAGAACAGTATATACAATTATTTGCTGGGGAAAAAGTAGGCAGAAATGTGAAATATGCTATGTTTCAATGGTTCAAGGTCATCTTGGCAGCAGAAAGTCATTAGTCTGGTGATTTCAGTTGAAAAAAGTAGAACTTGTGAGCTTGCTCTTGGTATTGGAAGTTGTTCTCATGTCTAGTTTGATGCCCTTTTTTATTTCAAAATGCAGGTATGAGGGAAATGAAGAGGGTCTATGGCTGCATTGTGTAAAATATTCAGGACCTGACTGGATATATGAATGCCCAAATCCAGATTGACTTCTCTAAGTTGATATGCACTTCCAACGTTCATTTCTGGAGTTCTGCGAATCTGTTATTCGGGAGGTACCCATATGGTGTTTTGGGCATCCTATGATGCAGGGTTATGTTTTTTCTTCTTTTTCTTTTTCTTTTAAGTTTCGTTTTGTTATGTTGCACGTCATGAAACAGCAGCAGCAGCTTTGTTTGGTTATGTTCTCTTTTTGAAGTTTCTTTTTGTTAGTTGGATTAGATCTAAAAGATTAATTCCATAGTGAACTAAGCTTGTATGAATTGAAATGACTGCTGCTTGGAGGTTCATGGCGGTTTAGTTGTTCTGGAGATGGTGGAAGTTACTTTATAAACAGCTCTCAGAACAATTTTCTGTTTTATGAATTTCGTCCATTTAAATTTAATGATTATTTTTGTCCATATTTTGATGAGAATTGGTTACAAGGGAAGAAAAAGATCTGCTGTATCATTTTCAATTGGCTTACTAGTACCCTTCACAAAAGCCTACCAACATAACTGGAAATACAAAATTGGAATTATATTCAAATGTTTTAAGCACCACACACACACACTCAAGCAAGTATACAAGATGACCAAAATATAAATGACGCATCACATTTAATTGTTTAACACAAGCAAGTATACAAACATTTGTTACATAACTGAAAATTTAATTACGGAAAACTGAATAGGTGTAGTTACAGAAAACTGAAAAAATATACTCATCTTCAGAAAGTTCATCTTCCTCCGAACTTTCATCACAAATTTGAGCATGTGCATCATTACACAAATCAAAGTTATCCTCATCTTCTCTGTGAAAAAAAATAATGAAGTAGTGAAGTAGTGATGCATAAGATTTCTTACAATTTCAAAAAAAAATACAAATCACCCACCTGATCTCATATTGTCTGTGGCTACTTTCAATGTGTCCTTGGCTACTTTCAATGTGTCCTTGCCTACTTAGTCCTTCATCATATGATTGATACTCGTGTTCGTTACGGCCTGCATCAAGTGATTGATGGATACTAGGCGTTGCACTATATGCAAAATGAGGATGACTGAGCATGGCAAATCCATAATTTTGAGCCAATAAATTCATATGATAATCATGTTGACCATTTATTTGAAATAGATTATCATGATTTGTTGGTCTAGCCTTTACATACATTTCCAAAAGATTTATATCAATTTTATTCGAAAATTTTTGAGGAATGACAAGAAATTGTAGCAACGACTGGTCATTCTCTATTTTAAATTCAATGAACCTTGTAATGTTACCTTGAAATGAGCATGGATATTTTCCAGAAATATCCATTTGAATATTTTCACTGTTTGTCCTCATTTTTTCATGCAACATTTCAACTAGTTCAACGTAGCTAGTTGAAATAGACATGCTAACAATCATTCTAGCACATTCGTTGTATCTAAATCCGCTCATTTCAGAAATTATTTCACCACCCCAATACAAAGAAACCATCACATTTTCTTCAAAATTAGCCATTTTTCTGTTGTACACAAAAATAAGATATGTATTATAATTATTAAAAAATCAAAACAATTTTAATGCATTACAAAATATTGGCTCGCCATACCTATTAAAACTTTGTAAATGTTATTTCCAGAATGAAGCACATAAGCAAAAGCTTTGGTTAGAATTGTAAAAATGTGTTTGAACAGTCTATACATACCCTCTTATATAATCTGTTGTCCTAAAACGTTATTGGCAATAACGTTTTATTAAAAAATCAATCAACAAGATTCCTACTTTGCAGGATTGTGATTTGATTCCCTAGAAACGTTACTCAAAATAACGTTTTTATCTGAAAATGTGACTGATGATTACGATTTTACGGCGAAACTTCGGTCAAAAAAGTTTATGGGAGTTGATTTGATAGAATCGTTATTCTGAGTAACGTTTTACAGCTAAAACGTTATTGGTAATAACGTATTTAATGTCAGATTTGTACAAAGATTCTTATGTGGCAGAGCTATAGAGAAACGTTACTGATGGTAACATCTTATGTCTAAAACGTTACTGACAGTAACGTTTTCTACTCTAACGTTTAACAGTCATTCCGTTTGAGCCGTTAACTTTTTTTAAAACATAAAACGTTATTGGGAACGACGTACATACTAGTTTTGTAAAATTTAAAAAAAAAAACATATTACTTTGATAAATCGATTCAAAAAATGACTTATTTCGGTCCAAAACTCCAAATTTGAGTATCTCATTCTTCAACGGTGATTACACGTTTATGCCTTATATTCATCTTTGGACACCTCTCTTTCTTTGTTGCAAGTATTGCTTGACAATAACTAATAGAGACTCTCAAACTCTCCATTTTAAGTTGATCAATTCAAAATGGCGTCACCACACATCCAATTATTTAATGCAATTTGATTTCTCGATGAAATGTACCTTCTTACGAACCTATGGTATTTGAAAACATCTTTTTTCTGGACCATTGAAGGCTATTTGTTTCTTTTTTTTAATGCAAAACTAATGGCCATTATTTTCTTGAATGGCAGAATTGATGGAGGGAGTAATAGGTTATTTAAGTGTGTAGTTTTTTAATAAATAATAAATACATGTTTTAAAAAATGGCATTATGCATCAACTAATGCATACAATTGGCAAACATTAGCCAACTGTTAAAATATTGGCATGAAATGACAATTCGATCAAACAATTAGCACTATATATCTATAAATCATTTTCCTTAAAAAGTATTACTTCCTCTCTCTTCTAACTCCAACTAAAATTTCTCCTTAAAATTAGTAATAAGTTGAAAAATTAAATGATAAATTATTGATTTTTACGGCAAATATTAACTTCTCTCCTTTCTTCTCTTTTTTTTTTTTTAACAAATTTTTCGGATTTCTATCTTTTTTTTTTAAAATAGCTTCATTAGAGATCAATTACGATAGATCTTCACAATACGCAACTCGACTCATACCAACTCTTTTTTCTAAATATTTTCTGCACTTCTTAAAAAAAAAAAAAAAATCCATTATGTAGTTGTGACTATCAATGTTATTGTAGACATACTGCAATATCATATTCATCAACTAAAATTCAAATGTCGATTTTTATGGATAAAATTTTATTTATAAATAGAATATATTATATTTTTACATATACATTATGTAGCTGCAAATATAAATATATATATTCTAGTGAAATATTAAATATTAAAGAATAATATTGATGTGTGCAATAAGTATATGCATACATCCAGATCAATGTCAACGAAATTTGTTAATCTAATACGAAGTATATTTGTTATATATTCGATTCAGGTGTAATTTTTTATTGAATTTAATTTAAAACGGACAAAATATGTTGTAAATATTTGATTCATGTATACATTGATAAATTGATATATTTATTTTCACAGTAGATTCGTATCAAAAAAGAGAGAGAGAGGGAGTATATTTAGAAATAAAAATTATTCATCCTTTAAAATAGGGAGTAGAGAGAGAAGAAAAAGATAAAAAGAGAACGTGATTTATTACTTAAATTTATTATTTATTTCTTAAAAAGGGACAACATTTTGTAAGGTGGTTATTTAATGCTAATTAATTAAGGTAGTATTTTTTATGCTAATTTTTTGGCTATTAATCAATATATATTTATTCATCCTTTAAAATAGGGAGTAGAGAGCGAAGAAAAAGATAAAGAGAGAACGTGTTTTATTAGTTAAATTTATTATTTATTCCTTAAAAAGGGGCAACATTTTGTAAGTTGGCTATTTAATGCTAACTAATTAATGTAGTATTTTTTTTTTGCTAATTTTTCGGCTATTAATCATTAAAAGGAGGATTTTAATTCATCCTATGTGGCATGTCTTAGAAGCCTTCATTGTCATTTATCTTTTTTGTGGGTTTTTTGGACATTAATTGAGTTTTCTCCACATTTTAAAAAAATTTTTGTATTAATATATCTATTTAAAAAATAATAAACAGTGGACTTAAATAGCAATTAATAGTAGTACTATAATGAAAAAACTATTCCTCGTGTTAATGTAACCGAAGAAAGAGAACCAGGAGGTTACATTAATCAACATTTACTTCATTGCAATTTTAAAATCAAGAGCATTTGAAGAGTTTTAGTAAATAAATTTAATTTAGACTAAAATCACTGAATCAATTTAATGCAAATGAATTTTATCTACAAAAAGGTTCATGCTATAAAATGGCTAGAAAGACGAAACTTTTCCTAAGGTTACTCAAAAATTATTTTTGTCTTGAATGCTGCACTTTGATTTGTATGTGTTTTGTGACTCTTTATATTATGCACATATCATTGGTTGCTATATGTTATGCTAGAATTACGGAAACATATGGAAAGAAGTTGCTCCATGATGGTATTTTAATGTATTGATATTGTTAGAAAAGGAAATTCTCAATAAGCTATTGTTCAGATATGAGCAAGCTTTGTTGGTTCCTTTTAAACTTAATTACTTAGTATCTTGCATGTGTAACAGTTTTTTTTCTTTTCGCCCGATCCTCCATGTCCACCTCAATAATGTTTTTGTTGTTGTTGTTGTTTTTGCACTTTTTTATTTATCTAGATTGGATAGGTTTCTTACATGTATTATTCTTGTAAAAACAATATTTCTATATACTTTATGATGATTTTGTTTTTCTATTGAAATATTTTGTATTATACATGAAGAAGTTAATGAGATCCACTTATAGTGTATTCATGTTATTATGTTATTTTTTGCAGTCCTAATGTATCAATAACATTTGTAATAAAAGATTAACCAATTAATTTGACATGTTTCTTTGATTCTTGATAGAGTATTCTATTTTTGTATAAATCCTGGATAAAAAATTGAGTCAATTCCTTATATTGTCACTCAACTTAGTAAAATGTCCCACTAAAGTCATTTATCTTTTTTAATTTCAAGAATATCATTCAAGTTTGTGCATTTTCCTTACAAACTAATAATTATTAAAAGTGACTCAAAAAATGATCAAAATAGTCCATCAAGTTTGAAATTTGAATTTAAGTAGTTCTTATTTTTTACATGAAATATTAATAGGCCTCCAATTATTTTTACTTTTGTACTTCTTAAATTAGTTTTTAATATATTTTATCAATAAGTGCATAATATAATTTTAAAAGACACAAATCATAATATTAAAAATTAATTAAAAAGACAAAGAATGTTAAATCGGAGCTTAAAATAGGTAGTTATATTTTAAATGAAATAAATAAGAAGTATTGTTATTGTTCAAATTGGTAAATGTATTCAGTTTTTACAGCTAAGTTGACGAGGCGATATAATTTTCTCTGAAATAATATCACAAGATTGATAAAAATAATATTGAAACCTTAAAACATTTTTAAGTTACGAAATGGTTATATAAAATCACCTAATTTTATTTGATAGAGAATGATTGATGTTATTATCATGGTATCCATTAATATGCATTATTTTTTAACATAAAAATCCTTTAAAATATTTATATATGGTTCTTCTACTATCTTGAGACCCTAGTTTTTTTTTTTATTATTTGTAGGAATTCATCGTCTTTTTTATGAATTATAATTTTTTCGACAATAATTTAGAGTAGAAGCAACTAACAACTACAATAACAACAACAACAAACCCAGTGTATTCCCACATAGTGGGGTCTGGGGGGGTAAGATGTACGCAGTCCATATCACTACTTCAAGAGAAGTAGAAAGAAACTAACAACTAACTTGAACTATTTTATCAAAAATAAAGATTAATTCTAAAATGAATAAATATAGAATATTATTTTATTATTGAACTCCTAAGTTTCCAAATAAATACAGTACATATAAGCTTATTTCTAATAATTTTAATTGCAATTTTTGGTGGACGCCGTTAGATTTAATATCGTAGTTAGAAGTTGAAAGAAATTGTACTCACTAAATTTTATAGTTGAAAAGTTATTGATATTTCGTATTGTTAACTAATAAGGATCATTTAAATTCAAAGTTCAAACTTAAGGAATTTTTTTGATCATTTTTCTCTCATATTTTGAGTCACTTTTAGCAATTATTGATTTTTAAGAAAAATGCATAAAGTTCAGTGATATTATTGGAACAGAAAAAAGATAAATGACTTTATTGAGATATTTTTCTAAGTTGAGTGACAATATGAGGAATTTACTCTAAAAATTTTAATCCAAGAGAATGAGTAGTAGGAGTATTAAGTGAATATAGAGATATAAAATTATGTATTTTTTTATTTATTTTTTTGGTTTCTCAAGGTATCCCCACAACCAGCAGTCGTGAGACTAATCCTCCATTCCTCTGTCAGCGCACTAAGCAGAAGGGAACTGACCACAGAGTTTGCTCCATTCGTCAGAGGCAGGGATCGACCCCCGACTTCTTGCTTAAGGGACATGGCGCTGAACCACCATGCCAACTCTAGTGGTTAATATTCAATTATGTATTGAAGTGGAGTGCAAAGTGAATTACTCTAGATAGCCAATTCTCTATTGTACGAAGTGAATTACTCTAGATAGCCAATTCTCTATTGAAATTTTAAGTGAATATAAACCGCCATATTTATTGGAGTAGTAAGGAGTGCATGCAGCTAAATATTTCTTGATTTCTACTCAATAATTATAGCTTAGTTATTAGGGTATAAGAGTAAAAAAATAAAAATACATCTTCAATCACCGGCATCTTAAGAGATGTGCCAAATGTAAAGGGGCTAAGTATTTTGAAACGACGAAATTACTTATATAGAATTAAAAAGCCACTACCAACTTTCAAGTTCTTCATATTTGACTTTTATTTTGGTATATTTGTGCATTCAATGAGTCGATAATGTTGTTTGATTGGACGAAAAATTTGATTTTGTTAGGATAATCTCATAGTTCGACTTGAAGTATCTAAATCTAAAATTCCCTTTGCAATAACAAAAGAGGTAACACCTATTTTTGTATATTATTCAAAGTCTTTTTTTTTTCATGAAAATAAAGTTTGAGTTCATATTTAGGATACAGATTAATTTGCAGTTTTATGAAGGCGAAATTCTTACTAAATAATTCTTAAATATCTTTTGAATATGCAGATTATATATGGAGCCACATATAAAATACTCCCTCCGTTCCAAATTACCCGTCTCAAATTGAGAGGACACATTGATTAAGAAAAATAATTAATAATATGGTTAGTTTATCAGAGTACCCCTATTAAATGTTGTTTACATTTTAATTTAAAGAAAAAGTAATTAATGCAAATTGTCTCTTCTTGATTAATGAAAAAAAAACAAGTAAAATGAAAAATTAAATTAGGAAATTTGGGACGGATAATTTGGGACGAAGGGAGTATTTGATTTACATTAAATGATCGTTTACCGTGATAAATGATTGACATAATTGCCTAAGTAAGAAAATTATTTAGTCAAAAGCATTACATTTTCGCTTCTAACCTTTATATGATACCTCTCTTTGACCAAGAAATACAATTATTATTTTTATTTTTATTTTTAACTTTCCTCTATTTTTCCTTCATTAATGTGCTATGTTAAAAAAATGGTTCCTTTAATTATATGTAATGTTGGACAAACTAAGGTCATATCTTTAAATTTCTTTAATCTAAACTATAGTAGTCTTTATTTTTATTGCTCCCGCAATATTTTACTATCCTAACCTCTAAAATAATTAATATTCATATTCATGACATTATTGATATTCATATTGTAGTCCTATAAATAGAGATATTGTAAGATTTTGTATAAATGGTCATCAATCTTATAAGTTGTTATGTTTTCGATGCTTACTATGTTCATGCTTTATGTTGACCCGAGGAATAAAATGAAAATTATTGAATGGTGATCAACTTATGAAAGTGAATGAGACAAGAGCCGAGAAGATTGTACATCGCTTTCGTATTTTTTCCTTCTATTTCTAATGATTAAGGCCATAAGAATGATGTTGCATTATTTTTTTGTTTGTTATCTTTATTTTGTATCTTTATATGAATTTCTAATTGTTTAAGTTCATAGTGTTTTTTTTCCATTCTAAACAATAACTTATGGCTTTGTTGAAAATTTACGAATTACTAACTAAATGATTTTCCACTATGAAATCGATTATACCATTAAAATTATTGATAAATTACCATCTCTTTTATTATCGCGCGAAGCGCAAACAAATTGACTAGTCATTCAAACAAAACATTCATGCATGCAAGCATTGAACGAAACATTAACACATGTGTTTTCAATAAATTTTTACAGTGATAGAAATAAATTGCAATTACAAATAAAAATATGAAGAAACGTGTATTTTTATTAATAAACAATGTGGGTACAAATCTGTTCCTCCCCTAATTCTTCTCTCTTGATTTTCACTGTAATTCGAGGACCGTCAGTAGCGTATTCCTCGAACACAGGCATATTTGAATTTGATATGAATTTTTCCATAATTCGAGGGCCGTTACTGGCGTATTTCTCGAACATAAAAATATTTGAATTTGATCTCCATGAAAGGAGGGTTTATGGATCTTCTTGATGTATTTGATTATCAAGAAGAGAGTATTTTGATCTCTTTATGAATATCCCATAAATTTCTGAGATATTAGAGATGCTCGGATATTTGCCCTCAAGGCTAAGTTTAGGGTAAAGTATCCTCCAAGAATTCCGACAGAAATTAAAATTCTATTCTTGTAGAGTCCACAAAATTTCAATGTCTACGACATGAAATCTAATAACAAATCAAAAATTTTAAGTATCTAAATATTATAAAATCCAAAGTCCCAAATCCGCAATCCAAACAATTTACATTTTGGATTTTCCCAAAATCTAACAAATAGAGCAATGAAAGAAAAAAAAAATTAAGCTATACTATTTAATCTATAATTTATTAAAAGTGTGAAGACCCTTAGAAAAGTGATTTGAACTTTTTGCCCTTCATTAAAAGACTCTTCTTTAGATAAAACTGTCTTTTCACTATTTTTTAAATTTATTATTTAATTATTTTTTATTATATTAACTAGACTTCCTAAAATATATGGGGCTCCTAAAATATATGGTAAGAGAATTAATTAATATTTTCCTTTCTAATAAATTTCCTAAAATATATGGGACTCCTAAAATATATGGTAGGAGAATTAATTAATATTTTCCTTTCTAATGTTCAATTAGAAAAATACTCCTAAAATAGGACTTTATTTAGGTAATACTTCTATAAATATTGAGATGTACGTTAAACTAGAGAACAAACCGGTTTTTCTATTGAGAGAATATGATTGATGTTCATCTAACTTGATTCGATTGCATTGCATGCCTAGATTGGTGGATGTTTGATTTTCTAACCCTCAACTTCTTCACTGTTTTTGTCAGCATAATAGAATTCAACATGTGTATATATATATCTTCTATATTTTCATTCTAAATTATTCTTTAGGGTCAAAATTTGCGCTCAGACAAGAATTAGTTGAATCAAAATTGAAGCTTTGTGTAATACCCCATATTTCCCTAGATTAAGCTAACTCTCCGTACATGAGTTATTCAATATAAAAAATTTAAAATACTCAGTATTTTTCAGTTTAGAGCGTGCCATTGCATAGAAAATTGAATTAGCTTTCCAACGATATAAAATTCGCCTAAATCCGATAACTGGGTAAAGAAGTTATGGCAATTTTAAGTTTCAGTCATTAAACACTGTCATTCAGGCCAGTAGCGCATCGCGGAGCCAGTCTAAAAGACAATTGTCCATTTCCAGTGTGACTTAGCGATCTCACCGCGTCGCAGAGGGATTTCATTTCCCAATTGTCCAATTCCAGTAAGGGACCGCGATATTGGCACGTCGCGCCAAGCTTTCAGGTCTCATCCAAGGTGGCAACACGATACCACCGTGCCACGCCACCATGCAATTTCTCAGTTGGCATTTTCCAGTGGTTTGGCACGATAGTGGCTCGTCACGCCAGGGGGTGATTTCGGAAATTTTCGACGAAAAATTAAAGTTTCATTCAGGGTTAAATTAGTCTTTTCTCATAATTTTAACACGCCCAGATATGGGATTTAAGCCCTAAAAATATTCTAAGTCATTCATTATTCAACTTTTCCCTAAATCAAGAACATTCTCTCTCAAGATAGAAAAACCCTAGCTCAAGAAATCAAGAACAAGGCTCCAGAATTCTCCTAGGGTCTTCAAGAAATTCATAAATTAAGGTATGTTAAGTGTTCATCTATGGGTTCCTTCCATCCATAGAGTCGACGAATTCATTTTGAAACTACAAGATTGTTGAATTATGAACTGCCATGATTAAATTGAATTGAAATCATGTTCATGTTATTGTTGGGTCTTAGTCCATGATTAAATTACAAGCTCTCATGAAATTAATCAGCATATATGTTGAATTAAATGATCTTCGGGATAAATTCCTCAATTTGCAAGATGATTGATGTTGCCATGATAACTATATGCTTTTATTATTGTATAACCTAAGCATGTTCCCCATGTGTTTGACAAAATACCTATGTGAATAAATTAGTGTCATTATAACATGATAGCATGTATTCCCCACTCATGTACAAGCTTATGCCTTACAAGTGTTTGATAAAATGTCTCTATGGATAAATTATGAACAAGTGAATATTGTTATGTTATTCAAGATTATGCTATACTTCATTTTTCATGCTATCGAGTCCTGGGGGTATTTAATACCCGATAATTTAGCTATTTACCTAGATCCAGTGTCAGTTACAGAATAGTTTCAGTCATTTCATGATCAGTAGTACTCTCAGTCGGTTATAGAACTAAGGAAAACTCAGAAATCTCAATATCAGTCCAGTTCAGTTCAGTATAATCAGTTCAGTGTCTTTCAGTTGGGAGTAGGATTCAGCACCGAGTGAACTCAAGGATGGGGGCTCACCTTCCAGTAGAGGGTGTAATCCTTAGAAGCAATCCTTGAGTACCATAACTACGTAGCCAGCGTAGGTTGAGACATCAAACCTTCCAGTTGAGGGTTGATGAGGTGTTTTAACCTGCCAGATGAGGGTTCCACCGTTCTCATTAGAGTACCTTCTAAATAAGGTTAACTTTCAGCTTGTCCATACCCGTGGCACGATATTGACCCCCTTCCAATTGAGGTTACAGATTAGACCCCAACTCAGTTATCTTATCTTATTTGGGGCATGTTGGTTAGATGATTACCTTCCACAGTTTCAGTCTCAGTCTTCAGAATAGAACTCAGTTCAGTTCTACAGAATCAGGACTATCAGATACAGTCAATCAGTATCAGTAACTCAGTTGTCCAGTTACTCAGTATCAGAATTTAGTACTTATCTTCGTAAAAGCTCAGTTACAGTATATATGCATATGTATATGCACAGATTCCATACTTAGTACTTACAGTAGTTTCAGTTATCCATGTACTCTCATGTTCAGTTACACTATATTATTTTGTTCATGCATATGAACCTTTGCATTCAACCTTACCTCATCTAGCATACCGGTACATTTCACGTACTGACACATATTTTCTCTTGCGTTATGATGTTTCATATCATAGGTTCAGACGCTCAGGTTTCCGTCCGCGTATAGACTAATTCAGATTCAGCCAGCAATAGATTTAGCAATGAGTCCTCATCATTCAAGGATATTCTTTTAATTCATTATTTCAGTAGACTCAGTTTTTCAGTAGATGGAGTTAGTTGAGGGATTGTCCCATCAACTCCACTTTCAGACAGTTTCATTTAGAGTCTTTTCAGACAATAATTTGGATTCAGATGTTTTATCAGATGTTATTATTCATTATCAGTATTTTAAATGTTTTGAACCTTATGGCATTTCAGCCTATATTTTTGCATTTATTACAGTATATTATTTAGTGCTCACCGCAGATATCAGTCATGGGTTAGCTTATGGTCCTTCGGGGTCGTAAGCATTGTGTGACACCCAGGGTGTACTCTTGGGGCGTTACACTTTGTGATCACTATTTTTTTATATAGTTTACAGGTCGTAGATGAATGTCGGTTGACTTTGAAAATTTTCTTGTGTAAATGTTAGGTTTAATTGTATTGTTTCGATATCTTCATTATCTTATTATTTTATTTTAATTTACAGATGCTAGATGAATGTGGGTCGATCGGTTTGCCTGTTGAGAGAATATGATTGATGCTCATCTAATTTGATTCGATTGCATTGCATGACTAGATTGGTGGATGTTTGATTTTCTAACCCTCAACTTCTTCACTGTTTTTGTTAGCATAATAGAATTCAACATTTGTGTATATATATATATCTTCTTTGTTTTCATTCAAAATCATCCTTTAGGGTCAAAATTTTCGCTCAGACAAAAATTAGTTGGATCAAAATCGAAGCTTTGTGATCGGTTGACTTTGAAAAATTTCTTGTGTAAATGTTAGGTTTAATTGTATTTTTTTGACATCTTTATTATGTTATTACTTTATTTAATTTACAGATGCTAGATTAATGTGGGTCGGCTTTGAAAAAAAAATGGTAAAAGTTAGGTTTAATTGTATTATCGTATGAGAAAATTTTTGTGTGCAAAGATTTGATTTAATTGTATTATTTTGATGTCTCTATCAGTGTATTGTTTTGTTACAATTTACAGATGGTAGATGATTGTCGATCAACTTTTAAAAATATTTTTGGTAAAGATTAGATTTAATAAATAAATTTTCCATCTTTACATACTCAAAAGATATTAAATTTAATTATTATATTCATCTTTATTATTTAAACAAATATTTTATTTAGTGTAATGTTTGAACTCATTAAAGCGAGGTACACGCGCCTTGCGCGTACACCTAAACTAGTAAGAAGATAAAGAAGAACAAAAATAATAAGATGAGGACATTCTTTTACCATCAACAAGAAGAGCAACAACCATGGCAAGTAGTTGTCGAAGAGCAACCAAAAAATCCACCTGATCGGCACCGACATAGAACACAAAATCAAATTTGTAATACCACGAGTGGAGTCTAACAGTGTGTTACCTATACATGCAGATATTACTAGTGAAAAATGCAACATTACCCCATGTATAACTAATATATGAATATTTCACTTCTTTGATGAGTTCAAAAACAACATTTTGTATTGGGAAATTTAGACCATAATGTAACTTGTCAACCTTCTCTTGAAACCTATATGCCATTGATATCCTTCCAAACCACAAACCAAAATAAAGACATGTTGGTACTAATGCTTCTATACCAATAAAGTTCCAAAAATATAATGAAACACATGTAATAAGAGAAAACAAGGCCTTCATGTCATTGGATTCTTGCAATTCCTTTGTTGACCTTAACAATATCTTCTTTGCTTTCTCAAACTCGTGAGCTATTATGTTACTCAGCTCGTTTGGTAATACATCAAGAAACTCTTTATGATTTGATTTGAATTTATCGCACGATATTCATCTCACATTTGAATCTGATGGGTCATTGAGTCGTGCCCCGGGTAGAAACTATGTGCTAATATCTTTTAGAGACGGTGAAGATGATTTTTATACATCGTGAGAATTTGAGGTCGTTGAATTGTAAGAGCGATTGAAGATCGAAGAAAAGGAACTCGAGGTTTTTGGATGTGAAAAAGATTTTGAAGGGATATTTTTGAAAAAAAAGAAGACGGGGTGATTAAATTGTAATTGCTAATAGGGTTTATGTAGGAGGATTGCGAAGTAGAATAAGAATAAATAGAAGATTTGGTTGGAAATTTACGAACAAGACGAAAAAATGTCATTATTATGTTGATTGTTAGTAATTCTTTATACAAATCAATATATATAAGTTAAAGTAGAACAAGAAAAACCCTAGTCCTCAAACAACTAGGATGTATATTTCTTATCAAAGAAGATACTATTTTATGGTGTAAAAGAAAAAACAAAACAAGAAAAAGTTTATTGAATTTTTTAATATTCTCCTATATAAGAAGTCACAACGAGCAGGCAGGAGATTGTCATATTCCTTCTTGCCGACATTTTGTAATTTTATTATATCACCCTAATTATTTATTATATGTTATTTACGTATTAAGAAAATTAATAATATTTAATAAAAAGGTAAAATAGATATTTATGACATATCTTCTTCAGCTGCTTCGATCGTAATTTTACTATATCACTCCTAATTAATTATTATAAGTCATCTAAGTATTAAAAAATTAATAATATTTAATATTAAATTAACTTGACCTCTTATATGAGGCCCACGTAAAAAAATTTAACAAGTAGTTTTATAGTTATTTTTCTATATCACTTTTAATTAATTATTATAAGTTATTTAAGACATGTCTGCTTCGATGCTTCAATCATGAATTTATTATATCACTCATAATTAATTATTATTATCATCTAAGCAATGTGTCAGTTAAATTGGAATACAGAAAAATATTATAAATCCCAATAATTAAAAAATAAATTATTTAAAAAAATATAATTGACTATCAATGCTACAAAAGTTTGGACAAGGAGAGTAACATATATTATTTGAAAATTATATAAAAAGTATTTTAAATTATAATACTATAGTTAACAACTTAAAATATCTGAAAAATAATTACTCTGTTATATATTCCAAAAAAATACATAAGAAAATATATTAATCACAATAATTAAGCACTTTAAAATTTTAAAAGATATAAAATATTAGGTTGATTCTCGAAATTATATCAGTGTCACTTAAATTGGAATAGAAAAAAAGAATTATAAATCTCAATAATTAAAAACTTAAATTATTTTATAATATAATTGACTATCAATGACACAAAAATTTGGAAAAAAAAAGCAACATGTATTATTTGAAAATTACATAAAAGATATTCTAAATTACAAACGTTAACTAACTTGAAATATTTTATTATATATTTGATAATTACTATGTGAAAAGTAATATAAATCACAATAATTAGCAATTGTAAATATTTTTCAAAAATATGAAAATTTTTAGTTCTCTCTCGAAATTATGTGGGCGTCATATAAACAACTTAAAATATTCTTATACAAATTTCATTAATCTAAATATAATAATATATACCTGACTTAGAATTTATCAACCAAACAAATGAATGTTTAGTTAAATAATAGAATTATACATAATGTAAATTTTTTAAGGATCAACATTGAGCCCGTGCGTAGCATGGCGTAGCCACCTAGTTTGTCAATAATTTGAGAGTTGTACTTATATGTTAATTCCTCTTTTAAAAACTATGGAAAAACTACATAGAGTAGCATACCGAGGTATTAAATTACAAAAAATAACAACACTTATATCAAATTACACTGTGTAGCAATAATAGCATTATTTTTTCTCTTTTCACCCTAAGAGAAGTTACCATGATTATTTTCCCCCTTTTCACGCTTTCTTCATCTCTCTCCTTAATTTAAAATTTCTTTTTTCTTTTTTTACTCCATTATCACTGATTCTCGCTTTTAATTTTTTTTCCTTTCGCATGATTCTATCACGATCTAATAAGGATTGTGTTCCTCTATTCAGGTAATTATTTAATTCAGTTATTGCATGTTAGCGGTTTATCTTTTTTTTTTAATTATACTGTAATATATAGCAAATTTGATTTTAAAGTTTCTATGCTCTAATGGCTGAACACACAGCAAAATCACGATTAAATAGTGTTATAAGAACTAGTAATTTGGTGTCTGATTATGTACCATCTTTTAGTCTTAGTTTAACTCAAGATGATGTAGTTAAAGTTGTTTCAAATCCTATACAGTCCAAGAAATTTGTGAGTTCAAAGGAGATTAGGTCCAAGTTTCACAACGACCCGGTGAAGATGACTGAAATTTTGAAAAATAAAAGGATGAAGAAAACTCATTCTCCAAAAGAACAAAAAATAAAAAAGTACAAGAAGAAAAGGAAAGTCAAAGAAATTGAAGAAGTAAGTAAGGATGATGACGATGTTCAGAACTTTTCTGCTGATGAATCTGAAGAAGATATTGAAGATGAGGTATTTTTTGTTGTAAATGATTTTTTTATGTATTTATTGTTCTAAGTAAAGATCTTATCAAAGTTGGGAATTATATGTATTTTTCAAGCAGTTAATATGTATTTTTAAGTATATTGTTATATGAACTACTCATAAAGAGTTAATGGCTACATGTATTTTAAGTATAATTGATATGTATTTTTAGTGTTGGTTGTATTTTTGTTCTCTTCAAAATACGTATGCATGTTATATGTATTCTTTTGGTTGATTTGGTTGTGTTTATTAAGGTCTAGTTTTAATATGTACTTTATGTTCTGCTAATATGTATTTAGGGATTGAAGTGAGCTGATTTTTTTTTTAACATTTGTATTTTGGTTATGTTAAATATACATATTAAGGTATAGGGTAGCATTTGTATTTTTAACCATACATATCAGATATCATATGTATTTTTGTTGTTCAAAATACATATAATTATTATATGTATTATTTTTGTTAAATATATAGGTGATTGTTTTTTCAAAAATTTTACAGTTTAAGAAGTTGTAGTTTTACTTTATATAGGTGCTTCGAGATGAAATATTTATTGTAAGAAAACTCCCCAGATTTGCACCACATATGTGCTCTTACAGTATAATGATATTGATGGGAGTATACGAGTCGTATTAAACAAGGAACGGTATAAAAAGTTCTACGACAATATCATTTTTGGTTATTTCATAAAGAAGAAGCATGGTGTAGTTCAAGCACAGTCGTGCAGATGTATTATGTCGCTTGAAATAAATGGTAGTTCTTCTTCTGCGATAGTCATCCGAGCTAATGGCACTTCTCTTCATTTTACTCCTAGGAAATTTGCTATCGTTATTGGATTGAATTGTGTTTCTAATAGGCACGACTTTATTTTTTATGAGGATGTACCAAACAGGCTTGTTGAGAAGTATTTCAATGGTGCAGAATTTATACAGAAAAGGCAACTATTTCTAGCATTCACGGAGAAAGTTTGGGGGGAGAACAATGATGAGGATGCTGAGAAGTTTGCAATTCTGTACTTTCTGCATTCTTTTGTGTTATCTAATGTTGATATTGTGGTTATACCCAGACTTAATTTTGATTTGGTAGAAAGTGGAAGATATAAGAATTTTCCATGGGGTACTTTATTAGTTAAGGATCTAGCGAGAAGTTTGAACAATAGGTTGAAAGCTGGTGGAAAATTCTATTTGATACAGGGACTGTCACTGGCTATTCAAGTGTGGCTTTACGAGTGTTGTTCAAATATCCCATGAAAGATTGCATCGAAGGTTGATAATCGAATTTCCCGATTATTAAATTGAAAGACAAATGCACCTCGACCACGTTTTGAGTATTTGATGGATGCTATGTTTAATGATGATGGAAAGGTTTGTTGCTAGTAAATACATATGTATTAATATCTATTTTACAGTCAACATATATACATTTGAATATTTTCTATTGTTTAACAGATACTTTAACATATTTTATCTATATTCCTAGGTTGTATATAAGAACATAGAGCCAACTCAAAGGGAATTGAAAAAGTTTCAAATATCAGAGAAGGATGTACTTGAAGATGAACGTTCAGTTGATTCGGATGATGACTTCCAGGATCCACCACCAAAACAGATCAGTGAACCTTTAAAAAATAAACAAAAGGTTGATCGTCTTCAAGAGCAGTGAAGAAACCATTAAGGAAAAAGTCTCACAATATTGTTGACGAGATTGTCCAAAAGAGGACACCAACTTCTCGTGCTGCAAAGATTGTTAGAGTGAAGACATCAATTTTCAAGCCAATTCAATCAAAACAGGCAACTCCTTCAAAAATGAAGAAAGTGAATCAAATAGCTAGGGTTATTTTTCCTCCGGTACAGTCAAAGCTACAGAGTCCTGCAGTGGAAGAAGGTGTGTCAAAGCCAGAGAGTCCTGTAGAGGAAAAAGCCATTATCTCTAAAAAAGTTTTTGATGCTGTCTGCGATGAGGTATGTTTTTTGTCAATTACTTGTTTACATTAAAAATATTTTGTTTACTGATTTTGTATGAAAACAGGTTCGTCGAGAGTTTAAAGAAATTCATTGACTAGTGGAAAAAAAAAGTTCAATCTGATGCTGAAAGCATTTGAACAAAGCAAGGTAAAAATTTTATTATATTACAATATTCTTTAAAAAACTTATCTCGGTTGGAAATGTATTCTTAGTGGATTGACTTATACAAATATAGCACATTTGTCAAATAGCTCTTATATAATTGTACATATATTTTCTAGGAACAGTTTGCAGATAAACAAGTTGAACAACCAAATGTTGATGATGGTGGGTTAGAGAAATCTGGACAACACTTTAGTCCTGATGTTGTTCAGTCTTCGAATAATATTTTTAACGGTACAAAGGTAAATATTAAACTTTCAAATATGTATTTACAAGTATTTTTAAATGTTATTTCATTATGATTGTTTTGTTTTTTATGTTAATATATATATATATATATATATATATACACACACACACACACACACACATACAGTGTTAGTTGAACATTTATTTTAAAAAAAAATCATCTAGTTAAACTTCATAATCTGTGTTCATTTACCTTCAAAATACATATGAGGTTAATCAAACTTTCAAATTTTGAATAGAATTAAAGATTAATTTTAGTATTTTATGCAGCTTTATTTTTTTCTATGATGTTTAGTTCAAAAATACATATACAGTGTTCATTTTATTATAAAAAATACATATGCATTATACATCATATGTAGTTTACATATGTATTTTTGAAAATGTTGTTATAACAATATGTATTTTTTGGTTAATTGTAAACATTATAACCTGTAAAATAGTGTGTTTTGAGTTTTGTTTATTAATATGTATTTTTGAGTTGGTTGTTTTATAGCAATATGTATTTTTATGTGTTTGTATATACATATTCATTTTGAAAAAAATATATACATATTCAGTGAACACAAGTATAAATAGTTTATTGAACTATTATATGTATTTGTAGCAAGAATATGCAGATAAAGATCCTGAACTCCAACATATGGGTTATGTTGCTGCCGAAACATCACCACAACGATTTAGTCCGAATGTTGATCAGAATTTGGGTGAAAATTTGGATAGAACAAAGGTAAATAATTAAGTTACATATGTTTATTCATTTTAATGCACATATGTATTTTTTTATTTTAGCATTTATATGTTATTATTATTATATATATATATATTAAAACAGATACAACTGAAATTTTGTTTGATATTATTTTAATGCACTGATTTGCTTTCACAAAAAATAAATGTTGAAATTGATTCTCAATATTTAATCCCTGATGAGCTTCTCCGAAGTATAAATTTCGATTACTTACATTCCGAGAAGGTTGTTCAACATGATTGTCGAGTATGTATAACGAATTTAACTTTGACTTTATGTGATGTAATAATCCAGATTACGATTATCTTTTTTCTTTCATTTTTAGCAGAGCAGCGATGAGAAAATGGATGAAACAATTTTATCTGATTCGCAATTGACAATCCCAGATGAGATGTTACCGAGTCTAAATTCCTACCGGAGATAAAGCATCATCATACATCCATCGACAAACCGTGAAGAAGAATCTCATGATGAAAATTTGGATGATAAAAAGTCTGAGAATGTTCTTGAAGATCAATCTCAAGTATGTATACTGAACATATATTTTGAGGTTATGTAGGTTATATTGGATAGAACAAACTAATATTTTTTTCTATTTTCTTGTTAGATGAACAAAGAGAACACTGGTTTGAGTTTAAAATCAGCGGTGCATGCAGAGGTTGAACTTGGTACAAATGAGCAACTTAGGACACCTCCTAATACACAAGAACTAACCACTGATGAATAAAGAGATGAACAAGTGTGGCCTGATTCATAAAACACAATCCCTGATGAGTTTCTACCTAGTCTAAATGTCCACAGTCGAAAAAGCATCATCATTCATCCCTCTGTTAATCGTGAACGTCAAACTCCCATACAAAAGTTAAGGATTAGGCGACCATCCAAATTCAAGGAATCGCCATATATGGATAACTTTGGTTCAGCAGCCGGTAAGTACACTAAGTTATATATATTTTTTAATGTAATATGTTTTACAAATACGTTTCTATTAATTACATTTTTGTAATCTGTTATTATATAGGGAGCTCAGCAGGAAAATACGTATATTCCCCCAGAAATATTCAGCTGTATATCACCCGATTGATAGGATAATGGATATGAAGATTGTCAAGAAGTTTATGGATGGATTTCTGTCGATCTTCTAAAAGTTCCTGCTAAAAGGTAGTTCTTTTGAATTTTTTCAGATCAATTATTTATTTTCATGATTTACCATGTACTTAAAAAAAATAGGAAGAAAAAAGTGGAACATTACAAGAAGGGCAAATCAGACATTCCAATGATGCATTTCGGAGTAGAGACTGTTGAAGATAAAAACTAGTTCTACACTATGGGGTTCGCAGATCAGACATGGACAGAATCGGTTAGTATATTATTTTAAAAAATTTCCCATTACAGCTGTAACACTACTTAAAATACTTATTAGGTTACCATGAAATACATATGGTTTCACACGTATGTATTTTTTACTATTCTTTTATTAGATGTATATATGTTGTGTTAAAAATACATATATACTTTAGTAATATACATATGAGGTATTCAATTACATCACATACTGTTGCATATACTTTTTTCTTACATTATTTGTATATAAGTGTGGTTTAAAAATGAAATTATACATACACAGATCTTAGACATTAATATAAAAAATGCATATGTATTTTATCTTACATACACGTGCAAATTTAGTATATAATTTTTTTGAATGTTTTAAATTTTGTGGTATTAATTACTGCAGCAAATTGATGTTTGCTTCTACTACTTGAGGAAGAATTTGAAGTACGGGCCGCACGGCTCTTACAAATACGGGCCGAACAGTTCTGACAAATACAGCACAATAGATTGCAACTTACAACAACAACAACAACAAAAAAAAACCCAGTATATTCTCACAAAGTAGGGTCTGGGGAGGGTAAGATGTACGCAGTCCATACCACTACTCCCGAAGAAGTAGAGAGGTTGTTTCCGATAGACCCCCGACTCAAGACAGTGGACCATAGACCCAAAAAAAAAAACTTCATGAATATAATTAGCTTTTTGATGGAAGTATATTCTATGGATGATCCAGACCTTAATGCGGGAGGACAGGAGGCCCATCTTAACGAATACATCAATGGATTTCGTATGCATGCTGCAGTGCCATGGCATACAATGAAAGACATTTTTATTCCGGTCAATATAAAGGAAAAATATCATTGGGTTCTCGTGGTTTTATCCTTCTCAGAGAGGTGCATATTCTTATATGATTCATATGAATTCAGTGGTCATTATGCGGGTGTTCTTGCTGAGATCAAGAAACTAGCAAAGATTATCCCATTGTGTCTCCAAGCTTGTGATTTCTACATTAAGAAAGAAATTGATCTTCAAAATCATCCAAGATACAAAGACAAAAACTCCTCAGATATGTTTGATGTGTTATTTGAAGATAATTTTCCTCAACAACCGAGTGAAAGCTTGTAAGTATTTTAATATACATATACTAAAATTGTAAGTTTGTACAAAATATATTTTACTTATTAATTAATTTTTTTAGTTTTTGTAGGAACTGTGGTCTGTATATTGTTACATATGCAGAGTGCCTTTCCTATGATCACAAAGTTCATTCGATTGATTTCAATCCCAACGAACTTCGTAAAAGATATATTGCACTATTGTGGGACTATGGTATTCGAAAACAAGAAGCGAATGCTCATAGTAATTTTGAAGCACCCTTGAGGCATGTTAGGAAAAGCAGAATAACTAGTGTCACCAAAGTTTTAGATGTATGATGGTTGATGGATTTATTACAATAGATAGTTAACAAACTGGTGTATGAATGTAGTTTTAGATGTAGTTCTGTTTTTGAAATATTGCAGATACACTTATCTTGAACTGCATATTATAGTAAGTGTGTTATTGTGGTGTTAAGTTTTACTTGAAGCAGTGACATTTAACTCTAAAATACATATGCAGTTTTGATAGTTGCACTAAAAATACATATGCAGTGTTCAGACAATGCATTAAAAATACATTTGAAATATTCATCATATGTATAGTGTTCAACTTTTGCAATATATACGAATACAGTATTCAAATATAACATATGTCAGATATCATTTTGAGTTGTATAGTGTTAAATAAACATATGACTGATACAAATACGTATGAGTTACAAGTACATATACAGTGTTAAAAATATATATGACTTGTAGCTTCAAGATACAAATATTTTGTTCAACTTTTCCAATATATAGGAATACAGTATTCAAATTTAACAAAGTTCAGATATCATTTTTATTTTTATAGCGTTAAAAAATACACATGTGTTAAAAATACATATGAGTTAAAATACATATGTGTTAAGAAATACATATGAATTAAAAATACATATATAGTGTTAAAGTTACATACGTGATAAAAATACATATATAGTGTTAAAAATACATATGAGTTGTAATTTCAAAATACATACTTATTTTTTCAGATTTTGCGCATATATACAAATACAGTACTCAGACTTAACAATGTTCATGTATCAAATGTCTTAACACAAAAAAATTGAGTTCATTCTAATTAAAATGTAAAAGAATGCTTTAAGAAATAATTTAGTTAAAAAATACATATGCAGTCATCACATTTTGATATAAAAATACACATGCACTACACATAATATGTATTTTTTAATGCAAAATGTCACATGTATGTAATCATTGCTCAATTACTATCAAAACAAATTTGAGTTGTTAAGATTTTAATGCAAAGTGTCACATCTGAACTATATTGAGATTTAATATACTTCAGCTATTATTTTGAGTTGTATAGTGTTAAATATACATATGAATGTTAACAATAAATATGAGTAAAAAATACATATACAGTGTTAAAAATACATATGAGTTATAAAAACATATATAGTGTTGAAAATACAAATGAGTTGTAGCCTCAAAATGCAAACATAGTGTTCAGATTTTGCGATATATACAAATACAGTATTCAGATTTAACAATGTTCATATATCAAATGAGGCATAAATGTCTTAACACAAAAAATTGAGTTCACTCTAATTAAAAATGTAGAAGAATGCTTTAAGAAATAATACAAAAGAACAAATGTTCTATTTACTATATTTCCTACAAGAATGCCTATTGTGACCCTTCGATCCACAAGCAATGTATGAGTTGATGCTCTTCTTTTCAAACATATTCCGGCTCGATTTTCTCCAATCCTTCTTTACAAGTCTTCCTGAAGGGTGTTTGTACTTCGGAGGCAATACAATTTCACCAATTATGCTAACTGGAATTATCCAGTCATCTTGGTGTGGTAAAGGATAGATTGGAACATCATATGTATTCAACACAGTTTTTGACTTATACAAATCACAACAGTATGGACCCTTCTGAAAATTCTTTCTATCCAACACCGAACAAGCATGTGCACATGGTATCTCATCGAGTTGAAATACATTACATGAACATGGTCTTTCCTTGAGGCAAACAATGGAGTTCTTTTGTTTGTCTTGCACCGTGTATACATATTCTGTGGCTGGTACAACCTGATAGCAAAAAGACAAAAAAAATATGTAAATGCACTGTTACAAAAAGATGCAAACTGTATTTTTTGATATGTTGTAACCACACCAGCATATGTATTTTTACTACAGAACTATACATTTACATATGTATTTAATACAAACAAATTCAGCAAAATATTATTATTTCTTAATGCATATGTTTTATTTATTTATTTATAGACATTATTGCATATGCAATGTTCAGATTTTGCAATAAAATACATATGCAGAATACATCATAGTTATTGAGATTATAAATACATATGCAGTGCTAAGATTTTTCAATTCTAAAATACATATTTATGTCGTATATGTTTTCATTAATTTAGAACTAAATGCAAGTAATTCTAATAATAATATTTTTATAAGTATAAATGCCACAAAACTAAAAGATCATACCGTCATACGAGTACACAACGCCTCATTCTCTTTGATTATGTCATTAAATTTCTCAATGAGTGTGGTGAATGTATATGAAGCCTCCTTCCTATTTTCACAATTCCATTTTCCAAAAAGCAATCGAACTTCTTCTAGAAAATCATAAATTGGCAGTTCTCTAGCTGATACAAGTACTCCATTTATTGACTCAGCAATTTTTGAAGTCAAAGTCCATCCTCGGTGAACTGTTGCATAGGACCTAGCCCACTTTTCATAATCAGCCAATTCTAAATATTTCTCCACTCTAATATCAATTGCCTCAACCCTTTTCATTAACATGTGAAATTCTAACTTCGAATATGCTTTGGCCATTGTATAAAAGATCTCCGATAATGCATCGTGTGACTTTCTGTAAAAAATTTACATTTCCCCATAGATGTCACATACATACATAATGCGGATGTAACACCCGAAAATCTCATCCCAAGATGTCACACAGTGCTTAAGGATACTAGTAACCCTAAGCTAACCCTTTGCGCCTGCTACTACATCTAACACTTACTTTAAGATAGATAATCAAGCAATAATGTTGTATCATGTCAAATCTGAACTAGAATAACTAGAAAACGTATTCTGAATATCAAATACTGAAAGGTCTAAAACACAACTGATAGTCTAGTCTGACAAAGCCTCTACTACTCAAGAACACTCATACTCAACTGAAAAGAAATAAACCAATTACTATGAAGACTGAAATCAGGGAAAACAGGTCCTCGAACCATGAGAACTCACCAACTGTGGAGGTGTAGGTCAAGGTACTTGGAGATCACTGTTGTTGTTGGGACTGAGCACCTGAACCTACATTATGAAACAATGTAGTATACAGACGTATATGTGGATCAGTACTTTAAGGATGTACTGAGTATATGGGGGTGTATGCATTTACATAAACAAATCATTACTCTTTATAAAATCATGCATGCAGATATGAATGACTCACATGGCTTGAATAAGTCTGAAATATAAATCTCATAAATCATGAATAGTGAAACATGTAATATAAATCTCATGAGTCATTATACTTAACTCTAAAATTTGTATTCTCCTCTTATTCCCAAAATTTGTAAGCTAAAGGAATCTTTAAACAATACTTTCAAAACTCATGCTTTTATCTTGAGGATAGTAGAACTTCTTTGAAACTTAAGGACTTAGAACTTTAGGAACTTAAAGACTTGGGAACTCTGGGACTCTTTGGGACTTGGGAGTTTCTTCTAACCGACATAAACCATGTGAGCTGACATGAAGTCCAACGTCTTGCCCACGTTAGGGAGAGTTGTTCTACCCTTGCCATTGGAATAGAACCTTAGTTTTAGTGATCACTATCTCGACCTCGGGTTCATAAATCTCAATCCTACGTGGCACGTAGTTCTGGGGTATGAGACCTCGGAATCATACCCAACTCGGTGCTAAATACTACTCCCATACTTAGACTCAGAATTTTTAAGAAATTCACCTTAAAATAACTCAAGGGTCTATAATGAAGACTAAATTATGCTTCTCTTTGCTTTAAATCATAAATATTGTGGATTCCTATCTTAGCTCAATATCAAAACATCAATCTTGACTTAAAATTTGGTAAGTAATTTGCTAGAGAAAAGCTTAATATCATAACATTCTAAAAAATCCAACTCATTCTTGATATGAATATAATAGTTCAAAACTTTCAAAAACATGGTCTTAAAATCTCAATACCAAATCTTTGGACTCAACAGGCATGATTTAAACTCATGGCAATTCACAATAACTCTTTATGCTCAATAGTATTCTTGAAATTATTCGACAATACAAATTCTCAAAAGAGGAATGCAACTCATGATATAAACCTTCAATTCAAAGCATAAATAGGTGGAATAGTCATGAAATTCGCAACATAAATAACTTATAATTTCATAAATATCAAGACAATTTAGGCATAATCCCATTTATAAATCATGAAATCTTCAATAAAAACCAAATTTTTGGGCACAAGAACGAAAAAAGTGTTCTTGTTCAAACCCCACATACCTTAAATTATGACTCTTGGATGAACTCTTGACTCTGGGATGCTATCCTTACTTTTGATGGGTGATTCTTGAAGCTCTTGCTTTGGGAATTCTGATTCTTGAAGAAATTTCAAAAAGCGACGGTTAAATTTTGAGTTCTCTTGATCTTTGGGTTGAAACCCTAGGATGAGTTCTTGAAGAAAATTGATGAAAGTGAATATAATTTGGTGTTTTGGGGATTGAATCCTGTGTTAAAGCTGAAAAGGGGTTGGAAAATACCCATTTTTCCCTTAATGAGTCGGAGGAAAACTGAAAATTAACCCAGGCGCGATTGGCAGGGTGACGCGGGGGATAACCCGCCGGGTTAGGCAGGGCGCCGCCTTACCTATCGACTTGCTCATCCCAGGTGAGGTGATAGGCAGGGCGCCGCGGGCTTATCGCGGAGGCTCACTAGTTTGAGACCCTAAACATGCCCTTAGGATCGTCTAAAAATTTTGAAACTCACCCGAGATGTACTTTTGACTTGCCCCATCGCGTATCAAAAAAAATCAACAAACGAAAGTCGGGAAGGTCGAAAATAAATTCTTCAAAATTCAAAGGCACTAAAATGAACTAAGTCCCTGTTGACACCCAATTTTGGCTCTCCAAATATGAAATTAACGCATTTAGGCTTCCTAATCGTTAAATGGCACAATATGCAATTTTTCACATATTTTTTGTAATTGTTAATAAATTGTTGATAACCATCATTATTTTAGAATTTTTTTACCAATTTATTGTCATATTTTAATTTTACACGATTCATTGATAATTACCCTAATTTCATAAATTTTACAATTTTTATCAGTTTATTATTATTTTACTATTTTTGCACAATCCTCTGCATACGTATATAGCACAACAATTCATTATAGCGTAGTACAATATATATTTTTCTAAGATAATTATATTTTTTATTTGTTGTTTATATTTTTTTTATAATTATACATTGGCATTCATTATTTTGTATATTATTTAATACGATCTGCGAAGGTGAGCCGATTCAATTATTTTAATACATACAATAATAAATCAAACACAATTGAATATTCTTATTGTTATTATTTTTAATACTTCACCTAACACTCTCCCAATTCACTCAGCCACCACATTATATTTTTAAATAATATTTTTTAAAGTAATTATATTTCAATAATTTTAATATTCTTTATATTCTTTTTTTGTAATTACACATCAATACCTGGATTTTTATACATTTATTACAATCTGCAGAAGTTGAGTTGGATCAGTTATTTCAATACACGGTATAATAATAACTCAGTGTCTTATCATCTTCATACAAATAATATCAGTTAATTTTTTTTTTCTATTTCCTCACTTTTTTTTTTGACTATTTCTTACCTACTATCCCTAATTTAACGCATCTGTTGGAAAAGTAGATTTGATAAGATATGTTTCTTTGTTTTTTTAGTAGTCAACAAAATACACTTGTGAGCATTTGCCTTTTCTCTTAAAAAGACACAAACACAGAGAAAGATAGACAATCACATGCACATTCCTCTCTCTTTCCCCCTCTCTCTAGAAAATCAACAACAACCACCATCACCATCTTCTTCTTCCCATATCCTCCATGAACTAGCGGTGACTTTCACCAAACCACCACTGCCGCTGCCCAACGCTAGAACTGCGCCAGCTCTCTCCCTTCTCTATTTTCTTGACCTGATTTTTATCTTGACGAGATACGCAGGCAACCCTGCATTAAGGTTCAGTCTCTTCACTATTCTAGAATAATTTCTCTGGTATTCAAAACTGGGGCGAATTTTTTGAAACAGTTAAAAGACGCTCTCCAAAAGCCTTCAAGAGCGCAATTTAATAGCTTTTTAAATCCAAATCTTAATTAGTGCATAGTCCGCCTACCTTTTGATCTTATTTCAAAAATACAAAAAGATTTTCTTTACTTTTCATTTAGAGTAGGTGTCATATACATCTTTAAAAGAAAAATTACAAAAAACATTTTTCTTTACTAGTTTGAAGTGTCATTTTTATGATTAAAATCAAAAGCCCAAAAAGATTTCCTTTGATAATCATAGGTTTCATTTTATATACGGATGTTAAGACTAAAAAATTCAAAAAGATTTTTCGTTAATTTGTTATTTTTTTTTCCTTCTTAAAATTTAAATAAATAAAAAAAGAGTTTAATTGGCCATGTTATGCAAAAACTGCCTGAACTACGCAGACCTGATTCTTGTTTTCACAAGATACGTAGGCAACCCTCATGGGTTCGGTCTCATTCTTTTCAAAAAAAAAAAATTAAAATAAATTTTTGACTTGGTTGGCACCAATACAGTTAGAAGTGTGCATGGGAAAGAGCAAATCGGCATGATGTAAAAGACCGGCTTCATGGTAAATCATAAGTTCTTTTGGTACCTTTTACCACACCTTAGTGACGCTTGAAAAAAATAATTCTCTTGCATTCATTTAAGACAAGAATGAAGCCAACCTCATTGTTTTATGTGCATTGTGTGGCGAGTTTTAGTTTAATTCATTGCATTGCATTGTTGATCTAGAACTTGACCTTAATGTCTGTTGAGGTGAAATTTTGAGTTATACTTGGTTTAGGAAAGGACCATAGGCCTTTTTTGACCCGATTGTGCCTTTCACAGCCCACCAAATTACATTAATCCCTAGTATTCCCTTTTTTGAGCTTAAGACTTTTTTTTTTTTGGACAACCGCATCTGAGCCTATACCTTTTTGAGTGCTACATGCACTATCCTTCTCTTGGCCCTATCTCATTGAGCGCACTAAATACGTGCAAATTGCAGACGAAGATTCAAGATCAAAGACGCAAAATTCAAAGAAATATGTTGCCCAGATGAAGAAAAAAAAAACGACTTTAAAAGGAGCAAAAAAAAACCCCAAAAAAATAGAAAAGAAAAAAAACACAAAAATATATAATTTCTTGTAAAAAATATATATGTAAAAAAAAACTCCAATGCAAAATTCAGAAGAAGTCGAAGCATATGCAAAGCAGAGGACAACAAAGCACAACTAAAAAGATCACGCGTCAAAGCGCAATAAATGTCGAAAGCACAAATACAGTGCAATGCTCATTGAGGAATTAGTCACTTTTATCTTAAATATCATCCTACCCGTCCCCAAGCCTACATTACAAGCTGATAGAAAGTCCTACGAGATTTTATTCCACCTTTAAACCCATATCATTATGTATTTGTAGTTGCCCTGTATTACCAGTGATTTGATATTCCACTAGAATACGTTTGTTGGTACATTTAAGTGAGATGTCAAAACATCATGTAGCTCAATGAATGATGTTGTGCTCAACAGTATAGCATCAGTGACGTAATTTTCGTGATTTTTTTCATACGTCCACCTACCATAGTGCTTCACAAGAACTGGTATGCTTCACATTTCTAAGTGATTTAACAAAAAATAAATAAATATACATATTTATCAGATGTCAATCGTTACAACATACACTTTTCAATTTTAATCGCAAACAAAGTTACACAACCAACATCTACAATCAAAAAATACATTTACGCAACATTTGATTAAAGTAAAATACAAACACAGCAAAAGTTTTCAGCCATAATAAAATTTCAAAAATTTCTGTTGAAGGTTACATAAAATCAAATTCAAAACTACCAGAATCGAACACAACCAAAACATATATAAAAGTAATTTTCAATTATAAAGATATACTCTCAAATTCCGCCAAGCAAAACTTCCAAAAAAAAAAAAACAGAATTTCATCTGCTCGAACAAACTGAATTCTATCAGTTTTTTGTTCTATCACTTCATATGACCCAATAACAACACTAAAAAATACATTTACAAAATTTTTGTTACACAAAAATTAGAATCAAATTAAATTATTCCAGGCTACATACAATTACAAAGTATGTGTTCAACGTCAAATACAACCAAATACAGAACCTCCAGATTCGAACACAACACAAACATATATAAAATATCTTTTCATATATACAGTTATACTCTCAAATTCCGACAAGCAAAAATACAAAAAAATAGAATTTCATTAGCTTGAAAAGCTGAATTCGGTCATTCCTTGTTCTAGGAGTTCAAAAAACAATTGAATAAACTTACAATCGAAATTTGTTTACAATATATTCATAATCGATTATACAACAACGTGAAAAATTTCTACAAAACATCACAATTTGATCAATTGAAAAAACAATCAAAATAACAAAAAATGATCTATAAAAATTATACTCACAAAAAAAATTAATACCTGAAACAACAGTTAAGCTGAAATTTGTGCCAGATAGTTAAATTTTGAAGTTTTATCGAGAAAAAGGTAATGTTGATTGTTGAACTTAATGAAACTGATTGTTCAAACTAATATTGAACAACAACAAATGCAATTGAATTTGACTGTTCAATTAGAGCGAAATTGAAGATTCAACTTAATTTGAATTGTTTTTTTTTTAAAGGATCACGTGTTATGAAACTATTTTTTGAATTTGAATAGGGTTGTTAGCAAATAATTGTCACGACCCAAATGGCCATGAGTGGCACCCACACTAATCTTCCTGTGGGAGAACCATCTAAATCAAACCATTACCCAATCACTTAGTCAATATTAAAATAATATTTTCATAAAACCATCTTAACAATAATAATCTAGAGTTAATCATCAGTAACGCGGAAACCAAACAATCTGCTTACTGAATTTCCCAAGACCCGAAAGTCATCGTACAAGAACTACTAACAAAGATCATGTCTAAAGAGATATCCAAAAATAAAGTAAATAAAGAATGTTTCATTGCCCGAAAGATGGACAAGAACAAATAAAATGACCCATGGCAGCCTGGAGACGGAGTGCTCACCCTTGGATCAAGATCTGTTATCAAACTCTAAGGTGAGATCATGTATGAGCCTCTAGAACAATTTCTGCTCTCAACAAAAGAAGAGTATAGGGTAGTATCAGTACAAACCACTATGTACTGGTAGGTATCATAAGCCAACTCAACTTAATAGCATGTATACAACATAAATAAAATAACAAGTAGACAAGCATCATCAGATAACAAATTCTCAATGAATCAACAATACAACAATACAACAATAACAGGTCAAGCAGTGCTCACAGACAAGCCACATAACCATCAAGAGTATCAACCATACTGTAAACATCCACAAAATCAACACAAATATGTACACACCTGCTATGGGACTTATTTTTGCCCAAATAGTCATGACCTGTAGGGAACAATATATGTTCATGTACCGTACCGGCGTGGTACCCGATCCAACATAAATGTAAATGTACCGGCGTGGTACCCGATCCAACATAAATATAAATGTACCAACGTGGTACCCGATCCAACATAAATATAAATGTACCGGCGTGATACCCGATCCAACATAAATATAAATGTACTGGCATGGTACCCGATCCAACATAAATATAAACGTACCGGCGTGGTACCCGGTCCAACATAAATATAAACGTACCAGCGTGGTACTCGATCCAACATAAATATAAACGTACCGGCGTGGTACCCGATCCAATATAAATATAAACGTACCGGCGTGGTATCCGATCCAACATAAATATAAACAAGTATTATCAATATCAATTTACACAACCTCACAACATACAACACAATGTACCAAGTTTACAAGTGCACTTAAAGTCATAAGATAATTCCATCAAGTCAATTTTCGATAAACATTTATACATGAATCAACAATTCAAACATCAACAATTTCAAGCATGTCCGAATACCAATTCACAAGTATCCAATTTAGGAGCATACACACAATTAAGTTGAATCTAAACTCCAATTAAACCATAACCTACTTCAATCGAAGAACTCAAATATCACTAGTCCACAAGTGGCTTGTCCTTCCTCAAATTTTTGGAACGTTCAAAATCTGTTCAAACATATAATCCTCTTAAAAAAAATATGAATTTAATAACACCCATTTATAATTTCTTACTCTAAAAATTCTAGGACTAAATCTTAATTTTATTCAGTGATAGAGTAATTGATTCCACAAAAAAATTATCTTAGAAAAGTAACGAGGAACAGTGGTTGCGCCACTTTTAGTTTCCCCGGAACAAAATAGCCACATTACCTTTATTTTATTAACTAGAGAAGCATGGCCCAGCACGGGCCCAACATTAAGATATTTATTTGTCGTTTCGATCTTGATATATTTAAATAAAAAAATTTAATAAAAGAATTGCATATGTTTTCTAGGATTCATCCGGAATCTAGCATGAATTCAACATATGTTATTTTAATATGTATTTAGATAATTTAAGTTGTTAACTATTGTAATTTATAATATTTTTTTATGTATTTTTCAAATTAATATACGTTACTTTTCTTGTCCAAATTTTGGTGGCATTGATAGTCAATTATATTTTAAAAATAATTTAAGTTTTTAATTATTGTGATTTATAATACTTTTCTTCTATTCCAATTTCAGTGACACTAATATAATTTCAAGAGCCGACCAAATATTTTATATCTTTTAAATTTTTTAAGTTGTTGATTATTGTGATTTCTAGTATTTTTCATGTAATTTTTTTTTAAATATATAACATATTAAATTTTTTTTAGATATTTTAAGTTGTTAACAATTGAAATTTATAATACTTTTTATGTAATTTTTAAATAATATATGCTACTCTCCTTGTCCAGAGTTTTGTGTCGACAATAGCCAATTATATTTTTTAAATAATTTAATTTTTTTATCATTGTGATTTATAATATTCTTTCTATCTCAACTTATGTGGCACAATGCTTAAATAACCATAATAATTAATTAGAGGTAATATAGTAAAATCACGACTGAAGTAGCTGAAGCAGAAATTAGTCAATTTTTTTAAAAAAAATTGTTAATTATTGTTATTTACAGTACTTTTATTTCATTTTCAAATAATATATGTTGTTTTATATCTTCTTCTGTCCCGTCCCAATTTATGTGGCACTAATATAATTTTTATAGTAAATCAAATATTTTATGTTGACATATCATTTTGTTATTCTTATTTTTTTAATACATAAATGACTTATAATAAGGAGTGATATAGTAAAATCATCGTTCGAAAGACGAAAATTTAATTTAAAACATTAAGAGTTAATTTCGCATTTTATGTCTATTTTATATTTCATTAAATACTATTTATTTTCTTAATATCTAGATGACTCATAATAATTAATTAAGAGCGACTGATTATGTTATTACTATAAAAATTAATATAATTTTATCATATCCAATAGTAATCATCTATAATTCACCAAAATAGTATATTAATTAAATACGGGATGTTATATTTGCATATGCAAAATATGATATTATTAAACATTATTGGATAGTGCATTATATTTATCTTTCACAATAATAAAATTTTAATTTACCTTTTTTTTTATTTTTAACTTGATACATATTGACCCAACACAAAATCTAAGAAAATATTCATTAGAAATTTATTTTACTAAATTAAATTTATTGATTTTTTACTTTAAAATTTTAAAGTTAAGTTTAAATATTAGTATTTCTATATAAAAAATATAATTTTAAAATTTAAATTTACTAAAATAAATAAATTAATTAATTAAAAGATTAATTTTCTATATAAAAGTAAATTAAAATAATAAATTGATTTACTTTAAATATTTAGTTGCAATTAATTAAGATAATTTTTTATTTTGTCATGATTTATGCTGCACCGATAAAATTTTGAGAGTTGAATAGAACTTTTATCTTATTTTAAAAAAGTATTTTAACTTGTTAATTATTGTAATTTATAATAATTTTTACATAATTAACAAATAATATATTTACTTCTTGTGTCCCAATTTATGTGGCTTCATACAATTTTCAGAGTCAACTAAAATTTTTATATATCTTTTAAATATTTTAAGTTGTTAATTATTATGATTTGCAGTACTTTTTTTATCTCAATTTATGTGGCATTGTTAAAATAATGAGAGTCAATAAAATTTCTATATGTGGTAACAAATTATTATGATTTGTGGTAACAAATTAGTTTTGAACATGATAGCTAATTAAATAAAATAAAAAATTACTTCCAATGTAGTTATAGTTAATTAATATAAATTAATAGAATATATTAAATATTTAAATCATTATGATGAACAATGGAATTATTATATATTGGGACAGGGTATGTAATTAAGTGGGAGTAGAGGTTTTTTTTTTGGTAAGAGTCAATAAAATTTTTGTATGTCTTTTAAATATTTTAAGTTATTAATTATTGTGATTTGTGGTAACAAATTAGTTTTGAACAGGATAGACAGTTAAATAAATAAAAAAAAATTACTTTCAATATGTAGTTATAGTTAATTAATATAAATTAATAGACTATATTAAATATTTAAACCATTATGATGAAATAATGAAATTATTATATATTGGGTCATGATATATAATTAAGTGGAATTAGTTGGTTTTTTGGTAATTGCAAGAGGTGGTCGAAACCACCTCTTCTATATACTAGATGTAGAAGCCCGCGCTAGTGCGGGCCCAATAATTGTAACATAGCTATACTTTATAACCGTTAGTTATAGCTTCATACTTGATAATCCAGAGTCGTTGAGTCAAGATTTTATATTTTTCTTAATCAATTATCACAATGTAGAGATTAAATGATAATATGAACAATCACTATAATATGAATGGTAAGTTATCATGTAGGTAATCACTGATAGTTGAAAATATTCAGACTTGAATGAAAGAAATGTCAAATTACCCTGTGGACAACAACTGATAGCAAATAACAACAAAAACATATGCAAGGTATTAGAGCAATACTATCTTCAAAGTTGTTGGTCTACATTAATATTCTTCACCATTTTTTTCGTCATCAACTCCTTCAGCACCAACTTGCTCGTAGTCTTTTTCAAGTGCAAGTAAATCTTCAGGGGCTTCAGAAAACTCTACCTCTTCCATGCCTTCTCCAGCATACCAGTGGAAGAATGTCTTTTGAAGCCAGTTGGGCATTTGTTCAAATTCCAAAACCAAAAAAATAAAATCACACGGTTGCATCCACATTAGAAAATTTTTTGTACTCTGTTCAGATACAAGTAGCTCACGCTTGTTATTGGTGCAAAATCTTTACCAGTCAACAAATTGAACCGTCCTCTACGTCAATACGGCATATATTTTTTATACGTTGGGTCACATTTAGCCATCATGCTTGAGTGCTCAAAAACTGCATTAGTTATCTCAGGTACAGATAATTGCTCATGGTATGCGTTTTCAGCTGAGATGACAGAGGCATATGATGAAAACATAATGGCTTCATTGTAAACATCACAACCATATCAGTGTGTTCTAAAAGGGAATGAGTTGAAAGAACACTATTATAAGGTTCTGCAACAATAATGGATACCTGAAATTAAACAGACACAAATAATCTTTCTGTTAAAAATAAGAGATGCATGGTTATATATGGTATTCACCTGGGGAGAAGAGTAGATAGTAAACGCAATGTTGGACTTTTTACTATATTCAACAGATAAGCATTCGAGCAACAATGAACGCAATCCAGAACCAGTACCGCCACCAATAGCATTAAAGACCAAGAATCCTTGCAAAGCAGTGCAGTTATCAGCTAATTTTCTAATGTGATCAAGGCAAAGATAAACAATCTCTTTTCTAACATTATAATGTCCTTTGGCAAAATTATTAGCAGCATCTTTCTTTCTAGAAATGAGTTGTTCAGGATAGAAAAGTTGACGATAGGCGGCATTTCTAACTTCATCAATAACAATTGGTTCAAGATCAACAAATATAGTTGTTGGTACATGCTTTCCAGCACCAGTTTCGACATACATGGTGTATTCCAAGGTCGTAAATGATTCATGATCATGAATGGGGTGGTAAAACTGAGGTTGCGAACTTTCTATATATATATATGTCACATGAACATACTGAACAATAGCTCCTAAAAATCTCTCAATATCTTTAATTTTAACATTCTACATAATATGTTTATGATTACAAAATTAAAGGGCATTTTGGTATATTCATATATCTTTAGTTTAAGATTTTCAAATTCAAAAGCTCCTTTACTTTCTAAAAATTTTGTATCATGCAGCATGCTAACATTACCTAAGCTCATTTTGAACCTCCTCTATTGTTGATCTTCGCAGAGAAGTTGTATTACCAATAGCAACTCCCATGGAATCAGCCTCAAAATCGATTATAGGATCAGATTCTGCCCCACATCCATGTATGCGCACCTTAAAAGCTGAAGGATCTTTCCCACCATCAATGCAAGCCTTGATCAAATTTCTTAGACAAAACAATACTTAGAAGTCATGCAGGAGCTCAAACACCAACAAGTAGTAACAATTGATATTAACACATAGACAAAAGAAGAGGTATACCCCTTTCATGGATATGATAAGGACTTGCATAAAAAATATCTCTGGGTGAGAGGTCAGACATATTGATCTATTTTCGATCAACTTGTACTGTAAAATAACAAAACAATAGTATCAGGTAGTGAAACAACTTCCAGAAAGCCACATAATTGTTATTAAAGACCAATTTTGGGGGAGCAACAGTGTTAAAAATGAAGTTATTTTTAGCCCAGTTAGATCAGATATATAAAGCTTCAGAGTTGTATAAGCTAAAAAGATTGAGGTCGCCTGGTACTTAACATTTAATCTGGCGTTCCTATATGTTGAGACTTTGTTTAAACAATGGCAACATACCAAGTGTTATCTAATATGAGGGATATGGAAAAGGTAGGATGTATGCAGACCTTACCTGTGTAGTAGAAAGCTTGTTTCTTTAGTTTCCCTGTATCAATCTACTTTTCTACGACGCTGAAATACAGGAAAAATTTTCAAAAAGCAAGAATTGAAGTAATTACAGTAACAAGCAATACTGATCAATGGAACAAAAGTAAATTCATCATAGGTTTATCAAGATATTCCTATAACACAGATAAAGAGATGCAGTTGGTAAAAGAGTACTTTGTTGGTTTCGTCAACCACATAACTATCTGATCATTATATACATAATGTACAATTTGTAGGAGCATGAGTTTCTAGCCTTCCTTATACACACAGTAATATGAAGAATTGGTGCTCCATAGAGAAGATTCAACTGTAAACCTCCCACATAATTGGCTAATCTGAAGGTTGAAGAAACATATGCTCTTTCTTTTCAATGTGTTTGTTGTAAGAAAAGGAAAAAGACACCACTTAGCCAATATTTACTAATGATTTCTAGTGGTATAGACATACATTTTGTGCAAAACAATGTCCAAAATCATGAATGGTTGCAGTTGTGCTTAAGCAATTCTTATTTTGAAACTAAATCATTGATGTGAATAGATTATCAATTGCCACCGAAATATAGTGAATCACATCAAAATAACACAGTGTTAATCTTATGGAACTTCCCGAATGGCTACAAAAGTCATCGACCAAGTGATATGTTCGACAAACTCATGTTTTTATCTAAGAAATAATAATCAAGAAAACATTTAGAAAGCTCAGCAATAAAAAATAATCAGAGATTACCGTTCATTGTGATTAATTTAATCTGCTTGAATTGCTTCGCATATGCAAATTGATTTTCTAGTGAAGTTGACTATTTGTCCCCTTTGCCAAAAGTTAATAACCTGCAAACCGAACAAAAACAAAAAACATGGCTAAGGTAAATTAGTAAGTAGTATGAATATCTTTGTTAAAAAAAAAAAAAAATTAAGCAACAATTAACATCCAATTAGCTAAAGAAAAGCTATTAAACTATCATACCCCAAAAATAAAAAAGGAAAAAAGTAGATAACAGATTCTATAACAACAAAAATACAAAATTCATAGAATAAAAATATCAAGGTAACAATCAAGTTAAGAATCAAGCAATTGTAAGAAGAAATTGAGAACAATACAATTGTAAACAGAGAAAGAGACGATGGGCAAAGTGGACATAGATGTCAAAACTTGTTGGTAACAATGACAAGCACCGCTTCATGTGCGTTCTTATCTCAAGCAGCATAGTCGGCAAATGTTAAGACACGTGTAAACTTGTACAAATGTCATCTAATAGTTAAGAATACAATAGTTAGTGAAAGGACTGAAATACCCCTTACCACTAAGCTGGCAGGACGACCATGAGGTGATAATTAATTATATTTTAAATATTTTAAGTTGTTAGCTATTGTAATTTATAATAGTTTTTTGACATTGTAATTTACTATTTTAAGTTATTAGCCATTATAATTTATAACTCTCTTTGTCCAAAGTTTTGTAGCATTGATAGTCTATTATATTTTTAGAATAATTTAAGTTTTTAATTACTGAAATTTATAATAGTTTTTCTTCTATTTCAATTTAAGTGACACTGATATAATTTTGAGAGTCAATCAAATATCACGATTGAAATCCCAAAGTAGACATGTCTTAAATGACTCATAATAACTTATTAGAGGTGATACAATAAAATTACTATAAAAAATAGTTGTGAAAAAAAATTAAGCGGGCCTCATATAAGATGTCAAGTTAATTTAAAACATCAATAATTAATTTATCTTTTTATTTATTTATTTTATTTTATTATTAAATATTTTTTTAATATTTAGATGATTCATAATAATTGATTAGGGATAAAATAGTAAAATTACGGTTGAAACAACTGAAGCAAACATGTCATAAATGTCTATTTTACTTTTTTTTTATCAAATATTATTAATTTTTTAATACGTAAATGACATATAATAATCAATTAGGAAATAACTTATTGGAAGTGGTATAACAAAATTAATATAAAAAATAGTTGTGAAAAAATTTTAGACAGGCCTTATATAAGATGTCAAGTTAATTTAAAACTCCAATAGTTTGTTTATCATTTTTTTTATTTATTTTATCTTTTTTATTAAAAAAAAATTTTAATACTTAAATGACTTATAGTAATTGATTAGGGATGAAATAATAAAATTACGGTTGAAGCAACTGAAGCAGACATGTCATAAATGTGTATTTTATTTTTTGTTAAATATTATTAATTTTTAATACTTAAATGACATTTAATAATTAATTAGGGGTGATATAGTAAAATCACGGATTAATACTTAAATGATCTATAATAATTAATTAGGGATGAAATAGTAAAATTACGATTGAAACAGCTGAAACAGACATGTCATAAATATCTATTTTATATTTTTATTGAATGTTATTAATTTTTTAATACTTAAATGACATATAATAACTAATTAGGAATGATATAATAAAATCACGGAGGAAGCAGACATGAAGACCGCCTCCTGCTTCCGAGCCTCTTCTATATATTAGAATTAGAAATAAGTCCATAAGTCCATGAAGATTTGTGCATTCAGCAATTGTATGCTAAACTTGCTAATTCTATAGTGTGTCATCATTACTAAATGACAAAATTGTTTTCTTTACTTTATTCAAATTGTAAAACTACTTCATATGATTTCATCCATAGGTGTCAAACGGGCCGGGTCGGGCCGGGCCAACTCGGAATCGGCCCTTTCATTTTAATCGGGTTGAGGGCCGGTTAAGGGTCGGTTTTGGCGCTAGACGGATCGGGCCAGGCCCAACAGTAAAAAAAATTAAAACTCACCCTAATCCGGTTCACTTAACCCAACCCGGATAAACCCACCAAAATTCGATCAAACTCGGTTAAAAATCGGTCAAACCCGTTTAAAAAATAAATAAAAAATCCAATATACACTATATACACTAAAATTATATACACTATATACACTCCAATATACACTATATACACTCCAATATACAATATATATTTTTAAAAAAATATATAAACAAGTGCACATATATACGTACCATTCAATATATAATTATATATGACTATACGTACTACTTTAAATAAAATATATACTATAATAGTATAATATATATATACACTACAATATATATATATATATATATATATATATATATATATATACTAATTTATAAAATATATACACATTTATACGTTAAATATATACGCTTATAGAAGATATATACACATATATACGCACCATTCAATATTTATGTACTACTTGTCTACTTTAAATAAAACATAAACTACAATATATATACATAGTTATATACTAATGTATAAAACATATACACATGTATACATTAAATATATACTACTTTAGAAGATATATACACATATATATGCACCATTCAATATATATGTACTACTTTAAATAAAATATATACTACAATATACATATATATATATATACAACAATATGTATATGTATATAGTTACATACTAATTTATAAAACATACACACTTGTATACGTTAAAGATATACGTCTATAGAAGATATATACACATATATACGCACCATTCAATATATATGTACTACTTTAAATAAAGTATATACTACAATATATATATATATATATATATATATATATATATATATATATATACACTTACATACTAATTTATAAAACATATACACTTGTATACGTTAAATATATACTACTTTAGAAGATATATACACATATATACGCACCATTCAATATGTATGTACTGCTTTAAATAAAATATATACTACAATATACATATATATATACAACAATATGTATATATATATATATATATATATATATATATATATATATATATATATATATATATATATATATATATATATATATATATAGTTACATACTAATTTATAGAACATATACACTTGTATACGTTAAAGATATACGTCTATAGAAGATATATACACATATATACGCACCATTCAATGATATGTACTACTTTAAATTAAGTATATA
Source organism: Capsicum pubescens (assembly GCA_030864215.1). Taxonomy (NCBI): domain Eukaryota; kingdom Viridiplantae; phylum Streptophyta; class Magnoliopsida; order Solanales; family Solanaceae; genus Capsicum; species Capsicum pubescens. The sequence continues at coordinate 39,484,916 of CM061542.1, read as the reverse complement.
CTACAATATATATATATATATATATACTTATATACTAATTTATAAAATGTACACACTTGTATACGTTAAAGATATAAGTCTATAGAAGATATAAACACATATATACGCGCCATTCAATATATATGTACTACTTTAAATAAAGTATATACAACAATATATATATATATATATGATAGCTAATTAATAATATATTAAAAGTAAGTTTTTAATTTAAACTAGAAATTCATTTTAAATCATTTTAAATCAATATATAGGTACTACTTTAAATAAAATATATACTACAATATATATGTATATACTATGTATGTATATATATATATATATATATATATATATAGTTATATACTAATTTATAAAACATATACACTTGTATACGTTGAATATATACGTCTATAGAAGATATATACACATATATACGCACCATTCAATATGTATGTACTACTTTAAATAAAATATATACTACAATATACATATATATGTATTACAATGTATAGATGGTTATATTATACTAATTTAGAAAATATATACACTTGTATACGTTAAATATATACATCTATATAAGATATATACACATATATACGCACCAATCAATGTATATGTACTACTTAAACTAAAATATATACTACAATATACATGGATTACAATACATAGATAGTTATATTATACTATTTTATAAAACATATACACTTGTATACGTTTAATATATACATCTATATAAGATATATACACATATATACGCACCATTCAATATATATGTCATACGTTAAATAAAATATATACTACAATATACATATGTATATACTACAATATGTATATATATATAGTTATATACTAATTTGTAAAACATATACACTTGTATACGTTAAATATATACGTCTAGAGAAGATATATACACATATATACACAGCATTCAATATATATGTACTACTTTAAATAAAATATATACTACAATATACATATATATATATATATATATATATATATATATATACTACAATATGTATATATATATAGTTATATACTAATTTGTAAAACATATACACTTGTATACATTAAATATATACATATGTAGAAGATATATACACATATATACACACCATTCAATATATATGTACTATTTTAAATAAAATATATACTACAATATACATATATATATACTACAATACGTATATATATATAGTTATATACTAATTTGTAAAACATATAAACTTGTATATGTTAAATATATACATCTATAGAAGATATATACACACATATACACTTCTATAGAAGATATCCAATTTATAAAACATATACACATGTATACGTTAAATATACACATCTATAGAAGATATATACACGTGTATACGCACCATTCAATGTATATATACTACTACTTATAAAATATACTACATTATATATACATTACAATATATATAGATATACTTATATACTAATTTATAAAACATATACACATGTATACGTTAAATATACACTTCTATAGAAGATATATGCACAAATATACAAAACATATGCTACTTAATATAATAAATTAATAATATTTGGTAGTAAATTAATAATATATTAGAAGTAAGTTATTAATTTAAAGTAGAAAACTAGAAATTCAATTTAAAATTTTAAATCGTTAAATGAAAAAATATAAAAAGCAAGGACTAAGGAGTGAATGAATTTGGGGAATTTTATTGATTGCAAAATGATCCAAAATTTATAATTTACATGAATGAAAAATCTATAAATTATGCATCATTTTTTCCAACTCATTCATGTTAATATTAACGGGAACTTGCATAGGATAGTCGAAGTCAACGGGGGCAAAATCATGCATTGGACTTGATTCTGCTGAGTTCTCCCGTGAAGTCATAATTTCTTCAAGTTTCAGTTCGTCGCTCGGCTCCGGTTCCATTCCTTGGTTTCTTCTTTCCGCTCTAATCCAATCTCTGAGTCAAACTAGAACATTCATTGCATTGCTTCCCAATGAGTGTCGGTTGTCTTCAAGCTGCTGTCGTTCCTGACTAAAGGCGCTCTCTGATGCAACGGTTGACATTGGAACATTCAAGATATCTCTAGCTAATCTTGAAAGCACATGATATTGTGTTTCATTACTCCTCCACCAATCCAACGTGTTGATCCGTCGTCTGCGATCCTCTAGTGCCGTCCGAAGATAATATTTCAGTTCTTCCCGATAAGTTGATGTGTAAGTTCTCTCATCAACACTGTTCCAACAATTTAAATCATAAAACGAATCAGAAAAAACACTATGTGTCGGCCTTTTAGAAGATGATGGCTCCTCGGGAGGATGAGGAGCGACAGTTGGAGTGATATTTGTAGGTACGGCTAAATCAAATAAATCAGCATAGTGATTATATAATTTTTCTATGTAATCCTTTGCATCAGCCGTAGCCGTCCACAAATCAGGTTGTACTTGTTCAGAATCATGGTTAGTATTTATTTCTAAGTTAGTATAAATAAGAGTACTAAAGTGACACATATTATTATATTTCATGCACGGATTTAGCATAGCACCAACCAAGTAAATAGGGGGAATCGGGAAAAAATATTTTTAAAATTTCGTAAACATGGCGCCAACAGCTTCTTTATAACCTTCTTTATTTTTATATTCTTTGAGCAAACCAGAAATATCGGCTATATATGCCAAAATATTACAAACAGTAGGATAATAAGCACCGAAAAATTCAACCGTAGCTACATAAAAATTTTCTAAAAACTTAACAAGATCATTAATTACAACTCAATCAGAATTATGTAGCATGCAATCAGCAGAATCAGCAAATGAACCGCAATGTTGGTTAAAAGCTAGTGTAATAGGAATTCTATATTTATAACAAGTTTTTAAAAATTCATACGTAGAATTCCATCTAGTATCAATGTCCTTAGGCATCAAAATCGGTGTAAGTCCATTTTCTTGACATTTAACTTTAAATTCTCTAATTCTCGATCTACGATTATTTCCTTGAATAAAACCAACAGCAAGACGAATTTTTTCAATATAAAACTCAAAACCATCTTTTACAATTAAATTATATATATGACACGCACACTTAATATGAAAAATTTTAGGCAAGGGCGGAGATAGCGTAGATTTTAATTTTTTTATACCAGTGTTGTTGTTAGAAGCATTATCAAAAGCAATACATAAAATTTTATTTTCGATACCATAATATCCGGCAATTTTAACAATAGAATCAACAATAAATTGTCCAGTATGTTTACGATCTTCATCATATAAAAAAGCAAGAATACGTTTTTGCATCACGAAATTACTATCCATCCAATGACAAGTAACGGTTAAATAATCATTTTTATTTACAGCACGACCAAGATCAGAAGTTAGGGACAATCTACATTGAATATTTTTTAACAATGTTGATAAATAAAAACAATATTGTGAATGAAGTCTAAAAATATCAGACCGACAAGTAGTTCTAGGAATACCATTAAACATAGGATTATAAATTGTTTGCATATAACGAATAAAGGCATCAGAAGAAGGAAAATTAAAAGGCAAACAACCCACAGCTACCATTTTAGCTATTTCTTCTCGGTCCCTCAATTTATTATACTTCTTCGCTACGTGACCGGTTGCTGGGTCCATTCTAGTTTGCGTTGGCCCACCAACATCCCCACCACCTTGTGCAATATTTAACTCTCTTTTGTGATCTTCAGCTACATGTCTCATTAACGTACTCGTACCCCTTGCTTGCCTCCACTTCTATGCTTATATATTTGTTGACAAATATTGCATTGCACCTCAATACCCGATATACATTCAAAAAATTGCCATGCAATACTAGTTCTTTTACGAGGTCTTGGGACACTGGGAGGACGGGGAGGGAGATTAACCGATTCAGATCTAACGTTAGCATCTCCTACTGCGGGTGTCTCAATAATATTTTCATTATCTTCGTCTAAATTAACCGCATCTACTTCATTTTCTTCTTCTATATTGTAATTTTTCTGAGCTTCTACATACTCCATATCGTGAGCACCTACACCTATTTCTTCCTCAAAAGGTGTACCAAGCGGTACCAGAGGCGAAGACACACGGGTATATCTACTACTTGAACTACCTCTACCGCTAGTAATTCGCTTTTTACTACCACTATCGCTTCCGAGACAAAAAATTTTAACACCTTTAGTAGCGAGGTTTCTTAATTTATCCATAATATAAATTAAATTAAACTAAAAATATTCAAAATACACAAATATAATAAAATTAAATATTAAACAATTAATACAATAAATAAAATTTAAACGTAAGAGATGGAACGACAATATCAAATTTTGGAAGTATCTGAAGATTGCGACTTTTGAAACTTCCGCTCGTACTTTGTAAACGAAAAATTAAAAAATTAAAGTGAATACTTTAAGAAATTAAATATATTGAATATTTGAGAATTGAGATTTGAGAGAGAATGAGATTTGAGAGAGTGAAAAATTGTGTGAAAAATGATTTGAAGTTGTAGGGTATTTATAGAATTTTTTTTGGGATTAAAAAATATTTTTTAAAGTTAATTTTTTTTTTTTAATAAATGGGCCCAAACTAGCCGTTTGGACCCAAAAACGGCTATATAGCCGTTGGGCCAACGGCTAGTTTGGCCCAAAATCCCATTTTTTTATTTTTTATTTTAAAAAAGGTATTTGGGCCGGGCCGGTTAATCGGCGGGCCTGGATCGGGCTTGGTTCGGGCCGGGTTAGCCGGGCCCATTTTAAAAAAATAACCGGCCCGAGACCCGAAACCCTAAAGCCCTAGGGCTTACCGGACCGGATCAAACTGGGTCGGGTTAATTACGAGGGCCGGGTCGGCCCGACCCACTTGACACCCATAGTTTCATCCGAATTCGTCCACTGGTTAAATAATTTTCCTTACTGAATCACGTCCTTATAGTCATAACTAGGAAATTACTATTCAATCAAAAACAATTTCATTAAAAGCAACTCGTACACTCTCACCTGATGATGTTTCGAAGCCATCATTTTTTGTTTTTTTTTTTTTGTTTTTTTTTTCTATACTGTGTGAGATAATCTAAGCTAACTTCTGGATTCTATTTTTAATTTATCTGATCTTATTTTTAATAAATATGCTAAATTCTTCTCACTTAAATTAATTCTTTTATTGACCACATAAAAAAATAAACCACAACTTTAGTTCATTAAATCACTAATTAAATTAATTATTCTAAATATCCAAAACGTTAATATAACCTCAAAATTTATTTGAAACCCCTTAGAAATAAATTAAATATGTAAATTAACTAGAAAGTACATTCCAGGCCCATTGAAAAATACTACGACCCTAATCCGAGGCCATCTCGATCAAAGGTTGACTATTATCGGGTTTAACCTTTCCAAACTCAATAGCCCCGTTAATGACTTAAATTACTTTCGAATGCTCAAGAATATCGATACTACTCACCACCGTAAGTCATAAATCATGTATACAAACTGCGGAGAGCGCTAAAATAAGGAAGATGAGAAAATTTCACAAACGACCGGGAGGTTCGTTACAATAACGGAAAAGGCGTGACTAGTGAATTTTTTGTGGGATTGTAATCTTTAACTGTTAATTTATGGAATTATTATCATATTAAAATCAGTTAATTAAGGCAGTAAAAACCAATTGTATTTGTATTTTTATAGCAATAGTTTGTAAAAATATAAAATACAACTTGTTATATTGTGTAATTATGAAAGTGTTGTTATGAAACTCATAATTAAGGTGCTAAGTTTGCTATTTCTCAATTTTCTAAAAACATTATTTATCTAAAAAGGACCGGCCCAATCCGTTTAGAGTAAACTCCACATGAATCACAACAACCCGGTTAGAGCTAGTAGTATCCACCGGATTCAGCTTTGGGTGAACCGGACCGGTCTGTCCCGACCCGGCCCTTTGGTACCAGCACATTCGAGACCCTTCTAGGAGTAGCACTTTTGGTCCCCATAAATACAATTTCTAGCAACTGTTATCAACTTCCCAACACTTATTTTTCCCTCTGTGTCTCAGCAGCCAAAATCAAGAAAGTCAAAAAAAAAAGAGGGATAAGGATGTCGTATTTGTTGCCACATCTTCATTCAGGATGGGCAGTGGATCAAGCTATCCTTGCTGAAGAAGAACGCCTGGTTATTATTCGCTTTGGTCATGATTGGGATGATACTTGTATGCAGGTGATCTAAAATTTAGATATTACTATCAGCATTCAAACATGTAATTAATTTCAATTTCTTGAATCTTTTTTTATTCATGTAATTTAATGGGGTATTTTAGTTTGAAAAAAAATCTTGAGAATAGATAATAGATGATTGATATATATATATTGCAAGTATACCTGTGGTACTCCTTCTATTCCTTTTTTAATTGCTCCTCTCGTAGTTGAATTAAATTAGATTAATTTAATTTTTTAAATTAAAATTTAGATATTTAAAAATTAATGAAAAGTATTATAAATTATAATTTTCCTTTTTTTAATTGGATCAAGAAATACGAAGTTTGTATTGTTTGACTCTAAAAAAGAGAAAGGGAGCAATTGAAAAAGAACGGAGGGATTGGTGATTATTTGTGTTAACGTGGGTCAGAGTACCATGTTGATTGGGGAATGTTTTAATGGTTTGCTTATATATAATTGGAAAATGGTCTTCCGCTCATAGTTAGCTTTTGGGATTGTGTTACGCTAGGGTATTATGCACCTATCTTCTACAGGATATGAGAACTAGGTTTAATCCTGTTTGGGCTCCCGATCTATGCTCCCATTTGGCCCATGATGAAAGGGGTGTTAGAGTGGGTTAGAGTCCTAAATTAGTTGTTGAATGGATTGGGTGGTCTGCTAATATGAACTTGAGCAATTCGCTCCTCATGAGCTAGCTTTTGGGTTGAGTTAGGCTAACGTGTCATCTCTTTGTAATAATTACAAAGGAGAACTTTGATCATCTTTTTTGTTTGTTGGAAACACTACTTGTTACTTTAACTAATTGGAGCCGCAATTAGTGGTTGAGTTGGGATTTTCTCTAACAACAACAACAACAGCATACCCAGTGAAATCCCACCAAGTGACATTTGAGAGGGTGGAGTGTATGCAGACCTTTGCACTACCTCGTGGAGTAGAGAGGCTATTTTCGAAGGCCCGTCGGCTCAAGTGTAGCAATTTCAAGTAGCATGGAGAAGAGACAATGAAGAAAATATAGCAACTAACAAGGGAAACAATACAAAGTCTACAAGAAATAAACAAGGACAACAAAATAGTGCAATGGTCGAAATACCATCAACAATATATTGATAGATATCACAAGCAAGGATCACTGCGGCTAGTACAACAACAAACATCTACAAGTCTAACCCCACAAAAGCATGACAACATCCCTACCCTACTAACACTCTACCTTGATATGTGTCCTCCATACCCTCATATCTAAAGTCGTGTCCTCAATAACTTGATGTTGCGTCATGTTTTGTCTAATCACGTCTCTCCAATCGGCCTACCTCTACCTCTCCCTTATGCCTTCCCACCTCCTCACGGGGGGTATCTGCCCTGCGCCTCTTTACGTGTCCAAACCATCTTAATCCCGGTTTCCTCATCTTGCTCATTGCTATCCTGTACGTGAAATAAAGAAAGGGAGCTTGCAAAAGCTTGTAGTTCAACAAGTTTGTTATGCAAGTCTTGTTGAATTGAGTTTGATATATTCTTTTCTCCCAAATTCAACATTTTGGCGTATTGGTAAAAGTCGTCATCATGTTACTAGTAGATCACGGGTTCAAGCCGGAAAACCACCTCTTCATAAATGCAAGATAAGGTTGCATAAATAAGACTTAATCAGGGTGGAGCCACCGTCATAGTTATGAGGTTGGCAGAACTAGTAGCCTTAGCTTAAACCCTGTATTTGTGTTAAAAAATACATTTAACTTAAAAGATTGTGATCTAAAAACCATAAATAAATTAAAAACCCCGGATTCGCCTTTGGATCCAATGTGGTCCATCCCTGCGGCGGAACCCCTATGTATCAGAGCTTAGTGTATCCTTTTCTTGATTCTAATGTCTAAAGGTTGGACAGTAATCTTATGCAATGGAAACTAAACTCTGTTTTATTTTATTTTGTGGTGAACTGGTCATTGTAGTTTTTAACTCATTCTCTGACAATTAATTAACAAATGCATAGTTTTTAAGAATTTGTTCTTCAGATTTTATTTGGTGAATTGAGTCGTTCTAAGACAATCGGCAAGTGCTAGAAGCTGCAATAATTTCTCTACGATGATGAATTGTGGACTGTCAGTTACAGTTAGCAAATTGTAAGGGATGATCCAAGTTCATGGAGTTATCCCAATTGCTTGCTAGAAGCATAAGCTGGGCGGCTCAGAATACTCTCCAATTATAATTGGCAATTTGCCAAATTTATGTTTATTTGTAAATATGCATATCCTTCATTGAATATCAGATTTGGCCTTTAAGTTCTCCTTAAGAGTACCTGAATATGCTGATCCTACATTACCGCTACGAACAAAATTCATTTTAAAAACAAATAGAAACAGCAGTATAACAATGAACACGTTTCACTAACTACAAAATTTCTGATTATCACAAATTGGGATTCTTAAATACTTCTTTGAATATTTCCTACGGCATTAGAGTATCAGTAATATCTGATACTGGCTGGGTCAAATAATGAATCTTATACATCGAAGATTTCTTCGGTTATACTGTTCCGTGAATTGATACTTCCGGAAGTGGTGATTTCTTTGTGAATTTTGGTTCATTTCCATTTGGCAATAACTACAACATACCCAGTTGTAGTTATAGTTTAGTTTTGTAAAAGTACTGGCTTCAGATGAATCCGGTAATATAAGCTGCATCCGCCCCCGAGGCTGGATGTAGTTTGAGCGTACTAGTGTTCCTTTGATTTGTCATTTTGCTTATCAAAATGACACACCCCTTGTGTTGGTCATCAATTGACACTCCTATGTTGTTTGGATTTTCTTAGGCTTTACGATGGATTTTTCGGTTGTGACTTTTATTTGCTTATTTTCTCCGACTCCAGATGGACGAGGTGCTGTCTTCGGTTGCAGAGACGATCAAGAACTTTGCTGTGATTTACCTGGTCGATATCACTGAGGTCCCTGATTTCAACACGATGTACGAGCTGTATGATCCATCAACCGTCATGTTCTTCTTCAGGAACAAGCACATTATGATTGATCTTGGCACCGGGAACAACAACAAGATCAACTGGGCACTTAAGGATAAACAGGAGTTCATCGATATTGTTGAGACACTGTATCGCGGTGCAAGAAAGGGTCGTGGTTTAGTTATTGCACCAAAAGATTACTCTACCAAGTACAGATACTAAGTATATTTGTACATGCTGTTACTTGGTTGCTTTAATATGTTGTACGAACTGATTGAACAATATCCTATTGACATGTAAAAAATTGACCATGCATGAATTACGAGGAGCTTCTTGATGAGGCTTCGTTCTCTTCTCTGATAGAACTGCAGACAATCCATCTCTTTTGCTAAATTTACCCTTAAATGCACACACCGCAAAACCATTGAGCTTCAACCACACACACCCCACCCCCATCTACAACCACAACACCCCACCCCACCCCCTTCACTACTTTTAATCTTCTTCTGGATTATGGATAAAGGTGAAATTTTTTTATATAAAAAGGAAATTTGTAAAGAACTACAAAATAAATCATGTTTCAAATATTTCTAACTATACCAAAGCTAATACTCCTTCCGTCCTAAATAATGTGTCGTCATTTTCTTTTTAATCCGTTTCAAAATAAGTATCGTCTTTCCTTATTTGGCAACTTTTTAAAGGCACAATTACTCTTTTACCTTTATGGGTCTCACTTAATTAAAAAAAAGATATTGACACATTTTTTGATAAAGGATAATTTGGTAAATTTTACCAAGTCTTTCCTTATTTTTTAAACTTCGTGTCCGGTCAAATGACGACACATAATTTGGGACGGAGGGAGTAATACTTATTTTCAATATGATAAATGTCACTTTCAAAAAGAACAAAGTCTATATGTTAAAACACACCCCAAATTATAAAATTTTTGAGAGTTTTATACTTTAACTATGCAGTGTTTTTATTATCTATAATTTATATTTATAATTTATATCTATAATCTATAATATATTAAAAGTGTGAACCTTTAGAGAAGTGATTTGAGTTTTTTATTCTTCATTAAAACACTATCTTTTAGATAAAATTGTCTTTTTACTATTTTTTAAAATTATAATTATACATAAATACTAATAATATATATTTTTGGAAAAATAAAAAATTACCATTATTAAAAAAAAGTCCTAATTATAGTACCTTATATTTGGCAAATAAATACAATCTCTAGTATACTTTCTTTAGGATTTCAATTAATTTATAATTGTACATTACTTCTCACGTTCTTTTCCTAAGTTTTAGGATTTCAGTTAGCTTAGAATTGTATATTATACAAATCCTTTCCTAAGTTGAATTAAATATCACAACTAAATTACCTCATATTAAATATTTTTACTGCATTCTTTCGCCTTCATTTTAGTTCTCTATTTTGTCGGATGACTTTTTGTTTTAAAAAATGGCTTCATTGATTTACCTAGATGGTGATGGTGAGAGAAAAGGTGCATAATATGAGAATTTTTATGAAAGCAAATTATCATATTGTTTTATTATAGTTTACAGATAACATATGAATGTCGGTTGGCTTTGAGAATTTTTTTATGTAAAGGTTAATTTTAATTGCATTGTTTTGATATTTTTATTATTGTATTGTTTTATTTTAATTTACAAGTAGTCGATAAATACGGTCGGCTTTGAAGAATTTTTTAGGTAAAGGTTAGGTTTAACTATATTGTTTTAAAATCTCTATTAGTGTACTGTTTTGTTTTGTGGTAGTTTACAGGTCGCAGATGAATGTTGATCAGCTTTGAGGAATTCTTGTATGTAAAAGTTAGGTTTAATTGTATTGTTTTGATAACTCTTTATCGTATTATTTTGTTATAGTTTACAGGTGGTAGATAAATATCGACTGACTTTGAAAAAAAAAAATAGGTAAAGATTAAGTTTGATTGTATTGTTTTGATATCTCTGATTTGCGAATGTTTTTGAGTAAAGGTTAGGTTTAGATGTATTGTTTTGATATCTCTATTATCATATTATTTTGTTGTAGTTTACAGGTGGTAGATGAATGTTCCTCGGTTTTGAGAATTTTTTGTGTAAAGATTAGATTTAACTGTATTGTTTTCATATCTCTATCATTATAATCAAATAAATTCTCCATCTTTACATATTCAAAAGATGTTGAATTTAATTATTATACACATCTTTATCAATTTAAACAAATATCCTATTAGTGTAACATTTAAATTCATTAAAGTGAGATACGCTTAAACTAGTATACCTGAAATATTGCATCCTATATATGAAAAACACATCTCGCTATTGTGTTGTTCAAATATTTGAAAAAAAAATGGTTTAAACCACCCGGTGTTCGGTACCCGCTTTTTAAGAGTCCGACTATATCCAGATTCACCCTGCGTCGGATCCCATTTGGGGGAAAGAGCTCCCAACAAAGTGTTTGTCCATACCCAGTGTCGAACCCTCGACTTTTGGATAATCAAACCCTCGACCTCTGGGTAGGGTAGACCAATCCCTTACCATTGGGCTACCACTGCTGTTGGTCAAATATTTGAAATTACTAGACAGTATACATGTGAGAGCTAAATAATCACATAAAAATGAGTTCGCGTGGCATTTCTAACGACTTTATTGAATAGTTGAAGGTATATGATTTTTTAAGAAGTGTATTCTAAAGAAATATTTATCCACCCTTATTAAAACAACTAGTTGGCTACGCGGTGCTACGCACGGTTCAATGTTGATTCTTAAAAATTTTAATAATTCTATCATTTAATTAAAATCTTTATTTACTTGGTTGATAAATTCTAAGTTAGGCATATATTATTATATTTAGATTGATGAAATGTGTATAACAAAATTTTAAGTTCAAACTTTTATGACATTGATAGTCAATTATATTTTAAAAATAATTTAAGTTTTTAATTATTGTGATTTATAATATTTTTTCTTCTATTCTACTAATTAGAAGTGACATAGTAAAATTATTATAAAAAATACTTGTGAAATTTTTTTAAAGTAGTCATATATAAGACGTTAAATTAATTTAAAACATCAAAAATAAATTTATCATTTTATGTTTATTTTACCTTTTTTATTAAATATTATTAATTTTTTAATACTTAAATGACTTATAATAATTAATTATGGGTAATCTAATAAAATTACGGTTAAAGTAGTTGAAGCAGTCATGTCATAAATATTTATTTTAATTTTTTATTAAATATTATTAATTTTTTTAATACATAAAATACTTATAATAATTACTTAGGGGTAATATAGTAAAATCACGATTGAAGCAGCTGAAGCAGTCATGTCGATCATGAGCAGCCTGCTTCAGCTGCTTACTGTGACTTATTATATAAGATAAAAATAAGTTGGTACTACAATATTTGGAATGTCAAATTCGCGAAAAAGTAACACTACTATATTTTTAAGAGTTAATACATAAAAATGATCCTAAACTTGACACCAAATTATAACTTTGATCTTAAACTTTGATAGTGCACAAATAAGACCTTTAACTATTCAAAACCTGAACAAATATGACCTCCGATTTTGCAACCCCATGCGTGAGTCTCACTCACGCCTACGTGAAAAGGTAATCCAATCACACGGTGCCATGACGTTAAAAGGGTTGACTTGGAGAGAGGTCATATTTGTGCAGTTTTAAATAGTTAAAGATCATATTTGTGCATTGTCAAAGTTTTATTTTTTGTGTTAAAGCGACGTCGTTTTTATTATTATTATTATTATTATTATTATTATTATTACTATTATTATTGTTATTATTATTATTATTCTAATAATAATTTTTTTTTATTTCTATAGTAGCAGCACCTAACTTTTTTTTAATTAAAAAAAAACAGTCACTAGCAGGGATCGAACCCGCACAGTAGGCTGAAGGAAGCGTCCAAGAAGAGCAAATAACACCACTGGGCTATCTAAGTGTCTTGTTTCATGTGGTTCAACATTAATATACGTACATAAATATACATTTTCTATCTTATATAGCTACACCGTAATTTTTTTACCAAGGGGGTTCGGGTGAACCCCATGAAAACCATGTAGGTCCACCCCTCGTTAATTTAATAACGTTTTAATAATATTAATTTAATAACATTTTAATTACGTTAATTTGATAACGTTAATTTAATATACTACTATTACTATCCTTAATAACATTAATTTAATAACGTTTTATTAAAACTATGATTTTTTTATTATTAGTATAGTTTCATCTTTAATTTAATATTTAAATAAATAATATTTAGATATATTATATAACTTAAATTCGTCTCTTGCTTTATAATATATATACATACCCGCTCGATTTTTTCATATGAGGCTGACCCGCCTAATTAATAAATCTTCAATAATGCTCTTTTTTCGCAATGACAAAAGAAATTAGATGTCATTTTCATCTTTGAGCCGAAAATAATAAAAAAATAATAGTGAAGAGTCATTTAAAGGTTATATTTGTGCAGTTTTGAATAGTTAAATGTCATATTTGAGCACTGTCAAAGTTTAAGGTCATATTTATGTATTATGCCCTTAGATTTTAAGTTGGACGCGTCCAATTTTATGTGTTGAACACGCGTTTTGCCACGTAGGATTGAATGTCATATTTGTGCAGTTTTGAATAGTTAAAGGTGATATCTGTGCACTGTCAAAGTTATAATTTGGTGTCAAGTTTAGGATCATTTTTATGTATTAACTCTATTTTTAATCATTAACCCAATGATTAAAGAAAACATTGTCAATTTCATAATCAAACCGATGAGCCTATAAAACAACATATTCATATGTTTCAATATAGTAGTAAGTACAGTCAAAGAACAAAGCATAAATAGTTCGCACCGCTACTGTGGAGAACCAATCACACTTACTTCAATCTTACAAAATTTAAACAATGGAGTAAAAATCCCAATACATACCAAAACAATGGCATCTCTCTATAGACTTAAAAAAAAAACAAAGAAAAACACACATTTACTTCTCTCCAATTCATTCACAACAACAGTCTCATTCTTCAAACCCCTTGTACAAAACCCAATCTTGGTCCATTTTCTTCAACACTCATTCCCCAAAACCCATAAACTCCCTTCACACAATTTCTTGAGAAAATTCAAGAATCATTAATTAGACTGGTACATATTAGGGGTAATTAGATATGATAGATAAGGGATAACTAATCTTAAAATTAATTTTATAATGAATTTATCACATATTTTAGTTGAAATGAAATCACGGAATAACTTAGGAATGTACTGTTACTTTTATTCTACATTAAGGTGGAATAACAGTTTTGAGATACTTAATTCTTGAATAACTTGTTCCCCAACTCAACGAGCCCTAAGGAGTTGTTTGGTTGGAAACAAGTTATCCAAGATTAATTATCATGTAATTACCTATCTCGAAATTAATTATTCCACCCTTGATGTGAGATAAAAATAACACTACAATCCTGAATAACTAATTCTAAAATGAGTTATGTCATGCATTTTATTCCAATCAAATATGGAACAAGCTCATTCTAAAATTAATTTCAAAATCATTTATCCGTTATCTCTCGTACAAAACAACACATAATGGTAAAATAACAATTTCGAAATAACTAATCCCGAAATAACTTATTACACCAGCCAAACAGGCCCTAAGAATCTTGAAACATCGAAAACAACTTGATGAGTTGGGTTTAAAGATCACAACTTACACACACACACACAAAAAACCATTCAATGGCATCTTTCTATAGACTCAAAAAACTCCTCAACATCTACCAATGCACTCATATTCTTCAAAGACCTTTTACAAAATCCAATCTTTCTACATTATCTTCAACACCCATTTCCCCAAAACCCATAAATACCCTCCCGTCAATTTCTCAAGAAAATTCAAGAATCATTTATAGGCTAGTTTACATATTCACTAAGAATCTTGATTCATCAAAAACCCAAGAACTTGATGAGTTGGGGTCAAAGATCACAACTTCCATTGTTGAAAATGTACTTGGGAAGATCAAGAATTGGAGAAAAGCTCATTTGTTTTTCAATTGGGCTAAAAATCAAGAAGGGTATTTTCATAATTGTCATACTTTTAACATAATGGCTGAATGTTTATCAGGTGTTCGACAGATTGCCTCAATGAGAAGTTTGGTTAATGATGTAGTTAAGTTTCAGTGTTGTTTTACGCCGCATGGTTTGGGTTTCTTTATTAGGTGTTTGGGTAGTCAGGGGTTGGTTATTGAGGCTAATGAGTTGTTTGATCATATGAAAAGAATGGGTCTTTGTGTTCCAAATAGTTTTACGTATAATTGTTTGTTGGATGCTATATCGAAAGGTGGTGATGTTGGTTTGATTGAGTTGAGGTTGAAGGAGATGTGTAGTTATGGATGGGAGCTTGATAAGTATGCGTACATGTCAGTTTTGCAGTGTTATTGCAATGCGCGGAAGTTTGAGAACGCGTTGGTTGTTTTTAATGAAATGCACGAGAAGGGATTGGTCGATGAGCATGTTTTGTCGATCTTGTTGGTTTCTTTTAGTAAGTGGGGTAAGGTGGATAAGGCGTTTGAGTTGGTTGAGAGGATAGGAGATCTTAACATTAGCTTAAATGAGAAGACATGTTTTGTTTTGATTCATGGTTTTGTGAGGGAAGGTAGAACTGATAAAGCGTTGCAACTGTTGGACAAATTGAAGAAAATGGGTTTTGTGATGGACATTTCTGTTTATGGCGTGCTAATAGAAGAGTTGTCGAGGAATAAGGAAACTGAGAAAGCTATGCAGCTGTACGAGGATATGAATGTTTCAGGAATCCGTCCTGATATTAAAATACTTAGCGACCTTATATCTTGTGTGCGTGATGAAAGAGACATGATTCGGATAGTTGAAGGGAGGTATGAGAACATGGATCGGAAAGCTAGGATGCTGTTGTATAATTCTGTTCTGAAAAGACTTATTAACAATGTTTCAACTGATAAAGCATACCAACTACTTTGTGCATCAGCGTGTCTTGACTCTGGTAGTGATTTTAATGAGGACAATCTTTTTCCCGTGAAAGAACTTGCTTATCCAAATACCGTTTCTTTTGAACTAGTTATTGATGGTTTGTGTCGTGCGGATAGGTTGGAATTGGCTCTCAGCCTGTTTAGAGATATGGACCATATTGGTTGTAAACGCAGTGTGCTACTTTACAATAATTTAATTGATTCCTTGAGCAGGTCCGGTAGACTCGATGAATGTTATGAGCTTTTTAATGAGATGAAACAATCAGAATTTCTGCCGACACATTACACATACAACTCAATTTTTGGATGCTTATGTAGGCAAGGGGATGATGCAGGCGCCCTTTCTATGGTGAAGGAGATGCGTGTGCATGGTCATCAACCTTGGATAAAATATTACACACTGCTCATGCAGAAACTTTGCAAAGACGGGCAAGCAGTCAAAGCTTCTAACTTTCTTGCTGACATGGTTCAAGAAGGATATCTCCCTGATGTAGTTAGTTATTCAGCAGTCATAAATGGCCTTGTTAAGATAAAACAGTTGGATGAAGCACTGAATCTTTTCAGAGGGATCTGTGCTCGGGGTTATTGCCCTGATGTGGTTGCTTATAACATCATAATAAATGGGCTTTGTAAGGACAAAAGGGTACTTGAAGCCCAGGATTTTCTTGATGAAATGATAGATAAGGGACTTACTCCGTCAGTTGTTACCTACAACTCACTGATTGATGGGTGGTGCAAAACTGGTGATGTCGATCGGGCAATCGTATATCTCACTAGGATGACTGAAAAAGAACGGGAGCCTAATGTTATAACTTACACCACTTTAATAGATGGGTTATGCAATGCTGGCAAACCAGATGATGCTATTAGGCTTTTGGTTAAAATGGAGACAAACGGGTGCTCTCCAAATAGAATAACTTTTATGGCTCTCATTAGTGGTCTGTGCAAGTGCGGAAAGCCAGATGATGCTCTGATTTATCTGCATGAAATGGAGAGGAAGGATATGAAACCCGATCCATCTATCTACATAGTTCTAATAGATGCTTTTATAAAAAACACGAATCCTAATGAAGCTTGTGATCTACTACAAAAGGTGGTTTGCGATGAGTTTCTTCAAGACTTAAATAGTAAGAGTCGTCCTATTCTCAAAGAGGCAATACTTTCCCTGTCTGTGGATCCAAGGACTTCCTCAAATGTAAAAATCTTGTTGGAGGAGGGTCACCTTACAGCACTCTGCAGTTTCTCTGAAATTGGATGACATGATAAGATATATTTGATGTCTTGACCTCATCTGTTTTCATCTATAGTTACTTAGGATCAAGAACCAAAGTCAGGAATTGAGAAGCGTCAAATTCTACGCTTTACTGGTTTCCGGTGTACTGTGACTAGTGTCTGCTCATTATTGCATCGTCAATGAAAAGTTCTACACCCTACATTTGATATTGTGGCAACACACTGAAGGGTATGTGTACTTGCTGCCTTTTGCTCGTTGTCTAAGCAACTCTTTCTATTGTGACCTCAATTTGTTTTATTAAATGTTTCGGGGATGATTAGATTTGGTTGAAAACAGTAGGTACTTTGAATGTTGAGGAGAATCTGGTGTGAAACTATAGCAAGTAGCAAAGAGGCATGGTGGCTGTATGTGGACCCAGTCACTAAGTACGTTAAGGCATCTCAGGTACAATTCTGTACACTTTACAATATCTGTACCACAATACACCCTTATGGTGGAGCCCTTCCCCGGACCCTGCGCATTGCAGGAGCTTTAGTGCACCGGGCTTCCCTTTTATTATCAGGATTCTTTTCCTTGCAATTTAGAGGAAGCTTTTTCATTTGTGGCCTTTGCATTGTTAACTGAAATCACCACTACAGGTTGGCAAAGCGCAACTGCAATGAATTCATTTCTGACAATAGAGGGTTCTTTCAGAAGCTCTAAAAGCTACGTTTACAGCTTGTTTAGGAGATGTACAGGTGATTTGGGACGAGTTTTGATTACTGGAGCCTCATCTGTAGAACTTCCTCTATCTTTTGTTGCCGTTAAAGCTATCCTGATGAGATCTGGTTTAATGGGCCAACAATGTTCCTTTTAAGTTCATACTTGTGTGATATTGCATATTGGAGGAATAAGAAAGGCTCCCTCACCTGCAACCCCCAAGGATGGTGTTGATGAATTTTAGTCTTCTATTGTGCCTACTCATTTCTGGTAGAATTGAAAAGTTTCAAATGAATTCTTTAAAGAGAAGTCCTTGAGGTCTGGATAACGTTGAGGAACTGAAAAATGTCTGCATTCAGAATGATTGTTTCCTGTTTCTATGGCTTTCTTGGTGTCGTTCTGATGCACCTCAAATTATAAAAACTTATTCTAGGAGGCCAAAATAAACAATTGGGAAACTTAGTAACTGTCAGGAGACAGTTACACATGTATTGGGTGGTTTTTACTGTAGAAAAGGGACAGGACAGTAGGCACAGATATTCAGAAAAGAAAAGGGAATCTTCTGGGAGAGTTCTAGCCTCTCGAATGTCTAGGAATGCTGGAATTTGTGTAATCTTAGTAGTATGTACTGTATTAGTGGATTTCATATGTGTTAGGTTGTCTCTAACAGTATTAGCATTTCCTAGTGACTGTTTTCAGATTTATTGTTGTAATATCAGAATATCTAGCGTAAAACATCAATATTTGTTTCTCTATCTATTGTTTTTTCGCAGTAAGTCTATCAATTTGGTATCAGAGCAGTAACGTTCGGGTATGGTGAGTAAATTGGAGGGACGCGTTGAACAGGTAGAGACTAATTTGACAGGGGTAAGGGAAGATGTCAGAAAATTGGAAGGGTGGTTCCAAGAAATGAGAGAGTCTCTTGCAAGAATTGAAGCCCAAGGACGAACTATGATGGCAGAAGCATCCCCTTCTCAAACCAAATCCATCGGAAACCAAGAAGAAGGAAGCAATGTCAACTTGGCTGGAGAAAAAGATGGGAAGAAGTTGCGGAAACTACAATTACCAGTTTTCGAAGGAGAGGATCCTTTAGGATGGATTTTCAGAGTGGAATGATATTTCGCAGTGAATGAAATTTCTGAAATGGAAAAATTACGGGCAACAGGTGTTTGTTTAGAAGGAAAAGCCTTAAATTGGTATTATTGGATGGAATCTCGGCAATAAATGTCAACCTGGGAAAACTTCAAAAGAAAGTTGAACCGATTTCATGATACTCAAAAGATCAACCAATATGCTGTCTTAATGGGGCTGAGGCAGATTACCACAGTTGCTGCGTTTCGTGAAGAATTTGAAAAGGTGTCAGCATCTATGACTGAGGCATCTGATGAAATGTTATCAGGAGCATTTCTAAATGGATTGAAAGAGGAAATTCGAGCAGAAGTGATGTTGTTACGGGCTCAAACATTGAGGGAGATAATGGAGATGGCTCAAAAGGTGGAGGATCGCAATTCTGTGTTGCAACAAGTTCATAGTTCTAAATTTGAACCAACCAGAGGAAGTTCAAACAATAAGCCGGTTGGGTTTAGAACCAATTATCATCGAGTTGCAAACGTTCTTGAAACGCGGGACCCGAGAGTCGGAACAACAAGTCATAACACGGAACAATTGCATCCTGCCACAAAGTCGACTAGTTTTAACTCTTCAGTAGCAAAATCCGAGGGACAATTTAGAAGGTTGACTGATTCAGAATTTGCTCGAAAAAGACAATTAGGGTTATGTTTCAGATGTGATGAAAAATTTGGCCCCAATCATCGTTGTAAAAACAGGCAGCTTAACCTATTGATTGTTTCAGAGACACCCAACATAAATGAGGATGATACAGAAGAATTCTTTGAGCCTGCCGGAAAAGATTTAGTTAAAGAGGAAACAAAGGGTACTATGATGGTGTTGAATATGAATTCACCATGGGACTTACTGGATGTAGAACAATGAAATTCGTAGGGAAGATTCATGGGCACAACGTAATTGCTTTGGTCAATAGTGGGGCTACCCATAATTTTATATCTTTCACCCTTGCTCATCAACTCCAATTACCTACTAAGAAGACCAAAAGATTTGAGGTAGTAATTGGTAATGGTAAACAGGTTAGCGGGAATGAAGTATGCAAGGAGGTAAGGATGGATGTACAAGGAATCCAAATCAGCCAACAATATTTTCTATTCGATTTGAAGGGAACTGATTTGGTTCTAGGGATGGAATGGTTGGTCACATTAGGTGAAATGAGGGTAAACTGGAAACTTCAAACCATGAAATTCAATGATGCAGGAAGATCGGTGTTGCTTCGAGGGGATCCAGCTATGGTTCGAACAGTAGTATCACTCAAATCTATGACCAAATTACTAAAGAAAAGGAACCAAGGATTTTTGGTCGAGTTAAATCAGGTAACAAGAAGTGAAAATGAAGATGCTATAATAACAGAGGAGATTGAAAAGTTATTATCTGATTATCCAAAAGTAGGTGAGCAAACCTTGGGTCTGCCACCACATCGTTCGAGGGATCATGCTATTAATCTTCAACCTGGAGCACAACCACCGAACATTCGTCCATATCGATATCCCCATTCTCAAAAAGCGGAGATCGAGCGTTTGGTCAAGGAGATGGAATCATTAAGGCTAGTTCTAGTCCATATTCTAGTCCAGTAATACTGGTTAAGAAGAAGGATGGAAGTTGGCGATTTTGCGTGGATTATCGGGCTCTTAATGATATCACTATCCCCGATAAATTTCCAATACTATGCATTGATGAGTTACTGGATGAGCTAGGGGGAGCCACCATATTTACAAAGTTGGATCTTAAGTCGGGTTATCATCAAATTCGCATTCAAGCTGGAGATGAAGAAAAAACAGCCTTTCGCACATATGAGGGACATTATGAGTTTATGGTCATGCCATTTGGTTTGACCAATGCACCCTCGACTTTTCAATCACTGATGAATGATATTTTCAGGAATTATTTGCAGAAATTTGTTTTAGTATTCTTTGATGATATTTTGATTTACAGTAAGGACTATGCTTCACATCTTGGGCATCTCAAGGTTGTTTTGGATATTCTCAAAGAGAATCAACTGATGATCAACAAAAAAAAGTGCATGTTTGGTCAGCTTAAACTTGAATATCTGGGCCATATCATTTCCTCTGAAGGAGTGCAAGCTGATCCCTCCAAGATTGAGAGTATGATATCTTGGCCAGTTCCTAAAGATATCAAGTCTTTGCGGGGATTTTTGGGACTCACTGGATATTACAGAAAATTCGTCAAAGACTATGGTAAGATCGCTGCCCCTTTGACTGATTTACTTAAAAAGGATGCCTTTTCATGGGGAGAACGAGCCCAACAATCATTTGAAGCGTTGAAGTTGTCTATGACTCATGTGCCCGTTTTAGCGATGCCGAATTTTTCTCAGCCTTTTGTAATTGAAACTGATGCTTCTGGATTTGGTGTCGGTGCAGTTTTAATGCAAAATGGTAAACCTGTCGCTTATTTCAGTCGAATGCTTTCTTCTAGAGCAAGGCAATGTTCGGTCTATGAACGGGAGCTAATGGCTATTGTGTTAGCTATCAAAAGATGGAATCACTACTTGATGGGCCATCATTTCATCGTCAGAATAGATCAAAAAGCCCTTAAATTTTTGCTGGAACAGAGAGTCATGGATGAGAATCGACAGAAATGGGTCTCCAAACTCATGGGATATAAGTTTGAGATAAAGTACAAACCGGGTGCCGAAAATAGAGTGGCTAATGCATTGTCAAGACGCGGGGAATCTGCAGAGTTATATGCATTTTCAATTTGGAAATATGAAGACAGGGAAGAATGGGACCAGGAAGTACAACGAGACACCAAAATGACTACTATTTTGCAGAAGTTAATCTCAGGACAGCAAACAGATGATTTTCAATTTGGAAATATGAAGACAGGGAAGAATGGGACCAGGAAGTACAACGAGACACCAAAATGACTACTATTTTGCAGAAGTTAATCTCAGGACAGCAAACAGATGACAAATGCAGCTTGAAAAATGGATGTCTACTATTCAAAGGACGCTTGGTTTTGCCACAAGGATCATCTCGTATACCTGGTCTATTGAAAGAATTTCATTCTTCTCCTATAGGAGGCCATTCGGGGTATCTTCGCACATATAAAAGGTTGTCTGAGAATATCTATTGGGAAGTTATGAAGAGGGATGTGCAAAACTTCGTTTCCAGGTGTGAAATTTGTCAAAAGAACAAGTCTCAAACTTTGAGTCCTGCAGGGTTACTTCAACCTTTGCCTATATCTCATCATGTCTGGGAGGATGTAACTATGGATTTCATTACTGGCCTTCCTAAATCCCATAGGTTTGATACTATATTGGTTGTGGTGGATCATCTTACTAAGTATGCACATTTTATTCCACTTTCACACCCTTTTAATGCTAAAGATGTGGCTGCCATTTTCATTAAGGAAGTGGTTAAACTGCATGGATTTCGTAAATCTATTGTGTCTGATCGTGACCGTGTGTTCATAAGCCAATTTTGGAAAGAGCTATTCAAAATAGCAGGTACTACCTTATGCTATAGCTCTTCATATCATCCGGAAACAGATGGGAAAACGGAAGTCGTGAATAGAAGTTTGGAGACATATCTCCGTTGTATTGCAGGAGAAAATCCTAAACAATGGTCCCACTGGTCATCTTGGGCAGAGTATTGGTTTAATACATCCTTTAACAGATCTGCAGGTATGACACCCTTTATGGCATTATACGGAAGGGATCCACCATCAATTTTTCACATGGATGACATGACTTCAGCGGTAGAAGAAGTAAATGAGCAGGTGCGCACTAGAAATACGATCTTGACTGAACTCAAAGAACATCTGCTGCAAGCACAACAAAGAATGAAGAATCAAGCTGATCGATATCGTTGAGAAGTGATTTTTGAGATTGGTGAAATGGTATATCTCAAACTTCGGCCCTATAAACTACGTTCTTTGGCTAAGAAGATCAATGAAAAATTCGGTCCCCGTTTTTATGGCCCTTTCAAGATTCTAGAAAGGATTGGTCCCGTAGCTTATCGGTTAGAGTTACCGGTTGGAACTCGAATTCATTCAGTGTTTCATGTTTCACAGTTGAGAAAATGCTTGCTTCCAACTACTCCTGTTCAAAACCTACCTCCATTTATTACCCAAGAATTGGAGTTTCAAGTTGAACCTGAAGCAGTGAGGCAGACCAGGAAGCTAATCAATGGTAAGTGGGAAGTGTTAATCAAGTGGAAGACCCTACCAGAATTTGAGAACACTTGGGAGGAATATGCAATCATTAATCAGCAATTTCCTGACTTTCACCTTGAGGACAAGGTGACTCTTATAGGGGCGGGGTAATGATGTACCTCAAGTTATAAAAACTTATTCTAGGAGGCCAAAATAAACAATTGGGAAACTTAGTAACTGTCATGAGACAGTTACACATGTATTGGGTGTTTTTTTCTGTAGAAAAGGGACAGGACAGTAGGCACAGATATTCAGAAAAGAAAAGGGAATCTTCTGGGAGAGTTCTAGCCTCTCGAATGTCTAGGAATGCTGGAATTTGTGTAATCTTAGTAGTATGTACTGTATTAGTGGATTTCATATGTGTTAGGTTGTCTCTAACAGTATTAGCAGTTTCCTAGTGACTGTTTTCAGATTTATTGTTGTAATATCAGAATATCTAGCGTAAAACATCAATATTTGTTTCTCTATCTACTGTTTTTTCGCAGTAAGTCTATCACATTCCCAGTTGAGGAATAGCTGGATAACGTTGGCAAATATTGCAGCAGCAATCAACAAATTTGGAGCGTCATTCGCCCAAAACATTTACTGGAAGAGATATGCATCCCTCTCGCGGTGAGGCAAAAGCATACTACAGCAGGACCTGCTTAATACAGAGAAAGGTATTCTACAACAACTGCGACGCCTCAGCGCCAAACAAATTGAGTCAGCTATAGGAATCCTCACTAACCGTGTCACCCCTTTTAAGCTCATCTCAGGCCACTATTATACAAAATATAGGTATGTGGCAGTATAATTATATACATTTAGACGTTAAATTTTTTCAAAGCATTTCAGGATTCTCTTCTGTGCAATTGATCGGAAGCTTTTCCTTTGCAACTTTTGTTTGTGGCTTTGGCATTTGGTTGTACACACTCCTGTCTACTGAACCATCTTCTTTACAAATGAAATATCTGTTCCGTTGACCTTCACTTATGTTAAATGAAATCTTCACCACAGGTTGACGAAGCGCAACCACAATGAACTCATTTCTGACAAAAGAGGGGCCTTTCAGAAGCTCTAGAAGCTATGTTTACAGCTGATTTAGGAGATGTTCTGGTGATTTGGGAGTAGTTATGCTTACTGGAGGCACATCTGTAGAAATTCCTCCATCTTTTGTTGCTGGTAAAGCTGTCCTGATGAGATCTGGTTGACTTTCTTGTGTTAATAGGCCAACAAATGTTCCTTCAGGTTTAAGTTTGGGCAGTATTGTATTTCGGAGGAATAAGAGAGGCTCCCTTAGCTGCAGCTTCCAAGGATAGTGTTGATGAATTTCAGTCTTCAGCATGCTTTCTATAGTATTTTTCCATGAATTCTTCACTTCTGTTACTTCAGCTCTATCGGACTATGTTGCTCGTGATGAGTGTCTCATCCTCCAAAAATAGTGCATTTTTGGAGGATCCAACACGGTGTGGCAGTTATTTTGGAGAGTTCGTGCATCATAGCTATCGGAAACAGCCTCTCTACCTTCCAAGACAGGGGGAAGGTTTGCGTATGCTCTATCCTCCCCTAACCCCACTTGTGGGATTAAAACTGGGTATGTTGGCGTTGTATTGTACCTACTCATTTCTGTATTTGCTAATGACTGCTACCTTGATTTCTGGCAGGAATAAAAGTTTCAGATGAATTCTTTAAAGAGAACTCATTTGGTTATAGACTTTTCTTGTTCTTTTTGTTTTCCTCTTCAAGAGAGAAATACTGTTTTCCTACATTTCTCCTCATACTCTAGGACTGGACAACTTTTAGGTTATTTCGCCTCTTGGGACCACAATAGAGAAGGGGAAGCCAACTGTTGCCTCTAAAAGGGCTCGGATACCACCTAAACCAGTGCAAGGTAGTATTCCCAAGGAAGCTAGCATAGCTATAGGGAATCCATCTAGTATTTACTAAGGAAAGATGGTGTTGGGGTCCCACTAAGGTGAATGTTATTGAACCCAAACGTTAAAAGTCATGCAAAGAATTCCTTCTACTGTTTCAATTTATTTGTCAGATTTTGATTGGCGCGGAGTTAAAAAAAGTAAAGAAGACTTGAATTTTTTGAATTATTAACTAAAGATACGTGAGGGAGCCTTGGAGTAACCGGTAAAGTTGCTGTCATGAGATTAGGAGGTTACGGGTTCAAGCATTGGATACAGCCTCTGACAGAAATGCAAGGTAAGGCTGCGTACAATATACCCTTGTGGTGGGGCCCTTCCCCGGACAAAGCGCATAGCGGTAGCTTTAGTGCACCGGGCTGCCCTTTTTATTAACTAAAGATATGTAGAATGTATTGAAATGTCATTGAATCTTGTGGTCTTGAACATGTCATCTGAAAAGTGAAAATCAAGAGCTGGCAGAAAAAGAAAGAGACATTTTTTCTTAAACGGAATAAAAAGGAATGTAAAATAAATAAATTGAAGTGGAACTTTTCGGTTTACATTGGTATTTTGTTTACTTTTACATCAGTTGCATTTCTTTTTCATCTTGTTTAACCACCACCATCAACAACCACATTCACCGGGCACCACTACCCTGCAACCACCAAAGTTCACCGCCACCAACGACCCCTGGCATCAGTTACCGTTGCTAGCCGCCACTGAACAATCAGCATCTTTTGTCATTGTTGCACAATCACTACCATCATAACTGTACAATCAGCAGTGCCAGTGATTGCAAAAATTGATGTTGTTAATGACATCTGCCAATTAACTCAATTACATAATTAATAAGTGAAAAAGGGCCAAATATGCTCTTAAAGTATGCCAAATTGAGGAAATATACCATCTGTGTGTGCTAAAACTTTGACATTACATAAGAGGAAGCAAATGTAACAAATTGACGATGACATCGATCTTGACAGAAAATTCATAATGAATAACTCATCCAGTAAAATGTACACACTTTTGAAAAATGATTACTCAAAAGATCAATGTTACCCTTCCTGATTAAAGGGCAATATGAACAAATCATTCCGTAGGGTCCGAAGAAGGGTCGCACCCTAAGGTGGGCGTGATACCTACCATTCCTGATTATTGCAATAATATACCTTCATCAACTCCAACTCCAATATTATAGTATCTCATGGTAAATGCCAAGCACATTATTTTCAAGCCAAATACCAACACATAGTCCCTACAAATATTCAGATGAAGGCCTCTCTTTGATCAAAGTGAGTCCGGGAATTCTTCAAGGAATTCCATCCCAACTCCTTTGACTGCAACAATCGTATTCAGTCAAGATACGTCCATCAATAGCAGCCAATATCAAATGTATAAAGTGAGCTTTGCCTCAACCGTACAAAGGAGGTTCGGCATATGCTGTGAATCTTGGTTTCCAATCTGTTAGCTTAACTCAGTCACAACCTGCAGAAGGAGGCGATAACAAAGGCTGAGCTCACTTTACCAAACTTATTAATGTTATACAAGAATGTATACATCTTTACATTGCTTCAGACTATCCCTTGTAGCGAAATGCAGTTACGAGATAGTAATGAGCGCACGTATGGTTAGGAAGATCCGCTGCAATCTGAGTAGTACCATGTATTGTACCACCTATAGGTGGCTCTCCACCCTATAAAGCTCAAAAAGGAACTGTACAATTGTGATCTTATAGCGAAGAATCATTCAGTGATATCCGTCATCTGTCATTCATCTGCAAGGCAATGCCATCATCTCCATTACCAAGTCCTATATTGATATCACATAACAATTGTTCTTGCTCTTCACAATCTTTATTTAGCTTCATTTGCCACAAAATAAAATCTAGAATCGTGTAGATTTGATCCGATTCAGGATGTGCTTTATCATGTGCTATGAATCTGTGAAGAGTTCCAAGGATCTCCACAACACTGAAACCAGGGAATTTCTTCACTCCCCGAGTATCCATAGCTTCTCTCATAGCTTTTGCTTCATCCCAGCGCTTTTTAAGCGCATATACATTTGATAGTCCAACATATCTACCATCATGAAATGGCTCCAAGTCGATAAGCTTTTTCCCTACTATTTCTGCAAGATCTAACTTTCCATGATTGATGCAGCCACTAAGTAATGCACCTAACATGGAAGCAGTTGGTTCCATAGGCATTTCACATAGAAACTGGTAGGCTTCTGTTAAACGACCTGCACGTGCTAGTACATCCATCATGCAAGCATAATGCTCGCACTTTGCGGTCATGCCATCTTTACCAAGAGAATCAAAGAAAAACCAAGCTTCCTTAACTAGTCCTCCATGAGCACAAGCGCATAAAAGGCATAAGTACGTTATCTCATCTGGTCTCACCTTCAAACTCCGCATTTCCTTATACAACTCCAGAGACTCACTAACCAACCCATGCGTTGCCAAACCTCCAATCATGGCATTCCAAATCAAGACATCGGTTTTCCTCCATAAACCCTCTCGAAACACAACCAATGCCTCCTCTACCGCACCACACTTAGCATACATATCAACAAGCGACGTCCTCAACACTAAAGTCATCGGCAACTCATTCTCAACGATATATCCATGCATTTCCCTCCCTTGCGCAAGGGCACCCAAATGAGCACAAGCACCCAAAACACTCACCATCGTCACCTCATTCCCTTTCATCCCTTCGACTCTCATCCTCTCAAACACCTCCAACGCCTCACCATACTCCCCATCCTTAACATACCCATCAATCAACGAGCTCCACGACACAACATCCCTCCCCACCATCTCATCAAACACCTCCCTCATCAAAACAACATCCCCACATTTCCCATACCCATCCAACATCGAATTCCACGACACCAAATTCCTCACAGGCATTTCATCAAACATCTTCCGCGCGCACGAAACACCACCACAACTACCATACATATGAATCAAAGAATTCATAACATACAAATCCACTTCATACCCATTTTTCAACACCCCACAATGTACACTCCTACCTACTCTAACCTCACACAACTTAGCCAAACACTTGACAACAAAAGGGTACGTAAAGTTATCCGGCACAACGCCATTTCTCAACATTTCAACAAATAGATACAATGATTTACATGGGTTTTTACTACTAGCATAACCCCTTATAAGTGCATTGTAATCAAATATTGTTGGGTTTTTAATTGTTAAAAAAATATTAGGAGCATAGTCTATATTATATAATGATGTGAAATATAGGATTCTTGAATTAATTTGAGGTTGTTTGGAAATGCCATTGGTTATTAAAAGTGCATGGAGTTTCTTGAATTGTGAAATTGATTTGCATTTTGCAAGAAAGGTTATGAATTTTTCAACAAACATCTTCAGCTAGCTTACTCTTCCCATCCCAGTTTAGAAGGTACCTTACCTTCGAAAGCAAAAAAAAAAATAAAAAAAAAATTACAGAATGGGATTTCACAAGTAACTGTTTGACTTTCACTTCACTTCACTTTTTTTTTATTTTTTTTTATAATACTCTCTCCTTTCATTTTAGTTGAGTTTTTCCTAAAAAAAAAAAAAAAAAAAAAAAAAAAAAAATATATATATTTTAATTTATTTGTCCAACTTATAAAATTAAGACTATTTTATATAAATTCTTCCCATTCTATCCTTGATAGTATTATATATAACAATATTTTTCAAATTTTTTGAAAATACTCCCTCCATTTCATTTTACTTGACCCTTATTGACTTGGCACACCCCTTGAGAAATTATTTAATAGAATCTTATTTTACTAAAATAATTCTATTAATTGTGTATTGAAAATATGAATTTGAGTAAATACACTTTATTTAATCATTTAATATTGAAGGTAATATTGGAAGAATATAGAAAAATTCTCCTAATTTGATCAAAGGGACAACTAAATTGAAACAAATATTTTAAAAAAGAGGGCCAACTAAAACGAAACGGAGGAAGTAACACTTTTATATTTTCAGTACAAACTTTATGAAGCTTTACTTTTTTTCTTCTTTTCAAGAGTGCTACTAGTATTCCTATAAGAAGATACCATGCACAACACCACTTCTTTTCAAGAGTACTTCACTATATCAAGTTTTCATACTTATTAATTATTGAATCTTACAATATTAAGAAGGGTAAAAAAGGTAAAATATACTTCTAATTATTGAATTTCTTAATGAGTGTGTCAAGGTTGAAAGGGTCATCTAATTCGAAATGGAGGGAGTATTAAAAAAAAGACATTAGTTTTTGAAAAAGCTTAAATATAGCATCGAAGTATTATAAATCGCTTATTTATGTCAATACCTTAAGAGGTAGTTTGATAGAGTATACTGAAAAATTAATGCATGTATTAGTTTAATGTATATTATTAGTAATTTTTTTGATATTTCATTCATTTAAAAAAGAATGACTTACTTTGACTTGACACAAAGTTTAATAAAATAAAAAAGACGTTTAAATATTATAGCCTTAAATTAAAGTTGTATCAAATATAACAAAACGTCCTTTAATCTTGTAGTCCTAAATATGTCATGTGAAAAGTTGAAATTAAAGTATTGTCAAAAAAGAAAAATGATCATTCTTTTTTAAATGGACTAAAAAAAATTCTTTTTAAAAAAGAGGAAGTATATTTTTTTATATTATGCATTAGTTATAAACTCTATTGTGTATTGAAGTGTATATTAATGGATCGATCCAATACATGACACTATTATCCCTTAAAAAAAAAATTGCATCCTTTCCAAAATATATATGGAAGGTAATTCTGTAAAAAAAGTTCTTTTAAGAAATTATATAATTTATATTATTTTTAATACATCAAATCAAACACTGCATAAAAATACAAGTATAACTAATGCAAGCATAACGAACACAAACATTATTAATACACTATATTTTATATTATTCTTATACACGCCAGCAAATGACTCCTAAAAGTTTGACTTATTTGTATCAATGCATTTACAAATTAGATTCCTTTGTAATTGTACCATTTCTTTTATGTGTGGTTTTGCAAAATTATTTTATCACATAACATTTTATTTGATGTACACAGAATTAATTAAATTATTTATTTAAATCAGCTAAAACTTAAAAACTAATCTGAATTGAAAAAATCAACCATCTCTCTCGCCAAATATAATAATAATTAATTAAAAAAATTAAATATGTTATAAATGTATTTACATTATAATAAATGTCTATCAAGATCTAGTTGATATCTATCAGGATTTAATGTATTTGTCTTTTAGTGTGAAACTAGGGGCAAATTCCCCTATAAATAGAAGGGCTTCCTTCATTGTAAATCATCCTCAAGAGAAGAAATAGGAATCACTCTCTCTATTCTCTCTACTCTTCTTCTTTATTCTTTATTAGTTTATAACACGTTATCAGCACGTGTAATACCCCAGAAAATTTTTCGTCGAAATTTTGTGCGTAAACGTATTGGGTCCTATCTTCTAGAACGATTTATAATTTTTCGTGTGGAATTTCCTAGAGTTAGACCCACCGTTGCGAAGAGAATCGAATAAGCTTACCAAAGATATGTGGATCATCCAAAATGGACACCCGAGCGATGAGTTACGAACATTCCGATCGAACGGTGAATAGTGATGAACAGCAAACCGTGCAGGAAAAAGTACTGAGGCCAGGCGTATTTTTCTCCAACTTTAAACGATCATAACTCCTTGTACATAATGAAATGTGTGAGCTTCTATATATCAACGGAAAGCCCTGAGAGTCTTCTTTCCAATGAAATTGGTTTAATCTAATTTGGACATCGGAGTAAAAAGTTATGGCTAATTTACTTCAGCCTATCAGATAGATCACTGAAGGGCAGATTTGACATTAATTGATTTTTAAAGGTATTTTGATCATTTCCCATTATTGTAACCCTCTATATATACCCCCTTTGAGCTGAGAATTGTCATTCATTTTCTCTCATTTTTCTTATAGCTCTCTCTCAAAATATATGCATATATATATATATAGAGAGAGAGAGAGAAGAAGAGGAGTTAGGGTTAGGGTTCCAATTGGGGAAAAATCGATTCAAGGCTTCGCTTCGCGAATTGCTTCCGTCAATCTCTTCGGCTACGAAATCTAAGGTATGCAAGTGTTTATCTATGAACTCCTTTCGTCCATAAAGTCCACGGATCCCTTTTTGGAAGTTCAAGTTATGTATATATATATATATATATATATATATATTTTCTAGACTTTGATGATGTATATATATATATATATATGTTGATTGATATTTGATGGTTGAGATATATATGAGGATTATGTATGTTACTTGATATATATATATATATATATATATATATGATGATTATGCATGTTGGTTGATATATATATATATATGTGGTGATGGTGTATGTTGGTTGATACATGCATGTGATGATTATGTGTGTTGGATGAGATGTATGGGGTGACGGAAAACATGAGAATTTGACGAATTCACCAATGCCTAAAAGTGCATGTAAGGTGTTTGTGGAATTGTCTAAGAGACTATAAATTTACGTTCTTAGGATATAATAAGTTCTAAATGACTAGACTACTTTCTATGTATACGTTCAACATGAACTCCATGTTATTGTCTAAAATTGGGGATGTTGTGTGGAAGGCTTATGATATGGTTGTAAGTGCGGACGAGGGATTTAGTTGGTGGAATTAAGATGAATGATGGTGTTGTAGCACATGTAATTGTTCATACTGACCTATGACCTAAAAGGTGCATGCAAGGTAATTGTAGAAATGCCTAGTTGAAGAAGAATGGATCGTATGACCCCTTGTGATCGAAGTGATGAGTTCATACCATACTTGCATGCTACGTGTTTACTATGGTGCTTAAGGAAAATGATAAGGCCATTAGACCACGCTAAGTGTGAAATGTCTAATTATGGGTCGAATTGCATATATCAAGATCTTAAAGGAAAGAACCTTGAGAAGCGAATCATGATGTGTTGAATGTATGTTATTTGTGTGTATCCCGATTGGATGAACTATGTTATGTTGTATTCTTCCTTAACCATATGCATCTATGTTGAATGATCTACGATGTAATGGCATGAGATCCCAATACTTGTATATGAATATGATCTTCAAATGATTGGTGTGGGGTGTTAATGAATGCATGGTGCATGATGCCCTGTGGGCATGTGAGTATGCGTTGTTGTATACTACGTATTACTTATATTATTGATTGCTGGGGGTACGTATGCCCGAAATAGTCTGCTGGTCTAGAGCTGAGTCAGTTCCGCGATAATCTTAGTCATGCTACGATCGATGAATTTCCGATGATTTGAGAACTTAAAATGAATTCCGTGAGAACTTAGTATGTGGGGTTTTGAACAAGAATATCTTTTCATTCTTGTGCCCAAAGAATTAATTTTATCATTGAAATTTCATGATTTTGTAAAGTGGGTAAATACCCAAGATGTTTTAATGACGAATTATGAGGTTATGAAAAATATAAATTGTTTAAGCTTTGATGTACATGATTACTTTATTATTCCCAAGTTATGATTTGATATGGTGAATTTCATATTCTACCATGAGTTGATATTTCAAGTGTTTTCAAGATATGATTTATGAAACTTTGAATCGTCCAATATTGGTATACATAATAACCTTATTATCTTGTTTTCTTGAATTGAGATTTTATGCCATAAATTGCATACCACTACTATGAATTTATTTTTCGAGGATTCTTGATATAAGAGCCATGATTTGAGTTACATTACGACATACAAAATCTTACTATGATTTGAAGATCTTAAATGCTTTTCAAAAGCTATTGTCATGATTTGAATATTGAAATGAAAGAATGATCATTTGAGAATATTGATTTGCATCCGCAGAGTCGGGATGATTTATATTGATTTTAAGCTCGCAGAGACGAAATGCTTTGCTATTGATACCATATTGATGTTGAGGAAAATTAAAATGTTTTGAGCTAAAATGTGTTGAGTTAGGAATCCACAAATTGATATGATTTGATAAATGAGAAAGAGATTTGATTTGGTCTTTATGATAGACCCTTGTGATGTTGTGGTGGATTTCCTAACGCGTTCTGAGCTAGTCGGAGAGTATTACTTAGCACCGAGAGGGAAATTTGGTATTTCCCCAAACCTATGTGCCACCGTAGGGTTGTTGATGATGATATTGTTGGCCAGAGAGCCGAATTGTGATTATGAAAGCTTTAAAGTTGTACTCCCTAGCAAGAGTACAACACTCCCGCCAATGGGAGTGCTCTCCCTAAGAGGGCAAACGTTGGTATTCCATGCGGCTCACGTGGGGTTGTCGGTTATAGGAAACTCCCCTGTCCATAAGAGTATGTTTCTTGAACTATCGAATCGCTCCGAGTTTTGAGTTGATGAGTTTGGTTGTCTATGATGAGTCATGAGAATTTATGATGAATATTGATGATTTTATGATGATTTATGAGATTTTACTTATGTTTTCCTCTCTATAATATTATGAGAAGTATGGATAATGAAATTCAAGCCATGTGAGTCTTCATTTTTTCGTACGCATGTTTTACGAAATCAAAGATATTATTCAAATTATTCTGTGCACCCCCACATATTTAGTTGCTTATGAGGAGTCATGGTGAGTTATGTAACTACTTCCCACGGTTTCTGTGTCAGTATAAATCTTCAGGAGTCAGGGGTGTGAGTGTATTCGATTGATCAGTGTTGGTATCCTGTGATTCAGTAATGCAGTACCCCAGTACAGTAGTGAGTTCCGAGGACAGTAAAGTGATATCCGAGCTATAGTATCTGGAGTCGTTATAATTGTTATAGTGGTTGTGAACTGTGCATTCATATATGTGTACTCGTTCGTTATTCTCATAATTATTCTGTTGATTAAATGTTCATGCATAAGCCCTTGCATTTAGCCTTCCCTGCTTGCATACTCAGTACATCTTAGTACTGACGCATTCGCGCTATGGTGTTCTTTTATTTTGGGGCACCATAGGTTCAGATGAGTGAAACTTGGAGCATCTTAGAAGTCACTTGTATAGCAGCAGTGGGTGCAGCAGTGAGTCCTCATCATCCGAGGATGTTGTTATTACAGTATTTGATTTTAGTAGACGGAGTTAGTTGGGGAATTGTCCCTTCAACTCCACAGTTCAGGCAGTGTAGAGGCTTTTCAGACAGATGTATTAGTGTGTGGTTTAAGGTATTGTATATTTCTAGATGTTTGAACCTTATGGCAAGTGTTAGCCAGTTTTCGCATGTATTATATTATATTATGCAGTGAACAGGTACAAATATCAGAAAAAGGGTTAGCTTGTGGTCCTTCGGGATCATAAGCACCGTGTGGCGTTCTGGTTCTCGGGAATCGGGGCGTTACAACACGAGACTCTACTATCTCAAAGCTAAGATATTATTTCTTTCTCTCTAATCTATGGCTATTAGCACGAGATTAGTACAATCGGCAACCTGCCAATAAATGGACTCATTAGAATATTACTTAGCTAGACGGCTAATTAAAAATAAAGTCATCAGGATAATCACTTATGCATATATATTTATAAATCGATTTGGATCTTAACAAGATTATCAGTTTTATTATTTTAGGATTCATGTGTAAGTTGCATACAACATGCATACTATTACTATTTTCTATTAGTAAAGGTAAATATATTATTGACATGTCCTAATTCTTATTGTTAATAATAGATACTGCTTATATATTGTGTTTGTAAAATATATTCTACAATAATATTATAAATTGGATACATCATGTTTGTTATACTTGGATTTTCGAGGAGTTAAAAAATAGTATACGACCACTGGTAGTGGTATTTTTTATAATTGTCTTATGAATAAATTCGTTTAAGGTTACAACCATAAAAAATGGTTTAATTTTACAATGGATTCTTGTCATATCACACTAAGATTGTAAGATATTGAGTTAAAGTTTTAATGCACCATGATGATAAGGTGTTGGGTTCAAGTCCCATCGATATATGCCTAAGACGCCTTTATATGAATAAAATATTGAGTTTGAATCTCAATATACCATACTGATGATATTATGATGGCTAAGGCAAAATTATGGGTATTGGGTGAAAAGTCATGAAATTCAACCCATTGAATATGCTTCATTCCATAAAGTGAATGTGGTAGCAATATATGATGCAACTTACTTCATTCTTGAGGTATATATGGTAACAGTGCATTATATGTCTGAAAGAAGATAAGTGATTGAATGCACGGATATACGCGTGGAGGGACAATATGATAATGATCATCAAAAGTGATGATATTTTCACACGCATATTATGATCATAAGATATGTTAGAGAAAAATTCTCTTAATCATATGTATGCCTCAATTTGTTCTTGTAATAGCAATATCTTGAAAGGGGTTATAAGCTATCATAATTTGACAGGCCTAAGGTACAATTATATTTTATTCTTGGGGAATGAGAAACTTATTAATGCAAACGTGCACTTGATTGTGATAGTATCATAACTCACCTCCGAATGAGGCAGAATAACTTAGAAGGGTTATTTCGAAATCTACTTCTAAAGTAGTAAATTTGAAATTTACTAAAGAAAAAGGTACATGACATGGTAAACTTGGAGTTTGCTAGAATAAAAGTTCATAAATTGACATGAACGATTCCGACATCTCAAAGATGTGTATACTGACTATTGAACATATATTGAAGAATTTGAAAATTCTTCATGAACTTTAATGTTGCTTGTTCTCATGAAAAGTTGGTTGGACCAACTATTTTTGGGATTGGATCCCTTAAAATTTGAAAAGTATAAAAGGTGAAAAAGGATCTGTTCACCTATCATGTGATATGTTGAAAAGATGCATCAATAAGATTATCACATGTACATTCATTGTCAACCTGCAGTTTGACATTCATAAAGTTGTTTGCTGAATAAAATTGAGTTAAGAACATAATTTTCAGATTGTGCAATCAAGAAAGTTATCTTGATGATGATGATTTGGCATTGAATGCATTCGATAAATAGCTAAACCATCGCTAATGAGAACAAAGTTTCATGTGTTGGTCTGAAATATGATATTTTGCATACAATAACACTTGTATGCATTAGACCAATAAATTATGATTATTTCTTCCCTCTCAATTGATTCAAGTTCGGGAATCAATTATTCCATCTAATAATTTTGATGTGCGGTATACGATTAATGAATATACCATAATGCACAAAGATGGATTCCTCAAAGAAGTAGAGGATGTATGTTAGTTTTTCTAACATAAGGGGGAGATTATAAGCGCTATGAAATATGTTAGGAATTATCACCAGATCCTCATCCAAAAGATAATTCAAGTCAAATGCCGAAAGCATCTCATATTAAGCGCAAGTGCTCTTATTTTGTGTTCCTAAAGAATAGAGTCTATGCATGCGTGAAGCGTGGTAGACTAATCGGTTCCAAATGAAATAGTCCTTTAAAAATAAGGAGCAAATAATCATAATAAGAAGACAATGAGCTCTTGAAGAGTCTACGACATAACACTTCATGAAACCTTATGTAAGGTTCACGTACCTGAAACTAATAAAGTGATGAGATCTCAAAATGTTATGTCACATTGTGAATCGATACAAAATAAAAAATCGTCGACGATATCTTTGGTACAATATTGGCGCAATATTGTAAGAGATTATGAGGATCTGAATTCTACGTTAATTTAAGCATGCTGGCGTAGAAATATTTATCAAGTGACCTGAAAGGATGCATTTTGGTAAGCGTAAAACTTATTTGATTTGCAGTCCAGACACTTGAAAATGTCACACTTGACATGTTGGATATTGTTACTTGACAAACATCCATATGAAAATCCTTAAAGGATTCACAATGCCTGAAGCATATAAAGTTTCTGGAAAACTTTTTATTATTTTCATAATATATAATTTGATGATTTGAGTATCATTGAAACTCATGGAGAGTTTTCAAAAGCAATAAAATATTTGCTTAAATGAGAAACATGCAAAAATTGAATAAGGATCCATTCCGACCTCAAAAAAAGAAGGAGGAACTCCTTGGTTATGAAGTATCATATCTTAGTGCAATTGATGCACTAATGTATCTTGCAAATACTATAAGGCCTATAGCCTTTTCGGTTAATATGTTAGCAAGGTATATTTCTACTCCTACTAGGAGATATCGAAATGGGATAAAATACATGAGCTTATTTTATTCTAAAGATTGCAGTCCCGATCTTATTGGTCATGCTGATGTTGGGTACTTATCTTACCTACATAAAGTTCGATCTCAAATAGGCTATGTGTTCATATGTGGTGGTACTGCAATATCTTGGAGATATACAAAGCAGTCTATCGTAGCCACTTCATCGAATCATGCTGAGATAATAGCTATTCATAAAGCAAGTCGAGAATGTGTATGGTTGAGGTCTATGATACATCTCATTCGAGAAAAATGTGGTGTGAAATATGACAATAATCTACCCATAATTTTATACGGAGATAATACATCATGCATAGCACATCTTAATGGAGGATTCATAAAAGGAGATAGAACGAAGCACACTTCATCAAAGCTTTTCTACATACATGAGCTACAAAAAAATGGTGATATCAACGTGCAACAGATCCGTTCAAGTGAAAATGTGGCTGATTTATTCACTAAGTCTTCTCCAATTACAACTTTTAAGAAGATGGTGCACAAGATCGGGATGCAAAGGTTCAACGATGTTCTCATTAAGGGGAGTTAATACGCGTTGTACTCTTTTTCCCTTACGAGGTTTTGTTCTTCTGGATTTTCCTTGTAAGGTTTTTTAATAAGGCAGCCGATATGCGTATTGTTAGAAATGTGTACTCTTTTTTCTTCACTAGATTTTTTCTAGTAAGGTTTTAACGAGGCACATTATCTATCTAGACATTCAAGGGGAGTGTTATAAATGTATTTACATTATAGAGAATGTCTATCAAGATCTAATAAGATCTAGTTGATATCTATCAGGATTTAATGTATTTGTCTTTTAGTGTGAAACTAGGGGCAAATTCCCCCTATAAATAAAAGGGCTTAAATCATCCCTCGAGAGAAGAAATAAGAATCACGTTTATTCTCTCTACTCTTCTTTTTTATTCTTTATTAGTTTATAACAAAATATATTCAATTGCATACATTAATACATCGACTGAATTGAATCGTTAATTAAATTTTATTATATTTATATTTTATATTAAATATCATTAACATATCAACTTGAAATGATAAATTCTAAAAGTGTGACTTCCAATTATAAATCCACCGCCCACAACTAACGCTAACCCATGTTTATCCAAATCCCTTAACCCATAGTGAGGGTTACAGGTGGATTTATAATTGAATTTAAGTTTTGTACATGCATAAAATATTCTACATTATAAAATACTTTTGATTTGTCGTTGCAGGGTTAACTAATTTTTTCTTTTTAAATTATTATATAAATAATTAGATAAGTTTACTGATAGTGTAGAATATTTTGTGCACTGATAGTGCACAGAAGTTAAACTCTTTATAATTAGGGTGAGTTTATTTTAATTTTCCCATTTGATTGAAAAATAAAAAAACTCACTATGTTTTACCAAAAAAAAGAGAAAATAAAATAAAAAGAGTCACTTTCATGAGATTTCTCTATCTACTTTCCTTATCTTCACCAAAAGCCTTTTAAGCAAATGCCACTTTAAAGACCAAAGAACTCATAACACAACCCAATTGCAGAACCAACTCAACAAAATAAGACTCAAGAAAGAGGGTGATTTCGAGAGTTGGCAATAATGGCAGCTGTAACAAGTGTAGGACTTTCATGGCCATCAAAATTGACTAAAACTCAAAAACCCAAATGGGGTTTATCTTCATCTCATTCTTCTTCTGTTGCTGCTGCTGCAACAATTAGAATGACTGCTTCAGTTGATGAAAAGAAGAAAACTTACACACTTCAAAAATCTGAAGAAGCTTTCAACAAAGCCAAGGTAATCAAGATTTCACTTTTATTGTCTGTATAAATAATTTATCTTAGAATCCATTAGACAAAAAGAAAGTGTGGTTCAAAACCCATAAAAAATAAATCTTGTATTGTATTTTCATTCGAGGTAGTGGTATGGACTGCGTACACTTTACTCTCCCCAGACCCACTTTGTGGGAATATACTGGGTATGTTGTTGTTGTTGTTGTATTGCAGTTATAAATAATTTATCAAGAACCCATTTGACAAAAAGATGTATGGTTCAAATCCATAAAGTTTAAATCTTGAATTTGGCCCAGCTTCTAGATAAGGTGATCGCATGATTCAAGATTATGTATTGTGTCAAGATTGGACTTTTCATGCTAATCTTGTTGGTAAAATTGGAGGGGAGACTTGGGTTAACTGATAAGTTGTTTATGTGTGACCAAGAGGTTATGGGTTCGAGCTATTGAAACAGCCTCTTGCAGAATTGTAGGGTAAGGTTATGTATAATAGACTCTTGGGTTCGAGCTATTGAAACAACCTCTTGCAGAATTGTAGGGTAAGGTTGTGTATAATAGATCCTTGTGGTCCGGCTATTCTTGGGACCCGTGCATAGAGGGAGCTTAGTGCATTGGGCTGCCTTTTTATTATTAGTAAAATTGAAGTGCCCTTTCGTAATAGCTTCTAGGTAGGGGCGGAGCCAGAATATAGGTTCAACAAAACTCAGTAGCTTTTGCGCAAATTCTATATTTATAGTAAGAAATTCACCTAATATTGTATGTATTAGTAATTTATCTGGAATCCATTGAACAAAAAGATGTATGGTTTAGAAACAAGAACCCATAACTGCTTCTAGATGAGATGGTCACAAGATGGAAAATTATGGATTAGGTTCTTTGATGGGGTTATTATTGCAGTGTTTATTCTTCGATTTGAACTGTAATGCTTCAAGATTCGATTTGTCGGTCTAAATATGTTAAAATTCCTTGCTTTATGAAATATGGAGTGGGCGAGGTGAAGAAGAAGAAGAAGCATCGTCCTATGCTTCTAGTTGAGGTGGTCACAAGATGCAAGATTATGGACTGCTTGTTTAGTGTTTATTCTTTCATTTGAACTGTATTGCTGCAATATTCGGATTTTAGGTTAATGTTGTTAATAAAGTTGCTAGCTTTAAGATATCTAGCGTGGGTGAGCATATGGGGGGTGGGGATGGGGGTGTTGATTTGATGAAATTTTAAAAAAAAATTGAAGTGCTCTTTTGTGTAATAGCTTATAGGGGCGGAGCAACAATATAGATTACGGTTTAGGACAAATGGAGTAGCTTTTGCCCAAAGTCTGTATTTATAGTAAGAAATTCACCTAATACTGTATGTATAAATACTTATCCAGAACCCAGTAAACAAAAACGTATGTGGTTCAAGACCCATAAACTTTAAATCCTGAACCCGCCTCACCTTGCTAATAAGGTGGCCACAAGATACAAGATTATGGAGTGGGGTTTGGTGATGAGTTGGTATTGTTCGGTGTTTATTATTTGATTCGAACTGTATTGATTCAAGATTCGATTTTTCGTGCTAATATTGTGAATTAAATTGCTGTTTTTAAGATATCTTGGTTGGGTGAGGAGTAAAAGGAGATGTTGATTTGATGAAGTTGGTGGACCTTCCAAAATTGGCATCTATCTGATGAACTGATTTACAACCAATGCTGTCTGATCGACGTGGTTATCATCCCCTATAATTTAACTGCCATCTATTTGTGTCTCTTTGAGAACCTCGAGTATGTTTTCAGTGTGTAGTCGTGCGGAAAAGGCACAATTTTTGTTTAAGTTTCTTGAAAATTGTATGTGTTTTGAGTACAAAGAGGAGATATATTGAGGAGTCTTTGATAATGCAACAAATTTTCGGTTGCAAATATGTTTTCTTTGCTTTAGTTCGTTTCCTTTCCATTTATATGTTCTTTTATTTTTAATGTATCTTCGATGTAATTTATTGAGATTGGAACCTAGAAGGAGAAACTGCTAAAACCTATCACATTGTCTAGATAGGGGAAAAAGGTTAGAGAAACGGCAAATGAGAAAGACTGGATTGTACATCATTTTGTCCTTGGTGGTTTGTGTCAAAAAGAGGTGCAAAAAATACAAGTTAAGTTAGTTGCTCAGTTATATGGTGTGAACTTTAATCTACAAAGAAAGATGCACTTGATTCATGCTATTCTTCTTTTATTGTGCTCAAATTTCTATATTTAACTCATTCAATAAAAATGGAAGCAGAAAAAGGTCCAGTTCAATTTATTGATTTCAAGTCCTTGCAACTCCATTGATTTTCATTTCGTGTTTCACTGTTGGTAGGAGTTGATGCCAGGAGGTGTAAATTCCCCTGTTCGTGCTTTCAAGTCAGTTGGCGGACAACCTATCATTATTGATTCGGTGAAGGGCTCTCGTATGCGGGACATAGATGGTAACGAGTACATTGACTATGTCGGATCATGGGGTCCAGCTATAATCGGCCATGCAGATGATGAGGTTTAGTTCTCTGCTTTTAAGTATGTGTTCAGCTTGAAATTTCATTGGCCACTGAGCATTTATTCGGTCTGGCTCATAACTCTCCGTGCATCGCCATGCTTTGTATTTGTAACATGTTCCAAAACTCCATCTTAAAGTTGCTTCTTTTTTTTTTTTTTGTCTCGTTACAGGTTAGAAAAGTTTGGTAGTTTAATGAACTATTGCCCTGCAATTACTTTGGCCTTAGATGAATAAGTATGACTACTAAGAACACATAGATTAAGTTTTTTTTGTTCATTTCTTAATAGAAATTGGCATATAACTTCCATTCATAGACAGTTTTCGCGATTAAAGTGTATAAATCAGCATTATAGAAAGTTGATTAATGAGCCTTGTTTAACTGGAAATGATTTGATTGGAGGTTGAGTAAGCTGTGTAGTGTTGCGATAAAGAAGTAGAACATGTCGACATAGTAGTCCTAGGTGGGAATGTCTAATTGCTTCATCCACTTTTTTCTCCTCCTTTTCTTTCTGGGGAATAAGGAGAACCGATATGTCAACTGGATTCTCTTGAACTCAGCTTTAAGAAGTATTGTGCAATGCCCCTGTCATATTAGTTTTACAACGGAAAACGTTGTTGGAGGGTCTTTGTTTTTGTAGAAAGTCTGGGGACGAAGACGAGAGTGAAAGTTCTTAATGCTTTTTACATTGTTTTCGAGGCAATAATCCTGGTATAACCTTTCCATGCAGGTGCTAGCAGCCTTGGCTGAAACAATGAAGAAAGGAACGAGCTTCGGTGCTCCATGTCTCCTTGAAAATACACTGGCAGAGATGGTTATTTCAGCTGTTCCAAGCATAGAAATGGTTCGATTTGTCAACTCTGGTACAGAAGCATGTATGGGAGTACTACGGCTGGCTCGTGCTTTCACTGGTCGAACTAAGATCATCAAATTTGAGGGTTGTTACCATGGTCATGCTGATCCATTTCTTGTTAAAGCAGGCAGTGGGGTTGCCACCCTAGGTCTCCCCGACTCCCCGGGAGTTCCAAAGGCAGCTACTTCCGATACTCTGACAGCACCTTACAATGATATTTCTGCTGTGGAAAGCCTCTTTGCGGAGCACAAAGGAGAAATAGCTGCTCTAATTCTCGAACCTGTAGTCGGAAATGCCGGCTTCATCCCACCCAAGCAAGAATTTCTTGCTGCCATTCGCAAGATCACCAAAGAGAATGGTGCACTCCTTATTTTCGACGAAGTTATGACTGGATTTAGGTTGGCATATGGCGGAGCTCAAGAGTATTTCGGAATAACTCCAGATTTGACAACACTCGGGAAGATTATTGGTGGTGGCTTGCCAGTAGGTGCATACGGAGGAAGGCGGGAGATTATGGAGATGGTAGCACCTGCAGGACCAATGTATCAAGCTGGCACCCTAAGTGGGAACCCATTGGCCATGACTGCTGGAATTCATACGCTTAAGCGATTACAGGGACCAGGCACATACGAACACTTGGACAAGATCACGGGTGAACTTACACAAGGAATCTTGGATTCTGGAAAGAAGACCGGTCATGCCATGTGTGGCGGGTACATAAGGGGGATGTTTGGCTTCTTCTTCACGGATGGTCCCGTCCATAACTTTTCGGATGCAAAGAAGAGTGATACAGAAAAATTTGGCAGATTCTATAGGGGTATGCTGGAGGAAGGTGTTTACTTTGCACCATCACAGTTTGAAGCTGGATTTACTAGCTTAGCACACACTCCAGTGGATATTGAAAGGACTATAGCTGCAGCTGAAAAAGTTCTAAAGCAAATTTAACCACTAGACTTTCTTCTTTTTGCATGCTAGGTGGAGAGCTTTTTCCCTTTTTTAAGTTTTTGTTGTGTTAAATAAAAAGGTAATTTGTAATGAGAAGTCTTTTAGCATTTCGTTTATTCAGAAACATGCTGTACCATTTTACCTCCTTGTTTAAAGCTATTTCTAGAAAAGTTTTGGAG
This sequence comes from Capsicum pubescens, assembly GCA_030864215.1. Taxonomy (NCBI): domain Eukaryota; kingdom Viridiplantae; phylum Streptophyta; class Magnoliopsida; order Solanales; family Solanaceae; genus Capsicum; species Capsicum pubescens. The sequence goes on along the minus strand of CM061542.1, from coordinate 39,441,153 downwards.
AAACGGTAACATTGTCTCCATGTGATATGGATCATAGGTTCGAACTATGGAAGCAACCACTAATGTTTGCATTGAGGTAGTCTGTTTAAATCACATCCCTAGGGGTGGGCCCTTTCTGGGATTCTGCATGTTTTGTGCACCGAACTGCCCTTTATGCTATATATTGAATGTGCACCGAGCTGCCCTTTATGCTATATATTGAATTCATGTAGCGTCTTCATGTGCGTATGTCATTTGCCCAGTTTTGAGATAAATGTACCATGAAATAGATTTAAACTGTGTACACTTGAAGGAAATGTATACCAATTGCATATATTACTTACCCTTTCCAAAAATATATGTATGTACCAACTGCATATGCTACATATAGGCATGCAAAATCATTTTCTTCTTTTGTTTATGTAGAATCAAAGCAATCAACCAGAATCAGTACATCAGAAAATGAACAATTCAGGTAACGTTGAACAAGAAGTATATTAAGTTTTAAGCAGGCTGTGATTGGTAAGAACGACGCCTGAGTTGGGACTCTGGAGTAGGCTGCTGCAAGTAGATTTTCGTTGGATCATTGGGATCGACATACCTGCAAAATCGAAAAACACAAGAAGAATTCAGCACACCAGCTAGCATATTGAGGGGGAAAATGGATCTTTTAACATTTTTTCGTAGTAAAAGGGCGAAAGCAATGTTGACATACGCATGTCTGATCATCTCATCGACTGGAGTTTGCGCAGCTTGGAGAGGATCCGCCCGTGGCTCTGTACCAGACTGTTGCTGAGCTCTTCTTACAGACGCCATTAGATTGAAAAATAATGGCACGAAAGTCCCACAACCACCACCCTTGAACAAAATCTTGAATGTATGTGTGGAATACAAGGCACTGTTTTCATTATCTGGAACAACCTGAATATAGGCCAAAATCAGTTCTTTAATGTAGCACACACATAATCCACTGTTATCAAAGGCGAAAAGCGCGAAAAATTTCTAAGGTTCGTTGGGGGAAAGATGTGCAAATAAAGTGTGGGCTTTAATGAGAAAAATAACAAATATGTATGTGCAGTCCAAGACTAATAATTACAATAAGAATAACAAATATATGGAGAAAGAATTTATTAAAAACATTACAATAACACAAGGAGAAGTGGGCGTCAAATCCTTGATCGCGACACTAATCGAGGAGAAACACTCAACATGTTTTGTGCCTTGCTTTTAGCAGGCGAAGCGCTGGACGTTTTTTGCATATCGATTCAGGGCTCAAGTGTGCTTTAAGCGCACCTTTGACAACATTGACATAACAATCCAAATATATCCGAATAATATCTATGCTACTTACCGGAACTACATATCCAGAGATGTTGTTGCAGTGGAATACTGGTTGCTTAAATTTTTCACCAGAAACAAAAAGCTGCAGAACGAAATTAAACTTTGTCAAGCAAATGTAGCTTACATTTGTCAATTTTGTTACTTGTTTCTCATCATAGTTACCAACTAATACATGATTATTCTCCAAACGAAGATTTAAACAGATGAACACGGTCACTTCATGCATCTAAACACGTATTGGAACGATATATGCCACAACATGCTTCCCAGACGATGCATCTAGGCTCTAGCAATGCCATGCTTGATTACAAATCACATATAAAGCATGTTATGAAACCATGGATTAACATGTCAAAGCTTTAGAAACAAATAGTACAGTATCATAGAAGAAAAGTATCTCAAAATCGCAGTAGTTGACCAAAGTTACATATATGCCCTAATACGCGCCATTCTGAATTGCACAGTATGCATATAAGTTGGTCTACAACAACAACAACAACATATCCACTGGGAGGGTAAAGTGTACGCAGTCCATACCACCAACTCAACACAGATGAAGTAGAGGACCCCTGACACAGGACAGACAACCGTATATCCACAAAAAAACATAAAAATAAACAACATGGGAAAACACATCGCTAGATAATAAAAGAAATAAGACACCAACTGAGTAATACCATTAAACTAGCTATTCGAGATCACAAACATCCTCTGAACACTACAAACAAGAAACTACATAAGATTTTTAAGGAATGTTAAAAGGGTGGTTGTTCAAGTTATGTTAAGATTCTCACGGAACGCTATACAAAGTCAGTCAAAGATCAATAAGTTATCCCTTTTACATTGATCAAGCAAGAGTAGCACAAGAATCAGGAGACAGTGAATGAGCACAAGTATGATTACATACCAAGGGCATGTCAAAAGCAATGAAATCCACAGGCATCTTTGCAACAAAGACCATACGAATATTCGACAAGTAGATAGTTCCTTTTGTTCTTGTTTTTCCTACACTGCAAGCAAATAGTCTCATCAACACAAAGTCATGTAGTGAAGGCAATGCTAGAATTATGTGTTGAAAAAAGGGGAGAAAGAAAGAAATAAAGTAAAGCAAATGCAACCACTCCATGCATACTCAACAACCAAATGCACTTAACCATATTTTCTAAAACATGTTCTCTAATTGCAGTAGCAGAATAAGGATTTTTACTAAAGGAGTTCGGATTATCAAAAAGTATAACACACAGAAGCAGCCGAAAGGGGTTCAACATATAATATATTATATGTACGTAACAAAATTATTTTAATCATATATAAGTGTAATTTTCCATTGCATGGGGATCCGGATGAACCATCGACCTTACCTGCTCCGTAACTTCATAATTGACATTTCACATTGATTATGTCATTCTCATCCTCCAACGCACCTCATCTTCCCTCCTCCCCCTGCCCTCCAACCGTAAGAATTTTCATTAAGGGATCCCAAATATAATAAGAAAACATATGAACTAGTTCAACGGGTTCAACATATATTATATATATATATAAAAAATAATTTTAACTATATATATAAATAGTGTAATTTTTTATGTAAGGAATGTTTCGATTATCCAAAAAGAAAAAATTAAAAGAATACAGCACGATACAACACAACATAGCACAATACAATAATATACATTATGAAACAATACCTAAGAAAATATTAAGTAAAAAAAAGGTTACCCAGGGATTTTGTCAACCTCAAACTCAACACCTTTTCTAGAAAGAACAAACAATTCATTAAGAAAAGGAATTGGCATTCCATTAGGAAATAATTCTGGATTCAATGCCATTCTTTTTTTTTTTTTTTTTCTGATCGGAAAAGTAACTCCGGCAAAAAAAAAAAAAAAAAAAATTGCTTTCAGGAATTTGGGATTATTGTTGCTTTTCTACGTTCCTATACCTTCGGCGGGAGAAAAGGGCATAAATGGTAGAAGTTGGTCTAAAATAGTCCTTTTAACTATAAACTTAACAGTTTTTGTTCTTTAACTATCTAAAAACTTATCAAGTTTAGTCTTTATATATTCTTGTATATTTTTATACAAATAACTTCTTTAACTATCCAAAAACTTATCAAGTTTAGTCTTTATATATTCTTGTATATTTTTATACAAATAACTTCTTTAACTATCCAAAAACTTATCAAGTTTAGTCTTTATATATTCTTATATATTTTTATACAAACAACCGATGTTTATACTAATGGAAATTCACACTTTCGTTAGATTTTCTTCATCACTAATTCTCTATTGTTCTGCGAATTTCTTTTGTCAAAAAATAGCTTAAAACTAAAAAAGACAACAGCTTAGACACCGTAATCAGTCTATCGAATTAACTCGATTTGATGAAGTATGCTATCCACTTTCAAGCTGAGGAAGTGAATAGTACTATTGTTAATTGATTGATCATGTGTTTTAGTTTTTTTTTAGTCATTTCTTTGTTATGACATTATCTCAGCATTACGAATATTTTTTAATAAAACACTAGTTTTAAGGGTGGCAATGGGGCGGTGCGAGGTGGGTGAGGTGCGGTTTTTTTCTAAATCCGCGAGTTTAAAAATCGCACTACATCACCTTTAAACCCATATAAATCTGCCCTGCACTCATACCCACGCATACCCGTACTCCATCGCCCCACATTTTATTTTTTTTTGTAAAATTTATAACTCCATTGGAAACCACAATATTTTCAAGTCCTTGATATAGATAAATTAAATAAGTTATGCACGGCGAAGTGATTTAGTAAGCAAAACCTTTAAACTTTTATTTGATATTTTGATTTATAAAATTATTTTACTCATTTGAAAAGAAAAAGTTATGAAATTATTTATTTATAGTATTATGTATGTCGTTTTAAGTATAATAAAATTTGAAGTAAAGAATATATATAATTTTAGGTAGATTCACGAGAATAATAATAATTTTAATTTTTTTTAATTTAAAACCGCATATACCCGCCCCCGCCCCCGCCCCCGCCCCCGCCCCCCACTACTTAAAAAAAAAAAAACTTACTCCAACCCATCCCACACCCGTACATCACCCACATAGTCTAAAATACGCACCGCATAGTCTAAACTGCACTGCACCGCATCCGCACCACCCCCATTGACATCCCTAATTAGTTCTGTGGTTGAAAAAGTTTGAAGGTTGAACTAGATTTCAGTGCAAAAGTTAACGAGGTTATCCATCAAATAGTTTCATGTTGGATCGACAATCTTCTAGTCTCGTAAAAAAATATTTTGACGTTTTTTGTTGCAGTTTGGTACTTTTTTTGTGCAGTTTATTGACCTTTTTAATGCATTAATACATTTTTTGTGTAGTTTGGTGACTTTTAAAGTATTTTAGTGCTGTAATTTGGTCAGATTTGATGCAAATTGTTGTTTTTTGTACTTTTAAGTTACTCCCTCCGTTCCACAATAAGTTAATTGTTGGATTTTGGCACACATGTTAAGAAAAAAAAGCAAAGACATAAATTTATCATGTTTTTCCATTTTTTTACCCTCTTCAAAAAGCAAAGACACATGATACATCACTCCCAATGCACATTTAATGGAGGGTAAATTTGGAAAAAAAAATTCAACATTTACCTTGAATTGTGAACCATTCACTTATTTTGAAATACTAAAATTGCTCCAACAATTCACTTATTGTGAAACGGAGGGAGTATTTTTTGGCGAGAGAAATTTGATGATAAGATGTCCAAGAGAGAAACAATTGAGAAATTAGTGATAGAAAAAATGTAATGGAGGTATATAAATTTCCGTTAGTATAAACGTCGGTTGTTTGTATAAAAATATACAAGAATATATAAAGACTAAACTTGATAAGTTTTTGGATAGTTAAAGGACTAAAACTGTTAAGTTTATAGTTAAGGGACTATTTTAGACCAACTTGTGTAGATAAAGGACCATTTATTCCCTTTTCTCCCTTCGGTTGTACGCTAAAATAGGACAAAGCAAATAAAAGGGGATTTTTATAGCACTGTATCTGTCTCCAAATAGTTGACATGTTTAGATTTTACACAAATTTAAGCAAAAAAAAATTAATTTGAGTATGATTTAATTGATATGTCTTATTATTTCTTTAATTTATATGCATTCTTAGAACTAAAAAAATTGTTCATGATAAAATTGATAAAGAATAATTAATATTATTTTGATCTTTAAAACGGTAATTGTTTTAAGACAAATATTTTTATGTTATAAAATACAGAGTAAGAAAAGGAATGGATAGTTTCTCTTATTTAATTGAGAAATGATTTACAATGATCTATTTATAAGAGAAATTCCTCCCAATTTCTCTTTAAGTCAGACATTTCATGTCATCATCATATATTAATAGATATTCTATATAACTTATCACTAAAAAAAAAAGATATTTTATATAACTTGATGCATATTTTCTATATTCTTGATAGAGATTCACTACAAAATGATAGACATCAATATTATTTATAATATCTATAATCTATATGTATAATCTATAATCTATATTTGTATATATCTATATCTATATCTATAATATATTAAATGTGTGAAAAACGTTAGAAAAGTTATTTGAACTTTTTGCCCTTCATTAAAAGACTCTTTTTTAGACAAAACTGTCTTTTCACTATTTTCTTCAATTTATTATTTAATTATTTTTATTATATTAACTAAACCTCCTAAAATATATGGGACTCCTATATATTAATTAATATTTTTCTTTCTACGGTTCAACTAGAAAATACTCCTAAAATAGGGTTTTATTAAAAAAATACTTCTATAAATATACGTAATAAGATATATACCTCTTGAATTTATAAGTCGATCTTCTTTCCTTTTTTTTTTTTCCTTATGAAATTATTCTATGAATTGTTACATATGGTAAAAATAAATTTGTCCATGGACAAATGAAATATGGGTTCAATTTGCATCTTTATTACCTTTTTTCAAGTTAATTAATATAATTCTTAATATTTGTATGGTCTATTTCACATTTATGTATGTTCTTTTGTGTTTGCTTTGTGCGGAAGTTGAGGTTGATGATTTCTTATATATGCATCTTGACGTTGTTGTAAGTATGTCATGTTAATATTTATATTCATTAAATTATGTATGTTTTTATGGAGTATTTTGTAAATTTGATTCTCTCTCGATTTTTTAACTTTACGGTTATACTTTGATAAATTAGGGTTAATTTTTCTTGCCTATTGAAAAAATATGATTGATACTCATCTAACTTGATTCGGTTGCAGGTCTAGATTGATGGATGCTTGATTTTCTAACCCTCAACTTCTTCAATGTTCTTGTCAACATAATAGAATTCAACGTGTGTGTATATATGTATCTTCTTTGTTTTCATTCAAGCCATTATTTTGGGTCAAAGTTTTCACTCAGACGAGAACTCTTTTCATCAAAATTGAAGATTTGTGATCACTATTGTATTGTTTTGTTTTAGTTTATAGATTGTAGATATATGTGGGTTGACTTTGAAAAATTTCTTGTGTAAAGGTTAGGTTTAATTGTATTGCTTTGATATCTTTATTATCTTATTTTTTATTTTAATATACATATGGTAGATGAATGTCGGTCGATTTTGAGAAATTTTTTTAGGTAAAGGTTAAGTTTAATTGTATTGTCTTACTATCTCTATTAGTTTATTATTTTGTGGTAGTTTATAGTTCGTAGATGAATGTCGATCGACTTAGAGGAATTTTTGTGTGTAAACTTTAAGTTTAATTGTGTTGTTTAGATATCACTTTTGTCGTATTATTTTATTGTAATTTACAGGTGGTAGATAAATATTGGTCGGCTTTGAGAAATTTTTTTAGGTAAAGGTTAGGTTTAATTGTATTGTTTTAATATCTCTGCTTTGAGAATTTGTTTTATGTAAAGGTTAGGTTTAGTTGTATTATTTTGATATCGTTATTGTCGTATTATTTTGTTATAGTTTATAGGTGGTAGATGAGTGTCGGACGGCTTTGAGAAAATTTTTATGTGTAAAGATTAGATTTAATTGTATTGTTTTGATGTTTCTATCATTATATTGTTTTATTGCAGTTTACAAGTGATAGATGAATGCCGATCGACTCTTAGAAATATTTTTCGTAAAGATTAGGTTTGATAAATAAATTCTCCATCTTTACATACTAAAAAAATATTGGATTTAATTATTGTATTCATGTTTATTATTTAAACAAATATCATATTTAGAATAACATTTGAACTCATTAAAGTGAGATAAACGCGCGAGGCACGTACACCTAAACTAGTTTTAACAAATATACCAACCATTTTAACACAGAAGAATGCAAGAATTGAAGATTATATTTTCTAGCGAAAAAAAGTCGAATTTACCTCTCTACTCACCTGAGCACATCTCTCTCTCCAAGAGGTTGGCCCCCTATCCTAGATATTCTCATTTACTCTCGTTGTCATACTTTGACCAGATTTACCTCTATATTTTGGCAAATTGATAAAATATATCTTTTATCATATTTTGGGATTAAATTTATCCTCCTCGTTATATTTTGGGACAAATTTATCCTCGTTATTAAGAAATTTTTTGCATGTACCATTTTTTTAACAGAATACCCCAACTTAATGTTAAATGACTCATTTTTTAATATAAAATACACCCTAATCTAACTCTTCTGATCCGATCCACAAAAAATACACAGATAAATATATTCTTCTCTCAATTTTATTGGTCGAATTTTTCTAATGAACAGATATACTTCTCTTTCAACGTGTAGCGTCGGTAGATTGTTTATAAATGAACAAAAAGTAAAATAAAATGTGATAATGCAGAAATATGGAACTAGAGAAAAATGTCTACTACAAACTCTGCTTCTATTTTAGCTATGGATCTATATTCTAGAATCAGTGATAAATTTTCTAAGCAAATAAATGATGAAAAACTAGTGTAGATCCCAATTGTATATAAATACATAAGAATGAAGATGTGTCACCATTGACACATCAGGAGACAACTTAACTCAATCATTTAGAGAAATATTCAATGGACCTAATTTATTGTATTTGACCGCTAAGTGTCATTTTTCATGAGTTCTGCACTGATACAGATTCATAAAATGAGAGAGAGGTATATTTGTTTTTGTTTTCACTGATACAAATTCATTTTTCATGAGTTATGCACTGATAAATATCCAGTGACTTAATTTTGCTGAAAAAATTTGATCAGCAGAACTGAGGGGGTATATTTGTTTGTGTCTTTTTTTGTGGCTCAAGTTAGGTCCGATGAATTAGATTAGAGTGTGTTTTATTTTTTTAAAAGTGTAAACCACATAAATCCCTTCCTTAATGAAAGTATTTACATAAAATCCAGCATGACTCTCTCTCTCGATTTTGTATAAAATACATATACATGTCGTTGACCCTCATACGTTGCTACAATGTATGAGGAAATCGTTTAGCCTATATTTATGGAAAGAAAAATCAGATATGATGATTCTATTGCTTAATTAACGGCATTAATTAACTCTTCTGATTTATTGGATGCTTAAAAATAGTAACTGAAATTCAAATTGAAAAAATATCTTTAAACATCACAATAATTTTTTTTGAATTACGATCTGAAACTCACACTCAAAAAAATACGTCCACATCTAGTTTCTTCTCTTTTTCAATTATCAATATGAACATTGCTATATTATTGCGTCATTTGGGTTCTTGGGAGTCCGAAATTCTTTATCAGCAATACAAAAGTGATAAAATTATTGTTTTAGAAAATATAACGTTCTTAAAATTGATTTCGACCATTGCAAAGAAATTGAATATTGATGAAGTTTGTAAAAAAATTGAAGTAAAATACATCGATGAAGGTAATTCCTTAATTTGTAGAAAATGAAGAAGTTGTACCGCCCAAATACAGAAAACCTCCCGGTAGGCCAAAGAAAAGAAGACATTTGAAATCAAGTGAATCACATTCTTCAAGTTTAAACTATTGCGGTAAATGCGGACGTGCAGGTCACACGACACACGTGCGATTTTTTCCCAAAGGAACTGTGAAGAAGATAATTTGATTTTCCATGTGATGATACTTAGTTTGGTTTCGTTTGAATCAATAATTTACTTTGTTGATGTTGATAAATTGGAATAATTTTGAATTATGTTTTATACTGTTATTTCAAGTTTATTTTGTAATAATAGTTTCAGATTGTCACAACAATGTTCTACTGTCACAACAATGTTCTACATTATACATGAATCATATTGCATTCCTTTAACTATTTCACTTTACATTATACATAAAGGTGTATAAATACTATCTAATTTGGCAGCTATAACACTAAACAGTCATTCATATGTATTGTATAACAAACAATTAAACATTAAACTGTCAGTTCTATGTAATGTATAACACTGTTTATAACTAAACTTCTGCAAATTTTCATTTTTAAACAAGAGATCTTCGTTACACTCATGTATGGAAGTTAGTTTAATTTAAGTAGTCGTGCTATAATGTGTTATACGTATGAGAATGTATTATTCATTTCTTACTTTGTGTGTTGCCAAGATTATATGTATGATCTAGACTCAAACAACAGTATATTTTATATGTATGATAAAGTTTTATTCTTTAGCTTCAATGTATGATGTAAATGTTTTCGTTATTTTGGTTTAAGTTCGAAAAATTTAACCATATGTATGAGAATATATTATACTTAACTTTCTATGTATGAAACAAATGTTATATGTATGAATCACATTCCATACATCCATACATTAGATGTAACTGACGTATTAATGAAGTTCTGTTCTTGAAAATGTTATACATTAGATATAAAATAGCACTTTAATGTATAATTGATTGTTTTACGTTATATATAAATCATTGTTACATGTAATAGCTGCCAACATATATAGTACCAATACAATATAATGTACGTCAAATGTAATAGTTGCTAACTTAGATAGTACGAATACAATATATTATACGTCATTACAATACACTTAATTAAAATCGAAACATGACCCTAGTAAATGAAGCTATTAACTATACATAACATATGTATGTATAAGCAGTTCAAAGAGATCAATAAAATCTAAATTTCAAACCAACATCAAAAACTAACAAATGTTGTAATTGTTTAACATCCATTACTAAAACAAGAATTAGATGTTTTCATGCAGACTGTTAAAAAATCGTGCTACTCTAAAGTAACAATTGCACTTTCATCAATTGATTGGAGATAACTATTCCTTGGACGTAGAGGATCATCATTATCACTTGTGTATCCTTCAATTATCTTGCTCACTCCGTAATTTCAAAGTAAAGATGCATAGCATGCACGTTAACTTTGTGCGTCAAACCACATGAATGCACTTCCAGTCCTTCACTTAATATTTTTGCATATGCATAAAGAAAAAATGCCACAGTCCCTGATATGAAAAAAAATTATGAATTAATAAGTCCTTCAATAATTATTACATGATTATACATATAAAAAAATATATACCAAAAGCATTTACAAACTAGCAGACTCCGATTAAAAAAGATACAAATATAGCAGCAAACTGATACATATTACAGATAACATTATACAACAATTTCACATGTATGTATACACCTTATACATTTAATACTAGGCAAAAGGCATCGTTTCCACCCCAAACTATACCCAAAAAGTCGAAGCCACACCTAAACTATACTAGTGACCTATTTACACATCTAAACTATAAAAAAGTGAAACTATTTACACCCTGTCAGGATACCACCACTTGCATGTGGTGTAGTGTTTTACACGCGCTGCCACGTCAGCACCACGTCAGTAAAAAGTATCATTTTTTTATAGTTAAGGTGTGTAATAGGTTACTTATATAGTTTAGGTGTGGATTCGACTTTTCGACTATAGTTTGGGGTGAAAACGATGCCTTTTCCCTTAATGTTTTTAGTTGTTTACTTTTGTTATTTAATAGGCTGGACGCGCCTAAATTAAGTGTAACACACGCGCCTTAGAATGGGGGTCGCGGGGAGGTAATAATATCACTTTTATATAGTTAAGGTGTGTAATAGGTCACTTATATAATTTAGGTGTGGCTTAGACATTTCTTGTATAGTATGGGGTGGAAATGATGTCTTTACCCTTTAATACTATAATCTTGCATAATGTATAATGTAACATTATATATATAAACTATGCACCTTATACATATTATAAATATAATCTTATCAAAGGTATAATGTAATTTTATACATGGTTTAGACTTTCTAATTGTATAATGCAACCTAATACATAAAATGCATCTTATATGTAATAAAAACTTCTTAATGTATAGTATAATGCATCTCATACACGTACACTGAAATATAAAACAGAAGACGTATATTATGCATTATTCTGATAAATAAACTAATGTATAATGTTTGCACAACTGTATTGAATAAAAACAGTAGTCTTACAACCTATTATTATTCTATTGTATAACTTTACAACTTGTAAAGTATAATGTACCCAAACTAATGTATAGTGTACCTAATCTAATAAATGAGTTTAAAACTATCAATGTAATTTACACTACAATTCTACTGTATAATCCTACAATATGATTAGCAACGTATAGTTATTCATTTACTAAATTAAATCAAGTAATATAAAAGCTATATCTTTGGAAGACGTGGTGGTCCAGAATCATCAACATTTTTCTTACTTGTCGATTTTGAAGCTGACTTCTTTGAACTTGAACGACAACTTCCCTCAATTATACATAAAATCAAAGAACTGGCTTTGAAATATCTGGAAAAATATGTCAAATTTCAACTCTCACAATGTTATTGAATTACAAAATCGGATACTTTGATAAGTACATACATGCAACAAAGAAAAATTTGAATCCAAATTTGATTTAGTAAAGTTAATAAAAAAAAACTTAAAATTAAATGAAGAAGGTAAACTTTGTTCAGTTAATGGTTGATAACTGAACAATTTGAAATTCCTCAGATCACGTTAGCTTAATTGTAGGTGTAAATAAAGGAGCACGGATATGAAGCAAAAATCGATGCACAAAAAAGGAACAAAATACGGTATTTTGATATGTATGAGGGGTATGAGGGGTATGAGAGAGAAAGAATAAATTTAAGGGATTTTATGTAATTAATAAGGAATTTTTTGTAATTATTTTGAGGAATAGAGATTTTATGTAATATTTAATAGTTAGCTTGTGTATATATGTAACTTTGCCTTTTAAAAATGAAAGGATAAAAATAACACCTAAAACTAAAATAATTCCACAAAACTAACACCTAAATTTAAAAGTATAAATAACATAAATATCAACTCTTTTAGAAGTAATTACACTCTTTACCACTTTTTTAATTACTTTACTCTCTATCCCTATTAATATACATAACATAGCCGACATATACATACCATTCTGTGTATATGTTGGGATTTTTGTAATATGTTTAAGGAGTTGGGATTTTTTGTAATATTGAAAACATAAGTTGTATATTTGTGTAATTTTTAGAATTTAAAAACCCAGTAAATAGTCATTAAGCATCACAATTTGGCCCTTTTCGTTTTGTGTACTGGGCCGCCAACTTTTCATCTTTAATGGGCCCATGTTTTTTTGGCTTCTTTTCTTTTTTTGTATAAATAACATAAATATCAACCCTTTTAGAAGTATTTACACTCTCTCCCACTTTTTTAATGACTTTACTCTTTCTTCCTATTAATATACATAACATAGCCGACATATACATAACATTCTGTGTATATGTTGAAATTTTTGTAATATGTTTAGGGAGTTGGGATTTTTTGTAATATTGAAAACATAACTTTTTTAGCATCTCATAATAACATATTATTATAGTGTCCTACTGTACTTTAATCCGCACTTGGATTCTATTTTATTTTTTTTGGGGGGGGGAGGGGGGGGGAGGGGGGGATTATTACTGTTGGAACTTGAACATCTTGTTATGTCAATTCTTGTGCCATTGTGTGAAATATTATTGTAATTTTTAGTAGAGATTTGAGTGGAAGCAATTTAACTTAAGATAACACAGATACAAACAAATAAACAAATTATTTAGTCAACTTTAGTCCTGTTCAGATTGATTGAGATATAATGCAAAGTTTAGTCCATTTCGCTTTCAGAAGTCAAAGTAGACGTTGGACAATTCAACTGAACTTTTAGGTAGATTTATAATTTTATTCTAAACCATTTACATGACAATCTTCTTTAAGTGATATAACATTATTAAAATAGCGTACTATTTGTTTTGTTTAGTTTTACTTATTTATACAATAAAATACAATATATACTTTTAATAATATAATTTTTAAAGATATATATTTATATATAATAACGATACAGTTTCTATACATATACATATTCTATATAATAATTATAGCATTTTTATACACATTCTATACAATTTTTAACTACAATTATTATTTAGATACATATTTTGTACGACTCTATATAGTTTTTACATGCATTCTAAAAATGTATCAATTTAGTATAAGAGAGTATCAATTGAGTATATGGACACTGTAAGTGTATCAATGTAGTATAAAAGTATATCAATATGGTATAAAAGAGTATCAATTGGGTATAGGGACTGCATGTACCTGCATAAAATTTCCTTTCTCTTTTTTAAAAAGTGTATCAATGTGGTATAAAAGTGTATCAATTGAGTATAGAGACTGCATGTGCCCAATTAGATCAAATGACTAAAAAGGGGAATTACTTTAGCCGACTGGCTAAGCATGTTCACTTTTTCAAATGTGGGCCATTTTATTTTTAAATGGTCATCCCATGTCCTTTTCCCTTTAAAAATAAGGTATTTAATTTTGATTTGGGCTTTACTATTAAGGAAGGATACATGTGAAAAGTTTCTTGACAACGAGGATAAGTTTGACCCCAAAGTATGATTTCGAGAGTAAATTAGGCCCCACAAAATGACGAGGGGAATATTTAGCCAATTTTTTAAATAGAGGGGTAAATTTGACCCCAAAGTATGACAGCGAGGGAAAATTTAATCCCAAAATATGACGACGGATATATTTAGTCAATTCTCTAAAGTAGAGAGTAAATATTTTAAGTTGTTAATTATTGTAATTTGTAATACTCCCTTCATTTCTAAATTATTTTCACCATTTTTATTTGCACTTCTCTTAAAAAATATTAATTATATATTAAATTGACTAAATTATTCTTATTTATTACTTTCTCTATTTAATAAATTTTTTTTACAATATATTGATATCTCTTCAGATTTATGACTAAATATAAAGGTGAATATAAAGGTGAAAGAAACAGGTAATTACATTTTGAGTTTTTGAAAAAACAGGCATTAAGGAAAATCAGAAATATCTATTTTTAGTAAGAACGATAATTAATCAAGAACGGGGAGACTAAATATTCAGAATTTAAAGGTAACTTTTTTTAAAAAAAAATTATTAGAATTTAAATAAGATTATTTTTATAAAAATAAAATATTTTTATTTTAAGAAAACCCAAAAAAAAATAAAAAATTATGCTGATAGTAGGATGAGTTTGGAAAAATAAATGGGACCACAACTGGGGAAAACTTTTGGGGAAAAAGGACATGGTATGATCATTTTAAAAAAAAAAATGGCCCGCATTTGAAAAGGTGGACATGCTATAGCCAGTCGGCTAAAATAATTTTCCTTTTTAGCCATTTGACCCAATTGGGCACGTGCAGTCTCTATACTAAATTGATACACTTTTATACTATATTGATACACTTTTTCAAAAAGAGAAAGGAAATTCTATGCAAGCACATGCGGTCCCTATACCCAATTGATACTCTTTTATACCACATTAATACACTTTTATACTGCATAGATACACTTGCAGTGTCCATATACTCAATTGATACTCTCTTATACTGAATTAATACATTTTTAGAATGCATGTAGAAACTATATAGAGTCGTATAAAATATGTATCTAAATAATAATTGTAGTTAAAAATTGTATAGAATGTGTATAAAAATGCTATAATTATTATATAAAATATGTATACGTATAGAAACTGTATCGTTATTATATATAAATACATATCTTTAACAATTGTATTATTTTAAAAGTATATGATATTGTATTTTATTGTATAAATAAGTAAAACTAAACAAAACAAATAGTATGTTATTTTAATATTGGTGAATGCAAAATAATCAAAAAAAAAAAAAGCAATTACTCAATTGTTTAAAAAGAATATTATACAATAAATTTCTTCAAAATACTCTTCCCCTTTACTAATATTATGTATTAATTATCTTGAAAGCTGTAATGTAGAAAGTGGTAGGGACTTGGAGTCAATCCAGGTGTAATAATTTGGTAGCAATTCTCACACATGAAGCTAATGAAGAGTGGTTCATACTTTTTGAGTCACGGTACATAAAGATGAAAAGTTGGCCCAATAAATAAATAAAATGGGAAGGACCGAATTGTGATTCCCGTCGCGAGTGACAGAGAGGCTATTTACCGGGTTTATTATGCGAGTAGCGAGTGGCTATTTATCGGTATTATAAATTTGAGTGCTAATTTTGTAGAATTAATTTATTTTAGGTGTTATTTTTGTCCTTTCCCCAAACTTTTGACGTTTGGACATTTTTGTTCCTGTTTGTCTATCTCCAAATTTCATTGGCCAGTTTGACATTTTTTATTCAATTGCCCTTTAAGCTTCGAACTCAACCAAACGATCCCTCATACTCTAGCATTTTCTTGATGCGGCCGCCTTATTAGGTTATATGTCATAACATAATGTATGTAGGCGGCCATGACAATTGCATATCTGGGTAAGCTTTTAGTAAACAAAAAGCCTTACTTTTGAAGAAAGAAAAACAATCATGCAAAGAGAATCAAATCTAATTGCAATGATGATGAAAGAAACATAACTTGAAATGTAGAAGAAACATCTAGATAACAATCAATCAAGTGAACCTAAGAAGTTTGTAATAGTGACATCTTTACAAATGTTTTTAAGTGTTCTTAACATACTATTATGAACCTTTCAGTTTGGATGCTTATGACATTTTCAATGGATTGTGACTTTTTCAAAGAGTTGCACCTTTCTGAATCATTGCTTCTCTTTAAGAAGCAAAACCTTGATGACTATAAATACCTAAATTTTTCCTCTGGTACAAACATGAGATTTTGAAGTAAAAACACTCCTCTTCTTGAAAAATTCTAGTATGATTTGTTATCGTTAAGTGCGTTCGTCATTCGACAGTGTTTGAGATACCGTTATTTTGTTGAAGTGATTTATTTTATCCTGAGAGTATATATTTCATAACCTCGAATACTTGAGGACAATAATTTCTTTAAGGATACACCGTGAATTCGATGGACTTGAATATTCCAATCCTCATCTCTTTCTAAACCTTTGATCTAAACCTTTGATTTTGCCATTTTCTATAAAATAGTTTGAACTTCATTTTTGATTGTTCATAAGTTAGGTCGAACTCGTCGTTAAAAGTTCACAGTTATGAATACAGAGTTACAAATGTATTTGATTGTTCATGCATTAATATTCATGTGTTTGAAGTTCTTGTTGTAAAATACAGATTTTATAAAACCCAAAAAACAACATATAGACAGACACATATAGTCCCCATATAGCTCCTGTGTGGCTGAGATTATGTGATAACCAATGAAATATTGTAGTGGGGCATAATTGAATAAGAAAGGCAGCCGGTGCACGAAGTATCCTGCATTCACGTAGGCCGTCCATGGAAGGGCCACACCTCCGCACCTAAAGCAAGCATCACCGGTTGATTCCAACACAGCTCGAACAATGACCTAGAACTCACACGGATATAACTTCACTATTGCTCAAAGTCTCCCCTTTCTGAGACAGAATCGAATAACAAGCAAGCATTCAAGTAAAACATCAAGTGTGTAAAATAATGCACAAAGTTGTTAGGAGACAAAAAGGCAGTCTTCTCACAGAAATTTGACAAAGAAAAGCAACTCCATTGTTTCTAAAAAAAACAGTCTCACAATGTTGTGTGCTCTTGAGCATGTTTTATACAGATTATAGATACATTTAGATCACCACTTACAAGTTCATTTCACAATTAAATTGAAATGCATATGTGATAAATCATTATGAAACTCATATTAGCAAGACTTTGTGTTGCCCCGACTCTCTAAATATGTCGTCGTTTTCGTTTCTTGATCCTCAAAGTTGCATTACTTTTTAGGATCCAACACGCACCAATGTAGATTTTTGGAGAGTTTTAGTAACATAGGTAAGAGCAACCCATTGAGAACATAGACAGCTTGAAGTAGCTGACACCCATTGTTAACATCTTAAACTTGACTTGTCCCAAAATCTCTATGATCATTAAACAAGCAGGTGCATAGAGTGGGTGCCACCCAATATCAGCCAAACTATGTCTTCTATTGCGGAAATGGCATGTTTAGCGTTCTTTTGCCATAATTGAAACAGATATATTTCTTAGGAATATGATGGAAACGCAGATATATTGCTACTCTGGATGGTTAGATGAAACTAATGCAGAAAGAAAATAAGTCAGCTCGTGGAGTTAAATCGATCATGAAGAACATATTTGCTTGCCACCTCGTAAAAGTAGTATCACACCGGATATGTTAGTTTTGAGTGAATAGTCTTTAACTATCCCGGTTTTTCGAGTCTCATACCCGAACTAACAGCTGAGCAAGTTTCCTACCCGAACAATCACCAACTATTTATCAAAACACACATCAACTATCAATTGCTCCGTTTTCCTACAACGATGATGATATTCAAGATATAAAAAGTGAACAATTGATAGTTGAGGTGTATTTTGACAACTAGTTGGTGATGATTCGGGTAGGAAACTCACACCTATGAAACTCGAAAAACAAGGATACTTAGGTGTGTTTTTGACCGTTCACCCATCTATATTAGAACATTGCGGGGGCTGCAAATTTTCAAGATATACTTAAATCGTCTTGTTTTCCTTATAGGATACTTAGCATGCATTCCTAGTTCTTTGTCAACTCGAGATAAGACCAACCAGATAACAGGGCGCAGCGCTCAAATCTCAACAACATATATAAATCTTCTTATTTTCCTACCAGGATAGCAAAGCAAAGCATGCCTAGCTCTTTGTCAGCCTTGGAATAAGACTAAGCAGATATCACAGAATCATTTTGATCTCTCGCTTTCTGAGCCCATATAACATATCAGTTATATATAAGATTCAAAAAGAATCACAAGTAAAGCGCAAAGAATTTAACCACATCTTACCTAACCTGATGCAAGCTTAAAGCTGTCGTCAATCTCAGATGCTGCCGAGCAGAATCCTCCCGGTAGGTGTGAAAAATATCAGATGCAGCAGTATAAGTCCTTCCTCCTCCAAGTTGAAGCAGTACATGATGGAATAGGGCATCATGTCGTCCGCAAATGTATGAGATAATACAACATTTTTAACAACTGAGGTTTACAAAAAAAAATTTAAATGAATCTTTGGAACACATTGCACATTTATATACTCGGATTAGACATCAAGCTGCAGCAAAATTATAAGGTCCATAACCAATCTAAGAAAAGTTTTCAAGTGTAAGAACTGAGTTTCTATCCTCCATCTTTGTATATTTGGCCACACAGCATTTCACATGATCAATCATTATCCCACCAAAGTTATGTTCCATCAGTCTATTAATCATTCCACTTCACACTGTCCCGTGCATTAGTTGATGAATCAACAGGTGAATCCAGCAATGCTTGCAAAATGATTTGTGGGTGGAAGGGGGGAATGTTAGGTAGAGCAATAAATGAATAATTTCATTTTCTCCAGTAGGATGCCAACTCAATCATTGAGTTGTAGAAAACATCTGCTTTAAGCACTCATTCAAGATAACATAATGAAATTTCATAGCACTCTTTCTGAGTAGGAAAGTTTATCTCACAACTGATATAGTTTCAACAAATTACAGAATTGAATTCAATGGAAACCGCCATGGTTCCCTTACAAAACATTTGTGTGGAACTACAGGTTTTCATAGTCCACACTGATCCCTATTATCTCTTGTTACAAAGCGATCAAAGCAGCTTATTATGAGGCTCGAAACCTCACCAAATTCATCACAAGCAACTTCCCCTGATACTTGTGTTTCTCGTTATCTTCCCACAGCTTACAACACCAAAAACTTGGTGAACGTAAACTCTGACAAATGAGATAAACCAAACAAACCTAATCCTAGCAATAATTCATGAAATTGCACAAACTCCCTAGTTCATTTCTCACTCACTAGAACCTAACAACAGTTCCTCATCTAACACAACAAGAACATTAAGACACATTTATACGATAATATTAACAACAATAATAATATATTATTCATATCTTCAGCGCCCGTCATCGTCTCTTCTCCCTGAAGAAGGCTGTGGAGGACCTGATAGAGAAGCTAGCAAATTGAGATGCCCTTGAGTCATAGGTAAATAGTTCCCAACTCTAGCTGCTGAAGCCTCTCCCATCTGCTGCTGAAAGAATCTTGAACTCTGTGAACTCAACGCAGCGGCGGCGGCGGCTGCAGCCGCTGCTGCTGAAGTTGGCGCCATCATTTCTGGTGGCGCTGCGGCTGCAAAGCTCCAAATTTGGCCAAAATCCGGCCTAGCTGGAACAGCCCAGAACCCTGCTGTGGGACCCACAGAAGCAGTAGCTGTTCCACCACCAGCACCCACATCATCCTTGTTTCCATGTTCAAGATTCTCCTCATCCGACCTGAGCCGCTTCCCCAGTATAAACGGGGCAGGTATCAACTGCTGTTGCTGCTGTGACTTCTGATCGAGTGGAGCTGAAAGAGACGAACTAATACCCGTCGATGAGTTCCTTACTGAAACAGATACAGTAGAGAAACTTGCAGGAATAGTACCAGTTCCAGTAGCAGCAATAATAGAAGGTTCAGCTTGACGAAGAAGCCACTCTATTGTTTGTCCATCAGACTTGTGACCCAATTCACGAGTAAGCTGGAAAACTCTGGCAGCACACACAATTGGCATCCTTATACGTCTTCCTCTACCATCAACTTTACTATGACGGTCTTTCACTGGCGGCTTTTTCACTACTAAAGCACCATTTGTACCAACCCCAGAAGGCTGCTGTTGTTGCTGTCTCTGAGGATCAATTATAGCTCCGTTTCCTTCTGCAGACGTCGACATAGAAGCACAATAACTAGTTCAACAACACCAGTTTGTAATTTCCCAACAATGAAGAAGCAACAGTAATAGCAACTGTAGAAAATTGGAGAGTTTACTTGAAAACCCAAGTTGAAATAAGGTGGTGGTGGAGACTAATGTGGGATTTATGATCAAATAAAGCTGAATTGAGCAAACAACACAAAGGAAAAACAACGAGTAGGTAAAAAATAGTTGACAAATCAAGAACGGAGCTCCAATTTCACCACTTATGTAACCAAAAAAAGCTCTCAAGTACCAAGAGAACTCCTAATGTGGGACTTAAGGGCAAATAGAGCTGAATTAAGCAAACCCCAACAAAGAAAAAGCAGCAACTATTTGGAAACCAGAAAGGAGCTTCAATTTCACCACTTACGTAGTAAAAAGAAAAGCTCTCTAAGTAGCAAGAAAATTCTGATTGGGACTTATGGGCAACTAGAGCTGAATTAAGCAAACCCCAAACAAAGAAAAAGCAGCAGATGTTTGAAAATCAAGTTCAAATAGGGTGGTGGTGGAGGACTAATGTGGGGATTTATGGCCAAATAGAAATGAAATTAAGCAACCCTAACAAAGAAAAACCCAGCAAGTATGTAAAAATCAAGTCCAAATAGAGTAGTGGTGGAGGACGAATGTGGTATTTCTCAACCCCAACAAAGAGAAAAAAAACATGTAAAAATAATTTTGAGGAACCAAGGATAAGAAATGCAACAATGGAAGGCAAATAGGTGTAGGGTGTAGTAGTAGGAGCAAATAGAGAACTAAAATGAGCAACCCCAACAAATATTTGAAAATCAAGAAGGACTAATGTGGAGGAAAAACAACAAGTGGTGGTAGGAAGAGATAAGAGATGCAACAATGGAAAGCAAATAGGTAGAGGGGGCGGGGGGTAGGGGGTACTAATGATTGAGAAGCAGGAAGTGGTGGAGACAGGAAGAAGGGGCACATGGGTGGTGGGGACAGTAGACAGTAGTACTATACTCTTTCTTACATATTATTCACAGCTCATCCCTGCTAGGCTAGCTATTCCACTACATTACCCACTAACCTCCTTCACGCGCTGTAGGCGTCTTCACATTCACACAAAATTTTCACTGCCTCTTGCAAATTTACACTTTGGGATGGTTGTAATTGGTGGCGGAGATAGAATTTTCATAGTAAAAGAATTTAAAAGTAAAAATATAAATATATATGTAAAAAATAATTTTTAATTATATATAAATAGTATAATTTTTTGTTGAAAGAGGTATGAATGAACCTTCTGGTCTAAGGGTAGCTCCGCCTCTGATTGTATTCGTTGTACTTGAGTCGAAAGTCTTTCAGATACAATCTATCTATATCTATACGGTGATAATATATTTTACCTTCTTCAGATTTCACTTGTAAGATTTGTTCTATCTTGCATGCATTCTTTCCTATTCGGACTTTGCTTGTGAAATTTTACTGAATACGTTAATGTTGTTTGGATGATTGTAATGTTGCACTTAAGTCGAAGGCCTTTCAAATACAATTTATCTATATCTATGAGGTGATAAGATACTATACCCTATTCAGATTTCACTTATAAGATTTTATTCTATCCTGCATACATTTCTCTTCAAAATTTACTTGTGGAATTTTACGAATACGTTATTATTGTTTGAATGACCGTAACTTGTTAGAGCTTGTTTAAATTCATTTACTTTAGACCAAATCCATCGGTAGCCTCCTTAACTTGGCATCATCTTTCACTTTGGCACCTCAAGTGAACGTTATTCACTTTTGACACCTCAAAGAAAGAAAAATGTGTCATTTTAACACTTTTTGCTGAATCAACAAAAATATATAATGTGTGTGTATTACATGCGCTGCTGGTGTGTAAAGTGACAAATAGCACACCAACACTTGTCATTTTTCTCCAAAATAAATTTTAAATAATTAATTTAAATTATTAAATCACCTTCTTCTCCAAATACCCTTACCCCCTCCCCCCGCCCCCCAACCCACCCACTTGCCAATCATCTTCTCCAATTTCGTTCACCATGCATTTGCTCAGAAGTTGGTCGATTTTATTGATTGGACTCGCCGGAATGTCGCACCACTCCAACCGTTTTATCACCGACCAAATCACATGAATCTTTCTCAAAAACTTCAACTTGATTTTGTCTACTCAATTTCATCAATAATTGTTGTAAATTCACCTTCTTCAAGTAATCAATTTTCATAGTTGTGCCCGTTTTCACCGAATCAACGCGTAAGAGTTTCAAAGGATACAAAATCGTGAATGCGGTTGTTGTTATCTAGAGCATAACAACCAATATTTGGTACAACAATTGAAATAACTCCGTTTGCTTGTAACAATACAACTGAATAGAATATGAAAGGATATATCAGATAAAAAGTTTTCAAATTCGTCACTATAATTACATTATATATAATCTGGTTCCCTTCTTAAAATGGTTTCTCTTCTTTGATCAAATTAACAAAAAAAAGGAAAAATCAAGAAAAAATTTCTATCATCTTTTTGAATTTTAAGCTTATGTTTTTCAAAAAAAAAAATCACCATTCTTGTCAATCATTAATGCTTGACATTATTCTTTGCTTGAAAAAAAATAATGTTATTAATGGTGTACAAAAATGAAAGAGTGGGGTGTTTTAGAGAATGATTTGTAGGTGGAGTAAGGTGGGGGTGGGGCGCTGGGGTATTTGGAGAAGGAGATGGTTATCATCCATGAAAAACTCAACCTCCATAAATGGAGGTTAAGCTTGAAGAAGAAAGGAAGAAAAGACAATTTTGATCTTTTTCTTTAAAAAAAAAAAAGAAAAAGAAAAAGAAATTGGGGGTATATAATGATGTGGGAAAGTTAATGGGTTGAAAGAGTGAAGAACGATGAAAATGCTCCTGTCACGCGCTCAATAGCGAGTGTAATACATTCTCTTTGTCGAATCAACAAAAGGTGTCAAAGTGACACACTTATGACTAATTGAGGTGCCAAAAGTGAACAACGTCCACTTGAGGTGCCTAAGTGAAAGTTTGTGCCAAGTTTAGGGGGTCGCCGATGAATTTGACCTTTATTTTAAGAGTTTCAAATATTTTTATGGTGTTTAAATGAAATAAGAAAGTGCATATAACCATTTGATTTTAAACCAAAATAATAAAAATAAAGCAAAAAGTTATAAGTTAAGGTCACTTTAATAAAAATCAGTTCAAACAGACTCTTAGTATCATTTCATAGTATATTGTATTTATTTGATAAATATAGTGTTTTGATATACTATATTATTTTTTATTATTATAAAATATATACTACTTCATCAATAGTTTAACCGATAAATATCCCTCTCTCTCTATATATGATAACGTTATTATAAAAAGTCGGGAAAATAATTAAATAGGATAATTGGATAATAAAGAAGGTAAAATAAGATAACAATGCGATCATATCAAATTGATCTTAAAGAAATAAAATTTTCATCGTTACGTAACAATATGATAAGACAAAAACAAAATAAGAACCAAATTATCTATTATATTTAAACTAGCAACACAATGTAATATGATAGATAACAAAGAAAATATATACATGAATGGATGTACAATTAATCATGTATATATACACTTATATTCAAGCGATTTCAATTAGAATTAGATTTTGTTTGAGCATGAATCCATGAATTTACTATGTTTTAAAAGAAAAATGTTTTTTCTTGTGGAAAAATAGGGGTGAAAAACTTAATTAGCTATATAAAATTCACCATTTTCCTATAGTATATAGTTATCATTGTCTTGTGAAAGGATAAAATAGGGGGAATTAAGCTTTAAAGGTTGTCAGAGTGGGCCTAATATAATCCGTACTGTGGACTAAAAGTCTCAAAAGAGGGAAATTTTCCTTGAAGCCAATTTTTTATATACATATTTTTTATTTTATTTTACGTAATATTATTTGACTTGATATTTTATTTAAGAAAAATATTTTGAAACTTATGATTTGTACATTTTGCTAAGAATAATTTTTTATTTTAAGTTAAACTGTTTTCAATTTTGATAACACAATATTATTTTTGAACTAAATTTTTTTAAAAACATGTGTCACGTAAAATAAAAACCATACATATTTTTCCTATTTTCATTTGAAGTTAAACTTGGTCCCCTCATATTTCCCTATTTACTTATTTGTTAGGTCGTTGCTGGGTCCCACAATTTGTTTAAAAGGGTGGCCCACAAAGTTATGTACTATTTTTGATCAATAATTGGATCTGTTGAGGCTTGAGTTTTAAATGACTTGACTAGTCTGGCATTGTAATTTAATTTTATACACCTTTTCATTATTTATAACCAAAGTGGATAATAAAATGTTGCATGTGTTCCAACATGGTTGTTAATGTTGTACCAAAAGTAAATAAGCTTTGAACACTTGTAATGACATGCATTTATTTTGGGTATTATTTTATAGGAAAAAGATATATTCTCACCCCATACTATATAAGAAAAGTCGAAGTAACACTTAAATTATATAAGTGATCTATTGTATACCTTAACTATATAAAAGTGATATCATTACCTCCCCGCGACCCCCATTCTGAGGCGCGCATGTTACACTTATTTTAGGTGCGTCCAGTCTATTAAATAACAAAAGTAAACGGCTAAAAACATTAAGGGAAAAAGCATCGTTTTCACCCCAAACTATATTCGAAAAGTCAAATCCACACTTAAACTATATAAGTGACTTATTTAACACCTTAACTATAAAAAAGTGATACGTTTTACTCCCTAGATCTGATGTGAAAAATACATAATTATTTAATAAAAATTGGCGCGTTTAAATTTAAAATTAATGCAAAAAAAATTATAATACTCCTCCCCCAACCCCCAACATCCATCTCCCCACCCCCACCCCCACCCCCAAACAATCATCTTCTTCATCACCCCCACCCCCAAACCATCATCTTCTTCATCACCCCCCACTCTGAAACCCAACCCCAACCCCAAACCATCTTCTTCTTCGTCACCCCCACCCCAACCAACACAGTTTCTTCATCACTCCATCTCCAAATTCCAATCTCATTCCCAAATAACACAATTCATCCTCCACCTTTATCGAATCAATGTCAATTTCACAATGAACAAAATCAAATTGTATTTGATGTTTAAACGGGCAAAATCAAATTTTATAAAAATAAAATAAAAATTGCAGCAAGGATATTTTCGGTGAATTCTCGTCGGAAAAGTCGGATTCATCGTCGACTTTCTCCTCTCTATCTGTTAATTATTAATCCATCCAAAAATGTAGCTTGCTACCATATTTTTTTTTTTTTTTAAAAATTATAGTTGAAAAATAAATAGAAAAAGTACGGAAATATGTTGGTCATTATCATTTAAAACACAAAGGTCAACAGTCGAGTGACCATTTTTTGAAACAATAATGACCATTATAGTTGAGAATTTTTTTATTTTTTATTTTAAGAAAAGACGCTGGGTTACGGATGAAGAACAATGTTAGAAGAAATTAATTGTTATGGTAATTTTGTTGGTGGGATAAAGTTTATGGTGTTGAATCTGGTGTAATGGAGGTAATGCAGGTTTTGGACATTGACAACAATGGAGGTTTTAGACATTGAAGAAGAAGGAAAAAAAATTAAATTAAAAAAAAAAAGAAAAAATTATGAAAATAATAAATTTATTATTTTTTTCGAATTATGCTGACGTGGCAGCGCGTGTAAAACATCACACAAGTGGTGTAATGCCTGACAGGGTGTAAAAAATATCACTTTTTTTTATAGTTAAGGTGTGTAATAGGTCACTTATATAGTTTGGGTGTGGATTCGACTTTTCGACTATAGTTTGGGGCGAAAACGATGTCTTTTTTCTTATTTTTTTGGATTATGCTGACGTGGTGCTGACGTGGCAGCGCGTGTAAAACACCACACCACATGCAAGTGGTGTAATGTCTGACAGAGTGTAAAAAATATCACTTTTTTATAGTTAAGGTGTGTAATAGGTCACTTATATAGTTTAGGTGTAGATTTGACTTTTCGACTATAGTTTGGGATGGAAACGATGTCTTTTCCCTATTTTATATTCAATATGTAATTAAGTATGATTCTACCAGTAGAGAGAGAGTTGTTCGAATGATAGGTATTTTTCACAGACAATTCTGAAATCATGAATTCGAGTTATTAAGAAAGCAAAAATAAAAATAAAAAAATGAAAGCTCCTACGAAGTAGTAAAAAAAAATTCTCTTCGTATCGGCCAAGCTATGCCCTTTCTTCTTCTTCTTTTTTCTTTTTTTAATGAAAGACAATAACAAAATTTGAATTCAGACTTTTTGCTTACTACTGTAAATTGGTAATATGTTAAATTGTATAATCATCTTATCTAAAGTACTTTAAAATATTAAGAAAGTATTACTATTGCAACAGTATTGGCACAAAAGGTCAGTTTTTCACTTATTAATCAATCGTTCACGAGTCAGTCAACAACAAAGAGATCCAAGCTAGTAGCTCCTTTCTTGTTTTGCCAAAAGACTTTATTATATTTTTGCTCTTGAAATAAGAAATTAAAAACACGTTTAAAAAAGGTACAACAATAAACTCATAAATTCCTCAAATCCCAACCCCCTTTAAAAAGCCAAAAAATATACTTATATTTGCTTATATACTTTTTACATTATGATTAGTGAATTTGGAGGTATGATGAGTGTATCATATATATTCCTAATGTATGATTGGTTTGGTAACACATTAAAATGGAGAAATTTGATAGTGGTTACATTGTCAACATCACAAATTTAAAATGGATAAGGCTCATTAGTGATGAGGAGGGAACAATTATGAATATTAAGTCATAAATAATACACCAATAGTTATTATTTTTTGTTTTATTCCTCCTACCTATGTGCCCATTTGTTTTGACTATTTCAAATCTACAAGCAAAATAAAAAATAATAATAATAATAATACAGCAGTTGCTATAAAATTCATTTATAGTAGAAATAGAATCTATACTATGATAGCAAACTTTGTTATTGTAATTGCTTTATATATTTGATATTTCACATGTTTTATTTAAGTTGAGGATCTATCGAAAATATTTTTTTTATCCTTACAAAATAGAGATAAGACTGCGTACGTATATATCACTCTCCAGTATGAAACCACTTATGAAATTACAGTATTACATTTATTATGGTAGAATCAGTGGCGGATTCAGAATTTAAGAGTCGTGAGTGCTCGGGAAGTTCAAACACATGTATTAACACCCAAAGCTTTACAGTCGTTCCGCATGAAAATCAAAGCACTCATCTATCTTTTTGATTTCACATATGCTTTTCTCCATCTTATACCAATTTTTTTATAAAATTATAGTATTTATTTTATACCAAATTTAATCAATGTCGGAGCATCAATATTTTTAACGTAGGTCTGTCCCGGTAAAACTAGTATTTCATAATATGGTGGGAAAAAAATTCTGATCCACTTTTATCGAAGTGAACTTCGTAGTTCTTATAATAACATGCATGCAAAAGACACCATACAATAACCAAAAATATTTCCCTATGCATGGAAGTAGGTTGCAAGTAGTTTCGATCTTCAACATATTATTGAGCAATTTTAATTCTTTAAATTTATTTAAAATGAACACTTGTTGGTACTTGTGAAAAAAGAACAAGAATTTAGCGGGAAGAACTCATATTTTGATACAAGAGTGAATGTGTATCAAGAGAATCAAGTTATTACAAGAACAACAAGATAAACAACAAAGTGCTAGTAAATCGAAATAGGTCACACACGGCTTTACTAGTCTCCAAGATTTTGTTTAGAACAAGAGAAAGAAGTTGACAACAAGAACAACAAGTTCAACAATGCTAGTGAATCGAAAAGAGTCCCACACGGCTTCACTAGTCTTCAAAGTTCAACAATAATACAATGATATCAAGAGAGATTGATAGATAGTTTGACATACAATATTCAAGAATCTAAGAACCCTAACAACATGTAAGGACCCTAAGATTAATGAATGTTAACACCAAACTCTTACTTGGACCAAGAGGAACTCATGAACCTCAAGACCTAAGTTTCTAGCCAAGATACAACCCAAGTGTCACTCCACTTTTGAGTTTCGATTTTGGACCTCTCGATGGAAGAGAGAAATTCAAAAATATTACAAATCTTGTTTCTCAAAATATCATGAATGAACTAACTCTAAATAACCCTAATACTATCTATTTATATTACACCATAAAGTGAGAGAACAATGACCATCCTACCCTTGCCAAGGGGTGGCCTTGGAGTGTAAGTTTATTACACTTCAAAGTTTTTTTTCACACTTAAAAGCATTTAAACCATTAGATGGCTCAAGTACCAACTCACACACGACCATTTGCATAAATATAGCTTGGAGTTTTTGTAACTCCCGAGCTTGGCTACATGTGAATGGTCGTGAATTTGTTGGACAGCTTGGTACACCCGTATCATCCTCTCCATCTAGAGAGGAATTTGACCTTAAATTCGGCATTTGGTCATCCTCAACCGCATCCACTAGAGAAAGATCACACACGTTAACAGTGTTGTGCACTTGATATTCCGGGGGAAGGTCAATCTTATAGGCATTATCATTGATTCTTTCAAGTACTTGGAATGGACCATCACCTCTTGGCATTAATTTGGTCTTCTATTGAGATGGAAACCGATCCTTCCTAAGGTACACCACACTCAATCTCCTGGTTTAAGAATGATTTTCTTTCTTCCTTTGTTGGCCCGCTTTAAATTTTTTTGATTTTTCTTCTCAAGTCGAATCCACACCTTCTCATGCAATTTTTCCAAAGAATCTACCCGTTTGCTTCCATCTAGGCTAATCATAAGATCACTTGGCAAAGGAGTTAAATCCAAAGGGGTAAGGGGGTTGAGACCGTATACACACTTAAAGGGAGTCATTCTCGTACTTGAGTGTATGACACGATTATAGGCAAACTTAATCAATGGTAGGTGTTCCTCCCAAGAAGTCAATTTTTCCTTAACCATGGAACGTAGCATAACACCCAAAATCCTATTTACTACTTTCATTTGGACATCGATTTGTGGGTGGAAAGAAGTAAAGAACAACAACTTAGTACCAAGTCTACCCCACATGGACTTCCAAAAGTGACTTAGGAACTTAGAGTCCCTATCACTCACAATGGTCCTCGGAACACCATGCAACTTGACAACATTATCAACAAACAAAGAGGACACACTAGGTGCATCATCACATTTAGAGCATGGAATAAAGTGTGCCATCTTAGAAAACCGATCAACCACAACAAAGATACTATCCTGACCTCGCCTTGTCCTTGGCAACCCTAACACGAAATCCATAGATATATCAAGCCAAGGACGTAAAGGGGTGGGTAGTGGGGTGTATAACCCATGAGGTAGGATCCGATATTTGGCTCTTTTGCAATCTACACATTGGCTGCAAGTCCAAGCCACATCCTTGTGCATTCTTAGCCACTAAAATTATTCTTCCAATATCTCGAGGGTCTTTTTGAATCCAAAGTGACCCATTAAACCGCCATTGTGTGCTTTTCTCACAAACAAATCTCTCCAAGAGCTAGAGGGTACACACAATCGTCTACCTTTAAACAAGTACCCGTCAAACTTGGCATAGGGATTTGAACCCCTAGCCGAATCCCATTTGTCCCTACCCAATTCTTCATATTCCCTAAAGATAGGAGCAAAGTGAGGGTCCTCGGGATATAATTCCTTTAAGCTCTCCAAATCCATCAATTTTGAAGACAAAGTAGACACAAGAACATATTTTTGAGACAACGCATCGACAATCACAGTTTTCTTGCCCTTTTTGTAATGAATAACATAAGGAAAAGTTTCAAGAAACTCTATCCACTTGGTATGTCGTTTGTTAAGCTTATCTTATGCCCGAAGATGCTTCAAGAACTTATGGTCCGTTCGGATCACGAATTCCTTGGGACACAAATAGTATTGCGAAGTGGCCAAGGCTCTAAGCAAGGCATACAACTCTAAATCATATGTGGAGTAGTTTAGAGTTGCTCCTTTGAGCTTTTCGCTAAAGTAAGCAAATAGGCTTCAATTCTTGCATTAAAATCGTGCCTATGCCAACTTTTCTAGCATCACACACGACCTCAAACATTTTGTCAAAGTTAGGCAATTGAAGCAAGAGGGCCGAGATGAGCATGGCTTTCAAGTCCGCAAAGGCCTTAGCTTGCTCATCGCCCTATTTGAAAGGTCGGTCCTTCTTAATCACTTCGATCAAGGGGGAAACAATGGTGCTAAATCCTTTGACAAAACATCTATAAAAATTAGCCAACCCGTGTAAGCTTCTCACTCACCTACGGTTTGAGGAGTTGGATAATTTTTGATAGCGTTAATCTTGGATTCATCCATTTCGGCCCCTCTTGAGCTTACCACAAAACCGAGAAATACAACTTCATTAACACCAAAGGAATACTTTTCTAGATTAGCATACAACTTTTCCTTTTGGAGGACATCAAACACACATTGTAAATGCTTTGCATGCACATCTAAGGACTTACTATAAACCAAGACGTCATCAAAGTAAACAACAATAAACTTTCCAATGAATGGCTTCATCATATAATTCATTAGCCTCATGAAAGTACTCGGAGCATTTGTTAGGCCGAATGGCATAACCATCCATTTATAGAGACCAAATTTAGTCTTGAATGCGGTTTTTCATTTATTACCAGGTTGCATTCTTATTTGGTGATAGCTGCTCCTCAAATCAATCTTGAAAAATAGACACGAAACACTCAATTCATCAAGCATATAATCTAACCTAGGTATAGGGTGATGATATTTTACCATAATCTTATTGATGGCCTGGCAGTCCACACACATACACCAAGTTCCGTCTTTCTTAGGAACTAATAGCACCAGAACCGCACATGGGCTCATGCTTTCCTTAATGTAACCTTTGTTGATAAGTTCCTCAACTTGGCATTGCAATTCCTTAGTATCCGTCGGGTTGCTTCTATAAGCCGATTCGTTAGGCAATTAGGATCCCGACAGTAAATCTATTTGGTGTTCAAATACCTGAAGCGGGGGCAACCCTTGTGAAAGTTCTTTGGGAAAAACATCTTCATAATCCTGCAACATACAAGAAATCAAAGGAGAAATAGAAGAATTAGTGGGGTTAGAGTTAAAATAATGTGTCAAAAGAAGCATGTGTGTGTCCTTATCATGATCCACGAAGAGCTCCTTCTTTCTAACCAACATCACCATGTTTTCTTTTCCATTTGATGTTGAGGCATCCCCGGACACCCCTACTTCCCCACCTATGAGTTCCCCCTTCCTTTCTTTATTTTTGGATTTCTTCCATTTTTCTTTCAATTTCCTCATCCTTTGATGCAACTCATTCACTTGTGAAGACAAAAGTGGATGAAGTATGACCTTTCGACCATTCTTCTCAAGTGTATATCGATTGGACCTCCCATCGTATTTGGTACGCCTATCATATTGCCAAGGTCTACCTAACAATAAGTGACACACTTGCATTGGTGTTATGTCACAAAGCACTTTGTCATGGTAGTTTCCTACCTTAAACCGAATCACACATTGACTCATGACCTTCAATTCACCACATTCATTCAACCATTGCAACTTTTAAGGACTAGTATGAGGTATAGTTAGAAATTTCAAGAAGTTCACCATGACAAAACTAACCACATTTGCACAACTACCACTATTTATCACCAAAGTGCACACACTCCCTTTTACAAGGCATTTAGTATGGAATAGATTTTCCCTTTAACTAGGGTCATCTATTGTCTTACTAATCATGACGCGCCTAACAATAAATTTTGGAACCACACACTCCCCTTCTTGTGGATAAACATCTTCACCTCTTCATCATCATCATCATCATCATCATACGACCCATTTTTTGTTTCCTCTCCATCTTGAGGGTCGACCTCTCCACTTCTTCACCAAGGTAATACAATCTTTCTTCTCTTAGGATCACATTGCATCGGTTTGGACATTCATTGGCTTTATGTCCCTAACCTTGATACTTGAAACATTGGAATCCTTTAGGATTAGGATACTTGTGAGCTTCTTGCCTTGGAGGAAATTTTGGGACTATTTTGGGCTCGGGCAGCCTTGTAGTAGCGGGTTGTTCCTTGTTTTGGGGCCAACCCAAATAGGATTGACCCATCTCCTTGTTCCTAGGACAACCTAAGGTTGATTGTCCCCTTGTCTTAAACTACGACCTCTCTTTAAGTTCCCTTTCAATCTCAAAAGCCATTTGGAAAATACATTCAACGGTATCAAACTTGTGAAGTATCAAATGAGTGGAGATCTCTTTGTTCAACCCACACTTGAATCGAATGATGTCAGGACTAATTTTTCCCCACGATGATCAAGCTTCAACATAAGTTGTTGAAACTTATCATAATATTCCATCACACTTTTGTTACCTTAGCGCAAGTTATACAATCTAGCAAGCAACTTATGTCGATAACTCTTGGAAAGGTATTATTGTCTCATTAGGTATCTCAACGGAAACCAAGGTGGTTGCTGGCCATCAACTAATTATTACCAAACCGCTTGACGTAATCCCACCAAGTGTTAGCATAACCCTCAAAATGAGCTATGGCATAAAAACTTTTCTTTTCTTCCGAGATATCATTAACTTGGAAATGTTTGTCACAAGCCGATTCCCAAGATAAGTAGACCTCGAGGTCACTTTCACCTTTAAAGATTGGTAGGCTCAACTTGATGGTGTTGATCCTACGTCTCTCTCTTGGTGTTGGTTTCTCTTTTCTTTAAACCCTCGGTATCTCTTTGGATCCACACGACCCCCTCTCATCTTTTTCTCCCTCATATAAGCATCTCCAAAGGCTCCATACCCTTCATACTCCTCTCTACCATATTCCTCAAAGCGAATGGTATGGTTTTAGACATTTGGGGCTTGATTTGGTGGAATTGAATTTTGTGGAGGTGGTGGTCTTTGGTTTAGTGCATCTTGGAAGAGATGGTTCATATTTAGTGGAGTATTTGACGTCCAAGTCCCTCTTGTGGGACTTGAAGAGTTTGGGGATGTATTGGCCTATTGGAGTCACGGGTTGGAGGGATATGAGTGGTTTGGCTTGCGGCATTTAGTGGAGCTAGTGGTGGATTTAGCATTTGGTGTCATGTTTCGGGAGTAACAGTGGTGGAGAAAGTTCTATCATGTCCACTTGAAGAAACATGTTGAGGAGTAGAAGAGAGAGAGTTCCTTTGACTCTTCACTTGTTCTAATCTCCCACTAATAGTCAACACATCTCCCTTTATTGTGGTTAAATCCCCTCTCACGGCCCCAACTTCTGTATTCAACCTTTCAAGAGTTCGGGTCATAGCCTCAAGAGTGACCCTCATAGTCTTAATAGCATTGGAATCCACAGTTTGAGACGTGGTTCCCTCAATTGCCAAGGTATCACCTACAAAATCAACAAACAAGTTAGTGTAGCCCTCTCATCACTCACACTCTTTAGATCACCTCACATTTAGTTCCACAAGTGTTGTAGATTGGCTAGTAACCCGTGAATCCTTAAAGTATGAGTAGGCACCTGTCTGGAGTGGATTCTTGTTTGAAGACTCAAAGAATTCTCGTCGGACTAGAATCAAGAAGTTTTAAACGTGTTCAAACGACAAAAGCATGCAAGCAAACAATGACTCGAACTCAAGGCCTCAAAAGACTAGGTAACAAGCTAGTAGGAATGTACTAATTTGTTAGTTAGTTCTCGAAACAACTAAGGGAAACCACGAATCAACAATTAGAAACTAATAAAATCCAAATTTGAGCTTAATCCTGATGTGAACAGTGTTTTAGGGTTTAGGGTGACGTGGCAGCTTACAATTGGTCACGGCCCACACAATTTGTTCATCAACTTGAAGTCTTAATCTTTACATAATTTTTTTTGTAATGGATGGCTTGATATTGGAGGGAAAGTAAAGTCTTGTAACTTTTCAAGCTCAAAAGGTAAGATTTGACTTTACTAGTCCCACAAGACAAGGTCCTTTGTTTTAAGAAAAAGTGGTTGTCAAGTCTAGGAAGTGATGTTGGCAAGTCTTCTCACAAACAATTTTACAACTTTGTCTTACAACTTTTTGGATCTATTTTACTCTTTATAGTAGTTAAGACATGGGATGAAGAGAAGATCAAGATGAACACAATAACAACACTTTCAAGAACACAATAACAACATACCAACAATGGCCACTTCAACGTCCAAACATAAGCCAAAACACACGGCCAACTTTAAATTTTCACAATAAGTCACTTATCATTAAGCTCAACTTTATATTTAGACACCCTTTGTATTGATGAGAAACAAACAAACACAAGAAACAACTAGACAAACAAAAACTTTTGTAGATCTAACAACCAACTCTCCTCCAAGACAACTTCACAAGACAAGAAGCCCTCGGCCAAGGTTTACAACACATGTTTGGTAAGCATTTCCCAAGATTGATTTTTTGAGGAAAAAACCAAGACTTGAGCTTTGACAACAAATGATACAAGAGTGAATGCGTATCAAGAGAATCAAGTTATCACAAGAACAACAAGATGAACAACAAAGTGCTAGTGAATCGAAATAGGCCACACACGACTTCACTAGTCTCCAAGATTTTGTTTAGAACAAGAGGAAGAAGTTGACAACAAGAACAATAAGTTCAGCAATGCTAGTGAATCGAAAAGAGCCCCACACGGCTTCACTAGTCTTCAAAGTTCAACAATAATACAATGATATCAAGAGAGATGGATAGATAGTTTGACATACAATATTCAAGAATCTAAGAACCCTAACAACATGTAAGGACCCTAAGATTAATGAATGTTAACACCAAACTCTTACTTGTACCAAGAGGAACTCATGAACCACAAGACCTAAGTTTCTAGCCAAGATATAACCCAAGTGTCACTCCACTTGTGAGTTTCGGTTTTGGACCTATCAATGGAAGAGAGAAGTTCAAAAATATTACAAATCTTGTTTCTCAAAATATCATGAATGAACTAACTCCAAATAACGCTAATACTATCTATTTATATTACACCACAAAGTGAGAGAACAATGGCCATCCTACCTTTGCCAAGGGGTGGCCTTGGAGTGTAAGTTTATTACACTTAAAGACTCCTCTTCACACTTAAAAATATTTAAATCATTGGATGACTCAAGTACCAACTCACACACGGCCATTTACATGAACATAGCTTGGAGTTTTTGTAACTCCCGAGCTTGGCTACGTGTGAATGGTCGTGAACTTGTTGGACAGCTTGGTACACCCGTATCATATTTGAAGGTGTAATTTTTACAATTTCTTCTATTTTAAAGCCTGGTGGAGTTTTTGAGGTAGAAATTTTGCATTTTTTTTTTGTGTGAAAAAATCGAACCAATAAAAAAGTTATCGATTTATTATTATTGAGTTATTGGGTTAATGATGAGTGGTGCTTTTACCGCTCATTCGCATTCACTATTTGTGCATGTTACTTTGCTTTGAATGAATAAATGAGACAAACGTGTGGTTAGATGCACTAACATCCACTCCTTACAGGCTAAGAGTTAAGGAGATCAAAAGATGTGGATCGGAGCTAAAAAGGATGAAAAGGGAGCAAAGAAGAGTACAACTGAAGACCTGGACTACATCAGCCACAGTTATCGCGACCGCCGTCCTCAACCCACGGTCGCGGTTAGTCAAGACGGTCAGCAAAATGCGGGAGCGCTACCGCGGTCACGGGAAGTATTGCGCGATCGCGGTCCAGCGGAAATATGCCCATGGGCAGATCTGGGAAATCAGTTGGACGCATACCAAGCCTTATTTAAGCAAAAACCCTTTCTTCTATGAGGATAGCTTAGCTCATAAGATATTTTGGGAATTCAAGACTTAAACTCTTACCTTGGACATGTGTGTAATCAACTTAGAAGGCTAAATTTCTTAGACTTTTTGTGAAGAATAAATGCTTTGGATAATCATTATGGTATATCTCTCTTTACTTTCTTCATGAGTAGCTAAGCAATTTAGTCTTGAGATTACGTTGAAATAGAGTGTAATAGTGTGTGGGTGTTGTTGTGTTTGCATGGATTTTAGTTGTTGAGTATGGATTCCACCATTGCTTGAGCTTGTGGATTGGAATTTGATGGGTGAAAACCCTAAATCTCTAAATGAGTTTGATGGGTGAAAGCCCAAACTCTAGAAACCCTTTATCATCCCCGAAAGAGGGATGAAAGTGAACATTAGGTGACCCATAACATCCTCGAAAAGGGTTATCGGGGGACAAGGTAATGGTGGACAATTAAGTCTATGATTTACTACCTTTTGCAATCTTAGAAATAAGTGTATTAGGAGTGTGAATCATGTCAAGAGCATCATCCTAGAAATAGGGATGTTTGATTGAGGTCTTGGGTGATTATGAAAATGTGTACATTTGTTAGGTGCTCGAAAGAACCAACGGGTGAAATCGTTTTGGCTTTATTGAAAGATTGACCCTAATGAACTTTGACCTAGCCTATCTTTTAGTTAACAACTAAATTTCATGATGAACCAACACCAACTCACATGCATTACCTCTAGGTAGACATAATCCCAAGAATTTCCTCAAATCTTGAATTCTAAGTAAAAGTTTTATTCACTAAGCGCTTGTTAAAGTAGGTTGTGAAGAATTCCCAAGCAAATTTCCCCCCATTTTACTTCCCATGTTGATTTTATTAGCATTTCGGGTAGTCTCTTAGTAATTTGAGCATCCATAGGGTTTGAAGTATATAATTTACTCCTCGAGATTCGACCCCAATTCAAATTGGGTTACTTGACAATGACCACCTCACCCCTAATTATTGGAGTGAGTTGAGTGTTATCAGTTAACGATTTTTTAATGATTTTATAAAAAAAATTATTGGGTTATTGGTTTGTTTCGATTTTTTCTTATTGGGTTATTTGGTAAACCGATAACCCAATAAGAATATCCCAAATTACACTTTATCCCTACTTTTATATATATAACATACCTACTTTTATACATATAACATACTCTATATTTCTCTTTCATTTCTATAAACCTATTCAATTTCCCGAAAATCTATTCAAACTTGAAGATTCATGTAAAATAAAACACATCACGTAGGATTTTGCTGCAACAATGATTTCGTTTCTTTTCTTGCTAGTTACTACTATTTCTATTTTATGCATATTTTCTTATCGATTAAACCCAAAATCGAACCGTTAAAGACTAAAAACCGATAAATTGAAAATCGATAAAAAATATCTTACTGATTTGATTATTAGTTTAACATATTTAAAAATTGATAGCCAATAAACTAAATCGATAATACATAAAATCGAATCGAACCAACCGATGCACACCCCTAGTCTTGCGCTGTAGTTTCTAGAATTCGATAGGACTTTTCAAGCAATAACCTCTCTTCTCATCAGGGATAAAATTGAATATATCCTATTCTTTTTAAATTTAATTTGTGAAATTACATTGAAATTTTTATTTTTGTTATTATTTTCCTAGTGTTCAAGCGAAGTCGTCTTTACTTTAACTGTCAATCTCGAATTTAACATACAAAACTCATTAAAATATCAAATGAAAATAAAGTATTGCTCCTATCAGACAAATCAAAATGTTTCAAACTGCTAAAAAATATATTTATAGTCTGTTTGATCAAACTTATATATAAAATCAATTTATTTTGAAAAGTATTTTTTACGTGCTTGACTAGTAAATTAAAAAAAAAAAAATACTTTGAGCAGCAATTAGTATTTGACCAAGCTTATAAACTTATTTTTAGGTATATTTTTCTCAAACTGCTTTTTAAAAAAAAAAGTTTTTGGGAGAAGTTATTTTTTTTAGCTTAAAAAACCGATTCTGATGTTTTGCAGAAACACATATTTTCTCTCAAATGCTTGATCAAAGATCTCAATTTTATAAAATAAATATTTTTAATTAAAAAACAAATGCTTTTGAAGAAAAATAAACTTGATCAAACGAGCTATTAAACCTACCACCAACATAGGAAACCATGTTTGTAATTTTTCCAAAATTAAGAAAAACATATATAGTAGTATATTCATGGATATAATATAAAATTTAATATTTGGACCCCAATGTCACATTTTTTGTGTCCAAGCTTGCGACGTTAACTAAAGTAATTTCCCTATAAAGAGTAACGAAGATTTAAACTATATTATATATTGTTACTCCAATTCCATTATTTGTTCCCCAATATAGAGGCACGCAATTACAAAATCATTCCATCGTTTTCTTAAAACAGGTAAAAAGAAAAAACTAGTCATTTTTGAGGGGGCCAAATAATTATTAATAAGCCTCAATTTTAGTTTTTTTTATTTTTCATTTTCAAAAATATGTATAAAAATGTTACATGTGCAATTTCATCCATCATTTGGTAACATAGATTATACAACACGTCTTCTATGTCTTAACAAGGTTTTCAAATTTTATTTAGTTATGTTATGACTATACTATAATAAGGGTTTAGGGTGCTATCGAGCAATAAAAGGGATGCGGTAAGGTGCAATGACTTTAGTACAACTGCTATGTCCTTACTTTTTGTCTTATTCTTTTATTAAGAAATTGATTTAAATAGAAATCCTTCTTAATTGAAGTTAACTTTTCCCCTTTTTGTTTTAGTGAAATAAGGGACGCTAATTATGCGTGCCTTATTTATTCATCTACTTTCTCAAATAGATATTTAAGTATCTCTCTTGTTCATAGATCGTGAAACTAGATTAATATTCATTTCTCAATTGATTTATTTATTAATAGAAAGATATAAATTTCTATTGGGATCTATCTCCATATATATCTAAAATGGAAGAACCGATTAAATTAAAATGTTCCCACAATATGCAAAATTCTTGTCCTTCATTAATAGTTTGCTCCGTGATTATACTATAACTTGGTTTAAAATATTCTTATTGTGTACATGCGTATATTTGTGTATAGATCTTCTATACACATGTATATTTAATGTATACATGTTTTATAAATTAGTATATAACTATATATATATATATATATATATATATATATATATTGTAGTATATACATATATTGTAATATATGTTTTACTTAAAGTAGTACATATATATTGAATGGTGCGTATATTTGTGTATATATCTTCTGTAGACGTGTATATTTAATGTATACATGTTTATATGTTTTATAGATTAATATATAACTATATATATATATTGTAGTATTGTATCAATTGAAATGTTTTTAAAAGGACCGAATTGCCCAAGTTGAATATTGTATCAATATTGTGTATAGACTGTATCAGTATTGTATATGGATTGTATATGGACTACGTGGACTAAAATGACCCAAATTGGGAAAGATTAGGAAATGGCTATAAAATGGTGTTTGTTTACCCGACTGGACATTATATGCCCAAACTTGGGCTATTATTTTTTAAAAAGGTCATAGAGTGTCCTTTTCCCTAACAATTAATATTCAACTGAAGGAAGAGTTAATAACTCAGATAGTCACTAAACTTTGGACTTTTATTTCGGAAATTCACTCAACTTTGATCTTTATTTCAAAAGTCACTCAACTTTCACACTTTTACTCACAAAGTCACTCAAACAATTTAATCATTTTTTAAATAACATTTGCTTATGTGAAATTATTATTTAAATGCAAAATTCAGAAAAATAAAAAATTATCTCTTAATGATCCTTTTATCCTTATTCCCATAAATTTAGTATCTCCCCTCCTCTTTCTCATTTTTCTTTTCCTTCACGCATATTGTAATTGATTCAACATTAAATATGTTTAATAAAATATCAAAGGATCACATTAAAATTTAACAATAACCAAAGAATTAAAATTATAATTATTTTTCTCTACCTATTCAATCCTTGTTTCAACTTCTTTTTTTCCATTTGATATTGATGTTCGTATTGAAATCTAATTAAATTTAAATTCGCATATTATATAGCTTATTATAAATGCGACGCTCTCAACGATACCCCCTTCCTGTTTTCACTTTTAAGATGCCCTTTTTTATAAATATCTGTACTATATGTATGAAAAAAATATTGTACTATATGTATATGTATGATGAATTAGGAATTTTATACTCATAACTAAATATTATGAGTAATATACCTCCGTTATAGGGATTCACTATATGTATGTAATAACTACGTATACGTGACTTTTAGTAATAAATGAGTTAAATTACGTATTATTTAGTTATATTTCATCGTATTAATATAGTTTATATTAATAATTTTTTATCCTTCGATTATTGTTAATTTAAATTGATCTTTTAATATTTTATCAGGCATATTTAATGTTGAATTAATTACAATATGTGAGAAGGAGAAGAAAAATAAGAAAGAAAAATTAATTTATAATTAATTTATGGAAATAAGGATAAAAGAATTATTAAGAGATAATTTTTTATTTTTCTGAATTTTGCATTTAAATAATATTTCACATAAGCAAATGTAATTTAAAAAATGATTAAATAATTTGAGTGACTTTCTGAGTAAAAATGTGAGAGTTTAATAACTTTTGAAGTAAAGATCAAAGTTGAGTAATTTTCTGGAATAAAAATCTAAAGTTGAGTTACCTCACTGAAGGAACTGAAGAGAAGCAAAATCCTTATTTCAAACCACAAAATACAGTCACGTTCTAATTTCTAAAAGCCTCTGTTTATTTTGACAACAAAATTAGTGTTAAAATTTTACTTATATGACTTATTAGAACCAAATTAATCACTTTTTTAAGAAATGCATTAAGGACCGGATGAAACCAAAATTCATATATTGAGGACCAGTTTTAACTTTTAATCATTTTATCAACCACCAACGATTGTAATGAAGTGAAAAACACTCACTCATCCTTAATTAGAGATGTCGAGTTCGAAAGCTGAATATAGAAACCTTTGTGAAAAACTCTTTACTTTTAAAGTGAAATTTTCTGGCGTGAATTTACATCAGTCAAATCTCAAAACGAATACTATATTTTTCCAATCAAATCTCAAAAGCAACCTCCCATCTTTTTTCAATTCCTTGACTACTCAAATTCACAATCTTAGGATTGAAGATGATACGTGACTATCATTTAATCAACTTTCTCTTATTGACAGATACAAAATACCGAATGAGAAATTAAAAAAGAAAAAAGATTGGCTACTCAAAGCCTGTATCTTGGGATTGATGATTAGAGGTGTTTGTTTACCATTCAAACTACTTTCCCTAATTCACGAATGAGAAATCAATAAAATAAGAAAAGTTTGACGCTTACTTCGTTCAATAATATTTGTCCATTATATTAAAAATAAATATTCAATAATACTTGTTCAGTCTGAAAAATCAATGAATAATTTACTTTTTTCTATCCATGTTACTCTTAATATTTAATACTAGTATTTCTCACTTAATGCATTTTTAAAAATATTAAGTTTATTATATTTAAAAAATTATATAGTAAAATTTTTCTCTGTTATTTATTATTTTCTAATATTAGTATTAAGTTAAGAGAGGACAATTATTGTCGGACAGAGTAAATTTTCTCACACAATTGCAATAGGTAAAAGTGTAACACGCGCCAAGGAAAGCGCGTGTAGCAGTCATTGCTGAAATTGTGTTAATGCAGTCAGTAGTCAGTGTGCAGTACTCAGAAGTGACTCATGTAGTACAAAGTCCCCAAATTGGACATAAAAAACAACAAAATTACGTAAATTGCCACTATGAGTTCACGCGTACACATAGCTTATATACGGTTAGTCGGTTACATGTAAAAACAGGAAAAAATATGCGTACAACACGTGTGCACAAATGTATTTTAGGGTTTAATGATGTCACATTTGGAAACAAATTTTTCGTTCGATGTCTGATACCTGAACAAGAGAGCAAACGTTATGATCTGTGTTACTATCTATTGTTTTAAGTATTTATTTGTAGTATTGTCTTTTATGTACTACATGTTATTTTTGTTACTATTTTGAATTTTTTTTTGTTCGGTGTATGATACGTGAATGAGTGAGCAGAGACAATTGATCTGTGTTCGTATCTATTGTTTTGATTATTTTACTATGGTACTGTCTGTTACATGCTATAAGCTGTTTTTGTTAACTATTTTGAGAAAGATTTCCTATTCGGTGTCTGGTACCTGAAGAAGTGAGTAGAGACAATTGATCTGTGTTAGTATCTATTGTTTTGATTATTCTGTTGTTGTAATGTCTGTTACGTACTATATGTTGTTTTTGTTACTATTTTGAGATTTCTTTTTTTATTTGTGTCTGATATCTGAAGAAGCGCGCAGAGACAACTGATCTTTGTTAGTATCTATTGTTTTGTTATAGTATTATCTGTTACTTACTATATGTTGTTTTGTTATTATTTCGAGATTTTTTGTTCGGTATCTGATACCTGAATAAGCGAGCAGAGATAGTTGATCCGTGTTAGTGTCTATCGTTTTGATTGTTTTATTGTAGTATTGCCTGTTATGTATACTTATTATATGTTATTTTTGTTATTATTTCGAGAAAGATTTTTTGTTCGATGTTTGGAACTTGAACGAGTGAGCAGAGACAATTGAACTGTGCTAGTATTTATTGTTTTGATTATTTTGTTGTAGTATCGTATGTTACCTACTGTATATTTTTTTTGCTACTATTTCGAGAAAGTTTTTTCGTTCGGTGTCTGCAACCTGAAAAAACGAGTAGACACAAGTGATTTGTGTTAGTATCTATTGTTTCGATTATTTGGTTGTAGTACTGTTACGTACTATATATGTGTTGTTTTTGTTACTATTTCGAGAAAGATTTCTTGTTTGGTATCTGATATCTGAAGAAGCGAGCAAAAATGACTGATCTATGTTAATATCTATTGTTTTGATTTATTTATTGTAGTAATGTTTGTTCCATGTTATATGTTGTTTTTGTTACTATTTTGAGAAAGATTTCTTGTTCGGTGTTTGGTACTTGAAGAAGTGAGTAGAGACAACTGATCTCTGATGGTATCTATTGTTTCGATTATTTTGTTATAGTATTGTCTGTTATGTACTACGTGTTGCTTTTGTTACTATTTGAGAAAGATTTCTTGTACAACGTTTGATACCTGAAGAAGCAAGGAGAGATAATTGATCGGTGTTAGTATCTATTGTTTTGATTATTTTGTTGTGGTAATGTCTGTTACATACTATATGTTGTTTTTGTTACTATTTTGAAAAAAATTTCTTGTTCAATGTCTGATACCGGAAGAAGCGAGCAAAGACGATTGATCTATGTTACTATGTAACGCCCCGAGAATACACCCTGAACACCACACAGTGCTTACAACTCCGAAGGAAAACAAGCTAAGCCATGAACTGGTATCTGCTGTGAGCACTGAATAAAACTGATAGCGTAAGACATGTGCGAAAATTTTACTAAAAACGTCATAAGATTTTAACATACTGAATCATGAATTTACGGTTAGTCACTTACATGTAAAAACAGAGAAAATATACATACAACACGTGTGAACAAATGTATTTTAGGGTTTAATGATGTCATATGTGGATAAAAAAATTCTTGTTCGGTGTCTGGATTGATTTGTGTTAGTATCTATTGTTTTGATTATTTTGTTGTAGTAATGTCTGTTACGTACTATATGTTGGTTTTATTACTATTTCGAGAAAGATTTCTTGTTCGGTATTTGGTACCTAAAGAAACGAGCAGAGATAATTGATCTGTGTTAGTATCTATTGTTTTGTTGTAGTATTGCCTGTTACGTACTATATGTTGTTTTTGTTATTATTTCGAGAAAGATTTCTTGTTCAATCTCCAATACCTGAAGAAGCAAGCAGAGATAATTGATCTATGCTAGTATTTACTGTTTTGTTGTAGTATTGTCTGTTACATATTATATGTTATTTTTATTACTATTTCGAGAAAGGTTTCTTGTTCGGTATTTGGTACCCTAAGAAGAGAGCAGGGACAATTGATTTGTGTTAGTATATATTATTGAGCATGGACAATTGATTTGTGTTAGTATATATTATTTTGATTATTTTGTTGTAGTATTGTCTGTTACGTACTATATGTTTTGTTTTTACTATTTTAAGAAAGATTTCTTACTCGGTGTCTGGTATCTGAACAAGCGACTAGACGAGTGATCTGTGTTAGTATCTATTATTTTGTTATAGTATTGTTTGTTACGTACTATATGTTGTTTTTGTTATTATT
Source organism: Capsicum pubescens (assembly GCA_030864215.1). Lineage (NCBI taxonomy): Eukaryota > Viridiplantae > Streptophyta > Magnoliopsida > Solanales > Solanaceae > Capsicum > Capsicum pubescens. The sequence goes on along the minus strand of CM061542.1, from coordinate 39,396,443 downwards.
TTAAAAAATATTTCTTGTTCGTGTCTGGTACTTGAAGAGCGAGCAGAGACAATTGATCTGTGTTAGTATCTATTGTTTTGATTATTTTATTGTAGTACTGCCTGTTACATACTATATGTTTTTATTACTATTTCGAGAAAAGTTTCTTATTCGGTGTCTGATATCTGAAGAAGCGAACAAAAATAATTAATCTATGTTAGCATCTATTATTTTGATTATTTTGTTGTAGTAACTATCTGTCATGTACTATATGTTGTTTTTGTTACTAATCGAGAAAGATTTCTTGTTCGATATCTGATACCTGAAGAAGCGAGCAGGGACAATTGATCTGTGTTAGTATATGTTGTTTTGTTGTAATATTGTCTGTTATGTACTATATATTATTTTTGTTACTATTTTGAGAAAGACTTTTTATTCGGTATCTGTTATCTGAAGAAGTGAGCAGAGATAGCTGATCAGTGTTAGTATCTATTGTTTTAATTATTTTGTTGCAGTATTGTTCGTTACATACTTTATGTTGTTTTTATTACTATTTATAGTCTCTTGTACTTTCATTCATCTTTTTCTATTATGTTCTTGTCTTGCATCAGGAGTTTACTTGAAATTTTCTCTTTACCTTATCTTTGAGGTAATGATCAGGTCTGTGTACACTCTGCTCTCTCAAATCCTATTTTGTATAACTACACTGACCGAGTATGTTATTGTTATTGTTGTTATTATTCTTGCTGTCTGGTATCAGTTTTGATCTGCATTTTACAACAGGCATACTTTAGATAGTAAGATGTGAAGATCGATGGCTAAGGTAGAAAATAAATAGTTATTTAAGTTTATTTTATTATCGCTATTATTACTACATCGTTAGTTTTGTTACTGTTTGTTATTTTTTGTACTTCAATAACATCTTTTATTAGAGTATTTTGAATCATTTTTTCCTTGACACGAAGGTCTATCGCAAACAAAATCTCTTTACATGATGTATAGAGAATGTCAGCACACATCCTATGGTCTTCAAATTTTATTCAGTAAGATTATACTGGATATTTTATTGATGTTATCATTAGCACAAAATTGAGTATTATTTAATCTTCATTCTCTTTCTATATTTTTTATTATGATCCTCTTACTATCTTATTCTTCAATTTCACGATCTAAAATTTAAGGAAGACAAATGAATAATTTGACCAAAGATTGATTGATAAAAAAGAAGAAGATAAAAGATGAAGCAAAAGATTAACAAGAGAGAAGATTGAGAAGGGTACACAAATTGTGCCCACATCTTTGCTTTCGTGAAGCAATTTCTAATGATAGAAACACTTGAATTTGGCTAAATATGAAAATGAAGAGGTGTTGTCCCAATCAACGAAAATAAACGGTATACAAAATTGCTTCACAAATTAAGGAATCCTGTTTCTCGAATATAAAATGATTTCAACCCTCCTTCGAGGTATTTGATCACTAGAAAAGTTTGGCAGCAACATTGATAAAAATGGTATTTGATGTCTTGATCTCTTTATAAATATTTTAATAGTTTATGAAATATTCGAAATGTCTGCCTAAAAAATATTTACCTTTCAAACAAGCGTAATTTACAGTTAAAGATAGAGTTCAAAAATTCTAACAGAAATTAAATTCATCTTATAGGGTCCCACGATAGTTCGATATTTATATTTCATGCTAATAGAAAAATGTGAAGGACGGAATGAAAATATTTTCACAAATCACTTCACAAAAATAATTGTACACGAAAATCACTTGAAGCTTGAAGATACTAGAATACAAGAAATTGAAGAAAAACAAGACAAAAACTAGCCAGCTATTAAAAAAATGAAAAAATAACATAAATATACACTTTAACTATTATATTTACATAAATTTTTACTTATGTAAAGTAATTACAAAATCTCAACTGATTATGTATCTTCATTAAATGTATCGGGAGCTATTACGTCTCTCAACATATACAGATCAAAAAGATATATATACATATATATATATATTAAAAACTAATTATTTATCTTTACCAAAAAAAAATGTATCTTTCTTGAATGTATCGAGAGCTAATTATGTATCTCGACAGATCCAAAATTAAAACATCAATAATTATACATAACATCAAAATTTTTTAGAGTTAATCTTCAAACTGTGGAGTTTTTTTTTTTTTTTTTTTTAAAAGGTCATTTTCTTATATTCTCTTTACATCTTTTAAGTCTCTGGAGCGGGCAGAGCTATTTTTGGAAAGATTTCATGATAAAGTTTTCATTTTATTTATTTATTAAGTGTTTAATTATGTTTATCCTTGCATTTCAGTTTTTATTTAATTTATCATATCTAGTATGAGTAATTATTGGGTTGAAAACTCTTATAACATCAAGTTCATCCTTGCATTTCATCTTATCTAGTATGAGTAGCTTTATCATATCTAGTTTTTTTTTTTTTTTTTTTTTTTTTTTATTTATTTATCATAAATGATATTAACTTGGCTTGAAAACTCTTGTAACACAGCAAGTTCATCCTTGCATTTCATTTTATTTTATTTCCTTAGCTTTGTGAATTAGAGAGATTATTTTGAATAGAGAGGAGGTTAAAAGGTGAGGAATAGAATCCCCGCTAACAAGGTGAGAGGTGAGATGATTAATTAATTAAGCTATTAAGATTTATGTGAATGTCATTCAATGACTTTTGAGTAAAAAACAAATCGACTAAACCATCAACTACAGAATTTGGCTCCCTATAAATATGGACTATAGGGAATGTGATTGACAATAATACACTCTAATCATGTTAATAAAGTTGTAGCATTTTTGTCAATCGAAAAACATTCATTTTCAAAAGGAATTAAGGCTGCATTTGTTTCTTTTTTAAGTTTCAGATGTTTGAATCTGAATGCACATCTGTATGATTAAGATGTTATTTCTAGATCTTAAAACTGAACGATTAAGACTGTTTGTTTTTCAACATCTGAATGTGCAAAAGAAATTTATTTGTATATATAATAAAATAAAAAATACAATTTAAATAAAAAACTAATTATATATCAGAAAAGTATGTAATTTAATACAACAAAATTATTATTTGATTGAAAAAAAATATTTATGTTTGTTAGTGATAGTGGAGATGGTTTATAATGGTAGTCGCGGTGACAATGATTGATGTTATTGATTAGTTATGTTAGCGGTGATAGTTGTGATGGTTGGTATTGCAGTGACTGTTATGATGGTCGCAGTTGATAGTGGTGGTGGTGGTTGTGATGTGACGTTGCTTGATGTTAATAGTTGGATGTGTTGATTGTGATGACTGAAAAATGAATGCATGATGGTTGACGATGTGTTGGTGCTAGTTGGAGATGTTGTTAGTTGTGATGATGGAGATGGTTGTTAGTAGAGATAAATTGTAGCGATGATCGTGATTGAAGTGATGGTAGAGGTGTCGTTACTAATGACAGTGACGGTGGCCGCCGAAGAATGTGTGGAGGGTGTGATGTATTAGTCGTAGTTAGCGGTGATGCGAGTTGATAGATGAGTTGGTCGATAGTAGGGATTGGTCGGTAGTGGTTGATGATGATGGTGGTGTTGACGGCGGTGTTGGCGGTAAATATAATTAGAAAAATAAAGGTAGTAGGTGTGGTAGCGATTGACAATAGTGGTTGGTAGTGATATTTGTTGTCGATGGTGGAGGTGGTTGGTGGTGGTTGACAATGATGGCGGCGGCAGAGGTGGTGACTGATGATTATGAATAGGGTGGCGGTGAATATTATCCAATACCAGAATACCTCTTCAGACTTATTAAGACTTGATTCTAGATCTGAATGACGATTAAGATCTATTAAGACCTATTAAGAGTTAAAATCTTAATAAAAAATAAATGGATTTAATAGTCTGAAGTCTGAACCATTCAGATTCAGACCTCCATTAAGTGCAAGCAAATGAGCCCTAAGAGTCAAAACATCTAAATTGTTTTAATTTTTTTGAGTTTTCTATCCGAACTATTAATAGTGTGAATTTCATAATTCAGGTATAATAGTCCTACTCCTAAGTATATGTTTTTAACCCAACTCTTTCAAAAATAATATTATGCCACATTTAAGTTTTCCAACAGATATACCCAAAGAAAATCTCCAATCATTATAGGTAACTATCTCTAATTTCCATATATTAAATTATCTGTAAGCTAATTATGGACATCAAAGGCAAAAAAGGCATGTTCTCTTCTCTACATCAAGAATGTAAACCTAAATAACTCGAACATAAATATTATCATGCAAAACATGCAGCACAAACTTTAGTAACACTTAATAAAATAAATCAAATACTTTATTAATTGTAAATTATCTTTTATAAAATAAATAAATGTTGACTTAGTGATGTAGAATTCATGTTGAATACATTTTCCTTGCCCCACCACCCTAATGACCCCTACACATGAAAGGATGTAATTCAAGAACAAATAAAAAATAAATAATAATTCCGGTGCACTAAATTACATTAGAAACAAATTCATTGCTATAGACTTTTAAGAAACAAATTTGTTTTTTCATTATGGATTGTAAAATAATTATTTTTTCTATGATAATAATAATGAGAGCTCTAGAAAATTAGCTGTGTTTGAACAGAGGAAAATGTTTTTGAAAAATATTTTTCTATTTTTTCATGTTATTTGGTTTGTCAACTTTTTTGGAATATATTTTCTTCGAAAAAAACATGCTCTTTAAAATAGTGAAAAATAATTTTCTAATAAGAGTAGAGAAAATAAATTTTACAAGCGACATTCTTACATTGATTGTGTCTTTCGCATCTTCCAATACATCTCATCTTCACCCTCACATCCACGTAAGTGCAGATTTCAAATTTTAAACTTTTAAATTCTTAATAAAATAAACTAATATATAATAATAATATACAGTTCGAGAAAAAAAAATATTGAATTTCCAAAAACCTTATTCAATATTTTGAATTCGCCTCACCTCTCTTAGCATTTTTCCAGATTGTATTTAAATACTTTTAAGAGTAATTTTTTAATTTATATATCATATACAATAAAATAAAATTTAAAACTCACTTGTTTTTTTTTTAAAATAAAGTTTTTTACGAAAAATATTTCCGAACACACTGCACTTCAAGTCTCAATGATTTAATTCATTTTTTTTCTGCTCAATGATTTAATGACCGACATAAACAAACAAAGTTTAGAAAACAACTAAGTATAAATTATTGTTTAAAAGGAACTAAGAAACAAAAAATAAATAAATGTTGATAGCATTTTAATTGATTAACTTAACTAAAATAAATTATAATACCCTACATAACTTTTTCTGCAATCATTTAAATTGGTTAACGGCGTACCAAATGCTATGATTGTTTCTTCACAAACATAATTAAAAAAATTGTTTAATAATAATCATATTCTATTACTCTCTTCGTTTCCTCCACTCGTCTAATAATATTTTCGACTATTAATTTGATACGTATATTAAAAAATAATACTTAAATAATAAGATAAATTTACTATAACATGCTTTGAGAAAATGATGAATATAATCACACTCTGAAAGGAGATTCTTTTCTAATAAATATTAGGAGGGAATTGGCGTGATTACTCTGTCATTTTTCGATTGCCCCCTTTATATTACACCTCTAAGTAATGGTATTGTTGTGACTCGCTGCAATCATTCCTGTCAATATCTTTCCTAATCATAGTTAAAGAATGTCCATTTAATTCTTTGAAAAAATGCATTGGATAATAGATATTATTTAATAACACTTGTAAAATGCAAACAAATGAGTAAATCATCCATTAATTTTTGAAAAACAAAATAAGTATCGTCGAACATCTACTTTTAGTAACTTGAAAAAAGATGGACAAAGAGAGTAATTTGTTTGATCTTCTTTTCCCTCTAATTCATTTAAAAAAGAATAATCATTTTCTTTTTTAACAACTCTTTAATGAGAAAACGTTCTACATGAGATATTTAAACCACAAAATTAAATGATATTTTAATTTAAGATTATCAAACTTAATTTTTTTAAAAAATTTATTTTCGTGCCAAATAAAAATAGATCAATTAATTTGAAATGGTGAAGGTTGCTTTATGAATTGTCTTGTATTAATTTAATTAATTATTTTATATTAGGGCGACTTATGTCTCCGTGTAATGCATTAATCTATGATTACCATGCAATTATAAATTATTCAAATTAAGCACACGTGTGCATATATATTCCACATTAGGTTAAAGCACTTTTTGCACAAAAAAAAAATCAACTTTCTTCATTGTCATCTTATAATAAAAATTAATGCATTACTTTTAGCACTAGAGATGTGGAGCAAAGATGGAGTAAGAATTATTTGAAATACGTAAATCCTAAATTTATCACGAAATCTATAGCTCTTCTTATTTATTGAATTCACAATTTAATGTTTATTTTAATTAAATTTTTAATATAAATATAGGATCTAAGCAAAAGCTAGTTATTGAGTTCATCCGAAATCATAACTAATTCCGTCCGTAAAGAGGAAAAATGATTAATTACTACCCCTTTGTTCTTAATTAAAAATCTCGAGTTTGATCTTGAGTAAAATAGATATATTTTGCCCTAAATAATATCAAAGAATTCCCACAATTTTACGAATATAGAAGCTTTTCGTAGAAAACGTTTTTATTTCCTTACATGACGTAAATTTGAATTACTTAACGTGAATTCGAATTAATCAGATCAAGAATTTTTCAAAAATATTAAATAGCCAATAAATTGAACAAAAAGAAACACTTATTAATTAGTTTTAGTCTAACCACTACAATAATGATAATGATTATTAATTCACTAAACGACGATGCAAGATCTTTGGTAAGGATATTGATATGCTTTTTTGGGGAGTTGATAATATCCCAATATTTAAAGAGTAAATGATAGGACATTCCCTTTCTAATCCATAGTTTAATATTGAGATTATGATCTGTGTAATCATATTATATTAATTCCTAACAGAACAACAATGATTTGTAGGACCCTATATAAAATAGGGTTTTGCCTCAAATTCCTAGGACTTTTTTTTGTTTAATCAAAATTCCTGTTATGGTTCGGAAATGGACTTTCTAATTTATGAGTATTTTACATGGCCCATTTATGTGGGCCTTTATTTATCTAATTTTTTTCTCACATTTTTTGCTATAATTCTAGGGTTTGCAACACAAATTTTAGTATGATAGAAAATACAATGCAATGACAAATAAAATATGAAAGCAACAAGAATTTTTGTTAATAAATCGTATGGGTACAGTTTTGTTCCTCTCTTGATTCTTCTTTATGAATTTTCATCGTGATTCAAAGGTCTTAGTGGCGTATCTTTCGAATGTAGGATGTCTTGAACCTCCGACTAATATTTTGATCACGAAGAACACCAGCAAACTCTGAAAAGGCGGTATTTAACGCCTTGATCTCTTTTTGCAAATATCCAAGAAATTTATGAGACATTCAAGATCTCTCTCTTCAAGTGAATATGCTGCGTATTTAGTGTTTAGATAGAATAGCCTCTAAAAACTCTAATTAAAAGTGAAATCTTCTCGTAAAGTCTCACAAAATTCCGATGTCTAAATCTAGAAATTGAGCAACAAACGTTACTGACAGGAAATATAAGTAGTCGTTGCTAGCACTTGAATTTCCCAAATCTCCCGTTATTTGTGCGTAGAAGATTTAACTTATATGCACCGACAATGTCCCACTTCTTTCGGTGCTAAAAAGCATCTGAGGTATCTGAAGCACCTCATTATCTCATTTCATTATTTTGTTAGATCGAAATGTTTGGCTTTTCCTTCATGCCTTACTGGCCTTGTGATTAATGTTACTGTTTTTGGTTTTCCTTTGTTACATTCACATTAATTGGACATGAATTTACCAAATGATAGGTGTGGCAAAAGACAAAGCATTAGTTGCAGGAAAGGACTCACAACTATCATAAAGCACCCCAAAAGGATTAGTTGCAGGAAAGGACTAATAGCTACCATAAAGCACTCCACTCATGCATAAGCCCCTTAGGAGTCGTTCGGTGTGACGTATAAGATTAATAATTTATTCCAAATCAAACGACCTCTTAGATATAGGCATGAGAGGAGATTACTTTAACACGTTTCCAAATGAAGAGCAGCGCTTTCAAGAACATCGGCACAACATGAGGTGTGCTTGCCAAGCTCACAAGGATTGCCGCTTATGTACTCTGGGTGAATCCAATGTAGCCTTCTCGATGTAGTGCTGGGGGAGGGGGGGAGTTATGGATTTTTTCGCAAATATGATACTCCCTCAGTTTAAAAAAGAATGATCTATCTACTTTGACTCAACACAAAATTTAAGAAAATAAAAAAGACTTTTGAATCTTGTGACCTTAAATTAAAGTTGTGTATGTACCAAAATATCCTTTAATCTAGTGGTCCTAAACATGCCATGAGGAAAGTTGAAATTAAAGTATTGCCAAAAAAGGAAAGAGATCGTTCTTTTTGAAACAGACTAAAAAGGAAAGTAGGTCCTTCTTTTTGAAACGGAGGGAGTACAATTTTATCCAAGTTGGGTACTTCAATCATTCCCATCCACCTGTGTCGTCTCACTGACACGTATTATTTCCAGATGGTAAATTACACTGCAAAATGGACTAGAGGGTCCCAATTGCAATGCATGAGAAACACAGATAAAACAGTGCTCTTTTCCTCTCTTTATGTCTGCGCGGTGGAGAGTTGCAGAAACATTGGAAAGTAATATTACTAGCAGGGTAGTAATAATTGGTAGCGTCATCTCGTAGTTGCATAATAAGCAAACAAGACTCAGCTCAAGCGTTCAGAGAGAAAAATATGTAGCTAAGAAATTCATCAACAAAACAATAACAAAGCCTACTCAAACCACTAGCATAATAGGCCTTAGAGAGAAAAATATGTAGCTAAGAAATTCATCAACAAAACAATAATTTCACATCAACTGCACAATGATCAAAATGATCAGCAGAATTCGCAATTGATGAAAGCATAAACAAAAAAACGAAAACTTTGGGCGTCCTGACGCAAAGCGTTCAGACCCAAATCTTGTAATACTATCTGAGCTTTGTATAAAACCTGTATCTATGTTTAAGAGATGAAACCTAACCCCCTTTACCTATGTATCATTTTCTCTTATCTACCCAAGCACTCCTCCAACTTTGTCAAGCATGATACACGCAGCAAGCAAGCAAGAAGCAAGAACCCAACTGACCATAAACCTGTACAATAATTAGAACAGAGAAATCATTAATGGTCGAACTCAATAAGAATTTAATTTGTATACACAAAATCAAAATACAAATTTGAAAGATTTATGTATATCAGCGAAAAATGTACGAGAGAGATGATAATTGAAGTGTATGATGATCAGATTATAAGACCTCAAATAGAGGTTCCAATAAGCTGCATGAAATATTACCTAATTAATTACAAGATAAAGATCAAGAAGTTGTACCATTTCTTTTTATCAGAGAAAATATACTACATTGATGCTTTACAGCACTATGTAGATGTGGTGGTACGTACACATCAAGAAGATGCAAAAGGCAAAAGTATACCTTTTTAACTATTAACTCTATCGAATCTAGCAAGTAGTGGAACTATTTTTCCAAAGACATTATATACTTTGACTATTTACAATATAATGGTACAATTTCAACTATTTTTCTCAAGCATCCAGAAGGGAGAAGGGAGATCAACAGAATAATGGAGTCCCTAAAATTGAAAGGGAGACCCAGATATGATAAATTATTTAGACTTTGACCACTTCATTTCCATTGGAACAAAACATCAATCTGTTTTGTATTCCCTTAAGCCGCACCTACAGAAGTTCGAGTCTACTAGGAAAGAGCTTGTTTATATTCTCAGTTTGGACCTCTCTTGTATACTCCAGCTGTATTCAGTTTATTTGTTTGAACTAGACTACAACAATAAGAGCATCTCAAAGTGTCAAAATAAGTCTATCAAAAAATAATCCTTGGATGGATTGGGTTGATTACATAGTCGTCATTGGGGTAGGGTGGGGGTCAACTTGAAAATGAAAATGATTTTGAGCTGGATGCTCAGCCCAAACTGACCCGCCTAATTTGACCCAAGAAAATTTTGGGCGGTCATGATCATTTTGTTTAATGATTCAACCAGCTTAACCTGCCCAAATTAGCCCAGCCCTCCCCTATTTGACACCGTAGAGCGACTATAGAACTTTCGAGTTCAATGATGAAATATCACTAAAAACATCATAAACCAAACACCAGCAGATGTAAAAAATGAAGATGACCAATAAGATGAGCAATCTGAATGTCTAAAGCTCACCAAAAGGCTTAAGTTGCAATAAATCTACCACATCCACCTTGGAAAAATACATGGGAAACTCAATCTTCTTCGGACGGGTATAAAATTACTGAGATAACTTCATCTTTTCAACATTTTGTCCAATTTTTAAGATGTGGTCACCATCCTTTATTTCAAGTAATGGCATAATACACATTTTGATGGCTAAGCATTTTTACATGCACATAAAGACAAATGCAAATAATTTCTTAAGAATAGAACATCTATTACGCTCTAATTAAATTGTAGATGTACAGATTCTAACATGCAATGCTATATTAATTACCAGTTCTGCCACTGAAAGTTACCGAATAAAACATTCCACAAATAAATAAGCAGTTAAAAACCCATATATAGAGTAAAAAGGTTTGTCTCATTAATTTATAGTAGCTGCACTCACTTGACATATCTACGTATGTTGCTAACATTAATAGTTGGTCAATACATAGCATCTAGGCATATATGAAAGTGATATAAATGTAGATCTAAAGAAACAGATCTGTTGTTAAACACATTTCCAATGAACCTTAAATATTAATCTGTCTACTAGGTCATTTTTATAGCAAATGCCTCGATGGGTTCAAGTAAGGACCGGCTATACATCGTGAACATAGAAACGGATCTAAATAGACCCAACACATATAACTGACCCCAACTGTTACAGAATTAGGCACAGCTGATCGAATGAAATGTCTCATGAACAGAGTTAGGGAGATTCCAACTACCTAGTAAAATGAAGAACAACAGCTTAGCCACTAGCCTAGAGTTCCTTATATTTACCAGCCCTTTGGGAATTATATCAACACCTAAAAACCAGCTCTTTGGGAATTATATCATCAACTTAAAACCAGCTCCTTGGGAATTATATCAACACCTAAAAACCAGTCCCTTGGGAATTATATCAACATCTAAAAACCAGCCCTTTGGGAATTATGTCAACACCTAAAGTCAAGTCGTTAAACTTCTATTCTGATCAGCAAATAATAACAAAAACAACATAATCGATGTATTCCATCAAGTGAGGTCTCGGGGGAGGGGGTAGAGTGTAAGCAGACCTTAACCCTATTTCAACAGAAAATAACAAACATAGCAGATAGCAATAGAACTAAAACTACAACAAGAAAATACAATAATCAGGGTACAAGAAACAACATATATTAATGGAAATCGAAGGACAAGAAACTAAAGGAGCAATACTATGACTACTAATATGACCGGACAGCAAAACAACACACGACTACCTATTAACCTTCTATCCTAGTTCATTTTGATCATCAAGTCAAGTAGATAAATTTACGTCAAATGAACTAAACAAACACAACATATTCAAGAAGATCAAAGTTTTGTATATAAATACCTAATTCGAGTCCCTGTCCTGCTGTCCAAGAGACCCTGATCCTCCTCCCTGGCTAGAGGATGACGCTGATCCAAACATCCCAAATGGCCACGGCAGCGACACAGTAGCAAACCTCCTTCCAGAACCCGAACCACCACCACCACCACTTGCGTCCCCATCATTCTCCCTCTCCCTATTCTCGTATTCAGGATCATCGGTTGGCAACTCAAACCGACAAACCGGGCACGAGTTATGCAACTCAAGCCACGGAACAATGCAATCCTTATGATAAACATGTTTACAAGGCATCTGTTTCACAACTAACCTAAACTCAAAATCATCCTTACAAACTGCACACTGTGCCAATTCTGAACTAAGCATTTCTTCATCAACTATCACATCTGGTAACCCTTCCACCGCCGCCCTTGATGCCGGTGGTGTCCCGTATCGGTTCGGGTCATTTTCAGCCAAATGTTGGATCAACTCCTCCATCCCTGAACCTACGAAATAGTCCCCGAAATTCGCCGGCGACGGCATCCCACCACCAGCACCATTACCGCCACCGTCGATAATGAATTCAAACGTAACACCATTAGCTCTACGAGCAGCTAAATGACCTTGAAGAAACGCAACCGGGTCAAAGTCATCCGACCCGATTCGCGTTTCTCTTACAGGGATTCGCCCGCCGCCGCCGCCGCCGCCGGAACCGCCGCCCATGAAAATGTTACTCAACATGGAGGCAACCGGTTCGGGCAAGCGGGTCAGATTGGGGATCGGGTCAGGGTCTTCATATTCTTCGACAAAGTCACTGTTACAATCAGGGCAAATGAGATCGCCGGTGTCAGAAGGGGTAATGGTGACGGTGTGAGTACATTTGTGGCAGAAATAAAGGGCGGCGGCGCCGTCAGGGGCGGGGATTCCGGGGGCAGACATATTTGAGAAAAAAATGGAAATTATTATATGAAAGAATATCGGGCGAGTGAAGAGAATCAATCAACTAACTATATGTATATTCAGAGAGAGTTGGTGGGGTTGGGTGGGGTAGGGTGGGGGTTGGGGATGGGGTGGGGGTTAAGTAGGTTTTTAACAAAAACAAAAAAGGAAAAAATATTACTATCTGTCTTTAAATTATGTGAAATTAAGGAGATATGTTTGTCATTAATATTTATTTATTTTTAAAAATATTTTGTGTCTTTAAATTATATGAAATTAAGGATATGTATTTGTCATTAATATTTTAAAAAAATAAAAAATATTGTTTGTCTTTAAATGATGTAAAATTAAGGAGATATGTTTGTCATTAATATAAAAAAAAATAGTGTCTTTAAATAATGTGAAACTAAGGAGATGTGTTTGTCAATAATAGTGAAAATAATAGAAAAAATATTGTTTGTCTTTAAATTATGTGAAGTTATGGAGATATTTTTGTCATTTACAGTAAAAAAATAAAGAAAAATAATACTGTAAATCTTTAAATTATGTGAAATAAAGGAGATATGTTTGTCATTAATAGTTCAAAAAGAAAAGAAAAAATAGTATGTTTCTTTAAATTATTTAAAATTAAGGAGATATGTTTGTAAGAAAAAAAATACTGTGTATCTTTGAATTATGTGAAATTAAGGAGATATATTTCTCATTAATATCCAAAGAAAAAGAAAAAAATATTGTGTGTATTTAAATAATGTGAATTAAGGAGATATGTTTGTCATTTATAATAAAAAAATAAAGAAAAAATATTGTGTATCTTTAAATTATGTGAAATTAAGAAGATGTGTTTGTCATTAATACTAAAAAACAAAAGAAAAAATATTGCGTGTCTTTAAATTATTTGAAATTAAGGAGAGATGTTTGTCATTGATACTTAAAATAAAAAAAGAAAAAATATCCCGTGTCTTTAAATAATTATGTGAAATTAAGGAGATATGTTGGTCATTAATAGTAAAAAAAAAAAAAAAAAACTTAGTCTGTGTCTTTAAATTATGTGAAATTAAGGAGATATGTTTGACATTAATAGTAAAAAAAGAAAAAAATAGTGTGTTTTTAAATTATGTGAAATTAAGGAGATATGTTTGTCAATAATAGTGAAAAAAAATATAAAAAATATTGTTTGTCTTTAAATTATGTGAAATTAAGGAGATATATTTTTCATTTATAGTAAAAAAATAAAGAAAAAAATGCTGTGAAAAAAAAAGAGTAAAATTAATGTGTATCTTTAAATTATATGAAATTAAGGAGATATGTTTGTCAATAATAGTGAAAAAAAATAGAAAAAGTATTGTTTGTCTTTAAATTATGTGAAATTAAAGAGATATATTTGTCATTTATAGTAAAAAAAGAAAGAAAAAAAATACTGTGAAGAAAAAAGAAAATTAATGTGTATCTTTAAATTATATGAAATTAAGGAGATATGTTTGCCATTAATAGTAAAAAAATGAATAAATACTGTGTCTTTAAATTATGTGAAATTAAGGAGATATGTTTGTCATTAATATGATAAAAAAGGAAACAATACTGTGTGCCTTTAAATTATGTTAAATTAAGGAGATATGTCTGTCATTAATACTTAAAAAATAAAATATACTCTGTAAATTATGTGAAATTAAGGAGATATGTTTGTCATTAATACAAAAAAAAAATATTGTGTGCCGTTAAATTATGTGAAATTACGGAGATATGTTTGTCATTAATACAAAAAAAAAAAATACTATGTGTTTTTTAAATTATGTGAAATTAAGGAGATATGTTTGTCATTATACTTTAGCATAAATATATTTGCAATATTTGACCTAAATTAACTCTTATTTTAATGCGCTCTACTTCTATGTTCACTTTTACTTGTCACGTTTGCTTCTCGAGAGCCAGACGACATTAATTTTTATCAATATTTTAAGATATTTTTTTTTATTATCATCAAACGACAACTTATAGGATTTCACGAGTACTTTTCAAACATCTAAATTTAAATTATAAAGTAATAAATTAATCTAGTTCAATTTAGCTTTGAAGTTTGTAAAATAAAATGTGGCAAGTGCAAGTGAATAGAGGAAGTATGTTTTTCTTTTGCAACGTGTCTTTACAAAAATATATCTTGAAATTATGCAAAATTAAGGAGATATGTCTGTCATTAATACTTTAGAACAAACATATTTGTAATTTTTGACCTAATTTAACTCTTAGTTTAAGGCGCCCATCAGTTAACCAGCTAATTAAATACTCCCTACATTCCTTTATATTTGTCACGTTTCGTGTTTCAAGAGTCAAACTGCATGAATTTTTACCAATACTTTAAGATATATTTTTTCATCATATTAATATGATGCAACTTTTAGTATTTTTCGTATAGTTTCTGAACATCTAAATTTTAAATTTAAAAGATTAAAATTAATCTATTTCAATTTTAGCTTCAAAGTTTAATCAAATTGACGTTCACAAAGCAAAATGTAGCAAGTAAAAATGAACGAAAAAAATATGTGGGGGGGGGGGGGGGGCTTAAGTATGTTTTTAACCAAAAATATGTGTCTTTAAATTATGTGAAATTAAGGAGATATGTTTGTCATTAATACTTTAGCACAAATATATTTGCAATATTTGACCTAAATTAACCCTTATTTTACTGCGCCCTACTTTTGTGTTCACTTTTACTTGTCATGTTTCGCTTCTCGAGAGTCAGACGACATTAATTTTTACCAACGTTTTATTATTATCATCAAACAATAGCTTATAGGATTTTCCTTGTAGTTTTCAGACATCTAAATTTTAATTATAAAGTAATAAATTAATCTATTTTAACTTAACTTCAACAACAACAACAACAACATACCCAGTGTATTCCCACCTAGTAGGGTCTGGGGAGGGTAGAGTGTACGTAGACCATACCACTACCTCAGGTGAAGTAGAGAGGTTGTTTCCGATAGACCCCCAGCTTAAGACCAATAACAGTATAGCAGACACAAAACATAAATACATATAAACTTGTACAGACAAAATAAACTAATAACACTAGCCACAAGATAATGCTAGAGCCACAAGATACTACTAAAAACTATATATCCAAAACCATAGACAACACACCACCCACGAACAAGAAACTTCATAAACAAATAAAGAACGCCCCCTACTGTTATCGACGCACTCCCACTCCCTACCCCTCTACCCTAATCCACATCCTCTACACCTTCCTATCAAGGGTCATGTTCTTCGTAAGCTGTAACTGCTCCATATCATGCCTAATCACCTCCCTCTAATATTTCTTCGGCCTACCTCTACTACGCCTAAAATCATCCATAACCAATGTCTCACACCTTCGCACTGGAGCATCAGAACCTTTCCTCATCACGGGCCTGAACCAACGTAACCTCACTTCTCACATCTTGTCCTCTACCGAAGCCACTTTCACCTTCTCCCGAATAATATCATTCCTCACTATATCTTTCCTGGTATGACCACACATCTATCTCAACATCCTCATCTTCGCCACTTTTAACTTTTGGAGGTGGGAGTTTTTAACTGGCCAACACTCCGCTCCATACAACATAGCCGGTCGGACTGTCACTTTGTAAAACTTACCTTTAAGCTTTGGGGGAACTTACTTATAACATAAAACTCTCGAAGCGAGCCTCCATTTCAACCGCCTTGCCCCAATATGATGCGTGACATCCTCACCAATCTCCCCATTGCCTTGAATCATAGATCTCAGATACTTAGAACTCTCCCTCTTCTGAATGGCTTGAGAGTCCATCTTCACAACCATATTCACCTCCTGCGACACATCGCTAAACTTAAACTCCAAGTACTTTGTATTGGTCCTGATCAAATGAAATCCTTTAGACTCAAGGGTCTATCTCTAAATCTCCAACTTATCATTAACTTTTCTCTGAGTCTCATCAATCAATACCACATTATCAACAAAAAACATACACCAAGACACCCTCTCTTGAATATGATGCGTCAAAACATCCATCACCACGGCAAATAAAAAAGAGCTAAGAGTCAATCCCTGGTGCAACCCTATCAAGATCGAAAAGTGCTACAAATCGTCATCTACCACCCTCACACAAGTCTTCGCACCATCATACATGTCCTGAATTGACCTAACGTACACCATGGGCACCCCCTAGCCTCCAAGCACCTCCACAGAATTTCCCTAGGAACTCTGTCATATGCCTTCTCAAGATCAATAAACACCATGTGGAAGTCCTTTTTACTCTCCCAAAACTGCTCTTCCTTACAAGATGAATGGCCTCAGAAGTCTAGTGACCTGGCATGAAATCGAACTGATTCTCAGAGATAGTCACAATCCTTCCCATTCTAAACTCTACCACCCTTTCCCAAACCTTCATAGTATGACTCAACAACTTAATCCCTCTATAGTTGTTGCAACTCTGGATGTCTCTCTTGTTCTTATATAATGGAATCTTCGTACTCCATCTCCACGCTTCAGGCATCTTTGCCGCCCTAAAAATGATGTTAAACAACCTTGTCAACCATTCCAAACCTTCCCCGCCAGTGTTCTTCCAAAAATCCACTGGGATCACATTTGGCCCCATCGCCCTACCCCGACGCATCCTACGAATAGCCCCCTTAACCTCCTCAACCTCAATATGCCTACAATAACCATAATCGTGACACTTTTCTGACTTCTCTAACTCTCCAAACACAGAATCTTTGTCCCCCTCGTCGTTCAAGAGTTTATGAAAATAGGACTGCCACCTCTTCCTAATGAGGGCATCCTTAACCAACACTACTCCATCCTCTCCCTTGATACACTTTACTTGGTCAAGGTCCCGAGCCCTCCGCTCCCTGGCCTTGGCAAGCCTATACAACTTTTTATCCCCTCCTTTCTTCTCTAAAGCCGCATATAAACTCTCAAAAGCTGTTGTCTTAGCCGCCGTAACCACTAACTTAGCCTCTCTTCTAGCTACCTTATACTCCTCCTTATTCGTCTGCCTCTCCTCATTATCCTTTCTCTCAACCAACTTAGCATAAGCCACCTTCTTAGAATCCACCTTTCTCTTAACCTCTTCATTCCACCACCAGTCCCCTCGATGTTTACCAGATTGTCCTCTTGAGACACACAACACCTCTCTAGAGGTCTCCCTAATGCAACTGGCAGTCGTCTCCCACATACTATCCACATACCCTCTACTCTCCCAAGCCCCTACTCTTCAACGTCTCCCCCATCTTTAAAGCATTAGCCAAAGTCAAGCTACCCCACTTAATCCTGGGCTGAGCCTCTACACTTCTCTTCTTTTTGCGCTTATTGATTACCAAGTCCATCACCAACAACCTATATTGAGTCGAAAGATTCTCGCTAGGTATGACTTTACAGTTCTTACATAGTGCTCTATCACCCTTCCTAAGGAGCAAAAAGTAAATCTGAGTCTTTGCCACTGAACTACGAAAAGTAATAAGGTGCTCTTCCTTCTTCGAAAAGCTCGCGTTCGCTATCCACAACCCCAAAGCCCTAGAAAAATCCAAAAGAGAAGCTTCACCTTCATTCCTCTCCCCAAAATTGAAACTGCCATGCACATCATCATAACCTCTCGACAAAGACCCAATATGCCCATTGAAACCTCCTCCCACAAAAAGCTTCTCAGTGCTCGGGACGCCCCTCACTACCTCATACAAAACCTCCCAAAAAACCTTCTTCTCTTCCTCGTCCAAACTTACTTGTGGAGCATAAGCACTAATGACGTTCACCGTAGACCCTCCAATGACCAACTTAATAGATATTAATGTATCACTGACTCTCTTAACCTCCACCACCTTCTCCTTAAGTTCATCATCTACTAAGATACCTACCTTATTTCTATGTCTCACGCTACCCGAGTACCACAACTTATATCCATCCACATCCCTCGCCTTAGTGCCTACCCATTTAGTTTCCTGGACAGAAGCTATACTAACCCTCCTCTTTCTAATAATTTTCATAGGCTCTATCGACTTACCTGAAAGTGTTCCTGTGTTTCATGACCCAACTCTCAACTTAGAAGCACCCTTATCCCATCTGGCCCTACTACTCCCTGCTCTCGACCCTCAACTAAAACTTAGACTCGACCCTAACCCCACCTCAAACCCAACCCCTAACCCTGACCCCGACCCCACCCAATGACATGACCCTAAAACACCATCTATCACCCCAGTCACCACTCAAATAGATACACCAGAAGAAAAGAAGCAACAAAGATGAAAAACACGATGAATAATGGCTAAAAACAGATAAGTATATAAGCAAAAACAATAAGCAGAATTGATACTCACAAACCAAAACAAGCACTACACTACCTACAGTTATCCCAGAGGAACAATCAAGAAAATAAAACCAGAAATCAAGATAAAAAGAGACGAAAAAGCTAGTCCAAATAAACTAGAGAAAAATAAACTATAGAGGGGTGAAACGAGTACACTTGGTCCTTGAAGAAGATGGAGTTGGGATGTTTCTTGATCGTTTCGTCGGATTCTGGAAAATTAGTGCAGAAATTGGTCGCCAAAATTTACTGTCGTCGCCTTTACCCTATTGCTGGTACTACTCCTCTGTTATTCTTCACCGAAAAATGCACTATCGTTGGAGAGTGTACTGATCACCAAAATCTTGATGTCGCCGCCTGAGGAGAGGTGTTCGATTTGGACTAGTAGTTGTAACGCTCCAAAAATGGGTCCTGAGATATCACATGGTGCTCAAGACTACGAGTAGCCTTAAGCTAACTTTGTAAGCCATCTATTAAATCTGAAACTCAAAAAAGGAAGTATAGATATATAAACAAGCTAACATGCGGAATTCTTTATAAGCTAAGCAGAAAATATTTGAATATAATATCTGAAAAATACTAAACTCAAGAGTCTAATCAATCAATACTGAAAATCTGAATCATATCTAGCATTCTGACAAGCCTCTACTACTAATGCTAGAGAGTCACTAGGACAAACCCCCAACTGACTCGAACTATCTGAAAATACTGAATCATCTATACTAATAAGTTGCAAAACTGAATGACTAAGTCCCCAAACTATGAGGACTCACCAACTATCAGACTGTAGATGGAGGTGCTCGAAATCACTCACGCTGCTGAAACTGAGCACCTGAACCTACATTATGAGACAATGTAGCACATAAACGTATATGTGGATCAGTACTTCTGGATTGTACTGAGTATATGGGGGTGAATGCACAAGTAAATCAATATCTTAATATTATAATAAATTTGTAAAAGAATGCATGCTAAATGTAGATGACTCACATAAGCTAGAATATCGAAATACTAAAAATCATAATATAGAATAGAAAAACATATTTCATAGATCTAGTGAGTCATAACATTTAGTTTCTAAAAGCTGTACTTGTGTTCTATCTTAAAATCATACTGTCTAAGTGTAGAAAGGACTCACTTTTACATCTGAAATCTGAAAACCTAACATCTGTAACTAATGCCTTATATAAAGTAATATCTGAATAAAATTTGTGAGCCTTTACACTTAGTTTCTAAAAACTTTTCTGTTATTCTTTACTCTTTTCTCTAAGATGTAGAGAGGTTCTTCTAACCGACATACACTATGTGAGCTATCATAGTGTCCAACATCTAGTTTCCTTATGGAAAACCCTCACGTTGGGGAGAGGTGTCATACTCTTGCCAAGGAGTATAACCTAATCTAAGTGATCATATCTGTAACTGTCATCCATATAGAAATGAGAATAATCTGATAATCTGTACCTACGTCGGCCTGTAGTTCTGGGGCATGTAAAATACCCAACTCGGTGCTAAATACTACTCCCTTTAATCTGTATGCTCATTCTGTAGGAAATCCACTTTAAAACTAGTATAAATGGTTTATAATGAAAACCAACTATATATCTGTTAATTTAAACAGTAATTGAAATTATAAATTGGATTCCATGTCTAAGATGAGATCAAATGATCAAATCTTTGTTAAAATCTGAAAATAACTAGTCACGGAATGCTTAAAACATAGTCATTCTTGAAATAACAATATTCAAACTAGGGCTAGTAACCCATTCATCTATTTCATGTCAAATCATCATAAAACTCATGCTAAGTAATGAAAATATTGATAATTCAAGTCTAAATCTGGAAATTACTGCAATACACATGAAAATATAATAGTAGATATGCAATTCAACATCTAAATCACTTGAAATCTTATAATCTTGCAAATAACAATATTAGGTATGGACCCTAATTTGAAACTCATGTAACTTTGTAATTAAAACTAGTTTTGGGAACAAGGATGAAAGAATTATCCTTGTTGAAAAATTCCACATACCTTAATTGATGATTAGATGAATAAACTTGAACTTTGAGTTCCTATTTGTGCTCTTGAATATAGATTCTTGAAGTTCTTGGATTGAAAATCTTTAATTTTGAGCTATCTTGGAAAAAGAATGGTGGAATTTGGATTTCTTAGAGATGAAGATTTGAGTTCTAGGGTTTCTTTGGAGAGTAATTTTGATGAAAATATGCATATAATGGCTAGAATAGGATTAAGTCTGTATTTTACACGATTTGGGGACTTGAGAAAAGACTAAATTACCCTTTTAAAATTTTACTCGGAACTGAAAAATCCCAATTTATCCACTCACCGTAATGCGCCGCTATCGCGGTGGATTACTGAAAAAGGTACAATTGCCATTTTGGCTTCTGGTGCGACATGGTAAAATCGCATTGCATTACTGGAAAAGGGACAAGTGCTATTTTGCACTCTACCGCGACGCGGTGTCTGTCCAATTGAGAATTTTGGCATTACACAGGCTAATCGTGATGAGATAATGGAATGGGATGAATGGGAACTGGAGCTTCACGCGACGCGGGCTAATCGGGTGCTCCACTGGAAATCAGACAATCGTAAATCTGTCCTTCACTGCAACGCGGTGCTTATCGTGATGCCCTACTGCTTTTACTAAAATTGCCATAACTTCTTAACCGGGTATTAGATTTAGGTAAAATTGGTATCGTTAGAAAGCTGAGCCAATTATATACACATTGGTAGGTCTAGATCTTGAAAATTATACATGTATTAAGAGTTATTCATTTTTGAATTTGACCCTTGATATTCTAGGAGTTAAACTAAGCTAGGAAAAGTATGGGGTATTACATTATCTCTCTCTTGGGAACATTCGTCCTCAAATAAAACTAGTTAAATAGAAAATACTGAGGGACTGAGACTATATGCTGGCAATGCACAACTGAAACAAGCTGCATGACTAAAATCTAAAATATACTGAGTGACTGAACTAATCTGCGAATGCATGAATTTACATGAAGATAACTATATGGCTGAGTCTTAGACTGGAAAAGAACTAAATTAAGGAAGACTGTTACCTTTGGTTAAATTTGAGTTCATGGAGAAAATGTGAGGATACTTGGTACGCATGTATGCATCTGCTTCCCAAGTAGCACCCTCAACAGACTGATTTAGCCACAGACATTGACCAAGGGATCTTCTTTGTTCCTTAGTCTACAGATCTGATGATAAAAGATCTCTACTGGAACTTCTTCGTATGAAAGTCTATTCTGAATATCTATGATTTCTAGAGGGACTACAACAACTGAATCATCCATGCACTTCTTTAATAAGGACACATGGAACACTAAATGAACTGATGACAAGTTTGCGGGTAGCTCAAGCTCATACACTACCTTTCCAACACGACTCAAAATCCGGTAGGGGCCTACATATCGGGGACTAAGCTTTCCCTTTTTGCCAAATATCTTTACCCCCTTCATGGTTGAAATCTTCAAATACACAAGATCATTTACTTCTAACTCAAAATCTCTCCTTCTTACATTTGCATAAGATTTCTAACGACTCTGAGCTGCTTTCAATCTCTCTCGAATCAACTAAACTTTCTCCATAGCCTCAAACACCATATCTGTCCCAATCAAAGAGGCCTCACCTACTTTGAACCAACCGACGAGTGATCTACATCTACGCACATAAATATCCTCAAACAGGGCTATCTGAATACTAGAATGGTAACTGTTATTGTAAGCAAACTCGATCAATGGCAAGTGGTCATCCTAAATGCCTTTGAAATCAAGAACATATGACCTCAACATCCTCTAAGGTCTGAATGGTCCTCTCTGCCTAACCATCTGTCTGCGGATGAAAAGCTGAACTGAGATGAACTTAGGTACCAAGACCCTTCTGAAAGGCTTTCTAAACTAAGAGGTAAACTTAGTACCCCTATTTGAGATGATGGACAAAGGAACTCCATGCAATCTAACCAACTCTCTAATATACAGCTTAGCATAATCTTCAGCTGTGTTGGACGTGTGAGCTGGCAAAAAATAGACTGATTTGGTCAATCTGTCTACAATAACCCAAATCGCGTCATGTTGATGATGCGAATGGGGTAATCCAGTCACGAAGTCCATATTCACCTCTTCCTACTTCCAAGTAAGAATACCAAACTCTTACAATGTGCCACCAGGTCTTTGGTGCTTAACCTTAATCTGTTGACAAGTCGTACACTTGACTACAAATTATGCTATATCTTTCTTCATACCACTCCACCAATATACTTCTTGCAGATCGCAATACATCTTGGTGGCTCCTGGATGAATGGAGTAACGCGCACCATGCGCTTTTGCCATGACCCATTGCCTCAAATCATCAACACATGGCACACACAATCTACTCTGGTATCTCAACACTCCATCTTCCCCTTAGGAGAAAACCTCTACCTTTTGGTCTTTAACTGAACCCTTCAGCTTGACCAAACTAGGATCCTTATCCTACTTCTCTTTCACTTCAGACACTAGAGAATATTCTGAACTACTCTGAACCCAAATATTCCCTTCAGCTGAGTCAACCAACCTCACACCCAATCTAGCTAACCGATGAACTTCCTAAACTAACTCTCTCTTATCGTTCTCCACATGAGCAACACTGCCCATAGAAAACAAATTGAGAGTAACTCGAGGACCCCTTTGGGTGCTAGTTTTGGCCAATAACAACAACACAAGTATCATGAGTTTACAAGGTGTTTTAACACCAAAACAAAAAAAATACAACAAGAACAAGATGGACATAATGAACACAGATTCAGATTCAACAAGAACAAATGGTTACAAGATACAAACACTAACACAATTGCAAGAAAGGTAAAGATAGATAGTGAGACATAGATTATTACAAATATTAGGAACTAAAGAGTATATTAAACTCAAAACCCCCTAATGAATGTAACAACAACACCACACTCTTACGGTGACCGCCAAGGGAATCAACTCACCTCAAGATCCATCGTTCTCGAGCAAAGAACAATATTGGCTTTTCCAAGCCCTAAACTACAATGGCTAATCTAAGCCCTAACTAAGAACTACACTAAGGTGGTCTACTCTCAAGAGAAAGGATTTTCAATGTCTCATATTTTTATCATTAAACAACTAATAAGAGAAGACCTAAAATTTCCTATTTATAGTATATTACAAAAGGAGACAAAATGACTACATTACCCTTAATGATAGGGGCAGCCATGAAGTGCATTTTGGGCAAAGTGAAGTGACCAAAATGTCCTTAATGAAGATGACTCAAAATCGTGAGCTATTAAGTTTCCAAAGCCGTGAGTTCTCAAGTCTTCAATGCTCCAAGCAATCTCCCACTCACGACCTTGATGTATGGTATGCGCGATGGTAGGATCAAAATGGGTCCTCCATGCATGTTCTCATATCCTCAAGGTGACCAAGTGTTGAGCCTCTATGTGTTGGCCTCCAAAGATGTCATCAAATGATAAGGTGACTATTGGCTATTCATCCCGTATCAATGTACTAAGGGAGTATGCCACTACATTGGCCTTGCTCGAATGATACAACACGCTCATATCATAATCCTTCAACAATTTTAACCACCTTCTCTGACGAAGATTTAACTCCCTCTGAGTAAACCCATACTGCAAACTTTTATGATCCGTAAACACATCAACATGCAATCCATAAAGATAGTGACTCCATATCTTTAAGGCAAACACAACATCATCTAACTCAAGATCATAGGTAGGGTAGTTTTTTTGTGAGGCTTAAGCTGTCTAGAGGCATAGGATATAACCTTACCTCTCTGCATCAAAACACAACCCAGACCAATTCTAGAAGCATCACAATATACAAAAAACCCATCTATACCATCAGGTAGCACTAAAATTGGGGCTGAAGTGAGTCGAGTCTTCAACTCCTAAAAACTCTTCTCACAAGACTCTGACCACTGAAACTTAACTTTCTTCTGAGTTAATATAGACATAGGGTACACAATAGATTAAAAACCCTCAACAAAACATCTATAATAACCAGTTAAACCCAAGAAACTTCTAATGTCTGACGGAGAAATAGGTTTAGGCCAGTTTCTTACTGCTTCTATCTTTTAGGGATCAAGTCTAATACCATCACTGCAAATAATATGACCGAGAAAAGCTACTGATATTAGCCAAAATTCACATTTGCTAAATTTGGCGAACAACTGGTGATCCCTAAGAGTTTGCAACACAATTCTAAGGTGGTTTACATTATCATCCTCATTTTGAGAGTAGACAAGAATATCATCGATAAAGACTATGACAAATATGTCCAAGTACTATTTGAACACTCTGTTCATCAAGTCCATGAAGGCTGCTAGGGCATTGGTAAGACTAAATGACATGACTAGAAACTCAAAATGACCATAACGGGTTCTGAAAGCTGTCTTTGGAATATCACATTCCCTTACTCTAAGCCGATGATAGCCGGATCTAAGGTCTATCTTAGAAAAATAACTTGTACCTTGGAGCTGGTCGAATAATTCATCAATCATAGGAAGAGGATATTTATTTTTGACTATGACTTAATTCAGCTGAAGATAGTCAATGCACATTCACAAAGAACCATCTTTCTTTCGCACGAATAGGACGGGAGCACCCCATGAAGAGACACTGAGCCTTATGAAACCTTTATCTAATAGATCTTTAAGCTGCTCTTTTAACTCTTTAAGCTCAGTTGGAGCCATACGATATGGAGGAATGAATATGGGCTAAGTATCTGGAAGAAGGTCAATACCGAATTCTTTTTCCCTATCGGGAGGTACCCTTGGCAAATCTTTGAGAAAGACATCAGGAAACTCATTGACTACACGAACTGACTGAACTGTTGGAGTTTTAGACTTAGTGTCTTTGACTCGAACTAGATGATAGATACATCCTTTTGAGATCAACTTTCTAGCTTTAAGATAGGATATGAAATGACTCTTGGGATTCACTGAATTACCTTCCCACTCAAAGACTGGCTTATCTGGAAACTGAAACTTTACCTCTCGAGTGCGATAATCCATAGATGTATAACAAGAATAAAGCCAATCCATACCAAGAATAAGATCAAAGTCAACCATATCTAACTTTATTAAATCTGCTAACATGATTTTATGAAGGACAGTAATAGGACACTTTCTATAAATCTATTTTAAAATTTACTACAACTAATGGGGTCATATAAGAGAAACTAAAATCGGGGTCTAACAACACAAAAATATCAAGATGAAAAACACAAAGAATACCAGTAACAACATATGGTGAATCCTCCTACTCCTGATGGGATGGTAAAGCATAAAACCGATTCTGGCGCTGACCGCCACGGGTACTGGATGATGCGCCCTGAGGAGGGACTGGACAACCTAGAGGATCTGGTGCGCTAGTAGTCTAAGTCTGGGGACGAACATCCCTGTTTCCCTGCTTAGCATGCAGACACTCTTTGATTCCATGTCCTAACTTACCACAACCATAACAACCTTTCTGTCCCAACAAGTACTCACCAGGATAATTCTTACCACATTTATCACATAGAGAATAACTGGGTTTTCCACTCACACTATTCTGAGATCTGGACATAGAAGTCTTACCCTACTGCTCCTGTCTAGCTCTAGGAACGGAAGCGCTAGCTGAAGATGGTGCTGGCATAGATGAACGATTCTAAAGTTACAAATAATTTTCTCCTCCATACTTTGTCTGGCCATACTCAAACTGCCCAGTTATAGCCTTCTTATTTCCCCCTCTCTCTCTTTAAAATTTTCTACCTTAATCTGTTAAGTATGAATCATCAACCTAGTAAGATCCATGTCCCCAATAAGTATGGCAGTCCTACACTCCTTGACTACCAAACCGAATACTCCAGTAACAAACTTACTCATACTCGCCCTAGGGTCAGCCATCGTATCAGGGGCATACCTAGACAACTAATTGAACTTATGGCAGTACTTTTTTACTATCATTGAGCCCTACCCTAGGTTCACAAACTCTTCTACCTTAGTTTCTCTCAGTTCACACAGAAAGAATCTATCTAAAAAATAGAAATACATCCTAAAATACCTACCAACTCATAGAAGCTGTATTCTCACTCTATCATTCTTTCATATAACCACCCAATCATACGCTACATCTTTCAATCTGTAGGATGCCAACTCTACACTTTCCTCTTCAGAAACACGCATAATCTGGGTAATATTTTCACCTTATCTAAATAAAGCTGTGGGTCCTCACCTGCTTTTGACCCAAAGAACTAAGGAGGATTCATTCTCATGAAGTCACGGATTCTGACTGCTGCTAAATCCCTATTCTGCTGAAGTGGGACTGCCGCCTGATGGGTTTCCTAAACATTAGCGGTCATAGCTTGGGCTAATACCTGAAAGGCAACCCAGAATTCAACATGGGATACATTCTCATTCAGAGGGTCGGCAGGCTGAGGTGGCTGGTTATTATTTTCGCAGGCATTAGCTCGATGAAGAGGTATATTCAACTGTCATACAAGAGCAAGAGTTAAAAGAAGATAGAGATACTATAAGCCTGATAGCTCATGAAAGAAAGAAATGATTTCCTAAAAATATCCCGTAGCCTCTTATTTATAAATGTGGCACACTTCACATCCATGATCAAGACTTTACATAACATGGCTTGTCTGACTCCCAAGGACTCTTATAAACCTTAGGCTCTGATACCAAGTTTGTAATGCCCCAAAAATGGGCCCCAAGACGTTACACGGTGCTAAAAAAAGCCATCTACTAAATTTGAAACTCTAAAAAAGGAAGTATAGATATCTAATCAAGCTAAAATGCGGAATTATGTATAAGCTAAGTTGAAAATATCTAAATATAATATTTGAAAAATACTAAACTCAAGAGTTTGATCAATCAATACTGAAAATCTGAATCATATCTAGCAGTCTGACAAGCCTCTACTACTAATGCTAGAGAGTCACTAGGATTGTCTAAAAATACTGAATCATCTATACTAATAAGATGAAAAACTGAATGACTAAGTCCCCGAACTACGAGGACTCACCAACTGTCGAAATATAGATGGAGATTCTCAAAATCACTCATGCTGCTAAAACTGAGCACTTGAACCTACATTATGAGACAATATAGCAATAAACGTATATATGGATCAGTACTTCTAGATTGTACTGAGTATATGGGGGTGAGTGCACAAGTAAATCAATAGCTCAATATTATTATAAATTTGTAAAAGAATGTGTGCTAAATGTAGATGACTCACATAAGCTAGAATATTTGAAAACTGAAAATCATAATCACGAATAGCAAAACATATTGCATAGATTTGGTGAGTCATAACATTTAGTTTCTAAAATCTGTACTTGTATTCTATCTTAAAATTATGCTGTATAAGTGTAGAAAGGTCTCACTTTTATATCTGAAATCTAAAACTGACATCTGTAACTAATGCCTCATATAAGCAATATCTGAATAAAATTTGTGAGCCTTTACACTTAGTTTCAAAAAGCTTTTCTGTTATTCTTTACTCTTTTATGTAAGCTGTAGGGAGGTTCTTCTAGCCTATATACACTTTGTGAGCTATCATAGTGTCCAACGTCTAGTTCCCTTATGAGAAAAACTCACGTTGGAGAGAGGTGTCATACTCTTGCCAAGGAGTATAACCTAATCTAAGTGATCACATCTGTAACTGTCATCCATATAGAAATGGGAATAATCTGATAATTTGTACCTACGTCGGCTCGTAGTTCTGGGGCATGTACACATACCCAAATCGGTGCTAAATACTGCTCCCTTTAATCTGTATGCTTATTCTGTAGGAAATCTACTTTAAAACTAGTATAACTGGTTTATAATGAAAACCAATTGTATATCTATTAATTTAAATTGTAACTGAAACTGTCAAGTGGATTCCATGTCTAAGCTGAGATCAAAAGATCAAATCTTTATTAAAAGCTAAAATAACTAGTCACGGGATGCTTAAAGTGTAGTCATTTTTGAAATAACAACATTCAAACTAGGACTAATAACCCATGAATTTATTTCATGTCAAATCATCATAAAACTCATGCTAAGTAATGAAAATATTGATAATTCAAGTCTAAATCTGGAAATTACTGCAATACGCATAAAAATACAATAGTAGATATGTAATTCAATATCTAAATAACTTGAAATCTCATAATCTTGCAAACAACAATATTGGGTATGAACCCTAATTTGAAACTCATGTAAATTCATGTAACTTTGTAACTAAAACTAGTTTTGGGTACAAGGATGAAAGAATTATCCTTGTTGAAAAACCCCACATACCTTAATTAATGATTAGATAAAGGAACTTGAACTTTGAGTTCCTATTTTTTCTCTTGAAGATAGATTCTTGAAGTTTTTGGATTGAGAATCTTTAATTTTGAGCTATCTTGGAAAAAGAATGGTGGAATTTGGATTTCTTGGAGATGAAGATTTGAGTTCTAAGGTTTCCTTGGAGAGTAATTTTGATGAAAATCTGCATATAATGGTTAGAATAGTATTAATTCTGTGTTTTACACGATTTGGAGGCTTGGAAAAGGACTAAATTGCCCTTTTAAAATTTTACTCGGAACTGGAAAATCCTAATTTTTCCACCCACCGCGTCGCGCTGCAATCGTGGTGGCTTACTGAAAAAGGGACAATTGCCATTTTGGCCTCTGGCGTTATGCGGTGAAATCGCATTGTGTTACTGGAAAAGGGACGAGTGTCATTTTACACTCTACCGTGATGCGGTGTCTGTCCTATTGAGAATTTTGACGCGACACAGGCTAATCGCAGTGAGCTACTAAAATGGGATGAATGGGAACTGGAGCTTCACCGTGACGCGGGCTAATAGTAGTGCTCCACTAGAAATCGGACAATCGTGAATCTGTTCTTCACTGCGACGCGGTGCTTATCGCAATGCCCTACTGCTTTCACCAAAATCGTCATAACTTCTTAACCGAGTATCAAATTTAGGCGAAATTGATATTGTTGGAAAGATGAGCCAATTATCTACACATTGGTGGGTATAGAACTTGAAAATTCTATATGTATCAAGAGTTATTCATTTTTGAAGTTGATCCTTGATATTTTAGGAGTTAAACTAAGCTAGAAAAAGTATAGGGTATTACAGTAGTACCTGCAAAGGGTTAGGAAGAAAAAAGAGCAGGAAAACTGAGGCCGCTTCGCTGGAAACTGATGGAGTCGCTGAAAAGGGTCGGCAAAAAATTACCAGAAATAGTATTTGCCTCTTGGTGTGTATGGCGGTCGATGGTGGAGAAGTCGCCGGCGCCGGAGATATGTCTTTAAATTATGTGAAATTAAGGAGATATGTCAGTCACTAATATTTTAGAATATTATTTGTAATATTTGACCTAATTTAACTCTTATTATAATATGCCTGTTAGTTAACCTAATTAAATACTCCCTACATTCACTTATATTTGTCATGTTTCGCTTCTCAAGAGTCAAATTGTATGAATTTTTATCAACACTTTAAGATGTATTTTTTCTCATCATATTTATATGATGCAACTTTTAACATTTTTCATATAGTTTCTGAACATCTAAATTTTTAAATTTAAAATATTAAATTAATCTACTTCAATTTTAGCTTCAAAGTTTAGTCAAATTGACGTTCACAAAATAAAATATAACAAGTAAAAATGAACAAACAGAATAACTAATTTGGTGTATGCGCATTGCAGTATATTGTGTCGATCTATATAAAATGATATAAAGAACAATTTCTTCAAAAAGAATTATTAACGTTACACTAAATACAATATTTATTTAAATAATGAAGGTGTTATAAAATAAAAATAAAATATCATATCAAACTTAAAGAAAGGATGCAACTTTAGAGAATTTTAGAAGTACTTTTATTTACTACTTGAATCTATATATAAAATGTATTAAAAGGTGGTCATTCAGAAACCACAAAATTTGCTCTCTAAGCTTGTTAAGCTTGACATCAAGTTGACAATTTGACCAACTAACTTGGGTGTTCAAATTCAATTTGAACAAGGAATTTGGTTTTCAAATTCAATTTGAATAAGTAACTCATGATGTTCAAGTTTAATTTGGCTATTAACTATTATCTCTCATTAATGACATTCAGACATATATATGTCACATGACATCCATATTATATAACGCTCCGCTTGGATGTCAATTAGGTAATGTGCCTCGTTAATAACTTACTAAAAGATTCAGTTGAAAAAAATCCAGTGAAGAAAAAAAAGAACACACAACTTATAATACACTTTTAGTGTTTCCTTTTAAAAACCTTATCAGAAAAATCCGATTGGAACAAAGTCTTGATTAAGGTGAAAAGAGCACAACCTATATTTTACTCCCCCTGATGGAAACTTTATTTGATATTAGTAGACGATGCATTCCATCTTATATCCTAGCTTCTCAAATATTGTTGTTGACAATGCTTAGTGATTAGATTTGGCAGTTTGTCAGCTGATCAAATTTGCTGAACATTTGTTTCACCTTTCTTCTCAAGATCATAAATGAAGAACTTTTATGAAATATGTATTGTTCCATCTTCTTTAATGTATACTTCCTTCAACTGAGCTATAGTTGCAATATTATTTTCACACATTACAGTTGAAATATATTTCAAAGAAAACCACGTGTTTATTGAATATGTTGAGTTATTGATCTCAACCAAACACACTCTCAACTTGCTTCATGAATGACTATTATTTTTGAAAGAATTGAAGAAGTGACAACTACTGTTTGCTTCATCAGACGCCATGAAGTAGTTATATCTTCATATGTAAGTAGTCATGTTGATTAGATAAATACCTTTTCAATGTATGTCCATTGATGGACAAATATTTCATTTGTCAAATGCTCCGAGTAAATATTCAATAATACACATTATTAGCTGCCTCATTAAAAACATTGTCAGAAAAATTCTATGGGACAAAACCTTAGTTAAGGAAAAAAAAGTATAGAATGTATTTTATTGGCATCGAATAAAACGTCATTTTACTCTTGTAAATGATGCTCCACAATTCATAAGTGCATCAAGTGCACTAAAACATGGTACATACTAACCATTTTCATGAGATCAAAATTGATCTGTTTTCAAGTTAAGCGATCTTATAATCATTGGGGTATTCAATGGAATCACTTTATAACCTTTTAAATCCTTCAAAAATTTTCATATAACCTTTTTCATTGTCACGACCCAGAATAGGATCGTGACCGACGCTAAGGAGGTTAGGACTCCAAAGCAAGCCTTATCAGAATTCTATAGAAAATCGGACAGAGTTTCTTCTGTTTTTGGTCCTAATAAGAAAATTTCCTATTTCAGTTCCACAACCCAACAACCCAATATCACAACCATCACAGCAAACACCAACACCATTCACCAAAACCAATAATAATGTACCAATACCACCAATAACAATAAAAAATCCATCTCCAAACATGAGAGGAAGTCAAATACGCCACAAGTAAAAAAATAATGAAGGAATACTCAAAACTCTAAAGACATGACTATGAAGCAACTTTAAGAGTTTTCAAGAAGATGAACATAAAAATAAATAAGCTTTGCCCACGCAAACAAATATGGGGCTCACCAAGAATATGCCACTCGAATCCTCTAGCTAAAAAAATCCTCACCGTCACCTGTGTTCTCTATAAAAATATAACGCCCCGAGTCTGGTACCCCGGATGCTACACGATGCTCACAATCTCGAAGGACCACAAGCTAACCCATGACTGGTACCTATTGCAATAGCTGAGTAATAATACTGTATAATGCGGAATAATGGGTGGAAATACCATAAGGTTCAAAACTGTAATACTGATAAAGAGAAATGATAAAATCTAATAAAACATCTGAATCTGAAATACTAAATATTGTCTGAACATCTAGTCTAAAAAGCCTCTAAAATTGTCTAAACTTTGGAGTTGATGGGATGAGCCCCCAACTAACTCCAATTACTAAAAATAAATTAAGATACTAAATGAATAAACATGTCCTCAAACTATGAGGACTCACCACTACTCTATCTGCTGAAAGTCTGATCTTCTAAGGGTGATCTGGAGCCCGTACGTCTGAACCTATGGTATAAAACACCATAGCGTAAAAGAAAAGTATGCATCAGTACGTGTGAATGTACTGGTATGCAAAGTGAGGTAAGGCTGGATGCAAGGGTTCATATGCATGAACAATAACAACTGAATAACATGAGTATGACTGAATGATAGTACATGCATAAATACGTGAACTGTAATTGAGATCGTGATAATATTGAATACTGAGTTTGAATACTAGTTAACTGATGTAACTGATAACTAATATACTATTTACTGAGTGATTGTGTCTGACAATCCTATTTTTGATGGAACTAACTGAGTTCCGTATTGAGATGAGTGACTGTATCTGACAGTCCTGAAATCTGTAGAACTATCTGAGTTCTTTACTGATGATTGAGACTGTGGGAGGTAATCATCTAACTGACATGCCCCTTTCTGAACTGTTTGGGGTCCAACCTATAACCCAGTTGGAAGGGTGTCAGTACCGTGCCACGGGTAAAGATAAGCTGTGAGTTAACCCTTTTTGACAGGGAGCTCTTCTGTCAACCCCTCGCTGGTAGGAGAACCTGAATGAGATGTATTAACCCTAGACTAGTAGGGTTATATCTCAACCTATGCTGTATACGTAGTTCTAGAACGCAAGGATTGCTTCTAAGGATCACACTCTCTGCTGGCGGGTGAGCCCTCATTCTTGAGTTTACTCGGTGCTGAATCCTACTCCCAACTGAATAGACACTGGACTGATTTCCTAGTTCATACTAGGCTGGACTGATCTATTACTGATTGTACTGATTAACTAAATTGAACTGAGTTTACTGAGTTCCATTTACTAATGAAATACTACCGAGTTCTGTTAGCTGACTGAGATTGCTGAGGACTGAACTGAATACTGAATGGGACTGGATTGATACTGAGTTTACTGATTTTTCTTGAGTTTTGTAACTGAACTAGAGTACTACTGATCGTGACATGACTGAGATTGTTCTGTAACTGACACTGGCTCTAGGCACACAGCTAAATTATTGGGTATTAAATACCCTCAGGACTCGATAGTATGAAAATAATAAGACATGACAATTCTTGAATACTTGAAAATAGTCAACAACTCACAATACAATCTATGAGGCATTTCATCAATCACTTGAAATTCGTGAACTTGCACATAAATAGGAATGAATGCTAACATGTCATAATTTCGTTAAACTAATCTCATGAATATTCCATTAAACACTTACAAGGCATAGCTTTATACTTTGGCATGAACAACAATGCTAATACATCATGACTACCATATTAATTCATAATTCAGGGTTTTTTACATAAGAAAATCAAAGTTCAACTTACATGCCACCATAATACCAAGAAATACATTAAAGATTTCAACTTGAAATACATACCACAACATTAACATGATTACATCTAAACTCACAACATGGACATCACAATTTTATGTTTTAAAAAGAAGTTTCTTGAACTCCAAGGGTGGAAGGGACCCTTGGATGAACACTTTACATACCTTGTTGAAGAATTTCTGGAAATTAATGGTGGAAATATTGAGTTCTTGATTTGAAATTTAAAAATCCTAAGGCTTGTTCTTGAGAGAAAATGAGAAAGAATGAGTTTATTTGCTTTCTAGGGTATTAAATTTCGTGTTTTGGGGGCTGAGGGTCGGGGAAAAAAGACCCAAATATCCCCAAGAATGCGGTCTTTTAAATACTAAAACTGGGTTACCGACGCACAGGTCGACGTGGTGCATTGATGGTATCGATGCGATAGTCAACGCATCGCATCAAGATCACGCTGACTCATTGGGATTTGATGCCGGTAGCTGGGTAAAATATTAACCAATGCGATAGGTGCACGCGGTGCACCAAGATCACGTTGGTTCACTATTTTGGGATTCCGAAGAAGCTTCAAACGAAGTCCAAAAAACCCAAAACTTGTCCGGGAACACCTATTGACCTTCCTGATCATGAATTAACTCAAACATAGACACTTAAAGCTCATTAAGGTCGCGAAATGAGATTGCCAACTTTCAAAGGCTAAAAATAAATTAAGTCTGAATACTTAGCTAGAATTTTCTAAGTCCGGGGCCCCTTAACAAGCTTAAAGGACTGAATTAAGCTAGAAATTTTGCGGAGTCTTACAATATCTCCCCCTTGGAAACATTCATCCTCGAATGAGATTGACTGAACTGAGAGTACTAGTAGGCTGAATCTACTTACTGGACATGAACATCTGGGACCTGATTATAGGACTGATATTACTGACATGCTGAATTTCATACTGAGTATGCACATCTGATGCATGAGTACTTGACTGAGATGATTCATGAATGATTGGGAGTACTAGTAATCTGAGTTTCTCATACTGATCATGCATTTTGATACATGAATAGATGACTGAACTGACTCATAAACATATGACTGAGTACGCAATGGTAAATGATACCAAGTTTGTAATGGAAATCTGAGCATGAAACTTAATAATCTCAAGGAAAGACATTACCTTAGGCTGAGTCTGGATTAGTAAAGAAGAGGTAAGGATACTTGGTCTGCATATCTGCTTCTGCTTCCCAAGTAACTCCCTCAACGGACTAATTTCGCCAAAGAACTTTGACTAGAAAGATTTGGGGACATTAATGAGCCTGAAGTGTGATACATGGACTGAATATCAGGCACTGAACTAAGCTCCTGAATACATGGCTCATGGCTGATATTGGAACTTAAGGGTCAACCTATGAGTACCCACCATTCTAAACTGGATTCGTTATGTGAAGAAAAGCTGTAGGGTTTAGGACATGGTAGCTCGGGGGTTATAGACCATCTCCCCCTTGGGACATTATGTCCCTCGAAGAATACTGACTTGGCTAAATACTGAGGAAAACTGGGATGATGCACAGGGCACCTACGAACTGAGTTGTGACTGGATATGATATCTTGGGTCTGAAACTGAGACATGATACACGGACTGGGATGAATACGCAACTACCTGGTTGCCCTATCTTGGAATAGTTACATTCATGTGACTTCGGATAGTACGAATAAATGTAACAACGGGAAACCATACGAACTTGTCCTTTTAACTGCTAAACTGAATCACGGGCTCTGCGGACTAACTTATGTTGAAAAATTATACTCGATTGAGGCCTTTTTCTGATACTCTTTCTATAGAGTTCTAGTGGCTTTAGGGGGTAAGGAAATCTTGGCATGGTCTGAATATGTTCTATACTGTGAGTCATGGCCTACGAAATATCATCTAAGATGAAGTGGCTAAGCCTTATGCACTGCAACTAAATTTTCAAGCTTAGAGATATCCCGTGAATATCCTTTCAACTATGCTCTCTACCTTATTACAACTCTTTACCTGAGACTACTGAAAATATTCGCATGGGTGCTGAGCATGAATACATAAGCATTCTAACTTATCGGATTAATTAAATGAAGGATAACTGAATTACTGGGTCTGCAAGATAGAACTGTACTTAGCCTGAATAACTGAACTGAAATCGTAAAGTGTCATGTATACGAGGTAAGGAATGACTGGATAACATGAAATAATTGAGCACGAATTTATGAAAACTGTATTATTTGAGAATGCAAGACCAAGAGTATGATATGATTCTGAAATAGTCTGTAAACTGAGGTACTGAAATACTAAAAATCTGAGTAACTGATAACTGTATGCTATAGTTGAGCAATCCTGAGACTGAACCGAGTTACAAATTTAATTACTGGACTGAGACTGAGGCTAACACTATGCCCGAGATTGTAACATAACTATAATTGAGTCGGTAACGGGGGCTGAACTCACTGTAAGGAATGAGAGTAGTAGTCATGAGCTGCATGACGTAAGTTTGGAGTTTTTTGTACTCATGGAACATGATTCGCACTACTGAGTGAACTTGAACTCCTCATACTAGGAACTGTAAGTACACACAATTCTATGAAAAGTGTGTGAATATAAGCTGTGTTCATGGAGCTGAGACGTAAAGCATGTGTTGGTATCATGATGACTGAAGTACAAAACTTTGAACAAAGGTAAAGCCGGGTTGGGAATCATTCCCACCTTTTACTTTTCTATACGTACTAATATTACTACTGAAATCTAGAAGCCTAACTTTCTGAGATATCATAACCGAACAACTCCTGTATACCCGTTGGGCTATGATAGACTGATCCACTTGGGTGGAGACTGAGAAAGGTTTTGTTAATATTTGGTCTGACTTTAAAGTTAACTGCTATGCAAAGAGTTACAAAAGACAGAGAAGCTCCTAAATCGGATGAGGCATAAACATGTGAAAGCGGAGGTTTGTAACGTACCTGTAACCATATCAGGAGAACTTTCCCAATCTTTCCTGGACTAAAGTGCATAAAGCCTATTTGGGCACTGCCCACTGGCGACACTAAAAGTGGCACTCTACTGATTCGGGCGACTGGACAGAGCGAAAGAACGACTGTGCTAACTTCGTGGGCCAGGCTTAGGACAATCTCGAACTCTGTGACCTAAATCACCATATCTAAAACACACATCGCTACCGGATCTACATACCCTTTATGATTCTTACCACATTCTTCACAAAATGGGTTGGTACGAAAACAACTTGCACTACTATGGGTCTTGAAGCCTGGCGCCTCATCATGAAAATCATTCCTTAACTTTGGTACTGGTGCACTAGTTGAAGATGGAACTGGGGAAGCAGATTTCAGGCAGAACTGAGAACGATTCCCACCCTCTGACTTAGGCTAAGCGAAGCTGAAACTACCAGTTCTAGCTCTCTTATTTTCTCTCATCTTCTTCTTAAGCTCCTGTTCTTCAATCCGTTGAGCATGTACCATAAGCCTAGATATGTCTATATTCTTGATCAACATCGCAGTCCTGCACTCCTTAACCACTCTACCCGATACCCCAGATAAAAACTTGCTCATTTTGGATCTATTGTCTGACATGGGGAGCATACATGGCTAACTGAGTAAACTTGAGGTAATACTCTTTTACACTCATACTGCCTTGCCTGAGATTGATGAACTCTAACACCTTGGTTTTTTTCAGCTCTAAGGGAAAGAATCTATCTAAGAAGGCCGTAGCAAACCCTTACCACTCTATGGGCTCTACATCTGCACCCCTGTCTACCTCTCACTTCTTAAAACACATATGGGCTACATCTTGTAGTTGATAGGAGGCTAACTCATCACTCTCACTGGAAGTCACTCCAATGATATCTGTGACTTTCTGAACCTGATCGAGGAACTCCTGTAGATCCTCTTCTGGCTTAGATCCTGAGAATAAAGGAGGATTCATGCGGGTGAAGTCCCGAATCCTGACTGCAGCAATATTGGCCACTAGGTTGGCCAGAACATCAGCTGGCCGTTCATTCTGGGATGCTATTGAATTAGCTAGTGTAGTGAATACAGTTTTGAATTCTGTATGAGAGACGTACTCGTCCAGGGGATCTACCTGAATGGGCTGAAGTGCTGACTGGTTTCTGGTTCTTCTTTTGTTAGTCCTTTTGGGAGGCATGTTCTGTAACCAAAAAGAAGAAGCAGATTAGAATGAGAGTCTAACTGGAGCTCATGCTCACTCACACGACATGAATACTGAAAGAAGGAAAACTGCTCCTACAACTTCTTATAGCCTCCTGTACATAAGTGTGGCGCGCTACACACCCATGCATAAGACTCTACTAGATGCGACTTTCAGACTTCCTAGGACTCTATTGAGCCTTAGGCTCTGATATCAAGTTT
Organism: Capsicum pubescens; assembly: GCA_030864215.1. NCBI lineage: Eukaryota > Viridiplantae > Streptophyta > Magnoliopsida > Solanales > Solanaceae > Capsicum > Capsicum pubescens. Next base: position 39,357,682 of record CM061542.1, on the reverse strand, counting down.
GTAATGCCCCGAGTTTGGTACCCTAGACACTACACAGTGCTTACAATACCGAAGGACCACAAGCTAACCCATGACTGGTACCTGCTGTAATAACTGAGTAATAATACTGTATAATGCGAAATAATGGGCTAAAATGCCATAAGGTTTAAAACTATAATACTGATAAAGAGAAATGATAAAATTTAATAAAACATCAAAATCTGAAATACTGTCTGAACATCTAGTCTGAAAATCCTCTAAAATTGCCTGAACTGTGGAGTTTTTGGGACAAACCTCCAACTAACTCCAACTGCTGAAAATAAACGTAGATACTGAATGAATAAACATGTACTCAACTATGATAACTCACCACTACTCTGTCTGCTGAAAGTCTGATATGCCAAGGGTGCTCTGGAGCACATACGTCTGAACCTATAGTATAAAACACCATAACACAAAAAAAAAGTATGCGTCAGTACGTGTGAATATACTGGTATGCAAAGTGAGGTAAGGCTGGAAGCAAGGGTCCATATGTATGAACAATAACAACTGAATAACATAAGTATGACTGAATGAGAGTACATGCATGAATACATGAACTGTAACTGATATCGTGATAATAATAAATACTGGTTAACTGATGTAACTGATAACTAATTTACTATTTACTGAGTGACTATGTCTGACAGTCCTGTTTTTAATGGAACTAGCTGAGTTCCGTATTAAGCTGAGTGACTGTATCTGACAGTCGTGAAATCTGTAGAACTATCTGATTTCTTTACTAATGATTGAGACTGAGAATGTGGGAGGTAATTATCTAACTGACATGCTCATTTCTAAACTGTTTGGGGTCCAACCTGTAACCCCAGTTGGAAGGGTGTCAGTATCATTCTACGGGTAAAGACAAGCTGTGAGTTAACCCTCTCTGACAGGGAGCTCTTCCATCAAACCCTCACTGGTAGGAGAACCTAAATGAGATGTATTAACCCTAGACTAGTAGGGTTATATCTCAACCTACGCTGGCTACGTAGTTCTTGAATGCAAGGATTGCTTCTACAGATCGCACCCTCTGCTGGTGGGTGAGCAGTAATCAGTAACAGTATTCTAGTTCTACCTTTTCACTAGCGAGGGCTATAACAGTAATCAGTAAATACAAGGTGCACTAGGTCTAACGATCCCGCCGTTAGCTATGGGATTCAAATCAAGGTCTACTCCTATTTATACTTGTAAATAATATATATTCATATGAAAGCATTTTTATAATAGAACATAGCTTTAAAGTTCATATCAAATCATATTACATGTAAACTTGAATAAAACACATGTCAAAAATATTTATCATGTAAGTGAAGAACTTTCATAAATCAGTGACCATATCTCAAGTAATGGTAAATATGTCTTATGAACATCTGAAATATCCAATTTCAGTATCATCTCAAGCAAAAGACTTGCCCCACATGCAATTTCAAAGCATTCAATAATTCTTGTTTTATAAAAACCATATATAAAATATGCAAGTTAAGAAACAAAAATCATGAGAAGGTTACTACTTATAGTATACGTCGGAATACCAAACTTGTCACCTCGAACGATTCGTATCACTTTTTTAGATAAAATCTATAACCACATCATATCAATCTCATGTTAATTTTCTTATTTAGGTTAACTTCATGATAAAATTAGATAACCCAACTCTCAAGGTTTCATGGTAACTTTCAATTCATCGAACTTTATATCTAAAACAATATCTTATTGTCCACAATTCTTGTCTTAACAATTAAATTTCAATACCCAAACTAAACTACCTAGACTAAAAATTATGATAAAAATATGAAAACGAATTTACCTTAAGCCCAAAAGAAAATCTCGATCAAACCCTTAATTTTTTGTCATTGAACGAGCAATTTTGATCTTCCTTTTCCCATTTTTGCGTGAGATTAGGCAGAATCGCTATCTTCCCCTTGGTAATTATTGTCGTTCTTTCCAGTGATAGTTAAGGCTAATGCCTTTTATTATAATTAGTTAAATGGGATTTAAGCCCACACTATCTCTTTCTCTTTTTCCCTTTTCTTTTTAATATGGGCTTTAGCCTATTTTTTCCTTTTTTAACTATAATTACTCACTAATTTATGATTTAGGGTATTACATTCAACTAGCTAGATATGACAATAATTCATTATATATATTCAAACTTTAAGTATTGTCAGAATGAAAAAAACCTCATTTCATCCATCACAGGAGAACACTTCTTCTATAATAATGTAAGGAACTTTGCAAAATCTTTATGCTCCAAGGCATAAGTCATTCTTTATATCTTACAAATTTGACTTTTCACATAATAACTCATTTGTACCCCACTGGAATTATATTTCTGATATTTGAATTATAAGTCCAAATATTCACTTTTCAAGTGAAACAAACTATTTAAATTATTTATTTTTATTTGGCCAATAAATTATCTGTCCATACTCTTTGACAAATTTGTATTCAAGATCCTCGATACTATTTATAATGTTGAGCGTCATATTATATCAAAGATATCATCAACGGTTGTTTGATATCGATTTTAAAAAGACATAACTTATGAAGATCTCTTCATATGCATTGCTATACAGGTACCTGAACCTTTGATAAGTTTTATGAAGTGTTATGTTAGTGCTTTTTCAAAACACTTGCCTCATTATCATGACCATCTTGATCATATTTTCCTTTTCTTCTTCAAGGAGTTTTACCTTTAAAATCGATTGGTTTGTCATGCTTCAAGCATACCATAGACTCTTTCCTTTTACGAACTTTTCATTAATGAAGCATTTACAGTTGAATTATCGTATAGAGTCAATAAACATATCTGAAAATTAGTTTGCAATATTTTGCAAATGAATTGTCTCTTGAACTTCTAGTTCACATATATATTTCTTATGAGGATCAAAAAAGTTTATTTCATATATAATTTTCAGCTGTTAATTAACTCTCCCCCTAATAGTAGAAAATCTAACATTTATCCCAACCTTACTTTGAAATCCATGTTTATGCGTTGTGGTGGAGCAATTGAATCAGGTACTGTACATTCAAATTTTCAGATAAGAATTATTTGGTTCCTGACCCTGAACCAATAATGATAGGAGAGTCTTGTTGGCTTGATGCATATAAATGCTACTATGTTTTAAACTAGGTAACTTGTTCGTGCTACACAATTATTTAAAGCTACATCAAATGTGTAAATTAATATTTTCATAATATTGCAATATAAAGAACTTTGTAGTTTCCAAACTCAAATAGATCAAATTCAATTATCTACACTTAGTTCAATATTTTCATTACCTCACTAAATTAAAGCTAGCAGTGACTTCGAAGATCATCTGAACAAATCATACAAGAATATTTATTATTTGGAGAAAATTATCCCATATAGTATTATTAGATTCGAAATTATAAATTTTAGCAACACTTTTAGATAATTGCATTAATAGCAATTTCATTGCAAATTATAGCAACTTATTAAAATATATATTATTTTTATTGTATTTTCAAAATTTATTTTTTAATTATATAATTTAAAATCAGTTCCATATTTATAGAATTGTAATCAATATTCCCCTTAAATAGTGTATTGATAATTATGGTAAATATGTATTATATTTTATTTAAAAGATTGCACACTTTTATTAGATAACTTTATTGAAAGAAAAAGTGTATTATGACATAAAGAGCTTTTTAATTCTGCAAAAAAATTCAGAAGGACATTTCTCTTTGTCCATTCACATACTCGACCTTCAAAATTTAATTAAAACTCAGTTCTCCATTAACGTACTCAAGATTTTTCTTGAAAAAAAATTGGGGCTCCGATATTGCATCTTCTTCTCATAAAAACTCAAAATTGATCTATTTGGGGTTTTACATTCTCCATTGTGATAGATGTTCATAAGTCATAATCCCAAATTTGTCATTTCTAAATCCAAATTTGATTCTACTCCTTCGCGTAGAAGTCCTAGAATAATCGATAATAGTATTGATTTAGGTTGTTTCACTCCATCTCTTCTATTTAAGTGTAAGAAAAAGATTGTTGAAAGTGGGTCTTACAACAAGAAGAAAAATCAGTGCTTGTCCGATAAAATTAAAGTTTCGTTTGTTGATGAACCATCGAAGAAGCTCAATTTGAACATGCATATAGAAAAAAATCTCAACAAAAAGGTTGTTATTCCTCAAGATAAGATGAATTATAAGAGAAAGAATATAGTTAGTGAACAAGTGTCGGACTCCCATTTTGAGGATGAGATTCCATTACTCAAACCAAATAATCCAAGTGTGGAGGCATACATAGACATAGATATTGTATTTTGATATTTAATTATTTGGTTATTACTGTATGTTTTCTTAAGATTGTTGATATGGACGAAGTTTAGTTTTTGTATTTAAGTAGTATTTATATAATGTTATGCTACTTTAACATTTGTTTCGCATTTTACATCGTTAAATGAAATTGATATGAACTAAGTTGCATCAGATGGTATTAAATTTGGTATCAACTACATCAAATTATACATTTTTCGATTATGCAATTAGTAATATTTGACATGAATATTGTATTTTCGATTCTGCAATTAGTAACATTTCGATTCTTTCAAATTATATTCTAAATATACGCATACTCGATTCTTTCAAATTATATTCTAAATATATGCATACATATATTACATGCCATACACACATATTCTGACCTTCATACCTATTTAAAATATTTCTCACATATATTAACATGCACAAGACATATACACAAACATATAGTGATATGCATAATTGAATGTCGTGTGTACTTATATATTGTATGTATGTAAGTGTATGTACAGTGATACATAAGATATACACTTAACATACATCAAACAAACATTCGTCTCTTTCATTGCCGGTGGTGGAATAATTGTATTGTCACACCTCAAATACTATTGGGGCGTACAAGCACCCGTAGCCGTGAAGTTCCGAGAGAACCGATCCATAACATAGTACTTCTCATTCATGTAACTATAATAACCAAAGGTTTTGTTATACCTGGACATAATGCATTGATGGGAAATAACTGATAAGTCCAGAACTATATATACCATACTTGGCCATTGGGGACATATCATCTTAAAAGATAAGGCACTATCATGCTTAACTTTACATTGGTCTACAAATCCTCTAAAAGATACATAGACGCTTAGTTAAGGTCGGGACAAACCCCCGCCTTACTCTTAACTACTGTACAGTACCAAAATATATGAAACGAACTCGGAAAGCCCCTAATCAAACTGCAGATCACCAATAGTCACTGGATATCCCTGCTCCTACTGGGGAGGTGTATGAGCTGAAGTACCTGTTCCTGCAACATGAAATATAGGTCCCCCGTGAGGGACGTCAGTACGAAATTATGTACTGAATATATGAGGCTGAAGGTAGTACACATGATACGAAATCTCTATAGAAATCAGGTACAAGTGAATAAATGGTGCTAGTAGACCACCTTTACATATATTTGTAGGATCAGGTAAATTACATTCCTTTCTTCATTTTACCTTTCTTACTTCATAATCTTTGTAAATCATATAATACAAATGACCAGCTGATCAGTGGTAAATAGATAAATTGGGATCGACCATGCTAGGCTTACGCCCCTGAGCTGCCACCCATAAATAAATGTGGGGATCAGTCCATGCTACGCTTATTCCCCTGAGCTTCCACCTACATATAAAGGTATCGAGATCGGTCCATGCTAGGCTTATGCCCCAGAGCTGCTACTTATTTAACAGATTGTGTTACTTAATTTACTTAGCCTTTGAGGTGGTTACTTTGGTGGTCATAACATTATAGTACCTTGAAACAATAATCTACCAATAAGAGACATGTAAATGGGCACTTAATGCAACAACAAAGAGGTAGTGAGCTGTTGGTACACAAATGAAGTGTTTAGGAGTTGAAAATAACACATGGGTCTTATTTGAGTAAACGGAGAACTCTTGAAACTTTCTAGTGAAAATAGACGTGTAGGCTTAATAATAAGTATGTATTGAGGTGTTTTAACATGTTAGAGAGTGTGAACAAGGTCATTGGCTACATAGGATATAATACGCTGCTATTATGTATCACTTGTTATAGGATAACCTAGGAAGCTTACTTGATGAAACAAATGTTCGATTTCATGCCAAAGAGTGCAAAATAGAGTATGCCTTACATACCTGGTTATATAACTCTGAAACTAACCCAACTCGACTTCCCGCCTTTTAGATTACTTATCTATAATAGAATATATGATAAATTAATGTTAGTAACCAACCAACACATTTAAGCTACTTAACTTTATCAAAACAGTAACCGATAAGTAAGCCCTTAACCTATCAATCGAGGGTGTTATTTTAACCTTTCCCCCCTCCAATTACACCCGCATGCCATACATGTTCTTATAAGATTCACCGAAACCATCTTGGATTCATTATACCCTCCAAACAGTACGCAAAATGAATTGGGCAGTAAACATATGTAATAATTAGTTTGGTGGTATACCGCCACACCTTTCTTCTATATTTCAATTCAAACTAGTCACACCTTTCTCCAACATCAACCTGACAGCTCATAACATATACATACAAAACAGTCTATAAAACAATCCCAAATTTCTTTTATTGTAGAAATCAATTATTGAACATCATCTCTTGAGTTCTCAATAACAACACATCCATAATTTTCTCTCAAATTCGTATGTACGGAGAACAAAATGGAGCAGTCACCTTACCTCAATTCTGCAACTTATTATTTTAATTTGAACTCCTTAAGAACTTTAACTTTTACTTTCCTTCATATTTTAAACCAAAGAAGAAAAAAGATCTCTTAATAATAAAGAAAAAATGAGCAAGTAGCTTATTCTATATTTGTAATACCCCGTACTTTTTTCTAACTTGAAATTATCCCAAGAATGTTAGAAGCTTTCTTTGAAAGATGAATCCACTTTTGTACATGTGGCATTTTTAAGATTTTCACTTTTTGTCATGTGAAAAATTGAATTAGCTTTCCAACGATACCAATTTCATCCAAATTTGGTATCAGAAGAGAAAGTTATGACCGAAATACAGAAGGCAGTCAAAATCGCCCAGGTGCGATGGTGGAGGCCGAAGGACCATCGTACTACCGACGGACCATTTCCCACACCGTCGCAGTGAGGCAGTGAGACCACCTTCTGCCTAGAAGCGATGGCACAGGCCGACGAACCGTCGAACCAGCAATGGACCGTCGCTCAGGCCGTCGCAAGGGAGATAGTGAGGCCTCATTCTGCCCAGGTGCGACGGTCAGGACTGATGGATCATCGACCCAACGATGGACCGTCGCACCTACCATCGCATGTTCCGTTCAGTTATTTTAAAGTCATTTTAAAGGGGTATTTTGGTCTTTTACCACCCGTTTATATACCTAGTAATATCCGACCAAAGCTCAGAAATTCATTATTCAACTACAACATCAAAAATTAGGGTTTTCTCTCTAAGATTAATCCCAAGAACAAAATCCAAATCTTCTTCAAGAAACTAAGAGATTCATATTCTTCAAGTTCAAGAACTTCAAGAAACTCACTACCAGGTATGCATAGTGTTCATTCATGGACTCCTTTCGTCCATGAAATCCAAGAATATCTTTTTTCAAAGTTCAAGTAGATGAATATGTATGAATTCCATGTTGGATTTGCTTTTGTTCATGTTGATAATGACCCATTGAATTCTATTCCATGTTTTAGTGATATATCTTAAGTAGAATTTATTATTATAGGTGTAGCTTCATGTGAATCCATGATTAAACCCTTGAATGATGAAATTAGAGATGAATCATGATGTTTATTTTTTGTATAATGTTGTCTACATATACTATACCTACCATGTGTTTGATTAAATGTCTATGTGAAGGAAAAGTGCCCAACTAGTATGATATTATGAAATCCCCATTTATGTACAAGTTATGCATATCACATGTTTGATGAAATGCTTCAATAAATGAATTATGGATTGTGCTATTAGTCATGTGTTCAAGTAAGTCATGCTTTGTCAGTTTCTTTTCATCGAGTCCTGGGGATACTTGTACCAAAAGGATTAGCTGTGTGCCTAGAGCCATGTCATGTTTTCACGATACTCTTAGTCAAGCCATGATCCTTAGACTTCAGACAGTCTTATGACTCAGGAAATCTCAACAATCTCATGAACTCATTCAGTTGTCAGGTATCAGTAGTATTCTGTCAGTCAACGGGATTCTGTAACTCAGTCTATGTTCAGATCAGTTAATCATGTTTAGTGTCTATTCAAATGAGAGTAGAAATTAGCACCGAGTGAACCCAAGGATGGGAACTCACTTGCCAGTAGAGGGTGTGATTCTTAGAAGCAATCCTTGTGTTCCAGAACTACATAGCCAGCGTAAGTTGAGACATCATACCTGCTAGTTGAGGGTAGATGAGTGGTTTAACCTGCTAGTCGAGGGTTCCCACCATTCTCATTATAGTAACCAGCTAGTTGAGGGTCACTCACACATTGTCCTTACCAGTGGCGCAGTATTGACACCCTTCTAATCAGGGCATAGATTGGACCCCAATTCAGCTATAATGCGTCATTTGGGGCATGTCAGTTAGATAACTATCTCCCACAGTTTCAGTATCAGTATCAGTATCAGTAAAAGAACTCAGATAGTTCTTTAGATTTCAGGACTGTCAGATACAGTCAACTCAACTTAGTACGAAACTCAGATAGTTCCATCAGAATCAGGACTGTCAGATACAGTCACTCATGTTATCAGTATTTAGATTCAGTAATCATGTTATCACGGTATCAGTGTCAGTTATTATGTCTCATGCATGTATTCTCATGTTCATGATAGTCAGTTTGTTATTATTATTGGTCATGCATATGAACCCCATGCATTTAGCCTACCTCACATGCATACCAGTACATTCAATCATACTGACACATTCACGCTATGGTGTTTTATACCATAGGTTTAGAGACATAAGCTCCAGAGCATCATTAGCATTCCAGTCTCAACAGTCAGAGTTAGAAGTGAGTCCTCATCTTTCGAGGACATGATTATTACTTTATTATCTCATTAATTAATTTATTAGTTGGAGTTAGTTGGGGACATGTCCCATCAACTCCTTATTTATACAATCATGTTTTAGAGGTTTTCCAGACTACAGTATGTTCAGATAGCTTAATTCAGTTTTATTTTGGGTATTTCATACCCACATAAATGTTATATTTTAATTAGATATTATGTCATAGTTTTGAACCTTATGGCCTTTCAGTTCATGTTTTCGCATTATACAGTACATTATACAATATACAAGTACAGGTATCAGTCATGGGTTAGCTTGTGTTCCTTCGGGATCATGAGCACCGTGCAGCATTCCGGGTACCAAATTCGGGGCGTTATAATATTCTGCCATGAATTAATAATTAAGCACTTATATCATGTTTTTCTAATCTTTCATGAGATAATTAAGCTAAACCATAAGTGTTTTCACTTACCTTGGGTTGCAAAAGTTGGGGTTTCTCCAAGAACCCTAAAAGAAAATATAGGGCTGCTCCTAGTTGCTTTAAAGAAAGTAGAGAGAGTTTGTGAAGTGTAACCTTTTTTTTTGAAACTTAAGAATTACGGAAATGACCAGCAACTTGGTCTTATAAAGGCCCTATTTTTGTCCATCCACTAAGTTGCATTTTGGACCTCAAATTTGGTCAAATTGGTCCAAGTAGGTGATGCACCTACTTAAGGAGATTAAGCTGCTCAAAGGGTCAAAGTAGGTGATGCACCTACTTGTTTAATTTCTTAATTGGGCTCAATTACACTTGGGCCTTGGAAGATTTGTGCGTTGGGCCATTTCTCCATTTTTCTTTTTCTTTTATTCAATTTGGGCCCAATGAGTATATTAATATAGGTTCAAATTTGATCCATAGACGTGGGTCCATTAACTTGATCCAAATAGCTTAACTAGGTGACCCACCTACTAGCTTAATTAAGTCAAGCAAGCACCTCAATATTTCCTTCCATTTCCAGCTCCTAATCACCTTAATCTAACTTACAACTTGTACACACCTGGTCATTTTAAACTTTAGATTCAAATACCGACTTACGATTCTAAGTTAAATAGTTGTATCGATCTTAACTTGATCGTGTCACATAAAAAGGTACGGACAACGTCTAGAATTCCATCTACACCATTAATATTCGCATCATAAATCTCATCTATTACCTACCACAAGACTATACCAAGTTACATATAAATGAAACAAGTACATGCAATGTACAGGGTGTCACATGTATGCCGATGTATGTTATTTGTATATTCAATTTATCACTAGATATACAATAACATACACACGCAAAATGCATGTAACCACATAATTATATGTGCTGTAAATATCATTCTTATATTTTTACTATATATATGCGACAAGGTAATTGTATGTTTTGTGTATGTGACTGGTGTGTTTACTGTGTTTATATATGTTTTGTTAAAACACTATTGCTAGTTTTATTATTTCTTTAAATCGAATAATTAAGGCCCTAATTTTGCATCTCTAAGTAAAATTTTCCTTTTTTGTTTCAAATCCTAGAGCCCTCAAATCAGTCAATCAAATCCAATGGTTTGCTAATGATTTGCAGTATGTGTATTACAAAATTATGCACACCTAATTGGAAACTGAATCTTCTAAATGCTCACATTCAGTATTCATAATTACAAAAGTTGATATTCCAAAATTTTGTTATCTAATTGTTATAATCTGTGAATTCTATGTGTACTTGATGAACATTAATAAAGAAAACAGAGAAACAGGGAAGAAGAAGACGAGAGATTAGAGAATGTGAATTTGTTTATTTACTTCATTCAATCAGGAAGACAAGGTAATTTATTTATAGAACCGTTTTTATGTTAATCAATTTGAAGCAAAACCATTTTAGAGAAGATTAAGGGATGATTGATATCTGCCATAACTGTAATCCCCCTTTTATGGGTATGTAATATATTTTTCATATATTAAAATTATTTTTTTCTTATTTTTAATCATTAAAAAAATATTTTTTTTCCTTTTATAAATAATTTTATACTATAAATTGCAATGTTGAAAGTATTGCTATAACTTACAATTTTCTATATGAGGAATGCTATTTACGTTTTTTTTCCTATTATTTGTGTCTCATGTAATATATCATATGTTAAAAATTATAACATTTATGGTCTCACAAAGTCCATCAGACTTTCGCCCACTATCTAATATCGTAAATATTTCTGTTTTCTTACATAGTTTTTAACTTCTAGATACTTAAGAAAAAAGTAAGATCTAACTTTTTGCGTTGCACATGTATATTTGGACTTTCTTTGTGCAGCCTTTGAAGTTTGAATTAAAATTATCAGTTTCACAAAAAAAAAAATCATATTCATTTTTTAAGGGAGCTTATTACTACATTATTTAATTATTATATATATATATATATATATATATATATATTCAATTATGGATGAGCTTTTCCCCGCTTATATGTTTAAATTATTAAGTAGATACCTAGCTACTACATATAAATATGAATAAAGTAGATACCTAGCTACTACAAAGATAATGTATGAAGCTTTTAAATTTTATTTCGCTGAAGAAGATTTTTAAAGTTTTTAAATATATAGAATTGGTATTAAAGCGAAAGTTACATTAAGGAAAATTTGTTTTTATCAGAAGGTAAATCATATTTTTAGGGTAATTCCTATATTTAATGAGTTTAAATGAGATGTAAGTTACAATTAAGGAAATAAATAATGGATAATTATGCTGCAAATGTTGAGATTATGATTACGGATGGTACCACCATTATTAGGCAACGTTTTTCTTCATTTAAATAAGAGGATATCATATTTAATTATTGATAATGTCTAATTAATATAGTATATAAATAATAAATTAATAAATGAATAAGAAAGAGGAAAAATGAAAAGAATAATGAGAAAAATTTAAAAAAAGAAGCATGCCACATCATCATTTTTATAACCATTAAAAAATTAAAAAAAAAAGGATTACTAATTTACTAAATTAATGACAATGACTTTTGAATTTTATAAATTGAAAAAGATATGATTAATTAAGAAATAATTCTTAAATTTTTTAATATGTCATATAAATAGAAACAAAATAAGAAAATTGTATATTATGGTAAAATATATAAATATATTTAAACTATAGAAATAGAAGGTAGAAAAAGAAATTTAAAAAAAACTAATAAATTTCATTTATAATGAGGAGAGAGGAAAAACAACATGTTATAGTAATCATGAAGAGAGATAAATAAAGGATTTTAAATTTTCTTTTGGGCAGATTTTGTAGATTTAATTGTATTATATAAATACAAGACTTTAATATATGAAGTAAGCCAGAATATAATATTCTTCCTTAGTTTAAGAATTAAAAAATAAAAAAGCAAATTGGAAAAAATAAAATAAGGAAAGTGGAAATGAATAGTACTTATTAATTAAACATAATTTTGGCAAAATAAACGTAAATGATGAGTACAAGATAAAAAGTTATTTTCCTTCCCCTCTTCTCTCGTTTTCCCCATTTTTATTTTTTATTTATCCTTATTTTTTGTTAAGATCCATAAAATCACCATTTTCCTTCAGAATTGTGACATAATTTTCTCCTCTTCCTTTTATATTATGAAAATATCATCTCAATACTTTCAAATACAACTTATAAATTTATTATAGGTAATATTATATAAAGTACTCCTGAAAAATAAGAAGAGGAAGAGAAGTATCATAATTTTTTTTCTTAACTATATTATATTTATACAAGTTTAGTGAAAAATTTAAATACGTCCTCCTCATTGTTACCCATCAAATTTATCATTTCTAATTTCATTGTCATACTTTCTATCATGAATATTTTTTTTCATCCTCGTACTATTTGTTTGGGCGCTTAGAAAAATAATGGTGAATCTTTTGTACAAAAGCATTCATTTTCTATCTTCGTGTAAATCCTTTGAAGAGTACTATGTGCGCGAAATCATATGCTATTGATTTTCTCAATAAATTTCTTGAATGGAAATCTAAAAAATGATGGTGAATCTTTTGTACAACATTATTTTTCTATCTTCTTTTAAATCGTTTGAAGAGAATTCTGTGCTTGAGATCAAATAGTATTAACTTTCACAACAATTTTTTTAGGCAGACTTCTGAAAAATAATAGTGAATCTTGTGTACAACATTCTATTTCTCTTTTCTTGTATATCCAGTGCGGATTGTGTGGTTGAAACATGTGTTATTGTCTTTCATTTATAGGTTAGAATTTGTGTTTTTCTACATGAACATGAATATTTTTATTTGGTTGAACTTTGAAGAAAGCAAAACAAAGAAAAGAAGAAAGAGAATCAAATCACTTTACTTCTTCTTCCGTATTGGACTTTCTGTCTCTCCTTCTCTTCTCTATTTGAAAGTCTATGTTCATATTATGTGCAGGATTAATTAGAAGATCAAGTTTTATAATGTAATTTTAGTAACGTTTAGGTGCCTCTTTGGCTCTTTCACTAATGTCTCAACAGTTATGTAAGAGACTTTAATGAGAATTAAGGTGAAAATTAAAGAACAAATTAAATAGATTGAAGGAGATAAATATAAAAAAAAATAGAGAGAAATGAAGAAACAATGCCAAAAAAAATCAGAAAAAGATAAATATTTTTCCTCATCATTGAGGCATGCCACATCAGCAACCTCTAATGTTTTCTATATATATATATATATATATATATATATATATATATATATATATGACACATCTCATACTATTTTTTTTTAGGAGATTTGTTCTCATAATTAGTGATTTAACTATAATTGAAGGCATACAATTTTAGTTAAATCAACCAGCACATCAACATAATGTATCATTTGAAACTGTGTTCTTAATTTAACAATTCGAGCAAATAACTTTACAAAAATTAAATTACAAATTAATAGAAAAGCACATTTGATCATTTCATAGATGCATCTATTAAAATAATGAAAATCACATAAATATACAATTTAAAAATTAATAGTATAAAAACTCCCAATCGTTTTTACTTTTCAAAATATAACAATAGAGATCTAACAAAATCTACCAAATAAAGTAAAAAAAAAAAACAGTAAATAAAATAACGTAATTTAACAGAGTAGCTTAATGGTTGAAATTTTATCTTATAAATTCACCTAATTTATTTTTCAAATAAGATTAAAAAAAAAGTAAATAAGGTAAACGAAAAAAACACATGATAAACAAGGTGCCATTTCATTTTGATTTTATTTCCTCTATTTTTTCCAAAATCTCTATATTTAGCTTTTCGTTTTACACAGCTTCTCTCTTATTACTTGAATTATTTCTTTTGAATATTTTTCTTTCTGATAAAAACACCATTGGTGTTTGGAGAATCTTTATAGTTTTTCTATGAAGAATTATTTATTCTATATTCTTTTTATTATAATGAATGGTAGCAATAATTTGATCTTAATTTAACATGAAAAAAGATAGGAAATAATAGGTTAAAAATGTGAATATTTATTCAAATTCATAAATCCTATGTGAAATCTTTATTCAAATTTGGACATGATTGAGTTCACATAGTAGATGGCTATATCTATATTATTTGTTAATTTGACAGATGACCATTTTATTATAAAATTATTTTTTGTTTGTGTAATACTTTGGTTTATTACTACCTATATTTTAATTGAGTGATACATATCATGGTGATATTATGGTATACTTTTTGTTTAGATTATATGATATAATATTATTTTATTATGATGCACATTATGCATAGATTATGGTAAACAATTAGTATAAATTATGGCATATGATTGATAGTAGTGAGTAATGTGGTATTGATTTTTTTTTTTATTATTATAATAGGGACATTGATTACATTATGGTGCACATGATATAGATTATGAATTCTTGATAATAATAGTTATAGTGTGAAAAATGTTTTATTTGGTGTATGAAAAATGGTAAAAATTATGATAATTATATAGTATTAAAATCTTTTTGTTCATTGTATTCAATATATATAAATTGTGGGTTTAGTATGATATTCATGGCAAAGGCTGTGGTGTTAGTATATATGAATAACGGTATAGTTTGAGGTATAAAATTTATTATTGAATTTATTCATTTGTTATATTTAATATTTATAATTTGTGATTGCACTATGGTGCACAATTGGTATAGATTATGGTAATCTAGTTGATAATAGTTAAAGTGTGATATGTGTTATTGGTGAGCTCAACCAATGTATGTCCACACTAACTAAGAAATTGAATTAATTAATGAATTATCACAAATAAAGATATATGAAGATTTTCTATACTTTTTTCATAATAATTGAAAAAAAAAATGAAAAAAAAGTTGGTTTTAAAAATATTTCGAATCAAAGATATAAATGAAAAAATTATGGATATAATATAAAAATTTTAGGTTAATAAAGAGTTTAGTTGATTTCTCAGATGAAATATATCTTTAAAATTGAAGAAAGAAAATTTTATAAAGAGATATGAAGAAAGAGGAGTATAAAGAGAGAGAGATTTTTGAAATAAAATTTAAAAACAGATGAATTAATTAGAAGCAGGAGAGATAATAACGAATCAAGTCATTTACCTAAAATAACTTTTCAAAAATAGGCCAAAATCACCACATTCATTTTCAATTTTAAAAACCTTTTTTTACTTGAAATATATATTTTGTAAATAAAAACTAAATTTTGTAAATAGAAAGTAGTATATGTATGTGTTGTAATTTAAGGTTTAAATGGTGAATATGTGATTTGTCCATTAAAATATATAATAATAATCGGTCCACATAGCAAACGAATGAACTCATATCACCTTTTTATATGTTTCAAACTTTAGGAAATATAATCTCAACCTCAGTTGGTATAATGATCAATTCATTATGAGAACAAGCAACACATGAGAATTCGTGAAGAACTTTCTATTTCTTCAATATATAACATATGAATTCTCAATTATTTTTGCATCATATTTGAATCGGGATGGTCAATCGTCATGCCAATTGATATTTATTTCAGTAAACTTTTAAATTTACTATTATATGTGATTCTGCCATCATGCTCATATTTGTGTATTACAAATAGGAGAAAAAAGGCGGGTAACTTTTTATATAAATATTCATAACCTACTTCGAGTATAGTATTATGAAGATATAACATCTTTTCATTATTTATAGTCTCAATTTAATTTTGACCAATGTCTTTGAAACTTAATAAGTTTCTTTTGAGATTTACTACAATCCCAATATTATGAATAATTTCATTCCTCCGGATAGTAATACATAAGCTCTTTTGGAGCTTTCAATTAATTTTGTGTACTATCATATATTTCACACACCATTCAAATGGTGAACATCTCATCCAATGAGAAAATCATATAATTATGGTCATAATCTTAAAACATTATATAGGCAAGACTTGTTTCTTGCTTTTACATTCATGATAAATATATCAAAATATTTATGGCATACTACAAATATGTGATCAATGACCGTTTATGTAAAAATAAAATTTTATTTATTTTTCTCAAACTTTCCGCAGAGCTGAGGTGTGACACTTATCCAACCATATAAGAGCATATCGTTATTTATAATTGGCACAATACATAAACATGCCCTTTAACTTGGCCTAAGATCACATTTATGACCTTCAACTTTGGGTGTGTATAAGTGGGCACTTAAACTTGTATAAAGTTGAATAAGCAGACACATATGTCCTATGTGACGTCCTACGTTGCCAATTCTTGTCCTACATGGTATCCTGCGTGTATTGTCCCACATAGGACATGTGTGTTAATTTTTTCAACTGTATACAAGTTTAAGTGTCTACTTGTGTACACCTAAAGTTGGAGGTGATAGATGTAATTTAAGGTCAAGTTAAAGAGCATGTTTATGTATTATGCCTTTATAAGCTTTATCACATCTTGACACATTCATTTCAAGAATGGCCGAGTATCAATGATGCTTATCACAAGTCTCATTCTCTTCAAGGAATGAACTATACTCATATGTACATGCTTCATAAATTTTCATTTGAAGCTCATTCTCATGCCATGAAATTTATTATATTTACATGACAAACCTCAACATCACTTTGAAAGGTCAAGTGCACCATCACTTTATATTTCTTTATTTTGATGGAGGATTTGTTAAATTTATACCAAATTAGATTGCATGACAATCACGAGCCCAATGAACTTTCATATTATGCCCATTAATGGCAAAAATTACCTTCACCCTTTGAAGGATTATTTGAAGACTCATAATTTTCTTTGAACAACAACAACAATAAATTCAGTGTATTCCCACATAGTGAGGTCTGGAGAGGATAAGATATACGCAGTCCATACCGCTACCTCCGGGGAAGTAGTAAGGCTGTTTCCGATATAATTTTCTTTGAAGAATCTTCTAATTCTTTAATATATATGTTATGTAATACTCAATGTGTTTGGAATGGCAAAATCATTCATACCAACTTATAAACTTATTTGTGCTACTAAATTCTAAATTTACCATGATATATGAGTTTTACTTAGTAAATTTCTGGTCTACTATAACATGAATAAATTTTCAAGTTTACTATTTTGGAGTACATTTCATAACTTTTTTCTCAATTACTCTACCTCTTCTGGAGGTGTTATTCCTATCACATTCACCCCAAAAAATGAATTTGTAGTTCTAACAATTAAAATTTTCATTCCCAGGAATGAAATATAATCGTACCTTAAGCCTATCAAATTAAGATAGCTTAGGATCTCTTTTAAGGTATTGCTTCATGGGTAAATTGAGGTGTAGGTACATATAATGTAACAAAAGATTTTGTCCTTTGCTACGTTCATATTCATATTCATAAATTCAATCACATGTCTTCTTTCAGACAAATTATGCAATGCTACCACTAGGGGTGTACAGACTAAACCGTCAAGTCAAATCGAACCGATGAACTAAATCAAATCGAGAAAAAAAAATCGACTTATGATTTGGTTTGATTGGTTTGGCATTAGAAAAAAAAATCGACCATTCTTGGTTTGGTTTGGTGTTGACCAAAAAAAAGTCAAACCGAACCCGAATCAAACCGACATAATATATATATATATATAGATAGATAGATAGATAGATAGAGAGAGAGAGAATATTCAAACTTTTTTATACATAAAATATTAATTATAATCTACTTTCTAAATACTTTTTCAACTAGTTTTAGCAATTTTCAATAATTTGAAAGTAGATGTAGATATATATTTAGATTTGGGCCTTTAAGTTTTAATATTTGTCCATTAATTGCTAATTAAATGATCCAAAACCCAATATAAACTTAAAACCTAAACTTTTCACTCTTCATCTCACTTTTTAGTTTCAAGAGAGTTTTCCGCTCCTCATTTTTTCATAATTATGATTTTTCATTAGCACATGAGTGAAAACATATTTGATCTAGTCTTCGATCACAATATAATTGTAAAAACTAAATATTATAAAAAAACAAAAAAAAAACCGAAAAATCTAAAAAAATGGACTAAAATCTAAACCGAAAAATCCAATTTTATGTTGATTTGATTTGGTTTATAGTTTTAATAAACCGACATGATTGGTTTGATTTTTTTTTAATAAAAACCGAACCAACCCGACCTATGTACACCCCTAGCTACCACATTCATTTAAGGGAATGAAGTATATTCAATGGGACATATTTCATAATTTTTCACGAAAATTTTATCTTAGTCATCATTATATCATCAATATGATGCATTGAGATTACAACTCAACGTCTTATCCATATAAAGGTTTCCTAGGCTAAAAATCGATAGGACTAAAAGCCAACATCTTATCATCTTGATATATAGGGACTCTAAGCCAATATCTTACTCATTTAGTGCGATGAAATTTGAATCACCGTCTTATCCAATCAAATTATAATAGCTTATCACACATTGCTCTGGATCATTAATTAACAAACATATGTTATTTATAAAATTGATATAAGATAGTAGTATACATTATTGTAAAGCAACATAGGCTTTTAGCTTTTATATATATATATATATAAATTAGAAGGAAAAATCGAGAAAGGAAAAATCCATCTCACTAGCCATATACCTCATGGTACTTTAAGAATCAAGATACAAAATAAGTAAAATAAATCAGATTTACAAATTCTGTATGCAGAGACATGTTCTCAAATTTCGTGAGAGGACATTCAAATGCAATAACAACTGCATCATTAGTTTTCTAGAAATACGAGATGATTATATATAATGGGTATATTTATATTCAAGTTCAAAGGACTCAAAGAACATGATTTAATAGAATGCTTATCTTATGAACAATAGAAGGATTCCACTCTTGGAATTATGATAGAGTTGGAATTTAACCAACTGTTGTGAGAAAAGATCCACCCGCAAGATTTGTTTTGCAGAATTCTCATGGTAGAGTCTCGTGCTGATAATGTATCATAAAATAAAGAGAAAATATATATCATATCAAACTTAAAGAAAGGATGCAATTTTAGAGAATTTTAGTAATACTTTTAAGTGGGAACTTGATAAGTTGTACTAAACTTTTAAAAATGCTGCTCTTTGTGCAGAATTGAAAGCTTAACACAACCAACACAAGTAATCAAGCAGTAATCGAGAGCTGACGGTCTGATTTCACCTAGTGACGAATTAAACCAACAGAGATAGCAACCCTAGTTTTTAAAGAATTATGCTAACGATCGGCTCAGATAATCATACCTATTCTCTTTCCAAGCTAGTTCCGATACACCTGCTATCCAGTTAGCTTCTGGGGATATCATAAGTAAGAATGAAGCCAGCGTTGAAGGAAGTGAACCAATCATAAGAAGTTGCTAAAAAAATAGCAAATCAAATCATCAGTCCAGTCTTTTTTCGATTCGATTTATTAATTTAGTGTAATTTTTTCGGTTTCCTTCGAGTACCTTCCTGTATGTATAACAACCTTACACTTTCATAATGACTATAAAGTGAAAATTTTGAAATTAAAATTTTTACTAAATGTATATACTATATTTCTAAACCAGACAAAGATATTAGAATAATGGTTGTTCCATATCATTTTATAATGTGCCGTATTGTATTATGATGCATAATATTTAGATAAATTATACTATTTTCTTCATTACGTAATATCACATATTAACAATCTGAAGAATAAACTTACTATGTTATATAAAAAGAGCCTCGTGCCACTAGGTATATTTAAGAAAAGATAAGATAAAAATAAAATAGAGTTATTAAATAGCAAAACAAATAGAATGAGGAAACAAAATAAAGCAATGATGCAATTACATCAAATAAGTTGTTAAATAAATGAAACTTTTTATTATTACATAAGAAGATGAATTTAATATGTCATATGATATTATATTTAAAAGGGAAATAAATATACTCCTCAAAATTTGCGACTTACAACATATAATCATGGTGCCACACCTCACATGGTTTCAGCTTACGTGCATCTGACTAATTACACGAATATATGCCACACCCCACAATAACATGTAACATATAAGTCTTTCTATCATAATTAAAATACATGAAAAAAATCACCCGATGTTTGACAGAAAGCTCTATTTCTCAACTTGCCTATTCTCCATAATCCTTTGATTTCACCTATATGAGGTAAAAATCAAACTCAATCTATGATTTTCAGCTTTTGAGTACAATTGAGTTACTAGAGAATGAATTGTGATATTAAAACTTTGAATTTGAGTTTTTTTTTTATTCTGGCATCTCTGGTTGAGTTTTGTTGTCTAATTGATATGTCCAACCTTGCATAAGAATTAATATGAGATTGGTGGAAAATCGATTTCTCACAACTTAAATTTATTATTGCAATTTACAAAGTATCCACACTCTAGCAACTCTCTTTTACTTTTCACTCATATGTTGCTTTTTATTTTATTTTATTTACAACATAAATGGAAACCTCTATTTATGCGTGGTGATAGATATTTATTACTACTTTATTCTAGAATATTCTCAACTACTTTTTTTTCCCTCTAGAATCCTTCTGGAATTCTCATTCTAGCATATTGTTATTTGAATTCTCTAGAATTTCGAGAACATTTTGGAGGAGAGTAGTCAAGAATAAAGTTGGAAATGATCTTTAACATGATCAATGAGTGATTCTTCCTATATGTTTTAACTTTGGTGGATAGAGTTATATGATATCTGTTGCTGGTGGGAGGTGACAGGTATTTCGTTGATTTAAGCGAGGTGCGCGAAAGCTGGCCTGGACACCACAGTTATAAAAAAAAATTATTATGAAAAAACATAGTTGAGAGTGTTAAGATATGCTATTAACCATGTGCTTTATGTTATAGTATTATATTTTCATCCCATATAAAGATATTTTTATATTTATAAATTTTTTATTTGAATAGATCATTATATTAACATGAGTGTGCTTTACTTATATAGTAGACAATTTTGTGTATGAAGTATTTTAACTCATGCACGAAAGATTAAAATTATCGGTTCTTATGAGTAATAAATTAATGTTCACAATCAAAGATGAGGTAGGACAAACATCTTGATGATTGTAGCACAAGATTAAATATAATTTGATCTTAATTATGGGAGTGGTAATATTTCAAATTCTTGTGCTAGTACATTTCATATGTATTGAACGGACCAATTAGGGATGTTTGTTTATGTTCTGAATATTAATAAACAACTTCTCTAGTCCATTACATGCACTTATACTCTTAGTCTTGATATTATTATTATGATCTATGTGGTTTGATTTATTATTTTAATCTATTAAAAGGTGAGACTTTGTTATGAGTCAATATATTCCTAATAAATTGGATGATGACAAATCACTTAGTGAAATAATATTTAGTTGATAGAACCATGTCTCGGTCTTGAGATAGAAGACACCTTTTTATGATTCCTTATAAGTTTTTACGTGAAAACGTGCAGGTGAATTTTATATCCGTCATGTGAAATAAGTTACACATCATAAATAAAATATTAAATTAATCAATGAGTTAAATTTTTTAAAGAATTTAATCTAATTGATGTCGGTAATTCTAACATGGAGAGTTAAACAAGATGTGTTCGCAACAAATTTTTGTATTGCTGAAAATTAACTGTAACCAAAGATAAAATAAACAAAAAGAGTAATTTTATTTAAATGAATCTTGTGAGTACAATTCTGTAACTCTCTTAATTCTTCTTTCCTAAACTTAGAAATGATCTGAGGGCCTTCAGTAGCGTGTTTCTCAAATCGTTGGATGATTTGAACTCCTAGAGATGTATTTCAATCACCGAAATGTCGAAAAATATTTTGTCGCTTTAGAATAATCTTCGGGAAGAACTCGGTTGATTGCTCTTGAAAGAACTTGATAGTCCATGCCGATGTTGCCAATGCTTGTCAAAGTCCTCTTTTCGAATATCCTTTAGAATGTTATGTTACCCCCTATTTATAGTTGTAGGGGGTAGGCCTAGTTGCTTGTGATTGGCCGAAATATGTCACTTTGACACTTGGTGACTTTTGACTGGTTCTTGAATTTGTATGAGATTTCCACATCATTTGGACATGTGGCGTCACCTTGTTGGTCTTTAATTTGATGGGAATGCCAAGTCACCTTGACACGTGGCATGGGTCTGGACACCAAAGTGTAATGGACATTGAGCTTCAATTTAATAAAATAAACTAATTAACTTGTAGGGCCCAAATTAATTAATCAACCCAAATGATCATGAATTAAACTCAAATTTTGTATGAATTTAACCTGTTGAATTTTATATGTCTACAAATGTTCCTTCTTCGAGACTTGTCGACGTGTAGGCTTGCCGAAAATTGAAGTTCCTATAAATGTATTTTCATTTTTTTGACTTCAAAGGTACTTGTTTCTTGTCGGTGCCTTCTAGATAGACCGCCACTTGCTAGTGGTCTAAATTTTTTGCCACATATTTTCACATAGCGAAAGTTCTTCTCTTGATTAAGCGTGAAATAAATGACCCTTAATATTTGTTCAAGTATTACACACTAGACAATATTGAGGCCCCCTCCACATGGATTTGATATAGGACCATATTGAGTAAATCCTTAACTTACTACCCCTTTTATGTTAGTAAAGATTCTTGAATTGAACTTTTGAACCAAGCAAATATTAACTTTCCTTTGGTGATCAAAAAGAATAATTTTTTTTCAAAGAATTCTATCCAACATGGTAATTTTCTTTTAGCTACTTGGAAATTTGAAATTCCAGGGATTCTCTTCTTCCAATGTTATTGCAACCTTCCTTATATACGAAATTGAGATTTTCACCAGAACTTCTATATAAGATTTTTCCTTGTAGAAAAAATTCATCAAAGCACCCGGTAGCCACAAAGAAAAGTGTTCGATTGTGTTTGATTGTTAGACTACATAGCTATGATCTTGTCCGATACGATTGAATCCACAAAATGCTTCTCAGGTAACTATAACTTTCATAGCAGTGTGTTGCCTTTTGCTCTCTCAAATTTGTACGATTGCAATAGAAATACGTAACTACAATCGCAAGCTTCTCATTTTTTTTAATAAGTAACAATAGGGAGTTGTAACTTAGCCAAGTTTTGTAATTATGTTTATTGTAACTGACAACAAGGAATAACAACTAAGAAAAAATTTGTGGCCAAGTTTAACCTGTGTTGCTATTGTTAATTTTTTTTTGTTTTTCTTTAACACTCAACTTCAGGTTCTCTTGTTTACTATTTTACCCAACTTGTGTGTCTATAACGATTAATCTCTATTTCTTTCTTAATCCTCAGGAACGGTGTAGGATGCTCTTGGTCCCCAACAATGACTTGTTTTAACGACTGTGAAACTTCATACCCTTGCCTTGAGATCGTGGAAAGCAAACTAGATTCGCAGGCCAAAGACCTCACTATAAAAGTTCATCCTTAGGTGATTGGCACCTTCCCGCTTGTTAGAAGGTCGTTGGAACCTTTCCTCCATCTCACAGAATGGTCAATGAAAGAAACTAAGGATGTCATGGACAATTTTTCGGGCAAAATTGTGACTGAAAACGTTCTCCTTTGGAAGTCTTTTACACATTAAAATGTTGTTTTTGCAAGCTCTCCTAGACGCACTGGGAGCCTTAGTAGTTGACATGTTCCTCCCTTCGAATTTGGTGAGGTTCGATATACATCTGGCTACTAGAGTGGATAGAAGACATTTTTGCCCGTAATAAGGAGACCTTGGAGCACAACAAAACTTATGACGCCGTCTTTGATCCATTATTCATGTATGACCATAACGAGAATATTTTCCAGTCCTTCTGTGAGAATTGGCGTCCATCCACCAACATAGTTTCTACTTTTATTGGAGAGTTGTCCATATCTTTATGGGACTTGAGAAACATTGGAGACCTTCATATTCATGGGTTATTTTACGATGAAGTTATTCCCTCGGCTAAGGAGTTGACATATGTGGATGACAAAGAGAATCCTTTTCTCCCTAGAAGCTGCTCACACTTATTTTTGGCATTCTATCGGCTTACAAAAGGTGTCATCGATGACATCTCTTTTCTTGATTGGACTAATTTCTTATTTTGAGGACTAAGGAAATATGTTGAGCCTTCACAAAAGATGTCAAAAATTGGACGAAGCCAAGAATGAATCACGACCCATTGGGGGAATATTGACATGAATTTTTTACCACGAACTGAAGAAAAGAATGCCCCTTTTATCAAGTTAGGCGTGGAAGAATCACTCAGAGATGAAACTTATTTGGTGTTTTTTCTTGCATGTTGGCTCTGTAAGTTTTTGCTTCCCAACAAGAAGGCTGGTTGTATTCGTGATAGAGTCTTCAAAGTCATAAGCTTGATGGCTCATGGAGAAAATTTTCCTTTGGCGATCCTAGTTCTTGTAAGCATCTATCGCAACCTTAGGGAGATCTTTACTTCTTCACACTTGGGATCCTGCCACACACTCTTTCCCGTCCATTATGTTTATGGATGGATAAGTGAGTATTTTGAAACTTATTACCATGTAAACCGTCTGCAACGAGGGGTGCAATGTGGCTAATTTTAGGAGAAAAGATGGCAAAATAATTTGACCTTGTTGATGCTCGCAAGTTATTTCAACAATTCAATGTAAAAAAGCTTCCTCATTTGGCCTTGCTACAGGAAAAAAAGGTACAAATTGATGATAGCGGTAATGTAACGTCCCGAAACCTGGTCCCGATATGTCACACGGTGCTCAAGACTACAAGTAGTCTCAAGCTAACCCTGTAAGCCTGCTACTAAGTCTATAATTCATATTAAAGTAATTTAATCAGATAACAAATACTAAAATATTGAATTAAATCAAAACTGGCTGAGATAAACTGAATATACTGTCGGGATGGCTAATGCTGAAAGTCTAAAAGTAATAGCTAGTAGTCCGACAAGCCTCTACTTACTAAGAAACTAGAGAGCCATTGGGACAAACCCCAACCTGACTCAGACTAAACTAAAAGCAACCACTCAAATAATAAAAAAGCTGGAAAATCTGGATAAATGGGCCCCCAAACTATGAGGACTCACCAACTATTGAAATGTAGATTGAGAAGCCCGAAATTACTCACACTGTTGAGACTAAGCACCTAAACCTACATTATGATACAATGTATCACATAGACGTATATGTGGATTAGTACATTGAGGATGTACTGAGTATATGAGGGTGAATGCATAAGTAGAAGTAATATCTCAATGTTATTAAAAATCCATAGAATATGCATGTTGTATGTAATGACTCACATGGCTGGAATAATTGAAAGTTGAAAATCATAAATCATGAATAATAAAACATACTGCATAAATCTGGTGAGCCATCACATTTAAAGTCTAAAAGCTGTTATCTGTCATTCTTTTCTATTAAACTGTAGGGAAGATACTTTTAAAAACTATTCTGAAGATCCTTACTGTTAGGAAAATTCTTTAATTTTTTTTTCTATTGTTCTTTACTAGTAGGGAGGTTTTCTTAACCGACATAAACCATGTGAGATATCATGGAGTCCAACGTCTCATTCCCCTAAGGAAAAATCTCACGTTGGGGAGAGGTGTCATACTCTTGCCAGGAAGTATAATCTGAGCTAAGTGATCACATCGGTAACTGTCATCCATATAGAAATAGGAATACTGAATTTGTACCTACGTTGGCTTGTAGTTCTAGGAAAGTAGGATGTGCTAAACCCACACTTTTCGCTCGGTGCTAAATACTACTCCCTTTAATTTTATGCTCATTCTGTAGGAAATCCGCTTTTAAAAGTCATAATATTTCATACTGAAAGCTAATTGTGCATCTGTTCATTCAAAACTGAATTTAAGCTGTAAAGTGGATTTCATATCTTAGCTAAAGATCAAAAGATCAAATCTTTATTCAAAGCTATGTATAAACATAACATGGGATGCTTAAAAGCATAATCATTCTTGAAGTAGCAATATTCAACTAGGGCTTGATAACCCATGCATCAATTCCATGTTAAATCATCATAAAGTTCAAGCTTGATATGAAAATATTCATAATTCAACATAAAATCTGGAAATTGTAGTCACACACATGAATTTACGAAAATAGACATGTAATTCAACATCCAAAGCACCTGTAATCTCATAATCTTCAAACAACAGTATTTGGGTATGAACCCTATATTGAAATTCATGTAAAATCACGTGAATTTATAATTAAAAACTAGTTTTGGGCACAAGGATGGAGGATTTATCCTTGTTCAAAATACTACATACCTTAATTGATGAAATTGAATAAAAAGCTTGATCTTGAATTTCTAATTGTTCTTTTGAAGGTGACCTCTTGAAGTTCTTGAATTGAGAATCTTTAATTTTGATCTATCTTGGAAAAATAATGGAGGAAATTGGATTTCTTGTAGATTAAGTTTTGAGTTCTAGGATTTTCTTGGAGAGTAATTTGATGCAAAATTGGCATAGAACGCTTAGAATGAGTTTAATCTTGTGTTTTGCATGATTTGGGGGCTTGGAAAAAGACCAAACTACCCTTTTATAATAATTTCAAAACTGAAAATCCTGATTTTTCCACCCACGGTGATGCGCTACTATCGCAGTGGCTTACTGGAAATTAACAACTGGAAACTGAAAAATTAACGCGACGCAGAGCTATCACGGTAAGCCACTGAAATGCCATTTAGGCCATCACCGGGATGCGCCACCATCGCGGTGAGCCACTAGAAATTGACAAATGTCATTTGGCATGTCACCGCGACGCAGTGCTACCTATTTTGAGACACTGTCTCCACTAAAAATGCCATAACTTCTCAATCGAGTATCGGATTGAGGTGAAATTGGTATCGTTGGAAAGCTGAGTCAATTATCTACACATTGGTGGTTCTAGAACTTGAAAATTCTACATGTATCAAGAGTTATTCATTTTTTAACATAATCCTTAGTATTCTAGGAGCTAAATTTAGCTAGGGAAAGTACGAGTATTACATTATCTCCCTCTTGGAAACATTCGTCCTCGAATGAGACTAGTTAAGCTAAAAATGCTGAGGAACTGAGTCTATATGCTAGCCTGTTCAACTGAAACAAGTTGTATGTCTGAATCTAAAATATACCGAGCGACTGAGTGAATCTGTGAGTGCATGAATTTACATGAAGATAGCTATATATCTGAATTTGAGACTGGAAAAAAACTGAATTAAGGAAGATTGTTACCTTCGGTTGAATCTGAATTTTTGGAGAAGGGATGATGATACTTGGTACGCATGTCTGCTTCTGTTTCCCAAGTAGCGCCCTCAACGGACTGATTTCGCCACAGAACTTTGACCAAGGGAACTTCTTTGTTCCTTAGTATACGAATCTGATGATCAAGGATCTCTACTGGAATTTCTTCGTATGAGAGGCTATTCTGAATATCTGTGCTTTCTAGAGGGACTACAACACCTGAATCCTCTATGCACTTCTTCAATAAGGATACATGGAACACTAGATGAACTGAGGACAAGTCTGCGGGTAGCTCAAGCTCATACGCTACCTTTCCCACATGATTCAAAATCCTGTAGGGGACTACATATCGGTGACTAAGCTTTCCCTTTTTGCCAAATCTCTTCACCCCCTTCATGGGTGAAACATTCAAATAAACAAGGTTATCTACTCCAAACTCAAGGTATCTCCTTCTTACATCTTCATAAGATTTCTGAAGATTTTGAGCTGCTTTCAATCTTTCTCGAATCAACTGAACTTTCTCCATCACTTCAAATACCATATCTGCTCCAATCAAAGTGGCCTCACCTACTTCGAACAACCTACTAGGGATATACATCTCCGCCCATCGAGAGCCTCAAATGGGGCCATCTGAATGCTAGCATGGTAACTGTTATTGTAGGCGAATTCAATCAACGACAAATGCTCATCCCAACTACCTTTAAAATCAAGCACACATACCCTCAACATATCTGAATGGTCCTCTCTGCCTGACCATCTTTCTGAGGATGAAAAGCTGAACTAAGATGGACTTGAGTACCAAGACCCTTCTGAAAGGCTTTCCAAAACTGAGAGGTAAACTAAGTACCCCTATCTGAGATGATGGACAAGGGAACTCCATGCAATCTGACTAACTCTCTGATATACAACTTAGCATAATTTTTAGCTGTGTAGGACGTATGAACTGGTAGGAAATGGGCTGATTTGGTCAACCTATCTACTATAACCCAAATTAAATCATGCTGACGATGCAAACGAGGTAACTCTTTCACAAAATCCATGTTCACCTCTTCCCACCTCCAAGTGGGAATACTGAACTCTTGCAAAGTACCATCGGGCCTTTGGTGCTCTATCTTAACCTGTTGACATACTGAACACTTAGCTATGAACTCTGCAATATCTTTATTCATACCGTGCCACCAATAGATCTCCCGCAAATCTTGGTACATTTTAGTAACACCAGGATGGATGAAGTAACGCGCACCATGCACTTCATCCATAATCCACTGCCTCAAATTATCAACGTACGACACACATAATCTACCCTGGTATCTCAACACGCCATCTCCCCTTGGGAGAAAACCACCACCTTTTGATCTCTAACCGACTCCTTCAACTTAACTAGGATGGGATCTTGATCTTATTTCTCCTTCACCTCAGAAACTAAGGAAGATTCTGTACTACGCTGAACCCAAACACTACCCTCAGCTGAATCAACTAAAAGAACATCCAATCTAGTCAGTTAATGAAATTCTCGAACTAACCCTTTCTTATCACTGTCCACATGAGCAACACTACCCATAGATAGTCTACTAAGGGCGTCTTTCACTACATTGGCCTTGCCCGAATGATACAAAACACTAATGTCATAATCTTTCAACAATTCCAACCACCTTATTTGACGGAGATTCAACTCTCTCTACGTAAACACATACTGCAAACTTTTGTGGTCCTTAAACATGTCAACATGCACCCCATACAGATAGTACCTCCATATTTTCAAAGCAAACACAACAACAGCTAATTCAAGATCATAAGTAGGATAGTTCTTTTCGTGAGGATTAAGCTGTCTAAAGGCAT
This sequence comes from Capsicum pubescens, assembly GCA_030864215.1. Taxonomy (NCBI): domain Eukaryota; kingdom Viridiplantae; phylum Streptophyta; class Magnoliopsida; order Solanales; family Solanaceae; genus Capsicum; species Capsicum pubescens. The sequence goes on along the minus strand of CM061542.1, from coordinate 39,328,096 downwards.
AGGCTATGACCTTATCTCTCTGCATCAAAACACAATCCAAACTAACTCTAGAGGAATCATAATACACAACAAACCCATCTGTACCATCAGGTAATGCTAAGACTGGTGCTGAAGTGAGTCGAGTCTTCAACTCCTGAAAACTCTTCTCACAAAAATCTGACCACTAAAACTTAACTTTCTTCTGAGTTAATTTGGTCATAGGATAAGTAATGGATGAAAACCCCTCAATAAACCATCTATAATAGCCAGCTAAAACCAATGGATGAAAACCCCTCAATAAACCATCTATAATAGCCAGCTAAAACCAAGAAATTTCTGATGTCTGATGGAGAAATAGGTCTAGGCCAGTTTCTCACTAGTTCGGTCTTTTAGGGATCAACTTTAATGCCATCACTGGAAACAATATGACCGAGGAAAGCTACTGACCTTATCCAAAATTCACACTTGTTGAATTTGGAAAACAACTGGTGATCTCTAAGAGTTTTCAACACAATTCTAAGATGGTTTGCATGATCATCCTCACTATGGGAATAGACAAGGATATCATCGATAAAGACTATGACAAACATATCTAGGTACTATTTGAATACTCGATTCATCAAGTCCATAAAGGTTGCTTGGGCATTGGTTAGTCCGAAGGACATGACTCAAAATGACCATAACGGGTTCTGGAAGTTGTTTTCGGGACATCACATTCCCTCACTCTAAGCTGATGATAGCTGGATCTAAGGTTTATCTTGGAGAAATAACTTGCACCTTGGAGTTGATCAAATAAATCATCGATTTTGGGAAGAGGATATCTGTTTTAACTATAACTTTATTTAGCTGACGATAGTCAATACACATTCGCAAAGACCCATCTTTCTTACACATGAATAGGACATGAGTGCCCCATGGAGATACACTTGTCCTTATAAAACCTTTGTCTAAGAAATCTTTGAGTTGCTCTTTCAACTCTTTGAGCTCGGCAGGAGCCATATGATATGGGGGAATGGAGATGGGCTGAGTATTAGGAAGAAGATCAATTCCGAATTCTATTTCTCTATCGGGAGGTACCCCTTGAAAATCTTCGGGAAACACATCAGGAAACTCATTGACTATACAGACTGACTGAACTATTGGAGTCTCAGTCTTAGTGTCTTTGACTCGAACTAGTTAATAGATACACCCTTTAGATATCAATTTTCTAGCTTTAAGATAAGATATGAAATGACTCTTGGGAGATACTGAATTGCCTTCCCACTCAAAGATTGACTCATCAGGAAACTGAAACTTCACCACTCGGGTACAACAATCTATGGATGCATAACAGTAATGGAGCCAATCTATACCAAGAATAAGGTCAAAATCAACCATGTCTAACTCTATCAAATCTGATAACATGGTCTTATGAAGGACAATAATGGGTCACTTTCTATAAATTTGTTTGGCAATAACTGCCTCATCTACTGGAGTGGAAACCAAGAAGGGCTCAGGAATCTTTTCAGGGCCTCTGTCAAAATTCACTACAAATAGTAGGGTCACATAAGAGAAACTCGACTTGGGGTTTAACAACACAAAAACATCAAGATGAAAGACACGAAGCATACCGGTAACAATATCTAGTGAACTCTCCTACTCATGGTAAGATGGTAAAGAATAAAAATGATTCTGGTGTTGACTGCCACTGTTATTGGATGATGCGCCCTGAGGAGGCGTTGAGCGAGCTAGAGGAGCTGGTGTACTAGTAGCCTGAGTCTAGGGACGAACATCCCTGCTTCCTTGCTTAGCATATGGGCACTCCTTGATACCATGGACCAACTGACCACATCCAAAGCAACCTTTCAGACCCAACAAACACTCGCCAGGATGATTCTTACCACATCTAGCACATAACAGATAACTAGGCCTTTCACCTATACTATTCTAAGATCTGGACATAGAAGTTTTACCTCACTATTCCTGCTTGGTTCTGGGTGTGGGGGCACTAGCTGAAGATGGAGCTGGAAAAGGCAGATGACTCTAAAACTATGAACGATTTCCCTCTACAGACCTTGATTGACCATACTCAAACTGCCCAGTTCTAGCCTTCTTATTGCTTCTATATCTTTCTTTCAACTTTTTTGCCTCAATCTGTTGGGCATGAGTCATCAATCTAGCAAGATTCATGTCTCCAATAAGCATGGCAGTATTTCACTCCTTGACTACCAATCCAGACACTCCAGTAACAAACCTACTCATACTAGATCTAGTGTCAGCTATCAACTCAGGAGCATACTTAGATAACTGATTGAACTTAAGGCAGTACTCCTTCTCTGTCATTAAGCACTGCCTTAGGTTCATGAACTCCTCAATCTTGGCTTCCCACAACTCATGTGGAACGAACCTGTCTAGAAAAGCATCCTGAAACACCTATTAACTCATGGGAGCTGCATTCTCACCCCTACCTTTCTTCCACATAACAACCCAATCATAAGAAACATCCTTCAACCTATAAGATTCCAATTCCACACTCTCCTCTTTAGTAACATGCATAAGTTTGGTGTTCTTTTTCACCTCATCAAGATACAACTGTGGGTCCTCACCTACCTTTGACCTAAAGAATTCAGGTGGATTCATCCTCATGAAGTCACGAAGTCTGGCTACAGCTAAATCACCCTCTTGCTGATGCAAAACTACAACCTGATTATTGGCCTGAACATTAGCAGTCACAGCTTGGGCTAACGCCTGAAAGACAGCCTAAAATTTGGCATGAGACACATTCTCATTCAAAGGATCAACAGGCTCGGGTGTCTGGTTATCATTTCTATGGGCATTAGGTCTGTGAGGAGACATGTTCTATCATAAAAAAACATGAGTTTAAAGTAGATAGAGATAGTTGTAAGCATGATGGATTATGAAAGAAAGAGATAATTTTCTAAAAACGTCCCATAGCCTCTGACACATTTTAGACCCATGATCAAGACTTTATGTAACATGGCGTGTTTGAATCCCTAGGACTCTTATAACCTTAGGCTCTGATACCAAGTTTGTAATACCCCAAAACCTAGTCCCGAGACGTCACACAGTGCTCAAGACTATGAGTAGTCTCAAGATAACTTGTAAGTCTGCTACTAAGTCTATAATTCATATTAAAGTAATTTAATCAGATAACAAATGCTAAAATGCTGAATTAAATCAAAACTGGCTGAGATAAACTGAATATACTATCTGGATAGCTAATGCTGAAAGTCTGAAAGTAATAGCAAGTAGTTCGACAAGCCTCTACTTACTAAGAAACTAGAGAGACATTGGGACAAACCCCCAACTGACTCAGACTAAACTAAAAGCAACTACTCAAATAATAAGAAAGCTGGAAAATCTGGATAAATGGGCCCTCGAACTATGAGGACTCACCAACTATTGGGATGTAGATCGAGATGCCCAAAATTACTCACACTATTGAGACTAAGCACCTAAACCTACATTATGATACTGTTTTTGTGAAGAAGTTTTGACTTTTTGAAAGAGAGTCGCCACTTAATTTTGAAAAGGAATTAAGAAACCTTTAGAGAGTTACTTAAAATGATTCGAAACAGGAAAATCATTTTAAGTTAGAGATTCCGAGTAAGTGGTTCCTATTAACGTTTTAGGAAGGTGTTAGACAACTAAAATGTCTGCTAACTTGCGGTTATCCGGACTGTTTGAAACGTCTTTGATTAGCTTCTGAAATTTGATTTGTTGAGAGGTGATTGATTTTAGAAATATTTTGAAAGTTTGCAAAGATTAGTTTTTAGTGAACTCATTAGGGGATTAGACTAGGTTCGTAAAAGGCATGCAAAACAAATAATCAAAAGAAAGGAAAAGGGAGGAGAATTAATGATTTAGGCTTTGAAGCCCAAACCGTTAAACCTGTCCTAATCTAGTTGGGTTTTCAACCCATTTTCCTCTCACCTGTCCTATTTCTATGTTTTCGGGCCCTTTGGCTCGAGTTTTCACTTCACCTGTATTAAATACAACTTTGTCTTCGAGGCCCAAATGAATGAATAAACAAATAAAATAAGCAATAAATAATAAAAACAACACTAATTAAACAAAACAAAATAGTAAATGAGACTTTTGTCTCTTAGCCGCTTCAAATATGGGACTTTAATCCCTTCTGCTTCTTCCACCTCCTTATACCCGTATACCACGCGATGGATACTTGGAAATTCTTTCAGAACCAACTTGGGGTTTTAGGGCCTCCATGGCCCGTGATAGATATGCATAGGCAAGGGAGTCCATATAGGACTCAATCGTATCCACATGCAAAAGAAAAAGAAAAATAATTAATCTACATCCTACCAAACCAATCTACTAAAGGAAACTTCTCATCATGCGTCGTGCATAGAAACCAACAACAATAACCACGAAATCGATGTATACCAAGCACATAAAGTCCGCAATCCATACCGCTATCTCAAATAGGGGATGAAGAGGAATGGTTCCTAATGAACCTTAGCCCATAAGAGAATAGGCTAACTTAAGGAATTGTAGCAGCAAGGATATCAAGAGCAGGCTATAATAAGGATAAGCGTACTCAACCCAATCAGAATTTGCATCATGAAATATAAATCTAGTCCGATCTACTATAAACAATCCCCTGAACTGACTACCAATAGTAAAACAGGTATACCTCATAAGCATGAATAACAGGAAATACTCTTAGCAGTTTACATTGACTCTAATCCACAGACTAAGCAAACTATGACTAAGTAAATGGCTTCAAACAAGTAAGAATTAGTATCGCAGACTAAGCAAACTATGACCAACCCGTACTTATTATAATGCAAGCTAAGCAAACCACCACCACTCAAATGAATTTAAACAGGATGCAATTAACATCATATAACACTCTCAAAGCAAGCTTCTAGACATATAAATCATAAACTTTATTTTCCTACCGGACCTTAGTTCGACACAACCACCTTATTTTAAATCAGGAAAAGCGTCACTTTATGCCAGACAAAGACTTCGCGTTACTTAACATGTTTGAAAATATATCTTTTAACTTGCAAATAAGAAATCGATTTGTGCAAATATAAGCATATTTAGACCTTTTACCACAGAACTTTGACACAAAGTCTGCTAGATCGCACACAACCACCTGAAACTATTCAATTGAGATTAAATCTTGGGACCTTGACACCAAAACCAGCTATAACGACATATCGTTAGCCCAAAATCATTAAGCAAACCCAAAGTTCGAATCATTATTATGTAAACATCCTTAACAAAACTCTAGTAACCTGAAATCTATTAAACTTGCTCAAAGCACTCAGCTTTACTCCAAAAAGATAGCTACCATGAAAACCATCAAACCAAAACTATTCAACAGACTCCAAGCAAGAGATTTGATTATGAAAATAGCTTAACAAAATACCAACAGTTCGAAACAAAATCAAAGCATGAATCTTTGTCACGGAACCAACTATTCACCTCAAGCAGTAGAGTCGCATAACAAATTCATCAGTAATAGCAAGAATAAGCGATAAATTTCAAATCTAAGGCGAAATCAGCAAAGATTGCATATAGGCAATCACGACAAAGGTTATCCAAATATAACGAACGCGACCAAATATTATCTTCTCTAAAGAGAAGAGAATCCTACGGCTTTTGGGGCCTCTACAGCAGACAACCCAGCCCCATTCATTTCAAACAGATAAACTACTTCTACGAAGAAAAGGGGGATGAAGCAGGAAACAACGAAATTAAAAGGGACGAGCGTGCGTTTACCTCTTTCGGGGCGGAAAAATGGGACGACAAGCTATCAGCATAGTTATCACCACTGGGAACTTGATGTTATCGACTCGGAAAGCTCCGAGACACCCCAACCTTCCTCGAAAAGAAGAAGATTTTATGCTTAAACAAAAATATACTAGTTTTTTGCTCAGAATGGCTTTTTCCACCTTTCGAGACTTGCTTCAAATTGCTCTACCGTTACCCTTTTATAGGAGAAGGGAGGGGTTGCTTTTTGTGCTCCCACCGATGTGGGATAAAGGAAAATCAGGGACCAATTTGGAATTCTTCGATGGAGATTTTGAATTTTGATTTAAGATCAAGATCCCCAAAAATCCAAAATTCTTTTCAATCCAATCAAAAACGTCCACCTCAGTACTTGCATGGTACAAAGTTGAAATTATGAGGTGGGAACAACCGTTTTTAAGGACACGTCGCCAATTTTAGATTTTTCTAGAACCCAGACAGCTCAACAATTATAAGCAAAGAAAAGGAGATTGGGATTGACGTGGAGAGAGGGAAATCAAAATCGAGTTTTTCCGGGTCGGATTGTCGGGCATAAAGTTACTCGTGAAAATTGTTGAACTGTTAAGTTCACCGAACTCGGGTCGCCGGCGCCGGTATCAGGTTGTCTATGGTTGACGGGTTGGGTTTGATTCTAGTTGACAGTGGACGTCGGTATAGGGACGTTGGATTTGGGTTGAGAGGAGTTGTTGTTTGTTGATGTTGCTTTTGATGTTATGGCTAGATTTGCCATGGTTGATGTTGCTGTTACAAGGAAGAAAAGATATTGGACCGGGTCAGAAAAATTTTGGGCTGAAATTGCTTTGTTGTTGGGCCGGCTTGGTTTATTAATTGGGTTAAATATTGGGTTAGTTAATAACCGTAATAAATCTAATTGGGTTATTAAATAACCCTAATTAAACTAATTGAATTATTAAATAACCCTAATTAAACTTAATTAGATTATAATAATCATAATTAAATTTAATTAGATTAAAAATAACTCTAATTAAATTTAATCGGATTAAAATAATCTCAATTAAGAAACAGTGACTTTTGGGATCAAGATTGAATTACAATTTAAACGACTTATTTAAATTATAACCAAATTGAATATCTATTGGTCAATTGCATTACAATTGGACCAATTTGATTTCAATTAAGGTCATATTTAATTCGTTCGCTAAATTGAATCGCAAGCTGGCACAAATCAAGTAACAAATTAACCTTGAGTCTCTTATTTTGATAAGAATCCAACAAATATTCCTCCAAATAAAATATTTTGAGAGTAAAATATATTTAAAATCAAGATTTTATCCCTTCGGATTAACTTTCAAGTTTAATCAATAAAAATCTAATTTTAATGAACAAGTTCATTTAAATAACAAAATGTATAATCGTCAATTAAATGATAAAAGTGAATTGAATAAGTAATTTAAACCAACATTTATTTGAACAAAATAATTGTTGTGATTTTATTTTAAAATTGAAGAAACTCAAAATTAAATTGGATTGTGGAGGGCAAAAATTAGGTGTCAACAAATACAATGTAGCACATAGACGTATATGTGGATCAGTACATTGAGGATGTACTGAGTATATGAGGGTGAATGCATAAGTAGAAGTAATATCTCAATGTTATTAAAAATTCATAGAATATGCATGCTGTATGTAATGACTCACATGATTGGAATAACTGAAATCTGAAAATCATAAATCATGAATAACAAAACATACTACGTAAATATGGTTATCCATCACACTTAAAGTCTAAAAGTTGAACTGTTATTTGTCATTCCTTTTTATTAAACTGTAGGGAAGATACTTTTAAAAACTATTTTGAAGATCCTTACTGTTAGGGAAATTCTTTTAAAAAAACTTTTTTATTGTTCTTTACTATTAGGGAGGTTCTCCTAGCCGACATAAACCATGTGAGCTATCATGGAGTCCAACATGTCATTACCGTAAGGGAAAAACCTCACGTTGAGGAGAGGTGTCATACTCTTGCCAGGGAGTATAACTTGAGCTAAGTGATCACATCTGTAACTCTCATCCATATAGAAATAAAAATACTGAATATGTACCTATGTTGGCTCGTAGTTCTAGAAAAGTAGGATTCACTAAACCCACATTTTCCACTCGTTGCTAAATACTACTCCCTTTAATTTTAAGCTTATTCTGTAGGAAATCCACTTTTAAAAGTCATAATATTTCATACTGAAAGCTAATTGTGCATCTGTTCATTCAAAACTGAATGTAAGCTATAAAGTGAATTTCATGTCTTAGCTAAAGATCAAAAGATCATATCTTTATTCAAAACTTTGTATAAACATAACATGGGATGCTTAAAAGTATAATCATTCTTGAAGTAGTAATATTCAACTAGGGATTGATAACCCATGCATCAATTCCATGTTAAATCATCATAAAGTTCATGCTTGATATGAAAATACTCGCAATTCAACTCAAAATATGGAAATTGTAGTCACACACATCAATTTACAAAAATAGACATGTAATTAAACATCCAAAGCACTTTTAATCTCATAATCTTCAAATAGAAGTATTTGGGTATGAACCCTAAATTGAAATTCATGTAAAATCATGTGAATTTATAATTAAAAACTAGTTTTGGACACAAGGATGAAAAATTTATCCTAGTTCAAAACCCCACATACCTTAGTTGATGAAATTGAATAAAAAGATTGATCTTGAATTCCTAATTATGCTTTTGAAGGTGACCTCTTGAAGTTCTTGAATTAGGAATCTTTAATTTTGAGCTATATTGAAAAAATAATGGAGGAAATTGGATTTCTTGTAGATTAAGTTTTGAGTTCTAAGGTTTTCTTGGAGAGTATTTTGATGCAAAATAGGCATAGAATGCTTAGAATGAGTTTAATTTTGTGGTTTACACGATTTTGGGGCTTGGGATAAGACTAAACTATCCTTTTATAATAATTTCAAAAATTAAAAATCTCGATTTTCCCACCCGCCGTGATGTGCCACTATCGCGGTGGCTTACTGGAAATTGACAACTGGAAACTGAAAAATCAACGCGACTAGGAGCTATCACGGTAAGCCGCTGAAATGCCATTTAGGCCATCACCGCGATGCGCCACCATCACGGTGAGCCACTGGAAATTAACAAATGTCATTTGGCATGTCACGCGATGCGGTGCTGCCCATTTTGAGTTGCTGTCTCTACTAAAAATGTCATAACTTCTCAACCGAGTATCGGATTGAGGCGAAATTGGTATCGTTGAAAAGCTGAGTGAATTACTGCACATTGGTGGGCTTAGAGCTTGAAAAAAAATTCTACATGTATCAAGAGTTATTAATTTTTAAAGCTAATCCTTCATATTCTAGGAGCTAAATTTAGCAAGGGAAAGTACGGGGTATTACAGGCAAATTGTCCAATTCTTGGAGTGACTTCTTCATAGGCCTTCATTCAAGTTTTTCCACTTTGAGGCATGATAATGAGTTGATTGTGGATCATGATAGGCATCATTAATTTAGTCGCCAATTTGGATTTTGTCAAGACATTCCCGACATTTTGATAAAGCTTCATTTTGATGGTTCCCTGTTAGCTTTGGTTCAGCTTTGGGATTCTTGTGTTTGTCTTGGAAGTTTGTCAAAGTTTAACATACCAATGCGTCCATTGGACAATGGAACTTTTATGAATCATGAGTACTCAGATTGGTGGCCATCATATCAGGAGATTGTGTTGAGACTAAGTACCTACATTATTTTAAGAGGTCCGAAGAAAAATGATGCCCCTTCATCAACCAAAGGAGACCAACTTCAGCTGGATGGTCAAGGCAATCTTTCTTACTCTTCAAAGTCCAAGACGGTAATGAATAATCCTACTTAATCTGTATAAGTCATTTCTAAATCTAAAAATTCAAAGGGCAAGGATAAACATATGGATAAAAGAGTAAAAAGTCCCTCATCGTCCCCCAAGGCAGTATCCATCTCCACTTTCGAAGTGATCAACACTGTCCACAAAAAAAATAAATCTTCCAATCTGTCAGATAAAGGCATTGAAAAGTCACTAGACATTGTGCCATTTTGCAGTGATGCATCCAAACCACCCATTTAACTCAATGGAGCTGTTATTGATAGTACCGCCTCTAGCTCAAATGAAAGAAATACTAGACAAGAACCATACTGGAGGAGTTTAAAGAAAAAGCATAAGGACTTAAGCGATCAACATTGTGTGTTTGCTGATTTGGATTCCATAAGTATTGACATCGCTATCTTTGAAGATGGTGGCGCTGGTTCAACAATGCCCTTGCTGATTTGGCACATCAGGTAATAATTATTTCTTTAATATCCCAACTTTCCTCTACCCGATATTTTCTTTTTTCTTTTAGTTGGGTCTTATGGACGTTTTGAGTAACATATTTGGCGGTGATGTATTTTATGAGGATTGTGTCACAAGTTCGAATTCTTCAAGTTTGCTGAAGAGTCCCAATATTTCTCTTGATAATAGACCTTCAAACGTCCCCAAGGATTTGGTTCGGCCATTACAACTGATTGCCCCAAATTTTGAACCACTAAAGTCTATTTCAATTTTCAAATTGTCCTATATTTCTGGATTATGACGTACCTTGTGTGAATGTATTACACAATTCTCTGTCGAATCCTCAAAAAACCTCAAAGAGTTGTAGAAATGTGTTTCTCTAATTCTTAAAGCTCTTCGTGAGGTCAATATCGTCGACATCTCTTCTTTGGATATTCTACTTGCGGACTTTTTGAAGAAACATGGAGATTATGATATTGCAAAATTGTCTGGTTCCCAAAAGATAACTAGAGATGCTCATTAGGAGTTGCTTTTTTGTTGCGCAACAACGTCTTCATGCTGCAAATGAAGACAAAGTCAAGGTGGACAAACGTCTGAGAGAGTTTCAAAAAGTCCTTGAGAGAGCTAAACAACAGTTAGAAGCCTAGACGTCGAAGAAGAAGAAGACCATTTCGCTTATTGAAGAGCATAAATTTTATTTTCCAAAAATCAAGAGAGTGTCACCAATATTGAAGACGAGATTCATGACCTTGAGAAAATCAGCCCACTGTTGGAAACAGAAACAAAATAACTTGCTAAACTAAAGGAAATTGCTAAGACAAGTTTCCTTCAGATCCTTGGCCATAAACTTTTCCCTTAATTTTTTTTTTGCTCAAGAATGTTCTCTTTCCCCGTTTTAGTTTTTTTTTTTGGATCTTATCATGATGTATTGACAGTCTTTCTTAGAGCAATAAAAGTGATATTTTTATTTTAACGTCTCTTGTGCTACATATTCTTTTAAAAATTTGACACGCCAACAGGTTCTTTTATTTGCCTTCCCGACCCATAAGCTTTGACATTTGTGACATGAGATAAATAATTTAAAATTATGAGTCAGTTTTATCCTTGGAATGAAAATTCTCAAAACTACAATGCGCATGAAAGTCATGACCAAAAGATTTTTACACTTGTGCAAATCTTTTATAAAAGGCTTCGCTCGAACTCCGTGTCACCCAATTTTTTTCAGCTTTGAGCGGCTATAGTAAAAAAATTCATAACTCAAATTATGAATGTAGAAATCACGAAATTCTTATTCCATTGGCAAGATAACTCATGTAACTATAATTTATGTAAAAATCATGGGCAGAAGTTCTCCGGATTTGCCCAAGTACCCTTCCAAAATCAGTCTATCAGTTTTATTTCGTCACTTTTTGTTTGTTTTGTGCAGCCTCACAAAAATTCTCATATCTTGACTTAGGAACATCAAAATCATGAGCCATTTTTTACATGAAAAACTAGACTCGTAGATCTATGTTGCATGTGGGAATCACAATCATATTGCACTCAAATCATCCCAGATATTGCCCCAAAACCAATCTCTTAATCTTGGTTCGCTAGTTTTATCAGCTTTGCGCAGCGTCACGATAAATTCCATATCTCAATGTAGGAGTATCAAAATCAGGTGCCATTTCTTGCGTTGAAAACTAGAATTGTAGAGATATATCTCATTCAAGAATAATAATCAGATTATATCCAAATCATCCCAGAAATTTCTCCAAAACTGATCTTCTAATCTTAGTTCACTAGTTTTATCAACTTTGTGTAGCGTCACGATAAATTCCATATCCCGACGTAGGAGTATCAGAATCATATGTTCTTTTTTCATTGGAAAGTAGATTTGTAGATATATAACATACATAAAAATTATAATCAACACCTTTATGGATTTATACATATACATCATCAATGTCATCTTAGTTCGGAATCTGATGGCCTATTTTACAACTTTGAGCAGCTATGCTAGAAAATTCATAACTTGGCGTAGGAGCTCTTGAATCATGAACTGTCTTTTTTGTTGTGGAGAAGTCTCTAAAATCTATCATATATGTAAAAATGATGGTGAACACCTATACAGATTTATACAGATATACTATCAAAATTCGCTTTGGCTTGCTGGTCGCTTCACCATTGCACGTCCGTGATAAACTTAGATAAGGAACGTCTATCCTCATATGATATCTATGTCAATTCAAAGTGTTATTTCCATGATCAAATAATGACACATACTTTTCTTATTTTTTTTAAACTCATACGACTGAACTTAGAGTAAAAAATACTCTAACCTACCTACATACCTCGGGAGGATCAAGTCATAACGTAGTTCAGGAATGATGAGTTAATTTATTTTCTTAAATTTTTTTCTATTTTTTAAGAGTCATTCACAGTTTAGACTCATGCAGGCTAGGAGTGACATGCAGTTTAAGCTCGTTCCTTAAGGAGCGTTCTGGAGAAGAATTCTTGTAATGTAACTTTCCTCCCAATGCTTTGTAATGAAGTATTGTTTCACTTTATTTTAGTATTTATTGCCCCTATTGGTTGAAGAAAATTTATACTTGATCTTGTGTCGACTTTTAGAAGTTGGAGTTTAGAAGTTCTTTGACATTTTTTTCTTTTGTGAGCGATCAATGTCCACGTTTTATCCTTGTTGCTATTGGAGAAGTCATTTAACATGGACTTGCTTGTTGTTTTCATTATGGTGTAAACCTCAATTTGGTCAAAGATCCCAAATTATAGTATGATGATTCCTTCACCTTTTGGTGATGCCACAGAGCACATGGGTTGTAGAACTTTTGAAATTGAACCTTTTTTATGGTCCAGTTTGGCTCTAACATGATTTGTATCAACTATATCGCCATTATCAATGATGATCTTTCCTTCTCGTATTAACATCATGATCTTTTCCTTTAGGATGAAGAATTTTATAATGTGATGACTAACAATGGGGTGAAATTTACAGTACTTAGGATCATCGACTTTGTTTGATTCTTCAGGCCGCTTTGACTTAGGGAGTTCAATGACTTCTTTAGCTAGCAACTCGTCAAGAATCCTAGGAACATCTGAGTTGGAAAAAGGATATACCCTTGCTTGTAACTCCTTCAAGGTTGGTTGATTTTTCACCTATCACATTTGTTGCTTTGGAGCTTCCTCTTTTAACTTTTGCCTTGTGGAGGCCTTCTTAAAACTCACAGTTGTCGTCATAGATTCCCCAATTTGGTCTTCTGTCGATTCTTAGAATTTCGTGACTTCTTTCCTAGGATAAAAAATAGGTGATGTCATTCTATGAATTAAAATATTTAGCCCCATGTCGTGAGTGCGCGTAGTTAATTCTTCAAAAGTTTGAGGCTTAATTCCTTGGAGGATATACACAAGGCCTCAATGCATCCCTTGAATGTAAATTTCAATCGCGGAAGTTTCAGAAAGTTGATTTTTGAAATCGAAGCTCAATGTTTGCCAACGATTTATGTAGTCCACGACAGGCTCACCTTTACTTTGTCTTGTATTTGTCAACTCCATCATGCTAACCGTACAACGGGTGCTGTAGAAACGATTTAGAAATTGACTTTCTAGTTGCTCCCAACAATCAATTAATTCAGACTCCAAGTTCGTGTACCAATCAAAGGCGTTGCCTTTCAAAGAGCGAACAAACTACTTGACAACAAGATCACCATATGTGACAACACTGCTACAAGTTTCAACAAAATGAGCGATGTATTGCCTTGGATTTCTCTTTCCATCAACTTGTTGAAGCTTTGGTGGTTGATACCCAATTGGCATTAGTAAACCCTCAATTCGCTTAGAATACGGCTTTGAGTATCCTATGAAACTATGTGATGGACCATCATATTCTGCCTTGATGATGTTTGCAATCATATCTTGCAGTTGTTGAACTATTAGAGTGGCCACTTAAGCAGATCGATCAACACATTGATTGTCACTTGACTTGATGAGAGATTCACCATCAACTTTTACTTGCGGTGTTAGATTATAATTTGACTCTCCAGGAATATAGAGATCTAACTTGCTCATAAGACGGGTGATTTGATGATCTTGCTCATCAACACACTTCTTCAAGGCTTTCATGGTTTGCTCCATCATTGCAAACTTCTCATCCATGTCAACTACATCAACCATGAATATGTTGACTTTCGTTGAAGTTGGAGATTCTTTAAGTCCTCAGATTCTCCAAAGTTGTAGATAGTTTTAGACAGTTCATCTGATAACATAGATGCAAAGTTGTCCCCAGGGATTGTAAACCAGTTGAAATTTGAGATTTTTTTCTTTTCGTCATCTCCAAAAAGGTAAAATATTGAGATCCATCCAAAGCATAAGCGTTGAGATTGCATCGATTTATGGGGCCAACAAGCTTGATCTCAGTAGATATGACAGTAGTAGACTTCTTGCACAAAACTTCATTAATTTTTCGAAAGTCCATTGCAGTAGTTAAATTTGCAATTTTCAATTTGTAGAAAGAAGAGATGAAGAGCAAAACTGGTCTTACTTGGCGTGCCAAAATTTGTTCGCAACAAATTTTCGTAGTGCTGAAAATTAACTGCCACCAAAGATAAAATAAATAAAAAATTAAGAGTAATTTTATTAAAATGAATCTTGTGAGTACAATTCTGTAACTCTTTTGTTTCTTCTCTCCTAAACTTAGAAATGATCTGAGGGCCTTCAGTAGCGTGTTTCTCGAATCATTGGATGATTTGAACTCCTAGAGATGTATTTCAATCGCCGAAAATGTCAAAAAATATTTTATCTCTTTTAAATAATCTCCGGGAAGAACTCCATTGATTGCTCCTTGCAAGAACTTGATAGTCAATGCCGATGTTACCAATGCTTATCTATGTCCTCTTTCCAAATGTCCTTTAGAATGTTATGTTACCCACCTATTAATAGTTGTAGGGGGTAGTCCTAGTTGCTTGTGATTGACCGGAATATGCCACTTTGACACTTGACAACTTTTGACTAGTTCTTGAATTTGTATGAGATTTCCACATCATTTGGACATGTGGCATCACCTTGTTGGTCTTTAATTTGACGGGGATGCCAAGTCACCCTGACACGTGGCATGGATCTGGGCTCCAAAGTGTAATGAAACTTGGGCATGAATTTAATAAATTGGACTAATTAATTTGTAGGACCCAAATTAATTAATCAACCCAAATGATCATGAATTAAACTCAAATTTTGTATGAATTACCCGTTGAATTTTAAATGTCTACAAGTTAACCCGAGGAGTGCAATTACAAACTTTTAGTGGAATAATTTGTAATTTCTTATGATATGATAATTTATTCATTACCGATTTAATATCATAATTGAAAGTTTCAAAATAATAAATCTGCACTTCCTACAATGCCTGATTAATTAATCATTTTTTGAGAAGAGAAAGGAGTAAAAAATTTGCTTTTAAGTCAGTAAATATCTTCTTTATATTTATGGAAAAATGTTTACATATTCATGTAGGAAAACGTTTTGCATAATTATGGTAAAAAACGTTCCTGGACAATAAAGGAGAAAAACGTTTTATGGTTTAATGATGAAATAATGCAGCCCTTTTCATATTGTGCACACTGGTGTATAAAAAAGGGGCTGGTTGTTTCTCCATTTCTTCTCTTTACTGAAAAATAATCACTTGCCACCAAGTGTTGTTGGAAAAGGTTAATTCTATTTTGGGAGAAGATCAGAATACCGGAGGGTATTGCTTTGGACGAATTCTGTAACAGCTTCAACAAGTTAGTCATTTTGTCGAAACTTATTTTGGTTATGTTATCTAGTTTTTATGTAAGTTACTATATTGATTCAATCTTGATCTTACTTACTAGCATGAAAAGAATGTGACGCAGTATAAGTCAATGGAATTTTAAAGCATGACTGGCCTGTAGCGAAAACATTTAGAATGAATTATGCTCTTTAGTGTGTTCATTGGAAGTAGGAGTTTTCCGGGATGTTTTACATGCAAAATGACTTCCGTCATATCAAACACACATCGTTTCTTACTTCCTTTAAGGTTAGATCATGTCAGGCGAAGGAGGCATGTAACTAAATTTGAGTTGGTAAATTAGACTTCTAATGATTGATTACTTTGGCATGCATTGTGTGTCTTGAAGTACAAATGGTGTCCTTTATAGTTTGTAAAGTCTGCCGAAAACCAGAAACAACCGGGCATTGGATGTTTGAGCTTGTGCATACAGAATCAGAAAACAAATAAATAAAGGACTTAATCCATAAGGAATTTGTTAATTGCGTTGCAGGAAATATATTAAAGCTAGTTAGATAAATGAACTCCTCTGCTATGCAAGGACGAGGAAAAAAACATTGAAATGTAGACAATAGATTATAATTTAACATATGTATCTCAAATACTTAACAACTCGATACTCCTAGTGTTTCGTAACATTTTCAGAATATGAGTTGGACCTTCCTGATACAAGATCGACCAAGAGCACACAAAACACACACTCAAACAGTCCACACATTCAAGTGAACCGAGGACCCTTTGAGTGACCCCTCTCGGATTCAACAAACAACAACAAGAACAAAAAGTATTATGGTGTTTACACCTAATTTCCAGCTATCCACAAACTATATTATCAACACAATATGAGAACAACAATATTACAACAACAAGAACTCACGGTTTATACTAACCACAACAAGAAATCCAAAGCTTACAACAACAATACAAGATAGATAGTTAGACCAAATGAAGGGACAATCTTAAGAACACAAGAATTGTTACACCCTTGGACACTTAACACTACCCACGACACAAACCTAACTCTAACATTGACACAAGTGAACAATGCAACATATCAAACCAACTAAACATATCTAGAGGAGGTAACTCTAGAGGGATGTTACCTCCTCTAAACACCAACGTATCAAACCAACAATGCAAGCACAAGTGAATCTTCACTTGTCTAGCCCTAGTTTCGGTTGGAGCTCTTAAGAGAGAGCTAAAGTCTTGCAAATGTTACAAGTCTCAAAATACGATCAACTAAGTCTCAAAAACCCTAAGTTGATCTATTTATTTTACAACACAAAATAAGACACAAATGACAAAAGTGCTGTTAAGAATTCGTGCCCTACTAATACTCTTATTTTCACCTAATTGTTGCCTATCGATGAAACGGGTTGCCTGACGTGTTCCAAGGAAGCAGTAAAATAGTAAATAAAGAACACAGTGATTTTTTACGTGGAAAAAACTCATCTCAAAAAGGTGTTAAAAACCACAACCTGCACCTCTACAAGATTTAACTCCAACTTCACTAAATAACTCTGAGCCTCAACAACGACTGATTATAAACTCTTGTAACCAACAAATAGGAATTATAAACTCTAATTCCTTTAACACAATGACTAGGAATTATAAACTCTAATTCCTAACTACACATACCTCCCAAGGTATGCGTTCCCAAAGTCTCTGAGTTTTCTCCAACCCGAAGACTAGCTCCTAGTTCAGTTTATAACACACTGAAACTAATATTACATCAATAGTTCAAACACAATGAACAACTCTAAAAATCAACGCTAAAACTCTCAGTTGGATTTTATACTTAGGACCAGGTTCTTCAATGTGTTTCTTTGGTGATTGAGTAGCACTTCGTGAAGTCAATCTGTCGATTGTGCTTTTCTTCTATGTAAGTGCGTCAATTATTCTGACTGATGCATCTTTTATTTATGCATAGCTCTTCATAGAGTCGTTCTTTATTTCAAACTCCTCCTTTAATCAGAACTCTCATTGCATAGAGTTCTACTTCAAGTGAGACTCCTTCTTCAATTCCAACTCTTGTCTCCTTAGTGTTGTAGTAAAACTCCAACTCTTTAAATCAGCACATATTGATTTATCAGAATCTTTATCCTCCCACACATAGGACTCTTCAAGATATTCTCAGAAGTGAAACTCCTTCTTCACGTAGGACTCTTTTTTCAATTCAACTTGCTTTCCCTTATCATTAAGTGTTTGAATAAAATTCAACTTGTTATATTCCCCATATGATTAGTAACTTGAGTATATCAGAATTAGGCTTGCTTATTCGTTCCTGTCTTTAAGCAATCTTGTTTGCATCTATCAGTGAAACTGGAAATCTGTTTTCCTATGCGTGGACTAGCTCAAGTAACATGTTTCATTCACGTGTCAGTTTGTCAATTATTAAAACTACATAGTACCCAACAAATTCCCCCTTTTTGATGATGACAAACCTCTTGTCTTTGTGCATTCAACCATCTTCACCTGTAGGCACTAAAGTATAAAATACTAGAATGAAACAAGTTAGTCAATGGGTTATAAAAATTGCACAACCCTCTTATCTTCCCCCTTTTGGCATCATCGAAAAACCATTTCAACGTAATCATATACTATCCAAAGTGATTAGTTATGCTATTCATGGCCACTAGGGATATCACCAAAAAAGCCAGACAAAGACTTGAGCCAACATAGTAATGTATTAAAGAGAGCAAAAACATGCCACTGGGGCTATCACCAAAACAGTCAGACAAAGACTTGAGCCAACATAGTAATGTATTAAAGAGAGCAAAAACATGAGTCAATTTAGCAGAGATAACCATTCCATTTAACTATCAGAGCATGTTCTACATTAAACCTAAGCTAGTACTGAACAAAGCAAAACAACTGAGCATTTAAAAAATATGGTATAAAAGTGGGACATGACTAAGGGTACGAATAGTGATGAGAAAGGAGAAACAGGTGATATCAACTGTGTCAATTGACGAATGACTTCAACATTTTCATCTCTCTCAATCAAGTTCAAGCTTTAAAGTCATGATTCAAGCCTGAAGGACCACTTATTCCACTTCATGATTGTCTTGTGCAGCTTCAAGTTCAGAATTTATCTCAACTAAATTTTTTTTTTTGCAATGAGTGTTAGCCCTCCTTATTGAACCAGGTAGAGCAAAATGATTCATCTGTTCAAAAATATTCATTGTTGTTTGAAAAGTCAAACCTAAACTAGGATTGAGAAATCCTAAAAGATCTGATCCAATTAGGAACTAAAAGGGAGAGAATGTCCCTTTTCATTCTTCAAAACATATGCTGCATATGATTGATGATCAAGCTTGGCAAATCCATAGTACAAAATGATATTTTGGTTGAGAGAGAAGAAGATACTTCTGGTGTTGGGTTAAACACATTTGTGCACAATCATTTGGAGAGAATCACAGAAAGTTGGTCAACCATTCGTTAGCTTTATAAGATCAGGAGAGGATGAAGTGTGAGGAATTGAAAAGGTGTGCTCAACTGTTTCAACTTAGACATCCTATGCTTATGTCAGTGTAGAACATACCTGATAAGGAAAACTTTGTGGTCACAATTACTTGCTTGCACTTATTTTTTTGCATAATCTAATACAAAATTAGGTTAGAAGAGTCAAAAATCTAGAATTGGGACACACAACTAAATGTGCAAGACTGAATCGAATAACATTTTAGCTAATAAGATTAAGAAGAAAAATAGTTATTCTAGTCAACCATTAAGGGGAATTCATGCAATTTTAATCATCCCCAAGTCTAACCTATTCCTTTCAAAATGCTATCTACTTAGTGCCTTTGATGCTTCTCCAGTCATTTAAGTAACCCACATAGTCAATATTTTTATAGCCCTCAAGAGTGAAATTACTTTCATTTGAATACCATAGTCTCAATCCATTAATTCCCATGATATATCTCAAGATTCTTGTGACAACACTAATTCTTATGAATTACTAACAAAATTATCATCAGCTTGTGTTGGTGTCATTGATGCATCAATTTCTTGATTTGTTGTTCCCCCTATCAATATGCCCTCAGTCTATACAATAGTTGGACCAAGTATTACAACATGTTCCTGTGCATGCTCATCAGTTTCACTGTCACCCTTTCTTTTATTTTTCACCATCTCCAAAAGATCCATTCCCCCTTTAAATGTGGTGAGTGAAAGAAACTTTATTTACTCCAGTCTTATGTCTTGAGCAAGATCTATCCATGTACTAATTTTGCTTGCCTCCTTTCACTCTCACCTGCAAAATAAATCAAGGGTTAACTTTAGGAACCCAGACAAGCTTGGGTACTTTCTTATGAGAAAAAGATGTATGAGGTTCCTTCTAGCCCATCGAGGCTACTGGTTATGTGACCTGTTTCTATGACCAGTTTTAAACTTCTTGTTAGCTTGTGCTAACATAGAACCAGATTCTTTTGCTAGGCTTATGCTACTTGATTTGCTTTTCGCTGCAAATGGACATTCTGTGGTTGGATGCCCATGATTACCACATATATAACATAAATCCTTAGTAACATTAGAGATCTTAAAAAAACCAATCTAGCCCTTTCACTGTGAGTTTTTTCACTGAGTTGATGAATAATTCTTAAGGAATTTGTCCATCTGTTTGCCTTTTCAAGATCAAATTTTAGTTTAGAGACTTCTTGAATTAATTTGTTCACTTTTTCCTTTTCATCACTACATTCTTGTTTGGACTTGGTCAGTTCAAGGTCAATATTTTCTTGTTCAACACTTCTCAAGGTTTGATGAATCAAGTCTACTAACCTATTCCTTAGAGTGCAGTTTTCCTTTTCAACGGTGTTCTTACAAGTTTCTAGATCAATAAAATCAAACTTGAGACTTACAAGATTATTGAATAACTCATCCTTATCAGAAGTTAATTCTTGGAAATCTTCAATTAGAGCACTTATTAAGGAAATCAGTTTCTTTTTAGAAAATAAATGCAACTTCTCTTTGAGTTCAAGAATAATTACCTCAGAGTTTCCATCATCTTCTTCCATGTTTGAATCTCCAATGGCCATGAGAGCAGTTTCATCATCTTCTTCATCATCTGATTCATCACTTTCAGATGTCCTATAATTTAGATCTTCCATGTCCATCTCATAGGTCTTCAAATTACCAACTAACTCATCAAGAGACATTTTAGTGAGATCCTTAGCTTCTCTTATGGTTGTAACTTTGACATTCCACTTAGACTTTGGTAGGACTCTCAAGACCTTCTCTATCTGTTCCTCAGTAGATAAAACCTTTCCTAGAGATGATAACTTAGTTACCAACAAAGTTAACCTAATTATCATTTCTTGTAGTGACTCATTTTTCTCCATTTCGAAAGCCTCATATTCAGTGAAAAGTAATGCAATTTTGAATTTTCTCACTTGGCTAGTGCCTTCATGTGCATTCACCAAGGCATCCCAGATTTGTTTAGCAATGTTGCAATTAGACACTCTATTGTACTCGGCTGGACCAAGACCACAAAGAATGTTTTTAGCTTTTGCATTCATTTGTAGTACAATAAGATCTTTCGGGGTGAATTCACTCCTTACCTTTTTCACTTGTTCTCCATCCACTGTCTTCTTGGGAATTGTTGGTCCATTAATAATCCTATCCCATAATTCATAATATACACTTTGAAGAAACGTTTCCATCCTAGCTTTCTACCAAATAAAGTGAGAACCATCAAAGAGGGGAGGTCTAATAGTGGATTGACCTTCACTGTGACCAGTAGGTGGTGCGGAATTCATCATATTGATCTTTGTCTTAGGTGCTAGCCATTTTTAAGACAACCTCACTCTGATACCACTTTTTAAGAATTCGTGCCTTACTGATAATCTTAATTTCACCTAACTCTGTCTATCGATGAAACGGGTTACCTAACGTGTTCCAAGAAAGCAATAAAACAGTAAATAAAGAATATAGTGATTTTTTACGTGGAAAACACCCGGCTAAAAAAGGTGTAAAAAACCCACGACCTGCACCTCTACAGGATTTAACCTCAACTTCACTAAATAACTCTGAGCCTCAACAACGACTGATTACAAAACTCTTGTAACCAACAAATAGGAATTATAAACTCTAATTCCTTTAACACAACGACTAGGAATTGTAAACTCTAATTCCTAACTACACACACCTCCCAAGGTATGCGTTCCCAAAGTCTCTTCCTAGTTTAGTTTATAACACGCTGAAACTAATATTACATCAATAGTTCAAACATAATGAACAACTCTAAAAATCAATGCTAAAACTCTCAGCTGGATTTTATACTTAGGACCAGGTTCTTCAATGTGTTTCTTCAGTGATTGAGTAGCACTTCGTGAAGTCAATATGTCGATTGTGCTTTTCTTCTTTGTAAGTGCATCAATTATTCTAACTGACGCATCTTCTATTTAAGCACAACTCTTCAAAGAGTCATTCTTTATTTCAAACTCCTCATTTAATCAGAACTCTCATTTCATAGAGTTCTACTTCAAGTGAGACTCCTTCAATTCCAACTCTTGTCTTCTTAGTGTTGTAGTAAAACTACAACTCTTTAAATCAGCTTATGTTAATTTATCAGAATCTTTCTCCTCCCACACATAGGACTCTTCAAGATATACTCAGAAGTGCAACTCCTTTTTCACGTAGGACTCTTTTTTCAACTAAACTTGCTTTCCCTTATCATTAAGTGGTTGAATAAAATTCAACTTGTTATATTCCCCATATGATCAGTAACTTGAGTATATCAGAATTAGGCTTGCTTATTCATTCCTATCTTTAAGAAATCTTGTCTGCATCTATCAGTGAAATTGGAAATCTGCTTTTTATGCGTGGACCAGCTCAAGTAACATATTTCATTCACATGTCAGTTTTTCAATCATCAAAACTACATAGTACCCAACAAGTTTCCCTTTAGTTAAAATGCTCCAAAGGGTCTCCCATGGAGTGCATACATAGGGCAGTTTTGGACTTCATTTACACTTAAGCTCGGTTGTCTTTGACATGCTCAAAATATGCCCATCTATGAGGCCGTACTCGTATCATCCTCTCCACCTTGAAAAGAGTTTGACCTTAAACTCACGGCTTTATCAATCTCACGGCTCCTCCATAGAATCACCTCCTCATTTTCTGTCCTAAAGCTTGGAGGCTTAGCCAAGGACTCCTTGAGTTCATCAAGCATATATTTGTGAGAAAGTTGCTTGGAATCTCCCCTAGGAAACATAAAATCATGTACCTGCACACAAGCAAAGACAGTAATAGGCAAAATGCTAGTACCTATATTAGTGAGAAGTAAAGGATTCCCGAGGGTAAGTCCCAAAAGTGAGGACCCCCTGTCTCTTTGCTCCTTGATTCCCTCTCCTTCTCCTCTACTCCTACTCTCCGTCCTTCCCTTTCTCTCTTTCTTCCCCTTTTCTTCCAACTCTCTAACTTGTTGACTAACTTTGTCCACTTGTATCGGTGAGACAGATTGGAGTGTATACCTTCGGCCATGGTTCTCCAAAGTGTAGCTATTGGCTCGTACATCATGCACGGTATCTTTGTCATATTGCCATGGTCTTCCCAATAATAGGTGTCATGCTTGAATAGGAATAACATCACATAACACCTCGTTAAAGTAGTTTCCTACCTTGAACTGTATCACCACTTGTCGGTTTACCTTTAACTCCCCGCACTTATTTAACCATTGAAGGTTGTAGAGCCTGGAATGACGGATAGTGGACAACCTGAAAACATCAACCAAGGTACTACTATCTATATTGGCACAACTATCTTAATAAGGCATTTGGTGTTAAAAAGGTTTTCCCTTTGACTAGGATCACCCCAAAACTTACTAATCATAGCCTTTCTCACTACAAAACATGTTACTTCAATCTCACCTTCACACAACCAAGCATCCTCCTCCCCCTTCCTTTGGCTTCTTGGGTTCTATCCCCTCTCCATCTGGAGATTGATCATTCTCCTTCGGTTCAAGTCCCACCTACTCCCCAAAAAAATACAATTTTCCCTCTCCTAAGATCACATTCTTCCTATTTGGACACTCACTAGCCTTGTGTCCCCAACCTTGACATTTAAAATATTAAAAATCCTTAGAATTATGAAAGGAATGCGGTTTACCTTCATTTCTAGGATGGTACCTTTGAGGTGTCTTGTTCTCGACTTGGGCAGCCTTGGCCTCGGGTTGATTCACTTTGGATGAATCATTCTTATCATGATGCCAACTCGGGGGTGATTGGACTTTGAACTTGGACTCCGATTTCTCCCGTAACTCTCTTTCAATTTCCAATGCGGCTTGGAAGATGGCATCAAGGGTGTCGAACTTGTGAAGTATCAAACGTGAAATCATATCTCTATTCAACCCCACCTTGAATCGAATAATGTCGTGACTCACTTGTTCCCCTCTATGATCAAGTTTCAAGATGAGTTGTTGGAACTCATTGTAGTAAGCCACAACGTTTTTGTTTCCTTGCCTCAAGTTATACAACTTGGCAAGGAGCTCTTGATAATATCTTTCGGGTAGGTACCTTTGTGTCATGAGGTACCTTAGTCGAAACCAAGGAGGGGACTGCCCCTCTACCAAAATGTTGCCAAAATGCTTAACATACTCCCACCATGTAGTAGCATAACCCTTAAATTGAGAAATCCCGTAGAAACTCTTCTTTTCCTCGGTAGGATTATTGACTTGGAAGACCCTCTCACATGTGGATTCCCATGCAATAAACTTTTCGGTATCACTCTCACCCTTGAAGATTGGAAGCCCCATTTTGATGGTATTTAGTCCTACTTCACAGTTTTGGTTCCTTTGTTGGTTCCAATGACCAACTCTTCCTTCTCGGCCATGAACCTCCCTTGGATCAATATGTCTACCCTATACCTATTCCCCCTCATGTAACCATCATAAAATGGCCCATACCCCTAATGTTGGATAGGTCTATTTGGGTTAAGTGGAGCTTGTAGTGGCGGGTTTGGATTTGGTAAATAATAAGGTCTTTGGTCAAGTGGAGTTTGGTTTGGAGGGCTCGGATTGTGGGGTGGCATTGGGTTCCAAGTCCTTCTTGTTGGACTTGGTGAAGTGGTGGGTGGATTTTCCTCTCATGTTCTCGGGCGAGGGAGTATAGTGGAGTTTAGTTTGTGACATTGGATGGGTGTCTCGGTGGATGGAATATTTGGTGCAAGGCCTCAGGAGTAGTGGTCGAGGAAATGTTTTAAGTGGTGGATGGTCGACTCCTTTGACTTTCCACACACTCTAATCTCCCACTCATTGATGCCACATCCGTATATAGTTTCTCAAGACCCACATTCAACCTAGCCACATCTCGGGACATAGTTTCAAGGCGAGCCAAAATCAGATTGATGGCATTACTATCCATTGTTTGAATATTTGAAACCTCAGGTTCTATTATGATGGTATCAGAATTAATACTTCAAGTTACGATCTAACACGTCACCAAATCAGTCCACTATGTCACACACAACAATACATCACAAAACCTATAAAAAAACACACACGTTAGTTCAAACAACCTCAATATTCTCTCACTCACGTTGTGGCCTCACACTTGATGTCACAAATGTTTGCAAGTCTGCTTGTAGTTGTGGTGAGTTGAAGAGTAAGTCTACTCCTTAGTCGGAATGGATTCTTTGTTGAACGACTCAAGTAAGTAATATTCAAACTTGAACCAAGAAGCGCTACGATTATAAAAATGATAAAAACACAAAAAAAACATAGACACGAACAATGGATTCAAATAAATTATTGACAATCTAGTAAGAACTTACTAGTTTGTTAATTAGTTCTAGGATCAGCTAATAAAACCAAGAATCAACAATTAAAAACTAGAAAATCCAAATTTGAGCTCAATGTTGATGCGAATAGTAGAAAGTGGTGATGTGGTAGCAAGCAATTTGTCTCGGGCCCATACAATTTAGTCACAAATTTGAATCTTCAATTTTCACACAATTTAGAATTAGAGAACAATTGGTTTTGGAGGAAAAAACTACAAGTCTTTGAGTCCTTTGTAAGTTTAATCTCAAAAGATGATCTTGATTTGTACTAGTAAGAACTTACTAGTTTGTTAATTAGTTCTAGGATCAGCTAATAAAACCAAGAATCAACAATTAAAAACTAGAAAATCCAAATTTGAGCTCAATGTTGATGCGAATAGTAGAAAGTGGTGATGTGGTAGCAAGCAATTTGTCTCGGGCCCATACAATTTAGTCACAAATTTGAATCTTCAATTTTCACACAATTTAGAATTAGAGAACAATTGGTTTTGGAGGAAAAAACTACAAGTCTTTGAGTCCTTTGTAAGTTTAATCTCAAAAGATGATCTTGATTTGTACTAGTAAGAACTTACTAGTTTGTTAATTAGTTCTAGGATCAGCTAATAAAACCAAGAATCAACAATTAAAAACTAGAAAATCCAAATTTGAGCTCAATGTTGATGCGAATAGTAGAAAGTGGTGATGTGGTAGCAAGCAATTTGTCTCGGGCCCATACAATTTAGTCACAAATTTGAATCTTCAATTTTCACACAATTTAGAATTAGAGAACAATTGGTTTTGGAGGAAAAAACTACAAGTCTTTGAGTCCTTTGTAAGTTTAATCTCAAAAGATGATCTTGATTTGTACTAGTTCCACCAAACAAGGCTCCTTGATTTAAGGATAGTAGTTGAAAAAGTTGATGTCAAGTCTAGGAAGAGATGGTTCAAGTCTTCTCACAAACACACTTTACAACTTTCATCTATACTCCTTTGAATCTATTTGCACCTTTTTGTTAGTTTAAGTATGAGAAGAGATGAAGAACAATATGAACACAACAACAACCTTTCAAGAGCACATCAACAACACATCACCACGTCTACCAATCTTCAACGACAAGGCTCAACACACGGCCAATCTTCAAGTCACCACAATAATAATGTTAATATTATAAGCTCAACTTTAGATCTAGACACCTTTTGTGTTGGTGAGAAAGAAACCAACACAAGAAACACACTAGACAAACAAAAATCTAGTAGATCTAGTACAAATCTCGGCCAAGACAATTTCACAAGATCAACAAACTCTTGGCCAAGGTCTTCAACACAAGTTTGGTGGTCTCTTCCCAAGATTGATTTTGTGCGAACAAAATCAAGCCTTGAGCTTTGATACCAAATGATACAAGATCGACCAAGAGCACACAAAACACACACTGAAATAGTCCACAAATTCAAGTGAACCGAGGACTTAAAACAACAACAAGAACACAAAGTATTGTGGTGTTTACAACTAATTTCCAGCGATCCACAAACTATATTATCAACACAATATGAGAACAACAATATTAAAACAACAAGAACTCATGGGTGACATTAACCACAACAAGAAATTCGAAGCTTACAACAACAATACAAGATAGTTCTTTAGACCAAATGAAGGGACAATCTTAAGAACCCAAGAATTGTTACACTCTTGGACCCTTAACATTACCTACGACACAAACCTAACTCTAACATTTACACAAGAGGGACGTTAACTCCTCTAAACATCAATGCATCAATCCAACAATGCAAACACAAGTGAATCTTCACTTGTCTAGCCCTAGTTTCGGTTGGAGCTCTTAAGAGAGAGCTACAGTGTTGCAAATGTTACAAGTCTCAAAATATGATCAACTAAGTCTCAAAAACCCTAAGTTGGTCTATTTATATTGCAACACAAAATAAGACACAAATGACAAAAGTGCCCCTTTAATTAAAATACTCCAAAGGGCTTTCCATGGAGTGCATACATGGGCGGTTTTGAACTTTATTTACACTTAAGCTCGGGCCTTATCTCGGTTGTCTTTGACATGCTTAAAATATGTCCATCTACGAGGTCGTACTCGTATCACTTCCACAAGTCACAAATAAGCAATACTATCCAACTTGAAATAATAAATTATGAAGTCATCAATGAAGTGGTTGAGAGCTATGAGGTCTCCGTTTTAAATGCCAGTAGACATAAAAACACTAGGTGATTTTTTCCTATCTGTTCCAGTCTTGGTGGAAAGAGTTACCTGGTACCTGTTGTTGATGGAAGGTGGCATGTATTCCATGGAATTAGTTGGGGTGTTCAAAAGTTGTCCCAAAGATCGCGGTCTTTAAAAACAAGAAAAATTATGAAGTCGATTGGGGTATATCTAAATTCTAAAGGCACAGTACATAAATATGCCCCTTAAATTGACCTCATATTACATCTATGACCTTCAACTTTGGGTGTGCACAAGTAGGCACTTTAACTTGTATAAAGTTGAACAAGTAGGCATGTCCTATGTGGCATCCTACATGGACAATTCTTGTCCTACGTGGCATCCTATGTGTATTATGCCACATAGGATGTGTGTGTTTACTTGTTCAACTTTATACAAGTTTAAGTACCTACTTGTGTACACCCAAAGTTGGAGGTCAAAGATGTTATTTGGTGTCAAATTAAAGGGCATGTTTATGTATACTATGTATTGCTTTATGGATTCGTTTAACGAATTGAATAATTTTTCCAGGAATTGAGTTAGATGATATATGGACTTGAATACTGACCACTTTTCTTCTTCATAATAATAAACAATATCTGAGTATCTACGGTTGGTTAATGGATTTTAATTTCTGTTGGTGTTTTCTCATCTCAGAGAATCAATACAAGATATAAGAAAAAGAGAGCAAAAGAAAAAACTTCAACTCAATTTTTGCTTTTTTGGTTTATGATCCAAGAGACAACTAAGTCATGCGAACATTGAACAGTCAAGTGATCCTGAATCTCTATTAGCAGCAGCAGGTACTTTGTCAACGGCCTTCTCTGAAAAAATGACGTGTGCCATCATATTTCGTTTTTGTTACTTTGTTGTGTTATTTGGTGTTGTTTCCACCATTGATTCAATCCTGATCTTACTTACTAGCAAGAAAAGAATGTGACGTAGTATAAGTCAATGAAATTTTAAAGCATGACCTGTAGCGAAAACATTTAGAATGAATTATGCTCTTTAGTGTGTTCATTGGAAGTAGGAGTTCTCCGAGATGTTTTACATGCAAAATGACTTCTGTCATGTCAAACACACATCATTTCTTACTTCCTTCTAAGGTTAGATCACGTTTAGGTGATGGAGGCATGTAACTAAATGAGTTAGTAAATTAGACTTCTATTGATTTGATTATTTTGGCATGCATTGTGTGTCTTGCAGTAAAAATGGTGTCCTTTATAGTTTGTAGAATCTGTCTAAAACCAGAAACAACCAGGCAATGGATGTTTGAGCTTGTGCGTACAGAATCAGAAAACAAATAAATACAGGACTAAATCCATAAGGAAATATATTAAAGCTAGTCAGATAAATGAACTCCTCTGCTATGCAAGGATGAGCAGAAAAACATTTAAGTTGTAGACAATAGAGCCATACACCATTTTCAATATCATAATTTAACATATGTATCTCAAACACTTCCATACTCCTTCCTTGTTTTTCACAACATTTCCAGAATAGGGAGTTGGACCTTCCACAAGTCCTGAATCAGATCTCCTAATACCTTCGACTGATTGTAACAAATGTATTTAAGTGTTCGTATATTTGCAAGTATCTAGAGTTTCTCCATATCAAACAATTTTAAGGATAAGGGGTAGGTTAAATTTTATCAACAAAGTACCAAGATGGTACACAAGTTACAGCAGAAAGAAAAACTCAGACCAATCGACTACAATAGTACAGATATAAATACTATAATAGTTCTTAACACAATGTGGCATCAAGTTATGCAGTATCAGGGATCAAGAATAATTGTAGTTAATGGCTAGAAAATTGGGATAGATCAAGTGGATTAGAGTTAGCAAACTAGATGTTATCTAACTCCAGCACATACAGATGTTGGAACATATTACAGAAAGCATCGTCGTAAATGTAGATACGAACAATTAATTAAAACAATAAAAAATCATTTTTGCATACAACCAAATCAAAACACTGAAGTTGAAGAAACCTGATTAATGCTTCTTCACCTTCATCAATGCTAATGTCTTCAAGTGCTTGGCAAAAATACGTGATCTGCCATTTTATTTCCATTAGTAGTTGCTTCTCCTGTTTCATCTAAATTGTAAGAAACTACTTAATATACTGTTGGGTACTATGTAGTTTTGATGATTGACAAACTGACACGTGAATGAAACATGTTACTTGAGCTGGTCCACGCATAGGAAAGCAGATTTTCAGTTTCACTGATAGATGCAGACAAGATTGCTTAAAGACAGAAACGAATAAGCAAGGCTAATTCTAATATACTCAAGTTACAAATCATGTGGGGAATATAACAAGTTGAATTTGATTCAAACACTTAATGATAAAGGAAAACAAGTTGAGTTGAAAAAGGAGTCCTACGTGAAGAAGGAGTTTCACTTCTGAGTATATCTTGAAGAGTCCTATGTATGGTAGGAGAAAGATTCTGATAAATTAATATGTGCTGATTTAAAGAGTTGTAGTTTTACTACAACACTAAGGAGACAAGAGTTGGAATTGAAGAAAGAGTCTCACTTGAAGTAGAACTCTATGTAATGAGAGTTCTGATTAAAGGAGGAGTTTGAAATAATGAATGACTCTTTGAAGAGTTGTGCTTAAATAGAAGATGCATCAGTCAGAATAGTTGACACACTTACAAAGCAGAAAAGCACAATCAACAAATTGACTTCATGAAGTGCTACTCAATCACTGAAGAAACACATTGAAGAACCTGGTCCTAAGTATAGAATCCAGTTAAGAGTTTTAGCGTTGATTTTTAGAGTTGTTCATTGTGTTTGAACTATTGATGTAATATTAGTTTCAGTGTGTTATAAACTGAATTAGGAGCTAGTCTTCGAGTTGGGGAAAACTCAGAGACTTTGGGAACGCATACCTTGGGAGGTGTGTGTAGTTAGGAATTAGAGTTTATAATTCCTAGTTGTTGTGTTAAAGGAATTAGAGTTTATAATTCCTATTTGGTTGTTACAAGAGTTTTGTAATCAGTCGTTGTTGAGGCTCAGAGTTATTTAGTGAAGTTGGGGTTAAATTCTATAGAGGTGCAGGTCGTGTTTTTTTACTCCTTTTTGAGCCAGGTGTTTTCCACGTAAAAAATCACCGTGTTCTTTATTTACTGTTTTACTGCTTCCTTGGAACACGTCAGGAAACCCGTTTCATCGATAGGCAACAGTTAGGCGAAAATAATATTATCAGTAGGGCACAAATTCTTAACATATACATATACCATATCTAGTAATTAATTAATTAATTAATTAAATAAATAAGTAATTAATCATGATGTCCATGACAGTATCAAGTGTCAACCAAATAATAAATTGCCAATAAAACTCACTGTTTTTTCCCTACTCCCGGAGGCGCTAAGGGGCTTTTGTTGTATGAAGAAAGTCATTTCCGAAAAAAGGGTTAATAGTCTTATAAAAATGGGAAAAAACGACACCAGTGTCTACAAGGAATTAAAGAAATAGTGACCGTGGATTGGGTTTGTTTTAAGTATATTTACCTCTGCTATTATGAAAGATGCCAAAATAGGACATCATATATAATTGTAAAGCTTCATTCAATATGGATCTTTTTCAATGTCTAGACATTTTTCATTTTCTCTGGAATCTCCTATAGCTTTGGACAGTCACGGATACCACGACCTTTAATCCCAGGCATGACACTTGTGGCTAAATGTCATCTTTGTAGGTACGAAAAGATCTACAAGACGAAGAAACTCCAGTTGACTGAAGTTGTTGTCACTATAGGTAATTTTTTTTCCTTGATAAGTTGCTTATAGTTCATGATTCCTTAGGTTTGGAAACATTCCCAAAATAGCCATCAGATCATCCATGAGTTCTGAGTGAGAAAGGCTCATCATTGTGATGGAATTGGAAATGAGTCCGACATAGCCAGTTTTTCTATTCTCCCATCTGACCTCAATTTATGGAGCATTTGACAAGATTGGTTGGGAACGATTCATCATGTTTAAAAACCAATATGAGAGTGCCAAGGTTTTTCAAGATCCTAATGTTGCTTAGGGAGTAATATTTCTTAACACCATAGATAGATAATTCTCGAAGATTGACCAAATCAGCAGGATCAACATCTTCCCGTTGATCACAACTAATTTAATTAAGAAGTTGAAGACTTGTGAGTTTGCTTATATGTTTCAGAGGTTCTGAATAAGGATCTTAAATGTCTTAGATTTGGTAGGTTAGCTGCCTCAGGGGGAAGTTGGCATAACTGTCCATAGTCATTGAGGACAAGAAGTGTCTGCGAATTCTTAAGGTTGCCTATGGAGGAGGGAAAATCATGGATACCTGACAATGTTAAAAACTTGAGGTGGTACAAGTGATAGGGTAAAAACTTGGGAACACAAGAAACAACACAAAACAGTCCACTAATTCCAAGCCAAACCCGAGAACCCCTTTGAAAGTTAGATTTGGCCAACAACAACACAAAGGATACTAAGATAACAAGGTGATGAACACCTATTTTCAGTGGACAACAAACTAGATTAACAACACAAAACAAAGAATAACAATAATATTAAACAACAACAATACACGGTTTTGGATAACAAGAACACAAACTACAAGATTACAAAACAAAGGATAGATAGATAGACTACACAAAGATGTAATCTTAAAAATCCAAGAATCTATTCCACTCTTGGACCTTTAACAATACACACAGCGTACACCTATCTCTTACGTGACACAAGATCGGATTCCACCTCTCAAGCGCCGACGTTTCCAAGCAAACACAATCACTAGTGAATCCACACTAGTTTCTTGTCCTAGTTTCGGTTGGTGGATTTTCCAAGCCCTAACTATGGTGTTTCAAGTCTTACAAGACTTACAAAATATCATCCAAAACTACTAAAGAAACCCTACAATGTTCCTTATATAGTACATTACAAAATAGAAAGTAAAATGATCAAAATACCCTTCAAGGGTGGGGTGCCCATCAAGTGTGAGAAGTGGACTGATTTTGGTGTGTTTTGACCATTTTTTACACATCAATTACACATACCAAGTCTTGGGCTAAATACGCACTTTCATAATTCTATATCCGTGATTATTCTTGTATCATCCTCTCCATCTTGAGAGGAATTTGTTCACAAATTCACGGCTTCACCTCGTTCACTTGGTCACTTCAAAAGAAACCACTCAAAACAACTCACAAAAAACATGAGAAGGCACAAAAAACAGTCCGTAAAGAACATAAGGAACCCGAGATCTCATTAACACAAGTCATGGTCAACTTCTTTATTTTGAACCTCGGCCTTCTCTCCATCTTGAGCCTTGTCTTCATCCTCACCCGAAGCACATATTGAAAGACAAAGGAAATGCTAAACACATCCCACCTCTTTTCTTGGTGGAGGGTTCTTTATGGTTCCCTACGTCTTCCTCTCAACTTCTCTTCCATCATACACGCATCATTGTAGACTCTATGCCTCATGTTTCTTTCTACCACACTCCTCTATATGGATATATCGGTTTTGGTGAAGTGGAGTTTCGGGTGAAAGAATTGATTTGGTAATGTAGAGCTTCGATTATGGAGATTGGATGGGAGGAGATTGGATTCCAAGTCCCTCTTGTTAGACTTGATCAAATTGAGGGAGAAGTGACCTACTTAGGTCTAGGGTTGGAGGGCATTTGGTGGCTTGGCTTATGTCTGCGTCATTTGGTAGTGCTTTTGAAGGATTGATTGTTTGAGGTAAAGTTTTGGAAGTAGAAACACGAGAATTCCTTCGACTCTCCACTCGATCAAACCTCTCAAGTATAGTAGACATATCCGATCCTAATTTTTTAAGACCCGTATTCGCCTTAGCCATCTCTCGGGCAATAGCATCAACGAGGTCCAAAATGGTGTCCATTATGGCAAAGGATTTACCTACAAAAATAGAAAACATGTTAGTTGTACAAAAACATCCTCACTCTCTCTTTTTATTTCTTGACTCTCGGATCCCTCACACTCAATCACATAAGTGTTGCAAGTTTGCTTGTACTCAAAGTGGTGTTGAGAGGTGAATCCAACATTGGCGAGGACTCCAAAGAGTAAGGAAAACAAAAGGATGTATCACAATGACTCAAAATAATTAAGACGCACAAAGGAAAGTTAACACGAAGAACGGGGTCAAAACTAATTTACAATCTAGTAAATGGTCACTAGCTTGTAAATTAGTATTGGAATCAACAAACGAAACCAAGAAAACAGCAAATTAAAATTTGAGCTTAAAAATGTTGCATGAACAGTAAAAGTGATGGCGTGGTAGTACAACGTGGCAGTCCACTAGTGGTTCGGCTCTTGACAAATTTTAATTCACAATTCACAAATTGGACTTTGGTGGAAATTGTTCAATGGAGAGAAATACAAACTAGTCTTGGAGCTCCTTTTTCAATTCAAAGTTCAAGACTCAAAAGTCTTTGACTAGACTTGTACTTCTCCTTAAAACATGGACCCTTGTTTTATGGAAAAAGGTTGATATGTGATGTAAAGTCTTTTTGGTGGTTGGGGTCCTTTCAAGATTCAACAAATACTACACCTTGTCTTTCACCTTTTCAAGATCTAAGTTCACTTTAATATTAATAAGGTGATGAATATGGTGAAGAACTTCAAGAACACAACAACCACAACAAGAACAACCAACAACAATCTCCTAAGAACAACAAGTCCACCATAACAAGGTCAACAATCTAACGGCCAAGACCACAAGGATAACAACAACAATCGGCTAAGTCCCCATTGTGTTGTGGTTTTAGTTTTACAAAAGGTGAAGGTTGTGATGAACAACAATAAAACAACAACAAACTTTCAAGATATACAACAGCACCACAACATAAGGCCTTCAACTCAGTCAAGTCTAGAACAACAACAACATCCAATCGGACACACTTCGTTCACAACAACAATATTAACAATTCAAGCTCAAGTTTGGATCTACTCGAAGTTTTAGTAAGGAACAAAACTAACACTACAAACACACAAGACAAGTAAAATACTCCTAGACCTATACTCAAGAACAAATATTGGCCAAGAACACCACAAGAACACAATTTCGGTCAAGACAACAACAATGGATATATCGTTATTTTCTGGAATTTTCAGTTTTCAGTAATAATTTTTTTTTATTTTTAAGTTTACGAGCCCAAGATTGATCTTGTGGGAACAATATCAAGCCATGCTTTGATACCAAATGATACGGTAAAACTTGGGAACACAAGAAAAAATACAAAACAGTCCATTAATTCCAAATCAAACCCGAGAACCCCTTTGAGAGTTAGATTTGGCCAACAACAACACAAAGGATACCAAGATAATAAGGTGATGAACACCTATTTTCAGCGGAAAAAAAACTATATTAACAAAATAAAATGAAGAATAACAATATTATTAAAAAACAAAAACACACGGTTTTGGATAACAAGAACACAAACTATAAGA
The DNA here is from genome assembly GCA_030864215.1 of Capsicum pubescens. Lineage (NCBI taxonomy): Eukaryota > Viridiplantae > Streptophyta > Magnoliopsida > Solanales > Solanaceae > Capsicum > Capsicum pubescens. The sequence continues at coordinate 39,292,821 of CM061542.1, read as the reverse complement.
TTACAATGAAAACAAAGGATAGATAGATAGACTAAATGAAGATGTAATATTAAAAATCCAAGAGACTATTCCACTCTTGGACCTTTAACAATACACACAACGTTCACCTATCTCTTACATGACACAAGATCGGATTTCACCTCTCAAGCACCGACGTTTCCAAGCAAACACAATCACTAGTGAATCCACACTAGTTTCTTGTCCTAGTTTTGGTTGGTGTCTTTTTCAAGCCATAACTATGGTGTCTCAAGTCTTACAAGACTTTAAAAATATCATCCAAAACTACTAAAGAAACCCTACAATGTTCCTTATATAGTACATTACAAAATAGCAAGTAAAATGACCAAAATACCTTTCAAGGGTGGGGTGCCCATCAAGTGTGAAAAGTGGACAAATTTTGGTGTGTTTTGGCCATCTTTTACACATCAATTACACACACCAATTCTTGGGTTAAATACGCACTCTCATAAGTCCATATCTGTGATTATTCTCGTATCAATAAGCTTCCTATGGAATCAGGTAATTTAGATTTAGTGCCAGAACAAATTTCCAAGTGTAACACATAGAGATGTTGGAAACCATTACGGAAGTTTAGAATACCCATCCTACCAAATTCTGGATCAAAGAACATAATTGACCTTAACTTCAAGTTAGAAAGATCAAGTGAGATATACCTTTGTGCATGACCATGAATGACGTGCCTAAGAGATAAAGAGGATATGGAGTATTTTGTTAGACCATAAATGTCAAAAAAGCTTACTTCCAGTGCCTTTTTTATTGCAAGATCCCGAAGTAGATCGTGAATCATACATTTAACAACTTTTTCCCAAAATATTTCAGCCACTTGGATCAAGCTTCGTCTTATTAGCTCATTCAATTAGCTTTCAGCGACATCCTCCATTCTTTCTTCCCCTCTTGGTATAAAAAACTCGGCCATCCACTGTATTATGTTTTCAGTAGGGATGTCTTGATCTTCTAGAAAAGTACCAAAGTAAAGAAAACACTACTTGAGTGCACTTGGAAAATCATTGTATCTCAATGATAGCATGTAGGAGATTTCCATAGAGTTATTTTTCATATGCCGCCAAAGGTGTGTCTTCACCTTTTGCCATTCTTCTAGTCCCCTTTTATGCAAAAGTAGCCCGCTTAACACAACAATTGCAAGAGGTAAGCCTCCACATTTTCCCACCATATCTCTTGCTAACCTTTCCATTTTTGGAACCACTTCCCTGACATTAAGTAGTTTTCTACTAAAAAGGTCCCAACTTTCCTTTCGGCTTAGGAAACTAAGCCTATTGTCAAAACCTCTGTTGTCTGCTCTTTCAGTGACATCCTCTTTGCGCCTTGTAATAATCACTCTGCTTCCCTTCTTGCTATCTGGAAGTGCTCTTTTCAGACTTTCCCAAGCTTCTCTCTGCCATACATAATCAACCACCACAATGTATTTGCGTTCCTTTAATAGATCATGAAGGTAACTTTCTAGATCTGTCTCAGTCATCTTTTCCAACAAATCTAGATTTTCCTTCGTGCATCGTAGGTAGATTTGATGATATTCCTAAGAATATCCATGGTATTGCACTCTTGAGAAACACATATCCAAGCACGTGTTGGGAAACTAGAGACTATAATCGGAGTAACGTAGAAGTTTCTTGCAAGAGTGGTCTTGCCTAATCCACCCATGCCATAAATGCAGATGACATTTCGGCGAGGCTCTTCTTTGAGAAGTTCAGCCAGAAATATTTCTACTACATCCTAAAAGCCAACAAAAATGTGATGCTCACCTACGTAGGATGTAGTTCTCCTTAATGTTCTAACCATGACAGACTGATTGTTTGGCCGATTACTTGGTCTTTCTTCTGCATGATTGGTTTCTGCAAGACCATAAGCCTCTCATTTTTGAGAGATATGCATGATTCGTTGCTTGAGTTATTGAATCTCCTTTCCAATTTTGTAGAATTTGGTCTCCTTCCTACAGATGCAAGCGCAATTCTTGAGCCGACTAGCAAATCCATCACCTTTACCATTATCGAAGCAGCAGGTTTCCAGTATAGTGGTAACGTGATTAGCAATAGAGTTGATTTCAGTCACCCATTATTGAACTCCTTGATCCCTACTTTTCTTTTCTTCTGCAACTTAGAGGGAAGACTGCATGAAGAAAAGCTCATTTCTCTGCCAGTGCACATCCTCTCTCAGACTTAAGCGGATGTTAACTTCGTGTATGAGGAAATCACCTAAATTTTGAACTTCAAATGACACAAAGGCATCATCCATTTTCAGTAGTAGTATTTGATTATTTGAAAAACTTGTATGATACAAAAATAGAAGCAGTAGAGATATCTGAAAATTTGTATTGTTTAAACTTCAGGTATGGATTCAAGTATTTAAAGCTAAACAAATCCGCCAGATGAACATGAAAAAGTCTAAACTAACAATAATGATAGAGTATATATTCTCACTAAACATGAAGAAAGAACAATATCATAAAAAATTTGTTATGATATTGGAAATAAAATCCTTTGACAACTTTTATTTTTCTATTTTTTTCCCTCCAAAAGCAAATGTGTAACACCCGACATTTTTGGGCTAGAACTTGAATCGTCCTTCCTATGTATATAGACCCAACCCGATGATTTTATTTACATACTAGTGTGAATAAAAATTATTTGTCTTGGTAACATCTTTGGAGATGAGTATAAGTCAGAAAAACCTCCTAGCTCAAAGTTGAACATTTTTCTAACCATTGAATTTTGGTATAGGATTTTCCTTGGATCAATTTCCAACAGCCATTACTCTTAGATTATAACAAGTTATGTGGCCCATTATATATAAAATTAAGTCTCTTCGAGTCCTCTTTCCAATGCAACTGACAGTTCGTTAATTCGAGTTTGGAGTCAAAAGTTATGAGTGTTTTAGTAAGACACTGTCCAGGATCTGCGTTAGGCCCGCGCCGCAGAAGGATCACGAAAAGCCACTGGAATGGGTTTGCTATGGCCATGCGACAAGCCTCTCCCGAGCGTCAAAAAGTATTCCGTTATGAGTTATTTTAAGGGTAAAAGGATCTTTTCACCCTCCCAAACCATTCCTAATCTTTTATGGACGAAATTAAGGTCTTAAACCACGTTACATCACTTCTCAAAATCCCCAAATCATCTCTCCATAAGCAAGAGAAGAGAAACTACCTAGGGTTTGAAGGTTTAAATCTCCAAGGGTCAAATTTCTCTACGTTCTCTTCGATTTCAAGGTATGTGGGACTATCCTAAATCTCGTGGGCGTAAGTTTAATGTTTTAAACAAGTTTTTAAGATATATAATTACGTATATGTAAAGGGTTTTGAAAATCGTTTGAAGAGTATGCATCATGAATCCATGTTTAATGAAATTATAAAATTTCTAGAATCCATGTTTAATGAAATTATGAAATTTCTAGGCGTTTTTTCGATGAACTTGGATTATAATTGTCACGACCCGAACCGAGGCCCTAGCCGCAACGGGCATCCCAAACCATGAAGTCCCGAGAGACCCCTTAGCATGTAATCATAAGCATAATTCATATGATGTAAATGTGCGGAAGTTAAAATGAAAATATGGTAGTCCCAAAATCAAACTTAAAGCTTCATGACATCGTATCGAAAGGGAAAACCCAAATCCAATATAAAACCATCTACAAAACCTCTAATAAACTAAAAAAATTAGTCTGACTAGACCGGGGAAAGGCCCCTGTCTGGACCATAACAACCATAAAAAGGAAATAACTTATGGGATATATATCTTCCGATGTAAGGGAGGCTCACCAGTCTCTGAAAGTCTAGAAAATAATCTACCGATTTGCAGGACCACGGGGATGGGCCTCAAAACCTGAAATCTAGGGGGTCAATACTCGAAAGTACTGGTATATAGAACAATCCAAAAATAACATATCTTTATACAACATAAGTGAGAGCATTTCATAAAGCAGTTTAGCATAAGGTAAACGAAAACACATAGGCATAATATAAAACCTTCAAAACACATTCTTGCAGTCACGACTCAACTCTTTACTTTACTTCTGAGCTAGATGGTACACCTTATAATTCTTTAATTCCATGGTCTATATGGAATCCTCCCTTGACTCGGTGGCCAATCTCCCAACCCAAGTTTGCCGTAAGGGCTAGAGTCTCTGCTCTCTACTATGCCACAAGGCCATCGCTAGCGTACAATCCCCTATTTCAGGAAATGAGTTATCTGAACTCATACCTTTTTCGGGTAACCATCTAACTCTCTTAAGCCCCATTTTAGACTCTTAAAATCATACTTCCTTCTTATAAACAACTTCTTTCTTATTTTATTCAGGGCACATCATAACAGGGTATCGTTATAACCCAGACTTGCAAGTCCTTCATTTCATACCACATCATATCTACTTTCCTTCTTATTTTCAAAGTATGTTAATGACCACCCAAAAGATTTAAACAACGCATGAGGGAGTTCTTGTTTTAAAATACATGAAAACTTATGCAAATTACTCTTTTTTCAATACTTTATCATATGGTGGTCATCTCTTTCATCAATTACATGCAAATTCTTTATTAAAAAATATGAGAATTTGTAAATCAAGAAAAAACCCCTCTCATTCATTCATAAAATCATAAAAATCTATAAACTTTGATAAAATATTTAAACTCAAACTTTTAACCATCCGTGTAAACAATCCACAAAATTGTTAAGACAATGGATTTCATAACAAGAGAGGAAATTCCGTAAAATCACGCTTTCATATAATTTTTCATATTCATAACATCCATACACATGAACATAATACAAGTTTAGGCAAAACCCCCATGATTTTAACAAAATTTCATCATAAATCGGGGTTCCCAATGCATGCTCTCAAATCAATCTCAAATCTCATAATACGTGCGTATATATATACTTTAGATCTTGTAAAAAAAATTTTAAAACTTATGCCCATAGAATTTAGGATAGTCCCACATACCTTTTGACGTAAAGAAATCTAAGAGGACGTAGAGAAATTGGCCTTGGAGATCAAAATCCTCAAACCCTAGGTCGTTTATCTTCTTGTGCTTAAGGGAGATGAATTGGGGGTTTTGTTTCGTGTTAATACGTGTTTAAGGACATTGATTTTGTCTATAATGATTGGGGACGATTAGGGGAGGACGAAAAGACCTTATTGTCCTCAAATTAATACAAAATGGGGCACTTACGGCTCCTTGCCTTTACCATGCGGTGCATGGCAATTGCCCAGCTCAAGGTGGGTGACGCATGGCAATTGCCTAGCCCCAATTGAGCGATTCATGCCAATCGCCTATCCCTAAGTGGTAGATGCATGCCTATCTTACAACCATTCCAAGGGATGTTGACGATGGCCATATGATGCACAACCTTAGCATAGGGTCTACCTTTAGATGCACACTCATTTTTGAGTCCCCTAAGCACCCCCAACTCAACCCATAACGTGTAGACATGGTCTACCATCAAAATGGGGGTCCTAAAGGTCGTTTTGAATGCGTTTCTAAAGCGTTAAAATACGGGGTGTTACAATAATCATGTGCATATATGGTATGAGTTTTGAAAAATGATTTATGAGTATGATTTATGAAATTTTCCCCTACCATGATGAAATTTATGGTCTTAACATGTTATGGATTATGAAACGGATTTGAGAGCATGAAATATAAGCCCTCTTTTTATCATGATATTTATGTATAACTAATATTGGGGCTGTTTTACGAATAAGGATAATTCTTGAGTTTTAGATGTCTCTTTACTTATTATGCATGGTTGTTTTACATGTTTTTCAAAGAGGTGACTATTATTCTAAATGTTATTATTTCTTAATGAAGAATTGCATGTGTTTTATCTAAGAATTGACCACCATATGTTAAAGTATTGAAAAGAGAGTGTTTTACATAAGTTCATATGATATTTGATATAAGAACTTTCTCATGTGATGTTTAAATCTTTTGGGTGGTCATTAACATGATTTTTAATAAAAAGGTCTAAGGATTTGATCGGATACAACATGGCTTGCAAGTCTAGGTATGACGATACCTAATATGAAAAACCCTTAACATGAAAGAAAAGAATGTTTTAAGCATAAGGCGTGTTTTAAAGAATTAAAAATGAGCTTAAAGAGAGTTATATGGTTACCCGAAGAAGGAATGGGTTCAGATAATTACCCATAGCCCGAAATCATGTTTTGCCGATACAAATTTTATTATATGTTATTTGGCAAGTGAGATAACGTGGTATGTTGGCAAGTTGGACATACTTTTTCATCATACTCCAATCCTTGCGGCAAACTCGGATTGGAGGCTTGGCCGCCGAGTCAAGGGAGGATTCCATATAGCCCGTGGATTGGTACGAATGTGGGGTGTCCATCTAGCTTAAAACTAAAGCAAAGAGTTGAGTCAAATGTTTTACAAGCATGAGTTGAAGCTCTTTAAATTATTTCCATATATTTCTATATATGTTATGATAAATTATTTTCTCAATGCTCTCACTTATTTTACATGAAATATATGTTTTTTTTGGATTGTTCTACATACTAATACTCTCCAAGTGTTGACCCCCCTCCTCATATTACAGGATGTGAAGTATAGTTCCGTGGTCCATCTCATCAGTAGAACATATGGGATAGTGATAGAGCTGGTGAGTCATCCATCTTTCGGAAGGTATGTTATTCATATGTTTATCTAATTCAGTTTATGGTCCAGCGGGGGGCCTTGTCCCGACCTAGACAGTTAGTTCCCAGTAGAAGCTTCGTAGATGAGATTTGGTTATTGTATTGTCATAACATTATTGACATAATTTGATTTTCAGATTTCCTTAATTTCATTGTATCTTCCGCACTTTGATTTATCTACGGATTATGCTTATGATAATATGATAAGGGGTCTCTCAGGCCTTCGTGGTTAGGGATGTCCGTCGCGGCCAGGGCCTCGGCTCGGATCGTGACAAAATGCCACATTATCTAGTATATATAAAATGATGGCCTTAATTTCTTCTTTTGATTTTCCATCTAAAATCAAATTCCAATATAAAAAAAAAAAGTCAATCTAGGAAATGTGTTGGCAAATTTTTGAATCACACTATTATTTTTGTGAGTCACTTTTTTGTAAGGATCAGATTCTTATTGCACGCCAAGACAAAAGAATGAGGAAAGAGGATTAGTAAATTAAGTAAAGAGCCTAATAGATTATTACAGCTTGGAGCATATAATAAATTTGTTGGCATCTGGACTTGACTTCTTTTTTCCTTCATAAACATGAAAAAGAGCAAATGGAAACAATAGAAAACACTTCAAAACTTCCTGTTGTTTATTCAGGATCTAAGAGACAAACAGCTCATGTGAACATTGAACAGCCAAGTGATCCTGAATCTCTATTAGCAGCAACAAGTACTTCGTCCGTTGTCAACTGTCTTTTTGTTGAAAATACGATGTGTACCATTGTCGTTCAGTATTTGGTGTGTTATTTATGCCATTGATGCAATCTTGATCTTAATTAACTAGCATGAAATGAATGTGACGCAGCATTTAAGTAGAGAGAATAGGGTGCCATCTGGTAAGTTTAAAGCAGGCCCCTTAGTGAAAATCATTTAGACATGAATTATGCTCTTTTGTGTATTCATCGGAAGTGGGAGTTGTCCATGATGCTTTCCATGCAAAATGACTTTCGTCATATCAAACACACTTCATTTCTTAATGACATCATTTTGATGCCTCCCGAATTAGTTCCTTTTAAGGTTAGATCACGTTACGCGAAAAAGGCATGTAATTAAATCTGAGTCAGTAAATTAGACTTCTAATGATTGATAATTTTGGGATAGATCACTTCTCTGCTTTTGCAGTAATCCTGGTGTCTGTTATAGTCTGTAGAATCTAGAAACAAACATATACTAATAAAATAGGCATCGAGTGTTTGAGCTCGTGTATACAGATCAGAAAACCAAAAATATGGGACTGAAATAAATCGACATTGCAGGAAAAAACAAACATTTCAGAACTTCCTTTTTTGGTATTCAGGATCTAAGAGACATGTACTTTGTCAACTGCCTATTGTGAAAAACTGATGTGTGCCATTGTCTTCCAGTTTTGTTATTTGGTGTTGGTTCCGCTGTTTATGCAATCTTGATCCTAATTACTAGCATCAAATGAATGCGATACAGCATTTAAGTAAACGGAAGAGGGATCAAGAGGGAGCCATCGGATAAGTTTAAAGCAGGCCCCAAGTCAAAAACATTTAGACAGTTGTGCTCTTTAGTGCGTTCATCACAAGTGGGAATGGTACACGATGTTTTTCACGCAAATCACTTTCATCCCATCAAATACACATCATTTTTTAATGACATCAATTTAGTGCCACCCAAATCTAGTTCCTTTTAAGGTTAGATCACTTCAGGCGAAGAAGGCATGTAATTAGATTTGAATCTGTAAATAGACTTCTAATGATTGATTATTTTGGAATGCATCACGTCTCTGATTTTGCAGTAAAAACGGTGTCCTTTATAATTTGTGGAATATGTTTAAAACCAGAAATGATGAGGTATCGGATGTTTGATCTCTTGTATACAGAACTGAAAAACCACAAGGGATTCGTGAAATTTATGAATCACACTGCAGGATGATTACTAATGCAAGGAGGAATAGAAGTGTTGGAATGTGGACAACAGAGTACCATATACCATTTTTAGTATCATTTAACATACGGGATGGTGGTGGTGTCTTGCTATCGATTTGCCAATGCTAGTAATTGTAGTATTGCTCATGTAGTTTCTTATCCTTCAATTTTTGTTACTATATGATGTTTCTTGTACTTCGATCATCATATTGTTTCGCTGTAGTTACTGCTTAATATGCTTTGTGATGCTTTCACTTCCGTTTAATCTACTTCTAGACTGCTTTGGATTTTTTTTTCCCTTGAGTTGAGGGTGGGTTCTATCAGAAACAACGTCTCTATGAGGTAGGGTAAGGTTTGTGTACACTTAACCCTCCAACAAAATTGAGATAGACCAAGTGGAATAGAGCTAGCAACATAGATGTTCTCAAACTCCAACACATACAGGTGGTGGAACATATTACATAAAACATCGTCTTAAATGTAGATAAGCAAAACAACAGATGAACAATTAATATTAAAACAATACAATATCATTTTATGCATACAATCCGAAAACAATTTTCTTTGAACAAATCCCACAAAAGCAAAAGCAAAACACAAAAAAACATGCAAAACGAAACTTCTAAGTGACAGAAACCTGATTAATGCTTCTACACTCCAAATTCATTCATGCCAATGTCTTCAAGTGCTTGGCAAAAATATGTTTCTTCTCCTGTTTAACTCAAATTGTTAGACACTATCTATTCAGTAAAAGACAAAAGATTTATCAATTACCTAAATTAATGATTAATTATAATGTGTTTAGGACAATATCAAGTGTCAATCAAATAATAGATTACCTATAAAATAAGGTGTGTTTTTTGTGCGAAGATTTCATTTTTTTGGCAAATATTTCTGATGAGGAAGTCATTCTCCAATGACACTTCATATCTTAGTAACAGTACTATCTAAAACATTCTTGGGAGGTGGTTATTGATAAAAACTCCATTGGTAGCTTACTTACACACACAATAGGCATTAAAGGCAGAGCTTCAGCTCAGTGAAAGGGAAGAATGAGAAACTAAATTGAATTTTGTGTATTTAGTTACAATGTGACTCACATGACATACATTTATAGACTCACATGATCTTCTAGAAATTTCCTAACAAACTCTAACAACTTGATCAAGTGGCTAACTAACTAACCTACTCGGCTAATTAACTCAAAAAAAATAAAAAAAAATGAAACAGTAAAACAGTTTCAATGCAACAGTAAAGTAGTAACTACTTTGAGCTAATGAACCTACAGTTTTAACACTCCATCTCAAGTTGCAGGGTGTAGAATGTTGAGCACACCAAGCTTGCTTAAGAGATGTAACTGTTGATCCTGACTCAAACTCTTTGTGAGGATGTTTGCAACATTTTGACTTGTCTGTACATACATAGGTTGAATTAACCCCTCCCTGATTTTGTCCCTGATGAAGTGACAATCAATCTCAATATTCTTGGTCCTTTCATGGATTATTGGATTGGCTGCTAGCTGAGTAGCTGATTTGCTATCACTGAAGATTGTAATAGGCTTACTGATAGGTACATTCAGTTCTGAAAATAGACCTTCCAACCATGTTACTTCTGCTAAGGCTGAGGCCATTCTTCTATACTCTGCCTCAGCTGAACTTTTAGATACAATGTGCTGCTTCTTAGACTTCCAGGATATCAAGGAGCTGCCAAATTATACTACATAACTTGTAACAGATCTTCTTGTGTTTGGGTATGCAGCTCAATCTGAATCACACCAACAAACAAGTTCTGCAGTAGGTTGTGCCCTGAGCCAAACACCCTGTCCTACAGTACCTTTCAAGTACCTCATCACTCTATTTGCAGCTTCCAAATAGGACTTCTTAGGTTGTTGCATGAATTGACTCAAGGTCTGCACGGTATAACTGATGTCAGGCCTGTTATTGTTGCATTCATTAGCTTCCCAATGAGCCTTTAATATGATGTGACATCCTTTAGAATAGCATCTCCTGTAACACCTGTTGCTTTATCTACCTCAACATAAGTTAGCTTGCTATCAGTTTCTAGTAGAATAGGGGCTGGTTTAGCACCAGCAAGTCCTGTGTTGGATATAAGTTCCAAGATATACTTTCTCTGATTCAATATCTCCACTTGTGGATCTCAACACTTCAATGCCTAAGAAATATTCATGCTCACCTAGATCCTTGAGTTTAAATTGTTGACGTAGAGTTCCTTTTACTGCATTTATCATGTCAACATTGTCACCAGTAATTAGAAGATCAACCACATACATCAGCACCACAACCATTCCTTATGTTTTCTTCAAGGTGAAGAGTGAATAATCATAGGTGCTCTGAGTAAAACCTGCATTAAGTAATGTTGTAGTAAGTTTGATATTTCACTGTCTTGATGCTTGTTTAAGTCCATATAATGACTTATCTTCCTTCCTTGAAACCATATGTAGCCAAACGAATCTAACCCTATTTAAATTTTAACTTGTTAATTCCAGTTGCAAGTTTCGGTTTTCACTACTTTGTCCATTATTAATTTTATTTTTTTTCTTTTCCTATTTTGTTTGTGATCATAGTTTTAATCTAACTATTATTGTCTAATTATTTTTAATAGAGAAAATACACAAAGTACCCCCTGAACTTGTTCGACTTTTTCAAAAAGACACCTAAACTATACTTTCGACCTATTACCCCATGAAACAATTTAAAAGTGATATAAATATACATATTTCAGCCAACTTCAGATGCAGAGAAAAAAGTGTAAGTAACATACCAATAAATACTTGCCACATGGCATACTTATTTAATCCTAATATTTTTTTATTTTTTATTTTTTTAATTTTATTTCTTTATACTTCTTTTCCTTTATCTTTTCTCCTTCTTCTTCATCAATCTACATTATATTTCTTCAACCTTGTCCATAGTTACCTTTGGCATAGCTATCATCGCCATTGTCATAACTTTACCTCCATTATGTCTATCATCTAATCATCCCCAAATAAAAATTAAAATCAAAAAATCAAATCTCATAAAAGTAACTATAAAGTTTGACCACTTATTAATCGTAAATAATTAATTGAAATCTGCTCAATTCATAAGAAAACACACAGTAATTATAAATTAGAGAAGAAATTTATCTAAAAAATCTTGAAGCAACAAGGAAATTGAGCTGGTATTATTGGATTGGTTTATGCAGGGATGGAGAGTGGAATAGTTGTTGTAAGGGATACGGATGCCGTCATCAATAGCGTCGTTGCAGGTTTGGGCACTGGTGCGTTTTATAGGGTGGCTGCAGGGTTAAGGTCAGCTGCTGTTGCTGGAGTTATTGGTGGTGTTGTCGTTGGCTTGGGAGTTATTGGAAAACAGGCGCTAAAACAATACGTTCCGATATGAGGAATCTGTGATGGTTTGGTTTTGGACTTATAATCTTGGGAGCTGTTATTTGTTTAAAATTTTTTGATAATACCTTGAGAAAAATGGGTCTTCTCAAGGAAGAGGATGAAGAAAAATAAAAAATAAAAAAAGTAAAATGAAAATATATAAAACAAAAAGGTGATATTTATTGAACTAAATAAATGTTGGGAAAAAAAAAGCAAAAATAATTTACTTTGCTTATTCACGCGCTACAGGAGAGTGAAACACACTCTACATGCCACCTCAGCTCAAAATGGTGTATTTACAACGGTTTGAATAAGATTCATGAGGTAATAGGCCGAAAGTATAGTTTAGGTGTCTTTTTGAAAAAGTCGGACAAGTTCAGGGGATACTTTATGTATTTTCTTTTTTTATATATAAATGAATGAGATGTTCTATGTTGGAATTATGAACTTTAAAGCTTTGTACACAAGGTTCTATGTTAGTAATTATTATTTATAATTACTTCAAAATTTGAACTCCTTGATTATAAGAAATGTAGCGGTTGAACCTTATCTTTTACGTGCTTATATTCCACATAAGATTAAGTAAACATGAAATTAAACCTGTCAAACGGGTCAGGCTGACCCGTTCTAGCTGGTAAGCTCGGCCCATGTAGATGCCCCGACCCGGTGAGCCCCCGGGCTACAAGGCTGCCGGTCCTGGGCTGGGCTATCTTTTTTTGCTGGCCCGATATGAACCCGGACCAGGCCACTGGTTACCCATACTAGGCCCGATTATTTTTTTTTTTTGGAAAAAGGGAACGTTTGGCTGCAATTTTCCATTTGGACCGTTGGGCCCGACGACATTATAGCCGTTTGTGGCAACGGACAAATGGCCTTAAATATTAAAAAATAATTAATTCAAAAAAAATTCTTTAATTCAAAAAATATCCTATAAATACCCTACACTTTCAAATCATTTTCCACACAATTCTCATTCTCTCAAATCTCAATCTCTCTCAAATAATCTAATTATCTCCTAAAGTGCTCAATTCTTTTTTTAATTTTGCGATTACAAATACAAGTGGAAGTTTTTTAAAGTCGCAACTTTCGGATACTTCCAAAATTTGGTATTGTCGTTTCATCTCTTACTTTTAATTTTTAATTAGTTTATTAATTGTTGAATATTTATTTTTATTATTTTTGTATATTTTAAATATTTTTTAGTTTGATTTATACTATGGATAAATTAAAAAACATCGGTAAAAGTGTCAAATTTTTTTATCCCGGAAGTGGTAGTGGTAGTAAAAAATGAATTGGTGGTGGTTCCGGTAGAGGTAGTTCAAGTAGTAGATATTACCGTATGCCTCAAGTACCGATTAGTCAATCTTTTGAGGAAGAAGTAGGTTTAGGTGCTCACGATATGGATTATATAGAAACTCCGGGAAATTATGGTATAGAAGAAGAAACTGAAGTAGATGTGGTTAATTTAAATCAAGATGATGAAAATATTGGTGAGACACCCGCAGTAGAAAATGCGAATGTTAGATCTGAATCGGTTAATGTTCCTTCTTGTCCTCCCATTGTCCCAAAAACTTGTAGAAAAACTAGTATTGCATGAAAATTTTTTACACCTACAGAAGGACAAACTAAGGTGCAATACAATGTTTGTCAATAAGTATATCAGCATAAAAGAGGAGTCTATCAAGGGGGTACGGATTTGTTGATGAGACATATAAGAGATAATCATGCTAGAGAGTTACTCTATCAAGGGGGTACGGGTTCGTTGATGAGACATATAAGAGATAATCACTCTAGAGAGTTACTTATTGCACAAGGTGGTGAGACTGTTGGTGGGCCAACACAAATTAGACTGAAACCAACAACCGGTCAGTTAATTAAGAATTATAATAAATTAAGGGTCTGAGAAGAAATAGCAAAAATGATAGTTGTGAGTTGTTTTCATTTTTCCTTCTTCGGATGCTTTTATTTATTATATTCAAGCAATTTATAATCCTATGTTTAATGGTATTCCTAGAAGTACTTATCGGGCTAATATTTTTAGACTTCATTCACAATATGTTTATTATTTATCTACATTATTAAAAAATATTCAATGTAGAATGGTTCTAACTTCTGATCTTGGTCGTGCTGTTAATAAAAATAATTATTTAATCATTACTTGTCACTAGATAGATAGTAATTTTGTTATGCAAAAACATATTCTAGCTTTTTTGTATGATGAAGATCGTAGACATACTGGAGAATTTATTTCTGAATCTATTAGTAAAGTTGCAGAATTTTATGGTATTGAAAGAAAAATTTTATGTATCGCTTTTGATAATGCTTCTAACAACAAGACTGCTATTGAAAAGTTAAAAGCTGAACTCTCTTCGCCGTTACCTGAAATATTTCATGTTAAGTGTGCTTGTCATATATATAATTTAATTGTAAAAGATGTTCTTGAATTTTTTGACCTTTATATTGAAAAGATTCGGCTTGCTATTGCCTTTATTCAAGAAAATAATTGAAAAAAAAGAGTGAGAGAATTTAAAGTTAAATGTAAACAAAATGGACTTAGATGATATTTATGCCTGAAGAATGTGATACTAGATAGAATGTTGCTTATGATCATTTTAAAACTTGTCTTGCTTATAAAGTTTCTATTACAATGACTTGGGGCTTTGAGCTAAAAGTGACAAAAGAGTTTTAAAATGAAGTGTAGGTGACTCAAGTTTTAATAATTAAGTGTACGTGACAATTACTTTATTAAAGATTAAGAAATTATGAAAAGTTTGAAAATAACCCACAAGTTTTTTAATTTACACTTTGATACAATGTAAAACCTAATATAACTAGAAACGGAGGGAAAAAAGACACATTTCTCTCTCTTCTCATTTATTGGAGTTTTCTCTCTTTGTGATTTTTGTTGTTCATTATTGTTGTTGCTTTATTCATCATCTTCTTCTTCATTATCATCATCTTGTTCTTCATTATCATCTCTTCTTGTTCATCATCATCATCTTCTTGTTGTTGAACATTGTTGTTGTTACCGCTACTGTTGCTACTTGATCAAATTTTTTTAGGTCAAATTTTATTTGTATATCACTGGGTAATACTTATAGGTGATTTTAGTAAGTAAAATTATAATTTTTAGTTGAATTCCTCATCTGGGTGTATCTGCTATTGTTGTTTTTTCAACAATGAATAAAACATGTAACATGAATCCAACTGATGAGTAAGCTGTCACTACATATATGACTAATCTATTGCAACAGATTACTCATCTGTTGGATTCGTATTATAGTGTTGTAACATGAATCCAATAAATGGGGAATCCGTTGCAACAAATTAGTCATATGTTGTAACAGATTACTCACTTGTTGCAACAAATGACTCATATGTTGGATTCATGTTGCAGGTTCTATCCATTGTAGTAGTAGCAGATATATCAAATAAAAAATTCAACAAAAATCATAATTATACTTACAAAATCACCTATGAAGTAATGTCCAAGTGATATACGAACAAAATTTGACTTAAAAAAATCCAAAAAATTTCAATAGGAGCATAACGAATAAGTGAAACACATGAAATTTTTTATGAAATAGGTAAAGAAGACAAAAATAGTATATTATACATCAAATGCAAAAGGATCAAGGGGACAAACGTTTGAGTTCTCCTAAAAACGTTTAAGTTTCCTAGTATTTTAATTAGGGTTGGGCATATTTTGATTTAAACTGAAAAAACTGAAAAATCAAATCAAAATTTTAATTTTTTGGGTTTTCAAATTGGTTTCGATTTTTAATTTTTAAAATTCGGTTAAACGATTTGGTTTTTGGTTTTTCAAAAAAATAACTCGGATAGACCGATTAATCAAAATTCTATAAATAATTAATAATATATATATAATATTTAATATATAATAATATAATATAAATATATAATAGCAACCCTAATAACTAATAAGTAATAGCACGCCACATACAACTAACAACATACATCAGTCCAATAGTCGAACAATCGATCGAACCATAGACTGCTGGCGAGATCGTCGGCTGTACAACAACACCAGAGCCAACAACCCGACGATCATTGTGGGATGCAGCCTACAGTGCCGACTGTGGTGTTTCCGGCAGCAACTACTCTTATGAGTTCCGACTGTTTATGCAAACTTATACATAATGAAATTATATATTATGTTAAACTTATGGTTATATCATTTTGTTTCATCCATGTTGAGTTATTTATATCTGGGAATGAAAAATAGGTTTTAATTTTTTTTTAAAATCATTAATTTTAAATGTCCAGTCATAACAAAGGGAGGTTTACTACTTTAATCTTCAAAACTGAAATAAAAATTCGAAATAACAGTTGTCATTTTTGTCAATCCAAAAATTAAAAAACCGAACCATTATTAAACTATCAGATCGAATAAACCGAATGCTCAGCCCTAATTTTAATTGCTTTCTAATAGATGACCCATCTGTTATAACAAATTTTCTATCTGTTTGATAATTTCCAACAGATGAATCAACTGTTGCAATATGTTAGTCATCTGTTGATTCAAATTAAACAATTATTAGTAATAACTAAATTGATTTTGCTAAAATTAAAGACAAGTCTTTAAGACAATGGGACAAACATTAGAGTTCTCCTAAAAATGCTCGAGTTCCCTAGTATTTTAATTATTTTCCAATAGATGACCTATTTGTTGCTACAAGTTAGTCATCTGTTGCAACAAATGTTTATAATAGGTTAGTCATTTATTGATTTAAATTAAGTAATTATTAATAATAATTAAATTAATTTAATTAAAATTAAAGACAAGACCTTAGACAAAGGAAAAAAACGTTTGAGTTCTCCTAAAAAACATGTGAGTTTTAGTATTTTTAAATTATTTTTCAACACATATTTGTCTATTTAATAATTTCCAATAGATGAGTCATATGTTGCAACAACTTAGTCATCTGTTGTAGCAGATGTCTATATCTGTTTGGTCATTTTCAACAGATATTTTTATGTATTTGGTCATTTCCAACAGATTACTCATCTGTTGTAACATGTTAGCCATCTATTGATTCAAATTAAGCCATTATTAGTAATAACTAAATTGATTACTAAAATAAAATATGAATTAATAAGTTCAATTACAGTTTCAATTAATCTCATGGTAATTACACGGTCAACTAAATATGTTCGTCCTGAGTAGAGTGATCAATTGACCAATTTTATTTGAAATGATTCAAGCTAAGTCATCATTAGAAATAACTATATTAATTTAACAAAAATTAAAGATGAATTAGTTAGTTCAGTTACAATTTCAATTAATCTCATAGTAATTACATGGTCAATTAAGTGTTTTGTACTGAGTAGAATGATTAATTGACCAATTATATTTGAAATAATTCAAATAAAACCATTATTAGAAATAACTATATTGGTTTAACTAAAATTAAAGATGAATTAGTAAGTTCAATTACAATTTCAATTAATCTCATAGTAATTACATGATCAATTAAGTGTTTCATCCTTAGTAGAATAATTAATTGACCAATTTTATTTGAAATGATTTAAATTAAGCCATTATTAGTAATAATTATGTTGATTTAACTAAAATTAAACATAAATTGATGAGTTCACTTACAATTTTAATTAATCTCATAGTAATTACATGATTATCTAAGTATATTCGTCCCGAGTAGAGTGATCAATCGACCAGTTTTATTTGAAATGATTCAAATTAAGTCATTATTAGTAATAACTAAATCGATTTAACTAAAATTAAAGATAAACTTATAATTTCAATTAATCTCATAGTAATTAATTGATCAACTAAGTGTATTCGCCATGAGTAGAGTGATCAATTGACCAATTTTATTTTAATTGAATCAAATTAAGCCATTATCCGTAGCAGCTAAATTATTATAACTAAAATTATAGATGAATTGATAAGTTCACTTACAATTTCAATTAATCTCATAGTAATTACATGATCAACTATGTGTATTCGTCTCGAGGAGAGTGATCAATCGACCAATTTTATTTGAAATGATTCAAATTAAGTCATTATTAGTAATAACTAAATTGATTTTGACTAAATTAAAGATGAATTGATAAGTCCACTTACAATTTCAATTAATGTATTTGTCCTTAATAGAATGATCAATTGATAAATTTTATTTGAAATGATTCAAATTAAGAAGTTATTAGTAATAACTAAATTGATTTAACTAAAATTAAAGACAAGACCTTAGACAAGGTGACAAACATTTGAGTTCTCTTAAAAATATTTGAGCTTTAGTATTTTAAATTATTTTCCAACATATATCCTATATGTTTGATAATTTTTCAACAGATGAGTCATATGTTGTAATAACTTAGTCATCTGTTGCAACAGATGTCTATATTTATTTGATAATTTTTAATAGATGAGTCATTTATTGCAACAGGTTAGTCATCTGTTGCAACATATGTCTATATTTGTTGGTCATTTCCAATAGATGTTTTTATCTGTTTGGTCATTTTCAACAGATTACTCATCTTTTGCAACATGCTAGTCATCTATTAATTCATATTAAGCCATTATATTAGTAATAATTAAATTGATTTAACTAGAATTAAACATGAATTAATAAGTTCAATTACAGTTTCAATTAATCTCATGGTAATTACACGATCAACTAAGTGTGTTCGTCCTTTGTAGAGTGATCAATTGACCAATTTTATTTGAAATGATTCAAACAAAGTCATAATTAGAAATAACTATATTGATTTAACTAAAATTAAAGATGAATTAGTAAGTTCACTTACAATTTCAATTAATTTTATAGTAATTACATGATCAACTAAGTGTTTCGTCTTAAGTAGAATGATCAATTGATCAATTTTATTTGAAATAATTAAAATTAAGCAATTATTAGTAATAACTAAATCGATTTAACTAAAATTAAAGATGAATTGATAATCTTAATTACAATTTCAATTAATCTCATAGTAATTACATGATCATCTAAGTGTATTCATCTTGAGTAAAGTGTTAATTGACCAATTTTATTTGAAATGATTCAAATTAAGACATCATTAGTAATAACTACATTGATTTAACTAAAATTAAAGATGAATTGATAAGTTCAATTACGGTTTCAATTATTCTCATATTAATTACATGATCATCATAGTGTGTTCGCTCTGAGTAGAGTGATCAATTGACTAATTTTATTTGAAATAATTCAAATTAAGTCATTATTAGTAATAGCTAAATTGATTTAATAATTACAATTTCAATTAATCTCATAATAATTACATGATCATTTAAGTTTATAACCTATTGCAACAGATGAGTCATCTGTTGAAAATTATCAAAAAGATATACACATAGGTTGCAACAGATTGGTCATCTGTTGTAACAAATGTCTTTATCTGTTGGTCATTTCCAACATATGACCAATCTGTTTGCAACGTATGACTTTATCTGTTTGTTATTTCCAACAGATTACTAATCTGTTGTAATAGATGTTTTTATCTGTTTGGTCATTTTCAACATATTACTAATTTGTTGCGACAGAAGATCAATCTTTTGCAATAGATGTTTTTATATACTTGGTCATTTCCAATAGATCACCCATATATTGCAATAGATGGCCCATCTGTTATCAATCTATCTTTAACTTTGTTGTAATAGTAAATAATCTTGTATTGTCATTTAATTTTAGTCTATGACCTTCCTCTCAACCAAACACTTTCTTTTTTTTGTAATTGATTCTTTCCACTCCCGAACGCTAAAAAACCTACACCTTTCAACATCTTAAAAAAATAGGAAAAATGAAAAAAAAAAAAGAATAAACTCATTCGATCAAATATAGATTTTCTCATTCATTGCATAAAAAATATTTACAACATTAGGTAGATCCGATAAAATAAATTACATATGATAAAAAAATATATAACCTAATTATTATTATTTTTATTATTATTATTATTATTATATTATTATTATTATTATTATTATTATTAGTAGTAGTAGTATTATTGTTATTGTCAATCGAAAATCCATTTGGCAGTAGACACCTCAGCCTTTGAATCCCACGAAGCACCCTTTCTCTCGCGGCGCCCAACTCTCACTCGAGTTCATGAATCAGCCTTTCAAGTTCCTACATGGTGTCAAGCAGAATCACCATGTACCAAATCAGATCAGTCATATCTAGAACATGCATGAACAAATAACGTAAAACACTAAACCACATATACTACCAACTAGTAGTTTAACAAAAAAATGTGAAACTTAACTACAAAATAGATGCATGTTAATAATTTTCATATTAGAACAAGAAAATCAAACATACCTCAACGGACGAACAAGAAATTTATTTTTGAAAGAGAAGTGATTGAAGATATAATGACGGTTTTATGCAAGACAAGATGCAAGAGATAAAGCTGAAGAGACCTATTTATAAAAGATTGAATGAGTGAGTAGTGCAGTGTGTTAGGCAAAAATTCACGACCGTTCACCACTTTTTTAATAATTATATCTCTTAATTAAATCAAACTTGGTGACTTTTTGATTATTTAAATTAAAAAAATAGATTTAAATACAAAAAAGGTGAAAAGTCATAACTTTTTACCTTTTTAGTATTTTACTTATTTAAATTAAATAGCTACAAAATTGTGTTTATCATATTTTTTATATTATTTATTTACGAATTATTTTTTTAATTAAATGATCGAAAAGTCATGACCCTTGAGTTCTTCCAACAGATGATCTATTTGTTGCAATATATGGTCCATCTGTTATAATAGATGACCCTTCTGTTGCAACATATGACTCATCTGTTAGAGTAATTGATTCATTTTTGCAACATATGATTCATCTGTTGCAACAAATTGTTCATTTGTTGCAACAGATTGTTCATTTATTACAAAATAAATCAATAGCAAGATTTATTCAATAGAAATAATAACAAATCATCATTTATCAATACACTATTTTTACCATGAGATTAATTAAAATCGTAATTGAACTTATTAATTCATCTTTAATTTTAGTTAAATCAATATAGTTATTTCTAATGATGGCTTAGTTTGAATCATTTCAAATAAAATTGGTCAGTTGATCACTCTACTCAGGACGAACATACTTAGTTGATCGTATAATTACCATGAGATTAATTAAAATTGTAATTGAACTTATTAATTCATATTTTATTTTAGTTAAATCAATTTAGTTATTACTAATAATGGCTTAATTTGAATCAATAGATGACTAACATATTGCAATAGATGAGTAATCTGTTGAAAATGACCAAACAGTTAAAAACATCTGTTGAAAATGACCAAACAGATATAGTCATCTATTGCAACAGATGACTAACCTGTTGCAATAACTAACTCATCTATTAAAAATTATTAAACAAATATAGACATCTATTACAACAGATGACTAAATTGTTCAACATATGACTCATCTGTTGGAGATTATTAAATAGACAAGATATATGTTGAAAAATAATTTAAAATACTAAAGCTCAAATGTTTATAGGAGAACTCAAACATTTGTTCCCTTGTCTAAGGTTTTGTATTAAAGACTTGTCTTCAATTTTAATTAAATTAATTTAGTTATTATTAATAATTGCTTAATTTGAATCAACAAATGACTAACCTGTTATAAACGTCTGTTGCAACAGATGACTAACTTGTTGCAACAAATAAGTCATCTGTTGGAAAATAATTAAAATACTAGAGAACTCAAATATTTTTAGGAGAACTCAAATGTTTGTCCTTGTCTTAAAGACGTCTTTAATTTTAGCTAAATCAATTTAGTTATTACAAATAATTGCTTAATTTGAATCAACTATTGACTAACGTTGTTGCATCAAATGATTCATCTGTTGGAAATTATCAAACAGATAGAAAATCTGTTGTAATAGATGGGTCATCTATTAGAAAGAAACTAAAATACTAGGAAACTTAAATATTTTTGGTAGAACTCAAACATTTGTCCCCTTGATCCTTTTGCATTTGATGTATGATATACTATTTTTTCTTCTTTACCTGTTTCATGAATTTTTTTATGTATTTTACTAATTCGTTGTGCCCCTGTTGAAATTTTTGGAATTCTTTTAGGTCAAATTTTGTTCGTATGATACATCCTTCATAGGTGATTTTTTAATTAAAATTATGATTTTTGTTGAATTTCTTATTTTGTTTATCTGCTACTGCTACAACGGATAGAACCTGCAATATGAATCCAACATAGGAGTCATCTGTTGCAACAAGTGAGTAATCTATTGCAACATATGACTAATTTGTTGCAACAGATGACTCATATGTTGGATTCATGTTACAACACTATAATACGAATCCAACAAATGAGTAATCTGTTACAATAGATGAGTAGTCTGTAACAATATATGATGCATCCGTTACAACAAATTACCCACATGTTGTTGTAACATATGACTCATCTATTGTAACAAATTAGTCATATATATTGCAACAGATTACTCATCTGTTGGAATAGATTAGTCATATATGTTGCAACAGATTACTCATCTATTGCAACAGATTAGTCATATATTTTGCAACAGATTACTCATTTGTTGGATCCACGTTACATGTTTTATCAATTGTTGAAAAAACAACAGTAGCAGATACATCCCGATGAGAAATTCAACTAAAAAATAACAAACATAAAAAAATAACAAAAAACATAAAAAGAATAACAAACACCAACAAATCAAGTTCCTTTTTATCGTCATAACTAAAAAGCCCTAATTTTTTACCTGTGAAAATCGAAAAGAAATAATGAAGAACTTGAAGTTGTTGGAGCTGGAGAATGTTGTCATGTCGATTGACGATTGAAAGTCAAAAAGGAATGGAAAAGAACTCAAAACTATTTGTCGCCAGAGGTTGAAGTTGCACAAGATTGAAGGGAGAAATTTGGAAAGTTGTTGGTTGGGAGAAGTTAGAGAGAGAAACTATCGAGAGAAAAAGAGAAGAGAGATTGATTTGCAGAGAGAGGAAAATTTTGTGGGTGTGGGTTGGTTTGTATTTTTGAAAAGATTAAAAAGTTTGGAAAA
Organism: Capsicum pubescens; assembly: GCA_030864215.1. Classification (NCBI taxonomy): domain Eukaryota; kingdom Viridiplantae; phylum Streptophyta; class Magnoliopsida; order Solanales; family Solanaceae; genus Capsicum; species Capsicum pubescens. The sequence continues at coordinate 39,269,762 of CM061542.1, read as the reverse complement.
TATTAATCAAGTCCATAATTAACCTAATCAAGTTTCTTAATTATGTTGACCCTTTAAATTGGTCAATGTTACTGATCTTTCATTCAAGACTTAAATGACACCTTTCCTTCAATTTACTCCAATGACTTTTAACCAATATTGTGGTTCATTTCCTGAATGTATGCTATATGATTCTGATTGGGCTGCAATTGATGATCTTGTTAAGTTTTTGAAAAAAAATTATATATCTACGGTTGAATTTTTCAGTGCTTATTATCCTACTGTTTGTAATATTTTAGCATATATAGATGATATTTCTTCTTTGCTTGAAGAATATAAGAATAAAGAAGGTTACAAAGAAGCTGTTAGTGCTATGTTTGCTAAATTTAAAAAATATTTTTATCTAATTCCCCCAATTTACTTGGTTGGTGCTATACTAAATTCATGTATGAAATATAATTCTATGTGGGAGTTTAGTTCTATTATTTATTCTAACTTAGAGATAAATACTGAACTTGAAGATGAGCAACCAGATTTGTTTACGCCTATGAGTGATGTGAACATTTACATAGAAAAATTATATAACCATTATGCCGATTTACTTGATGTAGCTGTACCGAAAAATATCACTCCAACTGTAGCTTGTCATGCTCCTGAGGATCCATCATCTTCTAAAAGTACGGCACATAGTGATTTTCCTGATTACTTTTATGATTTAAATATTTGAAACAATGTTGAGGCGGGAACTTACACAACAACTTCTCGAGAAGAGCTTAAGTATTATCTTCGAATGTTGATAGAGGATTGTAGACGATGGATCAACGTGTTGGATTGGTGGAAGAATAATGAAAGATAATATCAGGTACTTTCAAGATTAGCTAGAGATATATTGAATGTTTCAATGTCAACCGTTGCATCGGAGAGCGCTTTTAGTCAGGGACGACAACAGCTTAGAGACAACCGACACTCATTGGGGAGCAATGCTATGAATGTTCTAGTTTGCCTTAGAGATTGGATTAGATTGGAATGAAGAAATCAAGGAATAAAGATGGAATCGAAAGACAAACAGAATCCTGAAGAAATTATGACTTCACGGGAGAACTCAACACAATCAAGTCCAATTCATGGTTTTGCCCCCATTGATTTTGACTATTCTATGCCAATTCACGTTAATATTAACATGAATGAGTTGGAAAAAATGATGCAAAATTTATAGATTTTTTATTCATGCAAATTATAAGTTTTAGATCATTTTGCAATCAATAAAATACAACATTCATCCACTCCTTTGTAATTTTTTCATTTAAGTTGAATTTCTATTTTTAATTAAATACTTAGTTTTAATATATTACTATCAAACTTTACACTAAGTAATAAACAATTAAACATAACAAACATATATACACATAATGAAAGAATAGATTTCTTTTAAGTTCAAATATAATGAAAACATCTAATAAATATTTGTTTAAACTTCAAAACTTCAAGTATTATTATATTAAGTAGTATATTTTCTATAGACTCTAAATTATATATATTTAACGTATACATATAGTATATATATATGTTGTATATATATTTTTTGAAACTTTCAAGTGATATTTAAAGTAGTATATATTCTAAATATAAGTGATAACGCTCAAACTACACCTCTCATGTGAGAATGTAAGCGACGTTGTCAATATATAACCCAACTAGGTTGCGGTCGAATCCCCCAGGGAATATGGTGTGAACTCAAGTCGTTTGCGATTTAATCAACTGGTAGTTGGATGTTTCCTGGAATGGGGGTTTTGTAGTTTAGCAAATAATTGTTGGTCACCTTATTTTCAGTGTTTGTAATCAAGAGTTTATGGAAAACTAGAATTATGTTCACTATGGGTTTTAGTACTTGACAGATGCTAATAGTGATTCAAGATTCTCACAGTAGGTAGGACAACAAATTATCTTTATCGAAGTTATGCCTAAATGTCTCTCGACCTACTTAAGCATTTAATTACCTAATCCTCTCGGACTTAGGGAATTTAAATTTACTAACCAGACTTCACCTCAGGTTAATCAACCTTGTTACAGCGTCAATTATTAAATGGAAGTTTAGCGTTTCCAAGTCCCTGTCAATAATTCACTTCCTACTATATTTGATTTCTTATCTCAAGAAATTCAAAGCAGGTGCTATCTATCGTCTGCAACCAATAGACAATAATTAAATCCTTGGAATTATCAAGGAGTCCTATTACCTTTAGAATCTTGAACACTTAGCATCTTACCAAGACTTAACCCATAGATCCCATAATTCGAGTTAAAGGGATTTAGCCACTCATAATGTAATAATCAAAACAACTAGTTGTACTCATAATTTGAAAGATGAACTTAACACAAGATGAATAGTAACTAGTGATTCTCAGATTAGATCACAATACAAATCCCAAAATATTAATGAAAATCTCTTTAAAGTAAATTGTTTTTCAAGCCAAGAAACTAGAGAGAGAATAGTAAAATATGTGTGTCCCAAAAATAGTTTCAAAACTCCGTTAGAAAACCCTAAACTATTCTTTAAATAGTTCACTCTAATTATGGAAACAAAATCACAGAGTTCAGCAATTTCTCGGACAGGTGACGACATTCGTGACACCTTATCAGGAGTCCGACGACTTATCACAAATGTCGTCAGCTCCTTCTTCAGTTTTAGTACTTCCTGCTTAAGGTTGAAGATGAAACCTGATGACTTATCAACTCTTTGACGACTTATCAGGAAATGTCGTCACCACTTTCAGATGAGGTCCATTCTCTGTCTAAGGCTAACGGTATATCTGATAACTTATCACAAGGCTGACGACTTATCAGGAATATCGTCAGGTGCACTTCTCTTTTATTTGCTTCAGATTTTAACTCTTTTGCTTACATCCTTGTTGGTTCTCTTGCATCTTGGCTTCTACTGCAAAATCAAAGATAAAACAATAAAAAATGACAAGAGTTTCTTATGACCTTGCAATTATTCTCAGTTAAAAGCCTCAAATGTGTTAGCATCTGCTTACACATCAACACCCTCAACTTAAAACAATTATTTTTCCTCAAGCAACTCAAACACAATCAAGAGGATACAAAGTACATTCGGCAGTCAATCATCCATAGTATCTCAAAAAATCTTCACTATCTCCAAGGTCAGTCAATTCAAGAACAACTGTGTATATTATTGAAGAATAACAATGCAACACACAGGGATCAAGATACGACATTAATTAAGCTATAACAACCATGCATAGACCAGTATTACACTATCCGAACAAGTTAGCAACATATCTGGTGTGCCCTCACAATAAAGAAATCCCCCCTTTCTCATATCAGCAATCATATATGTAACCATGGGGACAATTAAAAGACACTCACTCTCAGAATGAAGTTCCAATCAATATATGCCGAATACCATAGGCTTTCCCTTATTTTCATTACCAAGATCTTCAGAAAGGTCAGCTAGGATCACTATAGGTCTTCTCATTAGCTTGAAATATAGGCTAGGGGCTGGTATGATACTCGATGATATTTAAAGTGACTAAGCCTCCTTGACACTACATTAGCTTTTGGGGTCTCACTCATTAGACTTTTTCTATTCTTCTCTTTTCTTGATCACACTTATTCAGGATGTGTGCGGTCTTTTCTACAATCACTTCTTCTTTTTCACTATTTTTCTTTTCCACCTCACCCAACTTTTTATTCTTTTCTTTTACTCTACATTTATTCATACTCACTTTACATCAAGAATTCTTGTGATATCCACCCTCAACTTAGGATATTTACCTAAATCAAGGTGCACAGTGTCTAAGGAGGACCAGGGCCAAAACAAGTTCATTGTGATATAAACGAGAAAGTGACAGGTGTCATAAAAAGAGATAGGCTAATCAGGCTCAAAGTAGGGATCAAGGGATATTCTACATACAGAGAAGGTCATTTAGGATAAAAGTGGACTAATATCAAAATGGCCTATGAACCTTTCCTAACCCTTATCCTTTAACCGAGGTAAGACTAACCGGGCAAGTTCTGGCTTCAGCATACAGAGGGGACTAAGTAAGATCTCACACGCACATGGAACACAAGTATATCACAATCTACTACTCATTTAGTTCATTCAGCTGTTTAGCAATGATTATTGTGTCACTAAGACTAATGTCATACAAAGATGCACAGTAGTCACACTTAGATGCAAATCACATATTTAAACCTTCAGATCATTGGATGGGCGCTAAAAAAACACAAAAACAAGTTAACTACCTTAGTTACTTGTATTTCTCCTAGTCAGCTACATAATTTTACAATAACACTCACCCTACACCCTCAACTTAAAATCAAAGAAAAATTGAACTGAGGGTTAGGGTATACCTGGAGTAGATCAAGCACAGGAATCATGGGTCCCTTACCCTGTTATTACATCTTCAGCTACCTTATCTCCATCAAGATCCTCCCCTCTTTCTGACACATTAGGCCCAGTATTTATTGGGGGCCTACTAGTTGAGGCACCTACAGCTTTCGCTCGGAGGGCTGCCTCCCATTTCTCATTGTCAACTAAAGACTCGATCATTGCCTTCTTCGTCTCTTACTTTTCAGTCTTCTTTCTCTCCCTCTTCTCTGCTTTTCTTTCTTCATCACTATCAGGACTTTCCCTCTTACCCTTGCCTTTCTTCTCACCCTTCTTCTTCTTTTTCTTCACTGGTTCCTCTATGAGATCAAACAATGAGATTTTACCCTCAAACTAATCAACATTCGGATCTTCTAACACCATAAATTGGTGTTGTTGTATCTTTCCAACCTCTGTTTTTACCTTGTCTAGGTCTGATCTGAATAGTGTAATCTCTGGAATTGACCCCTCTTTCGACCGCCTCCAATTCATCAATCCTACCAGGCAGAGCCTTGTAGGGCTCAAGTGCATCCTTAACCCTCTTTTCTACTGTAGCTACAAATTGTCTGGCAAAGATTTGCAGCTGAGCTTCACATCATTTGGCTTGTTTTGCCACTCTCCTAAAGTTCATCGGGTTGAAGACGAATTCTGTTGTAGGCACTGCGGCTAAAGAATTTGTCTCATTTCTAGGCACTGGATTTGCTCGTGCTGAGGATGTCATTAGTGCAGTTTTAGAATCATGTACTTCTATATTAGGTGTTGAGCTGGTACCTATAATCGGTGGATTTGTTGGAACCTCTACTCTTCTGTCAAGTATCAGCCTCAGCTGATTTTCATCATATCAGATAGGATTGTGGGTCTTCTTGGCAAACAGTTCTTCGTCTATCCCTACAACCTTAGGCACATTAGTTGCCTTACACAACCTCATAATTAGATAAGGGAAAGGATATGTCGTATCGGACCTTGAGACCCGAATTTTCATCTCTTCGGTAATAATCTCTCTGAAGTTCAATTTGAGGTTAGCCATAAGACTTACGACTAGAATTGCTCTATCATCCCCAAGGATATTATCTCTATCTGTGGGCATTAACCAGATATGTACAATACCCCACCAAAATCTTGCCTATGGATTCAAGAAGGCCTTGAAGATCCTTTCACTCGGGTTAGTCAGCCATTCAGGTTCTCCATCAGCTATGAGTGTGGCTAACCAAGATCATTGATTTTCCTGAATCTTCAACCAAGCATGGAATGTAGGTGAAGTGTCCTGAGGTGTAAATTTTGGGGCATGAAGGAATCTGTTGATTGTCGCTTCAAAAACATCCACCATTATACCCCTCATTGGAACTTTATCCAAAAAAGCTTGATCTGTTGATTTCTCTCCTTCCTTACACATGTTTTCCAAGCGAGCCTGATAGTTTGCATAGAACTCCCTAACTAGTATAGGGCAAAATGAGTTTTCTCCTCTTGTAGTCCATCCCAAGTCGTAGTCACGAAATTTCTGCTCCACTTCAGGATATCTGCTCAACCCTTTAGTGATGATCCTCTTTTCTTCAAAGATTGTCCTTTTAACAACTCTTCTGTTAGTTCTGCAAAGCCCATCAAAGAAGATTTTCTGTGCTTCGGGAATTTTCCACCTAGCACTATCTCGAACTTCAGGGTTCTTGCCTTTAACCATAGTTCCCCAAATCAGAGATTCTTCATCATCTTGTGGCTAGCAGAAAGGGACTCAGTTGATGGTCCCTCGGATTCAGGATGATCTGAATCATGCTCTTCAGATTCAGCATGTTCAAACTCTTGTTGCTCAGAGGCCATCTGCTCAGAAGCGGTATGTTCAGACGTTGTTGGATCAGTATCACTCTCTTCACTCTCCTCCACCTCAACTGGTGGGGGTGGTGAAGGCCTTTTCAGTCTTATTTTCTTTCTTTGCTTTCTGAGAAGTGGCTCATCTTCCTCATAATCGAATTCCTCATCGAAGAGCTTCCAGGGTACACTTTCCTTGGTCATTTTCTTTATAGATTTTGAGTTCTTTCCTTTGGGTGCCATTATAAGACCTGTAGCAAGAGAAAGACCATTAGTCGACACTTAAGAGTATAAACACAAACATATCAATCATTAAAGTTCCACACCTCTTGAAAGGGTTTATTTATGCTTCAGATCATAGGTGTGATGACATGGTCTGATAAGTCATTACGATTGTGATAACTTATCATCTATGTCATCAGCCTTAACAGAAAAGGCTTTTTTTTCTCGACTTGTGATGATATAATCTGATAAGCCATCATAATTGTGATAACTTATCAGCTATGTCGTCAACTCAGAACACAACCCTCAACTTAATTTTACCTTGATTTTTAAACCAACTTCTTCTTACAATCACATTGATTCATATTTTTTAGCTTAGCTTTAAGGTCCAGGCTTGCACAGCAAACCCTAGTTCCCGATTTTCACTCATTGGCAAGCTAAAATTGATTCAATCTTCTTAGGAACCTTGTTTCACATCATTTTATTACTTACCAACCAAAGAGAAGAGTTAGGTTTTGAGCATACCTGATAGATTCCTTTAACTTAGTTACACGAGTAAGAGGAAGTAGATAATAGAAGATTTCTTGATTTTGACTTCAAACCCACACACATAAAGAAGGGAGTTTTCTTTTGTTTTACTTGGAAATACTTTAGAAAGGGAAGAAAATAAACTAAGTATGGAAAGAAATAAAACTTAAAGGAAAGAAAGGTAGAAAAATGGGAATTTGAAAAGGTTTGCTTTCGGGCCGGGTCAGATTTCTTTACTTGGGCCCAGAATTTTCTGATAGCAGATCTTGGGTTTTTTTCCTGACGATATTTTCTGATGGATTATCACAAGTGTGATATCCCATCACAAATGTCGTAGCCTTAACAGAACCTACCTCAGAGCTGGTTTTTCTGACGGTGAACCTGACAGCTTATCACAATTGTGATAGCTCATCACGAATATCGTCAGGCTCAATTAACTGGCCATATCAACTTCACCTCGACCACAACATACCTTATCAGTTCCTCATAATTTCCATCTAACTATCAATGAAAGTAACTTGCGTTAAAACATAAAAATTTTGGGTTGCCTCCCAATAGCACCTGATTAATATCGCGACACGACTTGGTTATCTAGACTACTCATACTTCGTCAAGACAACCTGTTGATACCTCTTTACCATCTTCATATAATACATCTATGATTGAGAAAACATTCATCTCCTTTTGTTGTGTCATGGATGAGTTTATTTTGAATCTTGCTTCTTTGTCATTGAGACTGAACTTCAGCTCATTCATCTTCATGTCTGCAATCACTCGCCTAGTTGTGACACGTGATTGCTAGATCAATGTACTTGGTAATATTCCACTCTTTCTCTGGTTAAATGCTGCGGAGAATTGGCTCATCTGCTGCTCCAACTATTTGATTGTGGTGGAGTGTGAGTTTACCAACTGACTGATAGATGACAGATCGGTCTTCATGGTGGTCACACTAGAGTTGGTAGACTCCACTCTTCTTAACAATTTATCCATCATGTCCTCCATGAACATCTTTTCAAAACTTATTGTAGCAGTCTCACTACTTCCAAGAGGGACATATAGCCCGCTCCTATTATTATTGTTCTTCCAGTTTCCCTGCTCCCTATCTTTATAACTAGGCTTATCATAATAATTCTGACCTTGATTCCCTTGGGTATTGGCTCGGAAACACCCTGATTATTAACATAGTTTGTCTCTTCTTCTGAATCAGTATCAACTCTATCTTAAGATCCCACAGCTTTTACCTTCTCAGTCTTTCCTGATAGCAAGTTCTTGGTTAGCAAGTCCATTTGCATTTTTAGGTGAGCCATGTCTTGGTTACGCTCTTTGTCTCTTCTGCGTTGTTCGGATGTCATACCCACAAAAACAGTGGGGCTGGCTACCACAGAGTCTCTGGTATGCCATGCCCGACTCTGTTTAGTCATTCTCTCTAGCATTTCTAAAGCCTCTGGGAATGTAAGATCAACAAACGAACCACCACCTGCATTATCTACAATTGATTTTATCATAGAGTTAAGTGCCCTGTAAAAAGTCTCCATTAAGTGTATGTCCGTCATATTGTGGTTCGGACACTGCGTCAGCTTCTTTTTAAATCTCTCCCAGGTTTCATGCAAGGCTTCAGTTGGGAGATGCCTAAAGTTGTTGATCTCATTCCTCAACTGTACCCCTCTGGAAGGAGGAAAGAACCTTTCTAGGAAAGCTCCTTTCAACTGCCTCCAGTTGGTTGTAGAATCGGGTGTCAGCTCATTAAGCCACAATGTTGCCTCCCCAGATAGAGACAACAGAAATAATCTAAAATGGATAGAATTCTAACCCACTTCTGGGTTATCAAAAGATTTACGGATGGTGACAAAGTTCACCAGATGCAAGTTGGGGTCATCCCCAGAAAGGCTACCAAACAACCCCTTCAGATTGAGGAGTTGAATCATAGTACTCGTAATGTTGAATTTTTCCCCAGGTGCCAAAGGTGGAAGAATAATTGCACCGGTTTCACCTGCTCCATCCATTCCATCATCATCATCATTGAGGTCATACTGGACCGGCTATTAATCTTGCCTACCTCAGAATGGACGGTTCCTGTTAGCATTACGTTGTACTGGTGCAGCTACTAGCTCTACATGCCTTGGGTTACCAGGGTTTAACAACTCCTCATCTCCCAAATCTTCATCCTCAGGATTTGGATGTCGTACTTGTTGACCGATATTCTGCACATTCACCTAAGCTCAAGCTAAGGCTGCTAACCTGTCAGCCTCCTGCTGGTCTGCCATTCTTCTAATTCATTGCGGTTTTGGATTAAGTGTTAATAACGGTTCTCTAAAACTTTTGGTTCTTGGCATACACCACAAACGTCCTATAGAAAACAAAAATAAAAAATAAACGTAAAACTAGGAAACTTGACCAACAGTCAATTAGCGCACACAAACTTCAATTTACAACCGTATTCCCCGGCAGCGGCGCCCTTTTTGATAACGTTCAAACTACACCTATCATGTGAGAATGTAAGCGATCGTTGTCAATATATAACCCAACTAGGTTGGGGTCGAATCCCATAAGGAATATGGTGTGAACTCAAGTCGTTTGTGATTTAATAAACTGGTAGTTGGATGTTTCCTTGAATGGGGTTTTTGGAGTTTAGAAAATAATTGTTGGTCACCTTATTTTCAGTGTTTGTAATCAAGAGTTTATGGAAAACCAGAATTATGTTCACTATGGGTTTTAGTACTTGACAGATGCTAATAGTGATTCAAGATTCTCACAGTAGGTAGGACAACAGATTATCTTTATCGAAGTTATGCCTAAATGTCTCTCGACCTACTTAAGCATTTAATTACCTAATCCTCTCAGACTTAGGGAATTTATATTTACTAACCATACTTCACCTCAGGTTAATCAACCTTATTACAACGTCAATTATTAAATGGAAGTTTAGCATTTCCAAGTCCCTGTCAATAATTCACTTCCTACTATATTTGATTTCTTATCTCAAGCAATTCAAAGCAGGTGTTATCTATCGTCTGCAACCAATAGACAATAATTAAATTCTTGGAATTATCAAGGAGTACTATTACCTTTAGAATCTTGAACACTTAGCATCTTACCAAGACTTAACCCATAGATCCCATAATTCGGGTTAAAGGGATTTAGCCACTCATAATGTAATAATCAAAACAACTAGTTGTACTCATAATTTGAAAGATGAACTTAACACAAGATGAATAGTAATTAGTGATTCTCAGATTAGATCACAATACAAATCCCAAAATAAAGATGAAAATCTCTTCAAAGTTAATTGTTTTTCAAGCCAAGAAACTAGAGAGAGAATAGCAAAATACGTGTGTCCCAAAAATAGGTTCAGAACTCCCTTAGAAAACCCTAAACTATGCTTTAAATAGTTCACTCTAATTATGGAAACAAAATCACAGAGTTCAGCAATTTCTCGGACAGGTGACGACATTCGTGACACCTTATCAGGAGTCTGACGACTTAGCACAAATGTCGTCAGCTCCTTCTTCAGTTTTAGCACTTCCTGCTTAAGGTTGACGATGAAACCTGATGACTTATCAATTCTTTGATGACTTATCAGGAAATGTCATCACCACTTTCAGCTGAGGTCCATTCTTTATTAAGGCTAACGGTATATCTGATAACTTATCACAGGGCTGACGACTTATCAGGAATGTCGTCAGACGCACTTCTCTTCTATTTGCTTCTGATTTCAACTCTTTTGCTTCCATCCTTGTTGGTTCTCTTGCATCTTGGCTTCTACTGCAAAATCAAAGATAAAACAATCAAAAACGACAAAAGTTGCTTAAGACCTTGCAATTATTCTCAGTTAAAAGCCTCAAATGTGTTAGCATCTACTCACACATCAATATGTCTATATATTTTTTATATATTAAAATAGTATATATTTAATGTGTATATATTTTTAAAGTAGTATAATATGTAGTATATATATGTTATATGTGTATATATTTTCTATAGACTCTAAAGTAGTATATATTTAACGTATACATGTGTATATATATTTTTTAAAGTAGTATATTTATAGTGTATATATGTCATATGTATATTATTTAAAGTATTGCATATATTATACTGTACGTATATATGTGTATATATTTTCTATAGACTCTAAAGTAGTATATATTTAGCGTATACATGTGTATATGTTTTCTAAAGTAGTATATATATAGTGTATATATGTTGTATGTATACTATTTAAAGTAGTACATATATTATTTTGTACGTATATATGTGTATATATTTTCTATAGACTCGAAAGTAGTATATATTTAACGTATACATGTGTATATGTATTCAAAAGTAGTATATATATAGTGTATATATGTTGTATGTATACTATTTAAAGTAGTACATATATTATATAGTACGTATATATGTGTATATATTTTCTATAGACTCTAAAGTGGTATATATTTAACATATACATGTGTATATGTTTTCAAAAGTAGTATATATATAGTGTATATATGTTGTATGTATATTATCTAAAGTACTACATATATTATATTGTACGTATATATGTGTATATATTTTCTATAGACTCTAAAGTAGTATATGTTGACACCCAATTTTGGCTCGCTCTATTTTCTTTAATTATTTTTTCGGTGCTCCTCTGCCTTAAATAGTGTTTCAAAATAAATTCGTATTTTTTATAAATTTTGAAAAGAATAAAAAAAAGTATTTATTTTTCTATCAAATGTTAAAAATACTTCAGTTAAATTTAAAAAATATTTCAACATTAAAATTTCAAAAATAAATAATAAGAATAATAAAAATAAAAATATCCTTTCGATAAACGCATTCACGTTTTTCCTAATTTTATTTAGATGATATGTTGTGACCATATATATGTATATTTTGATAAAATATATATTCTTTATAAGTGCGTACATATATTTTTATTATATTCTTGTTTTTACATATATGTATATTTTTGTTAACGTGAAAATTATAAATTATTAAATTAGACACGTATACTAAATTATTTATATAATTTATATATGTTAGGCTAAAAAATAAATTTAGGATAGCAGGGATCATCGATAAAATTAATTTCAGTAAAAAAGACATTTGGGCGAACAATAACTCCATTTCAATCATTTATTTCTCCTAAATCCTGCTCTTATTTATAAACTTCAGAAGTCCAAAAATTAGCTCAAAATCCAGAACAATTTTCATGTCCGCTTCGCCATTCCACACAAATTGATCTAGTCTATTAAATTATTTCTAGTCCGATTAGTCTCAAAATTTTTAATTACTTACTAATTTTTATATTTATATCTATAATTTATCATTTTCTTTTATTCTTATATTAAATATGAATCGTCCGATCAAATGATCGGACGGTCCAAATTTTAGTCAACAAAAGCAGCCCCCAAATACGGCTTTTCTCAAAGTTTCTCTCTTCTCTTTCATTTCCATTTTCTTCCTCCGTTAACACCACAACAGACTCTACCCAGACAAGCCTCAACTACTCCACTGCAATCATATCCCTCACCTCAAATCTATTAAATTTTGTCAGCATAAATCTCTCCCGTTTCCCTGTTTTCTTTGACTCTTAGGGCTCAAAAGTCCCACCCTCTCCACTGTTATCTTGGAGGAGAGGATATCACAGGATAAGGTCCATGTTCATCCCTCTATTCTTTCAAATCGGCTTGAAAAAAGGGTAAATCCTTATCCTAACTCTATTTCCTTTCAAAATTTGTGGATTGTCCAATCAGCAATTTGAATTTCAAATTTGAGATCAATTTGGAGCCTTTGAGGAACTTGAACACTCCAAAATATGCCTATAAAGGGAAGGTTTCATCCATTCCTTTGGCAGGGGAGAGAAGGAATAAAAGGAGAGAGAAAAGTAATCGGAGTAAGCATACAGTTTTGGAGTCGAGTTATCCCCTAAAATCTTGACGAAAAAGCCCCAATTTACTGCCCGACAAAAGGTGCAAACTTATCTCTTTGAACTTATTCTTTCCCTTCTCTCATTTGGTTTGAGTCTACAAACATGTTCTTCAGTTTAAATTTGGACAAATATCACTTTGATATAATTGGAAAAAAGATAAATTCCGGTACAAGTTCCGGTCTGATACAATGATGAGAAGAAAAGAGAGACAAAAGTAACAAAAAGCATTTGTAGTAGTGCAGAGAAATTGAAAACCAATTATTACTGTCCAGTTACAAAATTAGTTACTACTGTTCTGTTCAGAAAGTTAGTTACTTAGTTGTTAGATAGATAGTTGTTAAGCTGCTAAGTGTAATTGATCTTAGCTAAGTGAGCACTATAAATAGTTGATGTATTCATTTGTAACATTCAGTCAGATAATACAATTCATTCAATTTCTACCTAAATTCTTCTTCTCTAATTTTTCTCGGCTAAAGCAATGATTTCAGCTTCATCTTCTTCGAGTATTTTACTCCTAGATTAATAAGTCCCACTTCAATTACTTGATATTGAATCAATTGGTATCAGAACCACTGATTCTAAGCTTATTTTATCATGGTAGTTCGCGATAAAAACTGTAATACCCCGTACTTTCTCCTAGCTTGAAATCATCTCAAGAATGTTAAAAGCTTTTTTTGAAAGATGAATCCACTTTTTGTACACGTGGTATTTTTAAGATTTTTACTTTTTTCACGTGGAAAATTGAATAACCTTTCCATCGATACCAATTTCATCAAAATCCGATCTCGAAAGAAAAAGTTATGGCCGAAATATAGAAGGTAGTAAAACCGCCCAGGTGCGACAGTGGAGGCCGATGGACCGTTGGGCTAGCAATGGACCATCGCACAAGCCATCGCAGCAAGGCAGTGTGACTACCTTCTGCCTAGGAATGATGGCCCAGGACGACGGACCGTCGGACCAGCAACGGACCATCGCTCAGGCCGTCGCAAGGGAACTAGTGAACCTCTATTCTGCCCAAGTGCGACGGTCAGGACCGACGGACCGTCGACCCATCGACGGACCATCGCACATCCCGTTCAGTTATTTTAAAATTATTTTTAAAGGGGTTTTTTGGTCTTTTACTACCCGTTTATATACCTAGTAATATCCGACCAAGGCTCCTAAATTCATTATTCAACTACAACATCAAAAATTAGGGTTTTCTCTCTAAGATTAATCCCAAGAACAAAATCCAAATCTTCTTTAAGAAACTAAGAGATTCAAATTCTTCAAGTTCAAGAACTTCAAGAAACTCACTATCAGGTATGCATAGTGTTCATTCATGGACTCCTTTCGTCCATGAAGCCCAAGAATCTTTTTTTTTCAAAGTTTAAGTATATGAATCTGTATGAATTCCATGTTGGGTTTGCTTTTGTTCATGTTGACAATGACCAATTGAATTTTATTCCATGTTTTAGTGATAAATCTTAAGTGGAATTTATTATGATAGGTGTAGATTCATGTGAATCCATGATTAAACCCTTGAATGGTTAAATTAGAGATGAATCATGATGTTTATTTGTTGTATAATGTTGTCTACATATACTATGCCTACCATGTGTTTGATTAAATTCCTATGTGAAGGAAAAGTGCCCAACTAGTATGATATTATGAAATCCCCATTTATGTACAAGTTTATGCATATCACTTGTTTGATGAAATGCTTCAATAAATGAATTATTGATTGTGTTGTTGGTCATATGTTCATGCAAGTCACGCTTTGTCAGTTTCTTTCCATCGAGTCTTGGGGGTACATGTACCCGACAATTTATCTGTGTGCCTAGAGCCAACGTCATATTTTCACAATATCCTCAGTCAAGACATGTTCAATAGAATTTAGTTAGTTATGTGACTCAGGAAAACTAAGTAATCTCAGAAAATGCAGTAATACAAAAATCTCAGTACTATTCCGTTAGTCAACGGAACTCAGTTAATTCAGCCCAGTAATCCATATTTAGTGTCTATTCAGATGGGAGTAGAAATTAGCACCGAGTAAACCCAAGGATGGGAACTCACCTGCCAGTAGAGGGTGTGATTCCTAGAAGCAATCCTTGCATTCCAGAACTACGTAGCCAGCGTAGGTTGAGACATCATACCTGTTAGTCGGGGGTATATAAGGTGGCTTAACCTGCTAGTCGAGGGTTCCCACCATTCTCATTAGAGTAACTTGCTAGTGGAGGGTCACTCACATGTTGTCCTTACCAGTGGCGCAGTATTGACACCCTTCTAATCAGGCCAGAGATTGGAACCCTATTCAGCTATAATACATTATTTGGGGCATATCGGTTAGATAACTACTTCCCACAGTTTCAGTATCAGTATCAGTCAAGAACTCAGATAATTTTTTAGATTTCAGGACTGTCAGATATAGTCAACTCAGCTTAGTATGGAACTCAATAGATCCATCAGAATCAGGACTGTCAGATATAGTCACTCATGTTATCAGTATTCACATTCAGTAATCATGTTATCATGATATTAGTGTTAGTTATTATGTCTCATGTATGTATTCTCACGCTCATGATAGTTAGTCTGTTATTATTATCATTCATGCATATGAAACCCATGCATTTAGCTTACCTCATATGCATACCAGTACATTCAATCATACTGACGTATTCGCGCTATGGTGTTTTATACCATAGGTTCAGAGACATGAGCTCCAGAGCATCAGTATCTTTCCAGTCTCAGTAGTCAGAGTTAGAAGTGAGTCTCATTTTTCGAGGATATGATCATTACTTTATTATTTCATTAATTAATTTATTAGTTGGAGTTAGTTGGGGAAATGTCCCACCAACTTCTTATTCAGACAGTCATGTTTTAGAGGCTTTTCAGACTATAGTTTGTTCAGATAGCTTAATTCAGTTTTGTTTTGAGTATTTCATACCCCACCCAGATGTTATAATTTAATTAGATATTATGTCATAATTTTGAACTTTATGGCCTTTTAGTTAATGTTTCCGTATTATACAGTATATTATGCAATATACAGGTACAGATATCAGTCATGGGTTAGCTTGTGGTCCTTTCGGGTCATGAGCACCGTGTAGCATTTTGGGTACCAGATTCGGGGAGTTAAAAACTTAGTATCAGAGCCTAAGGTTCAATAGAGTCCTAGGAAGTTTGAAAGTCGTATCTAGTAGAGTCTTGTACATGGGTGTGTTGCGCGCCACATTTATGTGCAGGAGGCTATAAGATGTTTTACGAATAGTTTCTCTTCTTTCAGTATTTATGTCATGCTAGTGAGCATAATCTCAAGTCAATCTTTCAGTCTAATCTATTTTTTCTCTTTATTTCAGAACATGCCTCCCAAGAGAAGAAACCAACCTGTCCAAGAAGATCCCTTGGACGAACATGTTTCTTATGCAGAGTTCAGAGCTGTATTCACTACTCTTGCTCAGTTAGTTGTTTCTCAGAATGAACGACCATCTATCATTCCAGCCAACCCATTGGCCAATTCAGCTGCAGCCAGAATTCAGGACTTTACCCGAATGAATCCTCCATCCTTTCTCGGGTCTAAGGCAGATGAGGACCCTCGAGAATTTCTAGATCAGGTGCAGAAGGTTACAGACATAATGGGGGTTACTTCTAGTGAAAGTTCTGAGCTAGCTGCATATCAGTTCCAGGATATTGCTCACACTTGGTTTAAGCAGTGAAAGTCAGAGAGGGCAGTTGATGAAGGGTCAGTTGAGTGGGAGGAGTTTGCTTCTGCTTTCCTTGATAGATTCTTTCCCCTAGAGCTTAGAGAATCTAAGGTGTTAGAATTCATCAGCCTCAGGCAGGGCAATATAACGGTGAAAGAGCATTCTCTTAAGTTTACTTAATTAGCCAGATATGCCCCTCATGTGGTTGCAGATGCAGGGACAAGATGAGTAAGTTTGTTTCAGGGGTGAATGATAGCATGGTTAATGAGTGCAGATCCGCTATGCTGAATAATGACATGACTTTAGCTAGGATTATGACCCATGCTCAGCAGATAGAGGAGCAAAAGATTAAGATGAGGGAGAAGCAGAATAAGAGAGCAGAGACAGGTAGTTTCAACTTTGCTCAGCCCAAATCAGAAAGAGAAAACCGTTCTCAGTTTCATCCTAAGTCATCAGTTCTAGATCCTTCTTCAGTCAGTGCTCTAGTTCCTAAGTTCAGAGAGGGTAATAAAGATAGAGCACCAGGCTCTCAGTCTCAGGGCAGTGTTAGCAGTGCCCGCACCTATCCTCTTGGCCATACTTGTGGCAAGCACCACCAGGGTACTTGCAGAGCTGGCAGTAATACTTGTTTTGGGTGTGGAAAGCCAGGCCACAGAGTTAGAGATTGTCCACAGTCAGGTCCTCAGGGTCAGCAGAATCACTCCTCAGCTCAGTCTGATCGCCTATATCAGCAGGGTGCCACCTCCAATGCTACTAGTGGGAAATGCCCAAATAGACTTTATGCTCTCCAGTCCTGGAAAGATCAGGATAATTCTCCTAATGTAGTTACTGGTATGTTACAGATCTTTCGTGTGCATGTTTACGCTTTACTAGATCCAGGTGCTTCTTTGTTTTTTGTTACTCCTTATATAGCAAGCGATTTTCGAGTCAGTCCTAAAATTCTAGCAGATCCCTTTTCAGCCTCTACCCCAGTGAGTAAAACCATCATAGCCCGACAGGTATACAAGAACTTGTCGGTTATGATATTTCGAAAAATCACTTCAGCAGACTTAGTTGAATTAGAGATGACTGATTTTGATGTCATTCTTAGCCTGGATTGGCTTCATTCCTTCTCTGCCACAGTCGACTACGGAAATAAAAGAGTCTAGTTTCAGTTATTGAATAAACCCATCCTTGAGTGGAAGGGTAGTGTATCCTCTTTTAGAGTTCGGCTTATTTCCTACCTTCGGGCAAGGAAAATGATATCTAGGGGATGTGTCTATCATTTTATTCATGTTAAGGATTCCAGTTCTTAGACTCCCAATCTTGAATCCATTCCAGTTGTGAATGAATATTCAGATGTCTTTCCCGAATATCTTCTAGGAATTTCTTCCGAAAGGGAAATAGACTTTGACATTGATCTTCTTCCAGACACTTAGCCCATATCTATTCCTCTATACAAAATGGCACCAGTAGAACTTAGAGAATTGAAAGAGAAATTGAAGGATCTCTTAGATAAGGGATTCATCAGGCCCAGTGTTTTCCCGTGGGGTGCACCAGTCTTATTCATACACAAGAAAAATGATTCTCTCAGAATATCATTGATTATCGTCAGCTCAATAAAGTCACGGTCAAGAAAAAGTATCCTCTTCCCAGAATCGATGATTTGTTTGACCAACTTCATGGTGCCAGCTATTTCTCTAAGATAAACCTCAGGTCGGCTATCATCAGCTCAAAGTCAGAGAATGTGATATTTCGAAGACAGTTTTCCATACTCGGTATGGTCACTTTGAATTCTTAGTTATGTCCTTTGGTCTTACCAATGCCCCAGCCGCTTTCATGGATTTGATGAACCGGGTGTTCAAGTCGTACTTGGACATATTCATCATAGTTTTCATAGATGATATTTTGGTCTATTCCCGCAGTGAGCGAGATCATGCAGACCATCTCATAACAGTACTTCAGACTCTCAGAGTTTATCAGCTATTCGCCAAATTCAGTAAGTGCGAATTTTGGCTAAGGTCAGTTGCATTCCTTGGTCATATCATTTTTGGTGATCTCATTAGAGTGAATCCTCAAAAGACCAAAGCAGTAAAAAACTGGCCCAGACCTGTCTCTCCATCAGACATTAGGAGTTTCTTGGGTTTGGATGGCTATTATAGATGGTTTGTTGAAGGATTTTCTTTTATTGCATCCCCTATGTCCAGATTGACTCAGAAGAAAGTTAAGTTTCAGTGGTCAGATCCTTGCGGGAAGAGTTTTCAGGAGTTGAAGACTCGACTTACCTCAGCTCCAGTTCTAGCTCTTCCAGATGGTTCAGATGAGTTCGTGGTGTATTTTGATGCATCCATAGTAGGTTTGGGTTGTGTCCTCATGCAGCATGGTAAGGTCATTGCCCACGCCTCTAGACATCTTAAGCCCATTGAGAAGAATTATCCTACTCATGATCTTGGGTTAGCAGTCGTAGTATTTGCCTTAAAGATTTGGAGGAATTATCTCAGAAAGATCTCAATCTTCGTCAGAGAAGGTGGTTAGAGATCTTGAAAGATTATGACATGAGTGTCCTTTACCATCTGGGCAAGGCCAACGTAGTGGCCGACGCTCTTAGCAGACTGTCTATGGGTAGTATTACTCATGTGGAGGACAGTAAGAACAAGTTAGCTCAGGAAGCCCATCAGCTTTCCAAGCTAGGCGTTCTCTTAGTCGATACAGAGGAGGGTGACGTATGGGTTCAGAGCAGTTCAGTATCATCTCTAGTTTCTGAAGTGAAAGAAAAACAAGATAAAGATTCCATCCTTGTCAAGTTAAAAGAGTCAGTCCAGGATCAGAAAGTAGAGGTTTTCTCCCAAGGGGGAGATGGTGTTTTGCGTTGTCAGGGTCGTCTCTGTGTCCCAGGTGTAGATGAATTAAAGCAGCAAATTCTTGCAAAAGTGCATGGTGCACGCTACTCTATTCATCCAGGGGCCACAAAGATGTACCGCGACTTGCGGGAAGTTTATTGGTGGAGTGGGATGAAGAGAGATATTGTAGAGTTTATGGCTAAGTGTTCTATATGTTAGCAGGTAAATATAGAGCATCAGAAGCCTAGTGATCCTATGCAGGAGTTCATTATTCCTACTTAGAAGTGGGAAGAAGTGAACATGGACTTCATGACGGGTTTGCCTCGAACTCGTCGTCAGGATAATTCAGTTTGGGTCATTGTAGACAGGATGACCAAATCATCTCATTTCCTTCTAGTTCATACCTCTTCTTCAGCCGAGGATTACACCAAACTCTATACCAGGGAGTTGGTCATATTGCACGGTATTTTGTTACTATTATCTCAGATAGAGGTACCCAGTTCACCTCTCACTTCTGGAAAGCATTCCAAAAGGGGCTTGGTACCTAAATTCATCTTAGTACAGCCTTTCATCCTCATACAAATGGTCAAGCAGAAAGGACCATTCAGACCCTAGAAGATATGCTAAGGGCGTGTGCAATTGATTTCAAGGGTAGTTGGGATGACCACTTGCCTTTGATTGAATTTGCATAAACTAATAGCTATCATTCCAGTATTCGGATGGCTCCATTCAAAGATCTCTATGGTATGAGGTGTAGATCTCTAATTGGTTGGTTCAAAGTTAGTGAGACTTCAGTTATAGGGATGACTTTGTATTCGATGCCTTAGAAAAAGTACAGTTGATCATAGAAAGACTCCAGGCTGCGCAGAGCTGACAGAAATGTTATGCAAATGTTCGTAAAAAGGATCTTGAGTTTGAGATTGCTGACTATGTCTATCTAAAGATCTCTCCCATGAAGGGAGTGAAGCGATTCAGCAGGAAGGAAAAGATCAGTCCTCGATATGTCAGTCCCTTCAAGATTCTCAGTTGTTTCGGCAAGGTAGCTTACAAGCTCGAGTTGCCTTCAAATCTAGCCCTAGTTCATCCAGTCTTCCATGTCTCTTTGCTCAAGAAGTGTATAGGTGACCCAGCAGTTGTAATCCCTATTTAGAGCATAGATGTTCAGAATAGCCTCTCTTACGAAGAGATCCCAGTCAAAATCCTAGACTATCAGACTCGTAAACTGAGGAACAAAGAAGTCCCTCTAGTCAAAGTTCTTTGGTGAAATCAGTCCGTTGGGGGAGATACTTGGAAAGCAGAAGAAGACATACATACCAAGTATCCTCACCTTTTTTCTGCCAACTCAGATCAAGCTCAAGGTAACAGTTCTCCTTAAGCTTTTCAGTTTCATGATCAGATTTCAGTTACAAGCTTGGTATCCACTTCATGTTCAGAATTTCATTATAGACTTGGTATTAAATACCATTGCATATTCAGTCATGCATTCATGTATTAGTTCAGTTATATAATCATGCATCAGACAAGCAGCCTCATTGTGAGAAACTTGGTTCCTCAGAACACTCAGTCAAGCATTTATGGATCAGTTACACATGCATCAGATATGCATGTTCAGTATGGTATGTTCAGTTATCTATCATGTCAGCCATGAGATCATGTTCCAGTTATTCATGTTCAGTATGTACATTAGTTTATGTTCTTCCCCCCACTCTCAGTCTCATTCAAGGATGAATGTTCTCAAGGGGGAGATATTGTAATACCCCGTACTTTCTACTAGCTTGAAATCATCTTAAGAATGTTAGAAGGTTTCTCTGAAAGATGAATCCACTTTTGTACACATGGTATTTTTAAGATTTTCACATTTTTGTCACGTGGAAAATTGAATAAGCTTTCCATCCATACCAATTTCATCAAAATCCAATCTCGAAAGAAAAAGTTATGGCCAAAATACAGAAGGCAGTAAAACTGCCCAGGTGCGACGGTGGAGGCTAACGGACAGTCGGGCTAGCGACGGACCGTCGCCCAAGCCATCGTAGTGAGACAGTGTGACTACCTTCTGCCTAGGAATGACGGCCCAAGCTGACGGACCGTCACTCAGGCCGTCGCAAGAGAACCAGTGAACCTTTATTCTGCTCAGGTGCGACGGTCAGGACCGACGGACCGTCGCACATCTCATTAAGTTATTTTTAAATCATTTTTAAAGGGGATTTCTGGTCTTTTTACCACCCTTTTATATACCTAGTAATATCCGACCAAGGCTCCTAAATTCATTATTCAACTACAACATCAAAAATTAGGGTTTTCTCTCTAAGATTAATCCCAAGAACAAAATCCAAATCTTCTTTAAGAAACTAAGAGATTCAAATTCTTCAAGTTCAAGAACTTCAAGAAACTCACTACCAGGTATGCATAGTGTTCATTCATGGACTTCTTTCGTCCATGAAGCCCAAGAATCTTTTTTTTCAAAGTTCAAGTATATGAATCTGTATGAATTCCATATTGGGTTTGCTTTTGTTCATGTTGATAATGACCAATTGAATTATATTCCATGTTTTAGTGATAAATCTTAAGTGGAATTTATTATGATAGGTGTAGCTTCATGTGAATCCATGATTAAACCCATGAATGGTGAAATTATAGATGAATCATGATGTTTATTTGTTGTATAATGTTGTCTACATATACTATGCCTACCATGTATTTGATTAAATGCCTATGTGAAGGAAAAGTGCCCAACTAGTATGGTATTATGAAATCCCCATTTATGTACAAGTTTATGCATATCACCTGTTTGATGAAATACTTCAATAAATGAATTATGGATTGTGTTGTTAGTCATGTGTTCACATAAGTTATGCTTTGTCAGTTTCTTTCCATCGAGTCCTGGGGGTACTTGTACTAGACAATTTAGTTGTATACCTAGAGCCAGCGTCATATTTTCATGATATTCTTAGTCCAGCTATGTTCAGTAGAATTCAATTAGTCATCTGACTCAGGAAAACTCAATAAAACTCAGAAATCCCAGTAATCTCAAAAAGCGCAGTAATACAGAAATCTCAATACTATTTCATCAGTCAACAGAACTCAATTAATTCATCCCAGTTTAGTTCAGTAATCCATATTCAGTGTCTATTCAGATGGGAGTAGAAATTAGCACTGAGTGAACCCAAGGATGAGAACTCACCTGCCAATAGAGGGTGTGATTCCTAGAAGCAATCCTTGCATTCCAGAACTACGTAGCCAGCATAGGTTAAGACATCATACCTGTTAGTCGAGGGTAGATGAGGTGGCTTAACCTGCTAGTCAAGGGTTCCCACCATTTTTATTAGAGTAACCTGCTAGTTGAGGGTCACTCATATGTTGTCCTTACCAGTGGCGCGATGTTGACACCCTTCCAATCAGGGCAGAGATTGGACCCCAATTCAGCTATAATGCATCATTTGGGTCATGTCGGTTAGATAACTACTTCTCACAGTTTCAGTATCAGTATCAGTCAAGAACTCAGATAGTTCTTCAGATTTTAGAACTGTCAGATACAGTCAACTCAGCTTAGTATGAAACTCAGATAGTTCTATCAGAATCAGGATTGTCAGATACAGTCACTCATGTTATTAATTTTCAGATTCAGTAATCATGTTATCACGGTATTAGTAACAGTTATTATGTCTCATGCATGTATTCTCATGCTCATGATAGCTAGTCTGTTATTATTATTGTTCATGTATATGAACCCCATGCATTCAACTTACCTCACATATATACCAGTAAATTCAATCATACTGACGCATTCGCGCTATAGTGTTTTATATCATAGGCTTAGAGACATGAGCTCCAGAGCATTAGTAGTATTCCAGTCTCAGCAGTCAGAGTTAGAAGTTAGTCCTCATCTTTCGAGGACATGATCATTACTTTATTATTTCATTAATTAATTTATTAGTTGGAGTTAGTTGGGGACATGTCCCATCAACTCCTTATTCAGACAGTCATGTTTTAGAGGCTTTCCAGACTACAGTATATTCAGATAGCTTAATTCAGTTTTGTTTTAGGTATTTCATACCCCACCCAGATGTTATAATTTAATTAGATATTATGTCATAGTTTTGAACCTTATGGCCTTTCAGTTCATGTTTCCGTATTATGTAGTATATTATGCAGTATATAGGTACAGATATCAGTCATGGGTTAGCTTGTGATCCTTCGGGGTAATGAGCACCATGTAGCATTCCGAGTACCAGATTTGCGGTGTTACAGAAACCCAGATAAATAGAATGAAGAAATAGAAGGCAAGTTTTCTCTGATCCAGGATCAAATGCAGAAGTTAATGGAGGGAATGCCAAGCATTTATGAGAGAAACATCCAAGTTGATAAGGAGATTTTAAGGATCAAGGAAACCCTTGGATCTATGGTATTAAAGAAAAACGATAAGGATCAAGAAAGAGTTGAATCTTCAACTATCATAAGTTGCTTAGTAGGTATGCAGCTTGAAGGAAGGAATAAGGACTTCCATGGAATTAACAATGCAATTGGAGGTAATGGACAATTCTTTTCTCGATATTCTAAGTTGGAATTCCCTCATTTTTATGGTTGTGATTTGCGTACTTAGTTGTACAAATTTGATCAAGTTTTTTCTATGGAAGAAATTCCCTTTGAACAAAGGGTTAAAGTATCCTCAATTCATTTAGATGGTGATGCTATTGCTTGGCATAGAGTATATACGAATTATTGACCCTCCTCTAATGATATCTCATGGACTGAGTATGTTTTAGCCTTGAATGAGAGGTTTGGAGATTGATTTGAGGATCCAATGAAAGCATTGAAAAACCTCAGGCAAACTGGTAGTGTTAAGGCTTGCCAGACTGAATTTGATAGATTGTTGACTGCAGTTAATCTTTCAAAAGAAAATGCTATAACTTGTTATCTGGGTGGGTTGAAACCTGAGTTGAATAAGGCAGTTAAGATTCAAGCACCAAAAATATTATCACAGGTCTATAAAATTTCTAGGTTACAGAAAGAGGTATTTGAAGTACAAGCTAGTTCTTGGGGATTAAAGGAAATACAAAAAGGGGTACTGCCATTCTACCCAATCTACTTTCTTTTAAAACCAATAACCATCAGAAAAATACCTATCAGCTTGCTATATCCAAACCAAATAAATTCAGAAGATTGACTACTGCAAAAAAAATGCTAAAAGGTCTAAAGGCTTATGTTTCTTTTGTGATGACAACTATGTTGTTGGCGACAATTGTAGAGCCAATAAGCAATTGTTTATGGTGGAGTTAGTAGATGAGAATGCAACCTTGGGATGGAAAGGTGATGAGGTGTTGGAAGAAGGTATTTAGTGTACCCAAGATATTGATGAACTCATGACTATTTCATTATAGGCTTTCACAGGTGTCAATGGTTATCAAACTATTAGGGTAACTAGTTATCATGATAAGAGGCCCTTGCAGGTCTTAATTAACACTGGGAGCACCCACAACTTCATAGATCAGGAAATGGCTAAGAAGCTAGGGTGCAAGGCTTGTGATATTTCTGTGCAGTCTGTTAGTGTAGCTGATGGCAGGAAGGTTTAAAATACTTCTGTTTGTAAGAACTTGCAGTGTCTACTTTAGGGTACTACTTTTGCATCTGACTTTCTGTTGTTGCCATTGGGAAATGTGGATATTATATTAGGTGTGCAGTGGCTAAACACTCTTGGTAGAATTCTTTTTGACTCTAAAAATAGGATAATAGAGTTCAAATACCAAGGGAAGAAGCATGTGTTGAGAGGAGCAACTAGTCAGCTCAAATCTTCATAAGCTAGTTCCTTACTCAAAGGTGGAGAATCTGAGGCTTAGTTCTATATTATGGATATCATTCATATTGCAGTTTCTAATACTTATTACTACAGCATTCAGGCTACACAAGGTACTGAGATACATCCTACATTATCTGCCCTAGTACATCAGTTTTCTATTATTTTTGAACCCCCAACTACATTACCACCTCATAGAGGTTCTTTTGACCATAAATACCTCTTATACACTCTACAATTCCAGTCAATAAAAGACCATATAGATATCCTGGTGTGAAGAAGGATATTGTTGAAAAGTTGGTTCAGGAAATGCTTGATCAAGGAATATTTCAGCATAATACTAGTCCCTATGTTTCTCCTATGGTGTTAGTTGGGAAAAAAGATGGTACATGGAGATTATGTATAGATTATAGAGAGTTAAATCAGTTGACAATCAAATATAAATTTCCTATTCCTATTATTGAAGATTTGTTGGATGAATTATGTGGTGCATCTGTGTTTTCAAAAATTAACTTGAGAGCTGGATATCACCAGCTTAGAATGCTTGATAGTGACACATACAAGACAGCCTTCAAAACTCATGATGGACATTATGAATTTTAGTAATGGCCTTTGGATTAACCAATGCTCCTTCTTTCTTCCAGAGCTTAATGAATGCTGTTTTCAAGCCCTTATTAAGAAAGCCTATGCTAGTTTTTGTTGATGATATATTAATCTTTAGCAAGTCTATGTCATCTCATATTACTGATATTAAGGAGGTGTTTGAGCTTATAGTTCACCATCAGTTGTATGCCAAAATGTCCAAGTGTGCTTTTGGAGTTCCTACTGTTGAATACTTAGGCCATGTCATTAGTGAACAAGGTGTAGCAACAGATCCTAAGAAGATACAAGTTGTTCAACAATGGCCTATTCCCAGACTCTTAAATAACTGAGGGGTTTTATTGGTTTAACAGGATATTATAGAAGATTTATAAAAGTTTTTGGTGTTATTTGGAAGGGTTTTTATGCACTGATAATGCTACAAGAGCATTTGAGGAGCTTAATAGTGCCTTGGTCTCTGCTCCTGTTTCAGCTATTCCTGATTATGCTTTAACTTTTATGGTAGAAACAGGTGCTAGTGGTAAAGGTATTGGAGCTGTGTTGATACAAGAAGGGTATCCACTTGCTTATATTAGCAAATCTCTAGCACCTAAATATCAGGCTAAGAGTGTCTATGATAGAGAGCTATTGACTTTGCTATTTGCTGTCTCGAAATGGTCTCACTATTTGTTAGGCAAAAGGTTTATTGTCAAAACTAATCAAAAAGCACTCAAATACTTACCGAATCAGTCTATTCACACTGACTTTTAAGTGGCTTGCATATCCAAGGTAATGGAATTTAATTTTTGTATTGAGTATAAGAAAAGGGTGGAAAATAAAGTTGTTGATACTTTATCCAGGAAACCTAATGCGGTGTTGTTAGCAATCTCTGTGTTAGGTCCCCAGGGTGATTTATTGGATAGAATTAGGCATTTTTCGACCACTGATCAACACTTACAGAATATCATTTCTAGAGTTCAGCTTTCACCTTATAAATCTTTCACTTTTCTTAACAATCAGTTGAGGTGAAAAGGAAGGTTAGTGGTTGGTAATGATGAGCAGATCAAGAAGGATATTATCTCCCTATGGTATGACTCTACGCAAGGGGGCAGTCTGGCATGGATGTCATTATTAAAAGGCTCTAATCTTTGTTCTATTGGAAAGACTTGATAAATGATACCAGGAACTTTGTTAATAAATGTGATATTTTCCAAAGGCACAAATATGATATGGCTACAAATCCAGGTCTGCTGCAACCTTTACCTGTTCCTGATGGTGTTTGGACAAATATCTGTTTGGATTTTGTTGAAGGGTTGCCTAAATCCAAAGGGAATGAGGTGATTTTAGTGGTAGTAGATAGACTGAGCAAGTATGGTCATTTTTTCCCTTAGCACATCCATACACATCTCAGTCAGTTGCTCAATATTTCCTTGACAATATCTTCAAACTGCATGGTAAGCCCAAAACACTAACAAGTGATATAGATCTTATCTTCCTTAGTGGTTTTTGGGAAGAATTATTGAGTTTGCAAGGGGTTTAGTTGTAAAGATCTACTGCATACCATCCTCAAACCGATGACCAAACAGAGGTGTTGAATAAAACCATGGAGACATACTTAAGGTGTTTTTGCTCTGACAATCCTAAGGATTGGTGCTTTTACTTGCCATTGGATAAATGGTGGTATAACAACACCTATCACACTACTATTAGGTGCACACCTTATGAAGCTTTATATGGTAAAAAACCTCTCATTCATCTTCCCTACTTGGCTGGTGAGGCTTCCACTGAGATGGTTGACAGATCCTTGGCTGCTAGAGAAGCTATTATAGAGTTGTTAAGGTTCCATATGCATAGAGCTTAGCAAAGGATGAAATACATTGCTGATAAACACAGGTCAGAGAGATTGTTTGAGATTGGTGACTGGGTCTACTTGAAACTTCAACCCTATAGACGGGTGTCTTTGGCTGCGAGAACCTTTTCCTAAGCTAGCTGCTAAGTATTATGGCCCCTATGTTGTTGTTGCTAAGGTTGGTGCAGTAGCTTATAGGCTATTTCTTCCCTCTGATGTTCTCATTCACCTAGACTTTTATGTTTCTCAATTAAAGAGGTGTCATGAAGTTCCTTCCAGCATCCACCACCCTCCTGTTATTCAGCTATCCTGAAGATCTTCTAGATAGAAGGTTGGTTAAGAGAGGTAATAGAGCTGTTGGTCAAGTTCTGGTGAAGTGATCAGACATTGAGAATACACAAGCTACTTGGGAACTTGAGTCTGAATTGATGCACAGGTTCCTACATTTCATCCTTGAGGTCAAGAATCTACTTTAGGAGGGGGTATTGATACAATGATGAGAAGAAAAAAGTGATAAGAGTAATAAGAAGCAGTTGCAGCAGTGCAGAGAAATTGAAAACTAGTTATTACTGTGTAGTTACAAAATTAGTTACTACTGTTTTGTTCACAAAGTTAGTTCCTTAGTTGTTAGACAGTTAGTTGTTAAGCTGCTAAGTGTAACTGATCTTAGCTAAGTGAGCACTATAAATAGTTGATGTATTCATTTGTAACATTCATTCAGATAATACAATTCATTCAATTTCTCCCTTTATTCTTCTTCTCTGATTTTTCTCGGCTAAAGCCCTGATTTCAGCTTCAGCTTCTTCGAGTATTTTACTCCTAGATTAACAAGTCCCACTTCAATTACTTGCTATTGTATCACGTTCAATTTTAAGTTGTTGTTAATTCTGTAAATGGGGGTCTAAATTTTTTCAAGCTTAAATTTTGGTAAGTCTGAAATTGGGTTCGGATGTGAATATTTAAGTTGTCGCTAATTCTAAAAATCCGTTAAATGCGAAATATGTTGCTTTTGATTCTAGAAATTGATTCCTGTATGAATATGCAATTTTCTTGCTTATCGTTTGGCTACGATGTTGTTTTCGGGAGAATGAAGTTCACGAATTTGGTTTCTCTATAAAATTATCTTTTTCTTTTTCTGAATAAGATAGTGCTTGGAAGCTGCGAAAGTTGAGAAATTAGCCATGTGCTTTCACCGTTGCCTTTCCCTTTTCAGCCGCGTTGATACTGTCATTTGTTCTTCCCATTTTTTTTAGTTTAAATGGTGTTATGTAAACTAATTCTCTGCTTGATGGCGACTTCTTGTTGCAATTATGTGAAAAGACCCTCATTTTGTGTTGCTTTTACCAAAATATAAAGCCATCTAAATGATGTTTTTTTTATTCCTTTGATCATTTTAGAGGCTGCCACGAATACGTCCAAAGTTATCGTTTTCCGTCGTTTATAAGCTTTTGGTTTGTTTAGTATCCATAACAAGGTTGAAGATTTGTCACTATCAGGATGCCATACACTCCTTGAATGTGTTTTAACTTGGAAAAAATCCTCCGTTTATGTGGAATGTTAAAGTTTGGTTTGAGGATAGCTCTCTGTTTTGCTCGTCTTTCGAATTTGAAAAAAAAGAACCCTAAGAGTATTCTGGTTGCTCACCATTTTTCCAGTTTAGGTGCGAACTCCCCTTTTAGTTTCGTTTTGCTGCTCTGTGAATATAGATAGTAATCCGTCTTAAAATTTGTTGTGGACATTTGTGTTTTAAGCTGATTCGGCATAAATGGTTTACTGGTGAATATATGTTTTTGCCTAAAAAACTGTTTGTGGTATCACTCTTCTGGAATTGGAGTTAAGAATGTGGTCTTGTTCAAAGTTTGGTTGTTACAAAGTCGTCCCCTTCTTGTTTTCATTTGTTCGTTTTGGAGATGTTTTTCTTGAACATAATTTGACTTTTTGTTGAACTCACCTTAATTATTGCCTGAATTTCGAGGATAAATGTTATTTCGGCGCTGGATATTTTGTTTGTACGAGAATATACAAATTGATAAAATTGTTAACGTAATTTCAGAATCGACCATCATATTGCGAAATCAAGTCCTAAAACGCGAATTGTCCTAAGATTCGTCATGAAATTTATACTGTTTTTGCTTTGAAAAGTTAAAGAATGACTTAACTATATGTTAGAGGTGTTACAGGTTATTTGCGGGTCACTGTTTGTTTTGATCTAATAGGATGAATATAGAGATAATAATTTAGTCCTAAAATATTTTAAAAGGGTATGAAGACTCTTTGATAAAATTTTGAGCAGTTTTTTAGTTGAGTACTCTACTAATTTGTATCTACTTAGTCGAGGGACTAGCCTAAAGAACGACGCTAGTCCGGAATCTAAGGTCGAGCTTAGACATGTTGTAGTTATCGTCTTTTGAGGATTATGTATATGTGTGGTTGATAAAAGGATGGCCTCGGATGATTTTAGTGTTAAATTTCTCGTCATGGTTTCACGGCTAGTGACTCACCTTAACTAACGTTTTTGTCACAAAGTTGAGGTTTTAGGTTTGAAAGTTTGTCGATCTTTCCAGTCAATATCGTCATATTTTCATGTCATCTGCTGACTTCTCCTGGTATGCATCATGTTAATTTTTCTTTAAAAAAAAAGGAGACTCTAAACTTGACACTAAATTGTAACTTTGACAGTGCACAAATAGGACCTTTAACTATTTGAAACTGCACAAATATAACATCCAATCCTACGTGGCAAAACACATGTTCAACACGCAAAACTGGTCGCGTCCAGCTTAAAATCTAACGGCATAATACATAAATATGACACCAAATTATAACTTTGACCTTAAACTTTGACAGTACACAAATATGACCTTTAACTATTCAAAACTGCACAAATATGACCTTTAAATGACTTTTCACTATTATTTTTTCATTATTTTCGGCTCAAAGATTAAAACGGCATCTAATTTCTTTTGTCATTGCAGAAAAAGAACAATGTTGAAGATTTATTAATTAGGTGGGTCAGCCTCATACGAAAAATTCGCGCGGGTATGTATATATTATAAAGCAGAGGGTGAATTTAAGTTATATAATATATCTAAATATAAT
Source organism: Capsicum pubescens (assembly GCA_030864215.1). Lineage (NCBI taxonomy): Eukaryota > Viridiplantae > Streptophyta > Magnoliopsida > Solanales > Solanaceae > Capsicum > Capsicum pubescens. Next base: position 39,239,106 of record CM061542.1, on the reverse strand, counting down.
TTATTTAAATATTAAATTAAAGATGAAATTATACTAATAATAAAAAATTATAGTTTTAATAAAACGTTATTAAATTAACGTTATTAAGGATAGTAGTAGTACAACAACAACAACAAACCCAGTATATTCTCACATAGTGGGGTCTGGGGAGGGTAGAATGTACGCAGTCCATACCACTACATCCGAAGAAGTGGAGAGGTTGTTTCTGATAGACCCCCGGCTCAAGAAAAGAGACCATGACCTTAGTCAAACATCGCAAGCATACAACATGATAAAATAACAACGGTACAACAACCACAAAAAGTACATTAAACCAACAAAAAGGCACCACCCTCCCCCCAACCCTAGCACTACCAACCAAGCGACACGAAACTCACCTAACTCCCGCCTATGGCTTGGCCACCCCCCTTAGCCCTCTACCCTAATACTCTTCCTCCAAACCTTCCTATCGAGGGTCATGTCCTCAGTGGGCTATAATTGCTCCATGTCATGTCTAATCACTTCTCTCCAATATTCTTTAGTCTACCCCTACCCCGCTTGAAACCATCCAAGGCCAACCTCTCACACCTACGAATTGGAGCATCCGTCCCCTTCTCATCACATGCCCAAATCATCTCAGCCTCCCTTCCCGAATCTTATCCTCCACCGACTCCACTCCCACCTTGTACCGAATAGTCTCATTCCAAACCCTGTCAGCCCTCGTGATACCACACATCCAACGCAACATCCTTATTTTTGTCACCTTCAACTTCTAGACGTGAGAATTTTTAACAGGTCAACACTCCGCGCCATACAACATAGCCAGCCGGACTGCAACTCTGTAGAATTTGCCTTTAAGCTTGGGAGGCACCTTCTTATCGCAAAGAATTCCCGAGGCGAGCCGCCATTTCAACCAACCCGCCCCAATACGGTGAGAGACATCCTCGTTAATCTCTCCATTACCCTGAATCATAGACCCAAGGTACTTAAAACTAAAGGATAGTAGTAGTAGTATATTAAATTAACGTTATTAAAATGTTATTAAATTAACGTTATTAAATTAACGCAGGGGCGGACCTACGTGGTTGCCATGAGGTTCACCTAAACCCCCTCGGTAAAAAAATTATGTTGTATATATAAGGTAGAAAATCTATATTTATGTACGTATATTATTGTTGAACCACATGAAACAAGACACTTAGATAATCCAATGGTGTTATTAGCTCTTCTTGGGCTCTTCCTCCAGCCTACTGCACGGGTTCGATCCCTAAATAAATAAAAAAAATTATAATGATAATAATAATAATAATAATAATAATAATAAAAACGACGTTGTTTTAACACAAAAAACAAAACTTTGACAGTGTACAAATATGACCTTTAACTATTCAAAATTGCACAAATATGACCTCCCTCCAAGTCAGCCCTTTTAACGATGTGGCACCGTGTGATTGGATTACCTTTCCACATAGGCGCGAGTGAAACTCACGCATGGGGTTGCAAAATCGGAGGTCATATTTGTTCAGGTTTTGAATAGTTAAAGGTCCTATTTGTGCACTATCAAAATTTAAGGTCAAAGTTATAATTTGGTGTCAAGTTTAGAGTCATATTTATGTATTATCTCAAAAAAAAAATACAAGGGTATTGAATTTCTCACACAGTAAAGTCCAAAAAAAAAAATAACCTTGGGAAAAAATGAAGTGTGATGGGAGAGTTCATATTCTATTTGGTCTAACTTTTGTTTCAATCTTACAAACGGGGCTAACCTTATAATCTAGTTTGCTTGTCGAAATACATATATTTGACGCCTTATGCGCACGGGCAGTACTCCTTTTTATATTTTGGGTCCATGTTCGGGGTCTCTAGATAGTAGTTCAATAACAGAAACATGGTTAAATGATAGACCAGATTTTTTTTTAAGACCAACTTTGCATTCTCGCTCTGGTTGGAGTGCTTGACTATCCTATGAACAAGAGAACGTGAACGATGGAGAAATCTTGGGTCTATGGCATGGCCACACATTGACATGCAAACTCGTTGGTATGTGAACATGTAACCCCGTAGCGTTTTCCAGTCGATGTTATGTTATTGTTATTTATTCGCAAAACCAACTCCGGAAGCATGATATGGTTCAAATTTTGTATCGGTTAAGTTGTCACCTGGTGAATGAGTATAGATTTGGATTCTGAAAATTTATACCATGTTGAGTCAATACATTATGTTATTTTCGATTTAAAATCATATTAGTGTTGGTGCTCCCTGTTTCAAATTTAGGCCGCGATTGATACGGAACAAACAAGGCAACACGAAATCACACCCCAAAACAGTCCACAAATCACAACAAATCGTGGACCAAATGGGGACCTCTCTTGGATTCACTATCTAGAACAAGAAAGAAGAGGATACAAGGTGTTAATAAACCCAAACAGCCAGCCAGCAACAAGTTTAGCAACACAAGATGAAGCTCCACAATATTACAATAGCAACAAGAACAAACGGGTTACATTAACAACACAAGAAGCCGGAACTAAAACAAGATACATGATAGATAGTTAGACAAGTGTTGATATAGTCTTAACAACCCAAGAACATATTCCACTATTGGACCTTGAACACTTCACACAACAACACCTAACTCTTACAATTGACACAAGAGAGGCGTCCACCACCCAAGCACCAACGTATCAAGCAAAATGCAACACACAAGAGAATCCACCCTTATGCTATGCCCTAGTTTCAGTTGTGGACTCTCTCTCTCTAAGAGGAGTGTTCTTTCTTCAACATTCATAAAAACTACCAACTAAAACCCTACAATGTTCAATTTATATTACATTACAAAATAAAAGACGAAAGACTAAAAACCCCTTTAATGAAAAGGGCTCCAAAAATAGCCCATGGAGTGTGTTTGGGCCTGTTTTGGGCCTCCTTCACACTTAGACTTGTGCAGTCTTTAGGTGGTCTTCAAAATACTCAAAAAGTGTTCATGATCGTGATCGTACTCATATCATCCTCTCCATCTTGAGAAGAATTTGACCACAAATTCACGGCTTCACCTCGTGCAATTGGCCCTCCAAAAGAAACCACCCAAAACATTCTGCAAAACATCAAGAAAGTGAACAAAACAGTCCACAAAAAAACAAAGGGAACCCGAGGATATAATGAGAACAAGTCTCGACTAACATCTTCATTTTGAACCTCGGCTTCCTCTCCATCTTGAGCCTTGTCTTTTATCTCATCCGAAACAAGTCTCCTGCCATCATACAAGCATTGTCGTAGACCCCATATCCTTCATTTTCCTTTCTACTATTCTCCTCTATATGGACATGTCGGGTTTGGTGTAGTGGAGCTTCGGTTGAGAGGCTTGCTTTGGTTAAGTGGGGTTTCGATTGTGGAGTTTGGATGGAAGGAAATTAGCTTCCAAGTCCTCCTTGTTGGACTTGATCAACTTGCGGGGGAAGTGGTCTATCTTGTTCTCGGTTTTGAGGGCTATTTGGAGCTTGGATTGTGGCATTATGTGGTGGTCTTGGAGGATTGGTCATTGGAAGTAAAGTTTCGGGAGTAAAAGCACGAGAGTTCCTTCGACTCTCCATTCGATCCAACCTCTCACTCATAGTTACCACATCCGAGTCAATTTTTTCAAGACCCACATTTGCCCTAGCAAGGTCTCAGGACAAATCATCAAGGAGGGCCAAAATGGTTTCCATTATGGCCAAAAGTTACCTACAAAACAACAAACAAGTTAGTTGTACAAGAATGGTCCTCACACTCTCTCTCTATTGTTTTGTCTCTCAGATTTTTCACACTTTGATCTCACAAGTGTTGTAACCTTGCTTATACTCCATGAGGCATTGAGAGGTGGACCAAGTATTACAACGAGTCAAAAGAATAAGACACACAAAGGAACGTATACACGAAGAATGGTTTCAAAACTAACTTACATTCTAGTACTAGCTTGTAAGTTAGTAATGGAATCAACAAACGAAACTAAAGAAACAATAAAATGAAACTAAGAAATCTAAAATTTGAGCTTAAAAATTATCAGTGAACAGTAAAAACGTGATGACGTGGTAACCCTCAATTGGTCACGGTTTTGTCAAGTTTTATTGTCCAAGGTTCAAGTCTTGACCAATTTTTGATCTGGATTGGTGGAATTGTTTAAGGAGGGAAAGAATAAATCTTGGAACTCTTTTTCAACTCAAGTTTCAAGACTTGGACTTTTGTAGTATTTTTCCTTAAAACAAGGCCCTCAAAACATGGAAGTTGGTTGGAAAAGGGTTGTAAAGTCTTTGAGTGGTTGGAAGTGGTGGTAAAAGTCTTTGATGACTAACAAATACTACACTTCCTTCCTTCACTCTCTTAGATCTAACATCCACTATTTTTTCAATAAAAGATGAAGATTGGTGAAGAACACCAAGAACACCAAGAACACAAACTTTTGAATCTTGAAGTCTAAGGTTCAAGTTGGTCTCACACTTCAATCAACACTTTGTCAAGTTCCACCTTTCAACAACAACTTCAACAAGAAGTTCTTAAGCCACCAATTCACAACAATAACACAAGGCCAAGCTCAAGAACTCAACAACAAAAACACCAACCTTCAACAATAAGGATCAACACATGGCCACTTCAAGTTCACAACAACAATGTCAATATTATAAGCTCAACCTTTAGATCTAGACACTTTTAGTGTTGGTGAGAAAGAACCAACACTAGAAACACACTAGAAAAACAAAAGAAATACAAGATCTAGTCAAGAAAAATAAAAAAATCTCGTCCAAGACAACAACACAACACAAATTTTGGCCAAGAACACAAAAATGGACAGATTGCTATTTTCTGGAATTTTTCAGTTTTTATGAACTTTTTTTTACTAATTAAACCCAAGATTGGCTTTGTGGAAATAAAAACCAGCCTTTATTTGATACCAAATGATACAAAACAAATAAGGCAACACGAAATCACACCCCAAAATAGTCCACAAATCACAACAAATCGTGGACCAAATGGGGACCTCTCTCGGATTCACTATCTAGAACAAGAAAGAAGAGGATACAAGGTGTTAATACACCAAAACAGCCAGCCAACAACAAGTTTAGCAACACAAGATGAAGATCCACAATATTACAATAACAACAAGAACAAACGGGTTACATTAACAACACAAGAAGCCGAAACTAAAATAAGATACAAGATAGATAGTTAGACAAGTGTTGATATAGTCTTAACAACCCAAGAACATATTCCACTATTGGACCTTGAACACTTCACACAACAACACCTAACTCTTACAATTGACACAAGAGAGGCGTCCACCACCCAAGCACCAACGTATCAAGCAAAATGCAACACACAAGAGAATTCACCCTTATGCTATGCCCTAGTTTCAGTTGTGGACTCTCTCTCTCTAAGAGAAGTGTTCTTTCTTCAACATTCATAAAAACTACCAACTAAAACCCTACAATGTTCAATTTATATTACATTACAAAATAAAAGACGAAAGACTAAAAACCCCTTTAATGAAAAGGGCTCCAAAAATAGCCCATGGAGTGTGTTTGGGCCTGTTTTGGGCCTTCTTCACACTTAGACTTGTGCAGTCTTTAGGTGGTTTTCAAAATACTCAAAAAGTGTTCATGATCGTGATCGTACTCGTATCAGCGATGAAGTTCCGTTTCAATAGCATTGTTTACATCCAGATATGCCTGGGGTTGTTTATCGTTTCTATTTTGACCAAAGTAAGTCCTCTTTTGAAAAGAAATATGATGCTTTCTCATATCCTTTTCCCGTGATTGTGGTTAGGTTAGTTGAAGTTATGTTAAGATTCAGATAGAATGATATTGTTTTAAAAAAAAAGAATAAAAATGTCGTTGGGGAGTACGGTTCTTCGGAAACAAGGATTGGGAATTTTGTTGTTGCGTGATATGTTATGGTAGAGGGGAGATTGCCGGTGGTTACAAGGGTGATTTCTACCTTTTCATATATTTAGCTTAGGAATTGCACATTCTAAAATACTGGATGTTAAGTTCAATATATGTTTAAATCCGAAATCATCAAATTTGTCCATCATTCTCATATGTACTTGTGCATTTGTTTGTGTATAGTCACAGGAAACATTTTTGGGATGGACGTATTCCTCCCCTTATTACATATGAACGTTAAGGTCCCCATTAGTGAGTCGTTGAAAGTTGTTTTGGTTGGATCAGTTTACACAATCATTCTCCTATCCACTGGAAATTTTCAGCTTGAAACTGCTCTTGATTTCCTACAGAGTGGAATAACCATTTGTTAAAAAATAGTTTAGTGGTGGAGTCGTTTGCCCGTAGTTGCCTGTACTTGTGAGTTGTATTTGAGTAACGATCTGTCTGGTGCGCGCTTAGTGTATTTATCTCTTGCCTAATCATCATATTTGGAGTACTTTATTTTTCCCTTGAAAATTAGAAAAGGAAGCTTTTGCTGTTGTGTGTTATGGTGAAAGAAATATTATTTGGTCATTGAAAAAGGTGATTATTTGCACATTTTGAAATTCCAAATGTTCCATATTTGTTCAAACCCAAAACTATCAAATATGTCCTCAAAATCCTAAGTTTGCTATGCACCTTGGCCAAGCAACACGGGGACTCTTTTTGATTATTCCAGACATTTGGAATAAGTTCACAGGCTCAATCTTTATTCGCTTGTGACTTATGTCGTTGCTTATATACTTTTTCTTACTAATCCTTATCTCTTTATTTTTACATGTAACTCGGGAATTAGAGTTCCGCAATGGGACTTGTTTTGATCCAAAATATTGGGTCAATCGCTACTAGGATCGCAAAGCTTCGGAGTCACATAAATTAAAAGCCAAAATTCCTAAACGGAGTCTAGTATTCCTTATGTTCTTTCGGTTAAATGTTTGTCATGTTGAGTTTTTATATAACTAACTCTCGTTGTTGGATTTGTTTACGGTGGCTTTACTAGATTATTGAACTTATTTTTCTTTATTATTGGTTGATCCTTTTAGAAATGGCCTATCGTCTCGATTTTTGTAAATAAACACGATTAATTAACTCGTAAAAGGATATAGATTTTGTTGTTCCAATACTTGACTAATTCTTTTGAAAGTTAACTTTTCACCTCCAAAAATATTTTTATGAAATTAACGTAATAATCTCTATGACTTTCTAAAATAATAAATAAAACTTCAGAACTAATTTAATTGTCAAACTCGAATTTTCGGTAAAATTTATTCATTAATTTATTTCAATAAGTCAATAATTCTAACATTTCAATTTTTTTTAACATTTGCTTGAGCTTTTCTTTTCCAAATTTCAAAAAGACTAAAATGCAAGGTATATTTATATATATGCGCTACAATATATAAGGTATTTCTGTATCATCATTATTTATCCCAATCTATCACTATTATTTCAACCGTATATCCATATTCCGCTATTAACTTTTTTTAACCATTATTTTAAAATTGTAAAAAAAAAAGAACATTGTCATGTTTTGTACACGCTAATCTATTTTAATCAAGAATTAGTATGTCTCGACGCTACATACATCTTTATTTGACAGTAAGTTACTCTTAAACATAAATTATTTTATATTCTTAGGCATGAATAATAATTTTCATAAGAAAACGAATTTCACACGATCTTGAAATTGTAATTATTTTACTTAGTTACTAATTCATCAACATATCTACCCTTATGGGTTATTAAACTTTACATTTTCATAAAATTTAAGACATTGAATTTTATAAAATACCAATGTCCAATTTTTTTTACTCTATTATTTTCATGCATATATTTTATAATAACCTATATCTTTGTATATCGTGGTAGTGTGTTGTATATACTTCAAATTTTCTTTTTCAAAACAATAAGAGTATATTTTTATCACTATCTTCAGCAAATGATCCAAGAGTAACTTGGAAACACAAGAAACACACACCAAACAATCAACTAGTGCAAGAAATCGTGGACCTCTTTTGGTGACCACTCTCGGATTCAAGAACAAGAATAAGAAGGAAGAGTTTACAAGGTGTTTAACACCAAAAATAGCCAACCACCAAACTATATTATCAATAATAAAAGGAACAACAATAACAACAACAATCCACACGGCTTTACTACTACAATGCAAACTATAAAGTTACAACAAGATAAAGATAGAAAGGTAGACAAATGGAGGTATAATCTTAAGAACCCAAGAGCCTATTCCACTTTTGGGCCCTCAACACTACACACTACAATCACCTATCTCTTACAATGACACAAGAGAGGAGTCCACTACTCAAGCACCAATGTATCAAGCAAAATGCAACACACAAATGATTCCACACTTGTGCAATGCCCTAGTTTCGATTTAGACTCTCTCTCTCTAAGAGAAGTGTTATTTCAATATATTTAAACAACTAAAGACCAAAAACCCTACAAATGTTCTATTTATATTACATTATAAAATAAGAGACAAATGACAAAGGGGCCCTTTCATTAAAGGGCTCAAAAGCCGCCCATGGAGTGCACTTTAGGGGCGGGTTTAAGCCTTCTTCACACTTGGGCTTGTGCATTATTTTAGGTGATCTTCAAAATACTTAAAAAGTGTCCATGGTCATGATCGTACTCAAATCATCCTCTCCATCTTGAGAGAAATTTGCCCATAAATTCACGACCTCGCCTCTTTAACAAAGGCACTTCACAATCTCCTTCACACGGCCACGCATCATCAACCTTGCCGTTTCAATTACTACTTCTTCCCCAAGGTAGTACAATTTTCCATCCCTTAGGACTACGTTCCTCTGTTTGGACACTCACTAGCCTTGTGTCCCCACCCTTGGCATTTGAAACATTGAAATCCCTTGAAATTGGAAGTGGAAATTGGTTTACCTTCATATCTAGTGGATTGTTTTGGGGCAGCCTTGGTGCTCTCGATTTAGACAGCCATAAATGAGCTCTCTTTGAGCTCCCTTTCAACCTCCAATGCCGCTTAAAAGATGCCATCAATGGTGTCAAACTTATGAAGTGTCATGCGAGTGGAGATGTCCTTGTCTAACCCGACTTTGACGCGCACGATGTCATGACTCACTTGTTCTCCCCGGTGATCTAGTTTCAACATCAATTGTTGAAATTCGTTGTAGTAAGCCATGACACTCTTGCTTCCTTGACTCAAACTGTACAATTTGGCAAGGAGCTCATGTCTATAAGTCTCGGGCAAGTATCTTTCCCGCATAAGATTCTTCAACCGAAATTAAGAAGGAAGTTGTCCCCCAATCATCTTATGCCCACACCGTTTAGCGTACCTTTCAAAGTGAGCTATCACGTAACAACTCTTCTTTTCTTCAGTGAGATCATTAAGTTGGAATATCTTATCACAAGATGACTCCCAAGCAAGATAAACTTCAGGATCACTCTCACCCTTGAAGATTGGAAGGCTAACTTTGATGGAGTTTATGCCCAAGTTTCGGTTTTGGGGACCATTTCTCACCTCTCGGCCTAGATTACGATGTTTATCCCTCATTCTTTCTTTCCTCAAGTAAACATCATCATACGGATCATATCCCTCATGTTGCTCCCTTCTACCATATCCCTTAACATGGACGGGTCTATTTGGATTTGGAGGAAAGTATGGTCTTTGGTTTAATGAAGCTTGGATTGAAGGGTTCAGGTTTGGTGGCATTTGGTTGCCAAATCTTTCATGTTGGACTTGGTGGATTGGCCTATCTTGGTCTCGGGTTTGAGAGGTATTTGGGACTTGGCTTGTGGTATTTTGTGGGGGACTTGGAGGATTGAACATTTGGTGCAAAACTTTAGGGGTAATGGTGGTGGGGGTGTTTTAGTCATCTCCACTTGAGGAGACATGGTGTCGAGGCGTAGAAGCACGAGAGTTTCTTCTACTTTCCACAATATCCAACCTCTCACCCAATGAAGATACATCTGTTTGCACATTTGCCATGCTTCGGTTTAGAGCTTCAATCCCGGCTAAGATAGTACTAAGGATATATTATCCACGCCTTGCGAGGTTTTCCCCTCGGATTCCATTGGACTTAGGAAGTTACCTACAAAACAATAAACAAGTTACAAAAGAAAGGTCCTCACACTCTCTCTTTAGTTATTTGCCTCTCAAGTTTCTTCACTCACTCACACAAGTGTGGCAAGCTTGATTGTATTTCGTGCTTGAGAGGTGGACCAAGACTTTACAACGACTCAAAAGAATAAACACACAAAGGAAGGTAAATGCGAAGAATGGTTTCAAAACTAACTTACAATCTAGTACTAGCTCATAAGTTATATTTGGAGTCAACAAACGAAACTAAAGACACAACAAAATGAAACTAAGAGATCAAAATTTGAGCTTAAAATATGTTGCGTGAACAGTAAAAGTGATGATGTGACAGCTCACTATTGGTCACTGTTTTGGTGCCATTTTATTCAATAATTTGAAGTCTTGATCACTTTACAATTTGAAATGGTGAATTTTGGTTAATGGAGGGAAGACTATAAGCCTTGAAACTTTTTCAATTTTCAAACACAAGTCTTGACTTGACTAGTACTATTCCCACAAAAAAAGGCCCTTGAAATAAGGAAAAGTGGCTGAAAAAGTTGTTGTCAAGTCTAGGAACTGATGGGTTCAAGTCCTTTCACCAACAAGCTTTACAACTTTTATCTTCAACTTTTTTAATCTATTGTGAACTTTTTATTGGTTAAGTTATAAGACTAGGTGAACAACAAGATGAACACAACAACAATCTTCAAGAACTACAACAACCACACCTTCAATGCCCACTCCAATTCTTCACAACAACAACACAACACACGACCACCTTTCAAGTTCACAACAAAACTTCAACAAGTTCAAGCTCAAATATAGATCTTGACACCTTTAGTGTTAGTGAATCAAGAAACTAACACAAGAAACACACTAGACTAACAAAAAGATTACTAGATTTAGACACACAAACAAGTTTTCGACTAACACAACAACAAGATACAACTTTCGGCCAAGAACAAGAACTCAAGAACACAACCTTTTCTCATTTTTTTAGTATTTTTCAACTACCAAGCCCAAGATTGATTTTGTTGGAACAAAATCAACCACAAGCTCTGATACCAAATGATACAAGAGTAACTTAGAAACACAAGAAACACACACCAAACAGTCCACTAGTGCAAGAAACTGTGGACCTCTTTTGGTGACCACTCTCGGATTCAAGAACAAGAACAAGAAGAAAGAGTTTACAAGGTGTTTAACACCAAAAACAGCCAACCACCAAACTATATTAACAACAATAAAAGGAACAATAATAACAACAACAATCTACACGGCTTCACTACTACAATGTAAACTATAAAGTTACAATAAGATAAAGATAGAAAGGTAGACAAATAGAGGTATAATCTTAAGAACCCAAGAACTTATTCCACTTTTGGACCCTTAACACTACACACTACAATCACCTATCTCTTACAATGACACAAGAGAGGAGTCCACCACTCAAGCACCAACATATCAATCAAAATACAACAGACAAATGATTCCACACTTGTGCAATGCCCTAGTTTTGGTTTACTCTCTCTCTCTAAGAGAAGTGTTCTTTCAATATCTTTAAACAACTAAAGAACAAAAACCCTAAAAATGTTCTATTTATATTACATTACAAAATAAGAGACAAATGACAAAAGGGTCTTTTCATTAAAGGGCTCCAAAGCGGCCCATGGAGTGCACTTTAGGGGCGAGTTTGGGCCTTCTTCACACTTGGGCTTATGCATTCTCTTAGGTGATCTTCAAAATACTCAAAAAGTGTCCATGGTCATGATCGTACTCGTATCAACAAATAACGAAGCAATAATTTTTTAAACGTTTCTCTAAACTGAGTTTAAGGACTATCTTCGGATAGGCTTTGAGGGGTGCCTAACACCTTCCCCTCGAGTAACCAAAACCCTTACTCAGAATCTCAAAAAGATTTTGAAAGACCAAAACAGAGTTTTGGTACATAAAAATAGTTTTTTTCCTATCTTTCCTAAAAAGTTAGGTGGCGACTCTAAAAAAATAATTTTCAAAACCCAAGAGTCATAAAGACCACCACATGTTTTGTGTTGTTTCGATCAGCTCGAAATAGGGCATGGCAATTTATATTTAACATATACATGTGTATATATTTTTTAAAGTAGTATATGTTTAGCGTATATATGTTATATTTACATTGTTTAATGTATTTAAAATGTATATAGGTGAGTATATATAGTGTATATTGGAAAAATATTTAATTTTAATTTTTTTAAGCTTTGACCGAATTTGACCGGTGTGGGCCGGTTTACATGAAATGATAGATTGTGTTTAATTGTGTAAAGTAGTTAGATGAAATTTCATTGTATGCCGCTTGTAGAATTTCATGAAGTTGCGGATTGTAGAGATGCTAGGTAAGCAGGAAAAAAAATCTTATAGTGTTAACTACAAAGAGGTCCTGGAGTGATTATAGTGATAGCCTTGAATGTTCTAATTCATGCCTATATTTTCTCTAGGTGAGCTGTTTTGGAGCTTGGGTATTATGGTGGGTATGTATAAATCTTAAGAAAAGTTCTTTAGTAAAAATTTCATTCCCTAATTCTTGTGCATAAAAAATTTCATGAGTCTATAACCTTCATTCGAGGATGAATAACCCCAAGGGGAGATATTGTAACACCTCACCCTTTATGTTTAAGTCATAGTTGTTAGGGAATTTTTCATAAGTAGCAAACTTATAGCTATAATTAGAACTTTTATAACAACTATTTCATAATTACGAAAAATAGCAAGTTGTATTTTATATTTTATAAAAGTATTGCTACTAAAATACATATACTACAAGATTTTTTGTCCTTCTTTTACTCAAATTAGTTGAGTTAAATAAGGAAGCAGTAAATTTCTTTTTCATAAATTACTCTTTTTCCATAAATTACTCTTATTTCAATTAGTAGATTCCTTTTTCAAATCTAACTCAAATTTGAAAGATTATTATCTTCATGATCTTCAAAAATTCAAAATAAAGCATCATTACTGTTTTTTTCTCTCTTTCACTCTCTTATATCTCTAACTTTTTTTCTTGTTAATTTTTTTTATCGTTTTACCTTTTTTTTTAATTTCTTTTTTCGTTCCACTTTATTTTCTCTCCTTTTTTTTCCTTTTTTGTTTTCTTATTATTTTTTCTTTCTCATTTTTTTTCTATTTTTATTTCTTTATTTTTTTCTTTTATTTTTATACTTTTATTTTTAACTTCTATTTGTCTTTCTTTTTTTTTGCCCCTTTTTCACTTCTTTTTTTTTTTCAATCTTTTTTGTTTTTTGTCTTTTTCTATTTTTTTTCGTTTTTTACTCTTCTATCTCTATATTTTATTTTTAAAAGACAAATATATATATATATATATATATCACACACACACACACATATATATATATATATATATATATATATATATATATATATATATATTAAAATATATACAAAATAAATTGACATATAGATTTGCATATGTATTTACAGTACAAAACATACATATATATCTGTGTATGTATTTACAGAAATACATATCTGACTCATATGTATATATAAGTATATAGGACACAAAATCTCTCTAGCAAAAGGACCACTATATACATATACATATAGGTAATAAAAAAATAGATGATACATATTTTAAACAGTAAAAAATATAAATAAGTATATATGTTACCCTCTAAAATGACAGAATAATTTAAACATAATTCCTACACCGTACAAAAATACATATGAATATGCATTTGTATATACAAAAAGGACAATTAATACATATATATATATATAGTTAATCAAGAGATACATGATACATATCTTAAACAGTAAAAAATACAAATAAGTACATATGTTACCCTCTAAAATGACATAGAACAGTTCAAAGTTAGTCACCTTTATATTTCGCAAATACATATGAAGATTATAGTATAGTTATGTTTGTTACTATTTAATATGAATATGATATGTATTTCATAAATACATATCAGAGTCATATTTATATTTTTTGTATAGTATATACATATGGATCAGACATGTATTTTGTAAATACATATGCATAGTTATATATATATATATATATATATATATATATATATATATATATTTTAATGTAATATATATTATGTAAAAGAAAACATATGCATACTATGTATTTTGTATTATATTTTTGTAAAAAATACATGTAATATAGATTTATGTCATTATTTTGTTCTATATGTATTGCGTGATCATATATTCATGACAAGAGTACTTCTAAGGTTTGCACCACATATAGAATGTCACACAGTCAATGATATTGAAAAACGTATTAAGGCGATGTTATCAAAGGAGCAATACACGATTTTTTGTCATAAGAATATTTGTGGTGTCTACATGAACAAGAAGAAATGTGTAGTTCAAGAGCAATTAGGAAAATGTATTAAGTCACAAATGTATTATAAATTTTTTTGGAGGCATATGCAAGTATTTGTATTTTGTATATATAAATGCATATCTATATGTTTTTTGTACGGTGTTAGATTTGTCTTTGAACTATTCTATGTCATTCTAAATGGTAACATACATAGGCGGATCCAGAATTTAAAGTTTGTGGGTTCCTTGAGAAAAATAAAAATTAAATATAGTGGGTGATGGGGCTAGAACCCACAACCAAGAAGACCTACAAAGCTTTAGCAAGCTCCTTCTTTACCACTAGACCAATAAGACACTTCATTTAAGGGTCTCCAACTTATAATTATTATATATTTACTACATTTTTCAATATAAATACAATAACCGCACAAGAGTTGCTGGGTTCCAGGGAACCCCCACCGTATACACGAAATCCGCCCCTAGTAACATATGTATTTTTTTATATTTTTCACTATTTAAGATATGTATCATGTATTTTTTAATTACCTATATGTATATGTTTATAGTTGTCTTTTTTGTTATAGAAATTTTGCGTCCTATATGCTTATATATACATATGAGTGATACATGTATTTCTGTAAATACATATACATATACATATGTATGTTTTGTACTGTAAATACATATCCAGATCTGTATGACTATGTATTTTATATATTTTTTGAATATATGTATGTGATATACATATTTGTCTTTTAAAAATAAAAATTAGAGACACTAGAGTAAAAAAATGAAAAAAATAAAAATAGAAAAAGAAAAAAACAGAAAAAAAAGTGAAAAAGGACAAAAAAAAAGAAGAAAGAGAAATAGAAACTAGAAATAGAAGTGTAAAAAAAAAGAAAAAATAAATAAAAAAGAAGAAGAAAACGAAAATAGGAAAAGAAAAAAAATATGAGAAAGGAAAAAAAGAAAAAGAAAAAAATAAAGAAAAAGGAAAAAAAAAGAGAAATAGAAGAGAGAAAATAAAGTGAAAGGAAAAAATGAAAAATAAAAAGAAATAAAAATAAAATGATAAAAAAAAAGATGAAAAAAAACTAACAAGAAAAAAAAAGGTAGAGATATAAGAGAGTGAAAGAGAGAAAAAAATAGTAATGATATTTTATTTCAAAATTTTGAAGATCATGAAGATAATTATTTTCAAATATGAGCAAGTGAAAAAAAAAAAAAAAAAGAAGAAGAAGAAGAAGAAAAATAGAAGAGAGAAAATAAAGTGGAAAGAAAAAATGAAAGAAAAAAGAAATTAAAATAAAAAAATAAAATGATAAAAAATAAGATTAAAAAAAGGTAGAAGATATAGCTATATTTGGGAGAAGTGAAATAGTGGAGTGAAAATAGGAAAAAACAAAGTAACGGGAGTAAAACAGGCGCTTGTCTAGGGGGAAATAATGCTACTCAACTATAATTTTGTAAAAGTGTTGCTATTTATTGTAATTAGGGGTTTACAAACCAAACCGTCAAGTCAAACCAAACCGAAGAACCAAACCAAACCGAGAAAATACCCCGACTTATGGTTTGGTTTGTCTGGTTTGGCATTTAAAAAAAAAACGACCATTCTTGGTTTGGTTTGGTGTTAACCAAAAAAAAGTTAAACCGAACCTAAATCAAACCGACATAATATATATATATATATATATATATATATATATATGTATGTATGTATGTATGTATGTATGTGTATATGCATATATATAATTTAACTTTTTATCCATAAAATATTAATTATAATCAACTTTTTAAATACTTTTTCAATTAGTTTTATTAATTTTCAATATTTAGAAAGTAGGTGTATATATATACATATTAAGTTGTAATATTTGTTCATTAATTACTAATAAAATGTTCCAAAACTCAATATAAACGAAAAGGCATTGTTTCCACCCGAAACTATACAAGAAACGTCGAATCTATACCTAAACTATATAAGTGACCTATTACACACCTAAACTATAAAAAAGTGAAACTTTTTACATCCTGTAAACCATTATACCACTTGCATGTGGTGTGGTGTTGCAAACGCGCCTGCCACGTCAGCGCCATATTAGCATGATATGAAAAATAATAATAAATTATTATTTTCATAAATTTTTCTTTTTTCTTTTTAATTTAAATTTTTTTCTTTCTTCTTCAATATCCAAAACCTCCATTATTGTCCAAAACCTCCATTGTTATGAGTTCAATTTTTTTTCTTTTTCTTCAATATCCAAAACCTCCATTGTTATGAGCTCAATTTTTTTTTTCTTTTTCTTCAATGTCCAATTATAGATACACTTTTCTGCACAGTGGAATCCAATTATATGTGCAGAAAAGTTTTATCCTATTTTTTTTCTAACTTGATATTTACCTTGTTTAGCAGAAAAGGTGCAGCACTGAAATTGCGTCAATATCATAGCCGGTGATGCAGCTCCGGCGACTATTGCTTGATACACCGCCGCGTACACCTAAACTCTACACACTACCCACACAATACAAAACCTCACTACCTCAATAGTACTATAATTTCCCCAAAAACTAAAACCGTCAAGACACCAACAACAACCTCAATCCTCAAACAACAACAACAATGGACAATGTCTCTTACCAACGTTTTTCCCGTATCAAAATCCGCAAAGTCAAACCCGACTTCATGAAATTCGACCTCCGAGACACAGATTCCAGCATAGCTAACGCACTTCGTCATATAATGATAGCCAAAGTCCCAACCATAGCAATCGACCTCGTAGAAATCGAAGTGAATTCTTCTGTCTTAAATAACGAGTTTATTTCACATCGTTTAGGTTTAATACCATTAACGAGTAAACGTGCTATGAGTATGAGGTTTTCGCTTGATTGTGGTGCTTGTGATGGTGATGGACAATGTGATTATTGTTCAGTTGAGTTTTATTTGAGGGTTAAGTGTTTAAGTGATCAGACACTTAGATTTGAGGTCGATAATTAGATTCGATGGTTGAATTGAATTGGAGAAGAAGAATGAGAAGAAATTTCAGCCATTGTTAATCGTTCGAAACTCATTAGAAACTTGGAGTTGGAATTGAATTTTTCAGTTTGGGGATTTTTTATTTGGAGAAGAAGAAGAAGATGGATGATGGATGCTGGGGCTGGGTGGGGAATATTTTAATTTTTTTTGGTTATTTCTTAACTTAGACGCGCTATTTTTTATTTAAATAATTATATTTTTTCCACGTCAGATTTATGGTGTAAAAATTTTTACTTTTTTATATTTTAAGTGTGTAATAGGTCACTTATATAGTTTAGGTGTGAATTCGACTTTTTTTGTATAGTTTGGGGTGGAAACGATGCCTTTTTCCTAAACTTAAAACCTAAACTTTTCACTCTTCATCTTACTTTTTAGTTTCAAGAGAGTTTTTCGCTCCTCAATTTTTCATAATTGAGTTTTTTTATTAGTATATGAGCGAAAACATACTTGATCTAGTCTTCAATCACAATATAATTGTAAAAAATAAAGATTATAAAAAAAAATTGAGAAAACCCAAAAAAGCCGAAAAAACCCCAAAAAATCAAAAAAATTGAAAGAACCGACTAAAACCTAAATCGAAAAAATCAATTTTATATTGGTTTGATTTAGTTTATAGTTTTAATAAATCGACATAATTAGTTTGGTTTTTATTTAATAAAAAATCAAATCAACCCGACCTATGTACACCCCTAATTGTAATTATAATTTGAAGTATGGTACTTTTATAACTTTTCATAATTGTAATTTGAGTGTATTATGACGGTATAAGTGAGCTCATTGGCCAGCAAAGTCCTTCAAGGGCAATTTTGTCCTTTCGCTTTTACCTTACCCCAATTAACTCGTATGCACAACTTTCCACCTCGTATCGGTAGATTCGAGAAGGCCCCAAGAAGAATTCTTCACAATTTCTGGGTTTTAGAATAATCAATTGACCCCTAAAATATTCGATTGAAGGAGTGTATCGATCAAGCACTCATGAAACGTTTTCGTTTTCTGAGAAAATTATCAAATTCCAATGAAAAACCCTTCACTGCTGTATTAGCTTTGGCTGCTGCTGGATTTTTTTCTACCAATGAAACCACCAGTTCAAGTGAGCATTTTTAATAATCAAATCAATTTTTCTATTCTAATATATTTTTTTTGTTGCTATTCTTAGTACTTCTTTTTTTTTTTTTTTTTGTGAATTTCTGATAAACGTTGATTCCAGGAACATCCATTTTGGTTTCGCTACCCGATCCCTTAAAAGATTCTTTGAAAGACAGAGTTGTTCGTCCTGCTTTTCTTTCGGCCGACCAATCTCAACTGTATATTTTCCCATCGTCTTTTGCTAGAATTGGTTTGGACTCACCTGGGAATGCGAAGAAAGAAGGTTCTGGGGAAGATGACGATGGTGAGAAACATAAATGTTGTAATTGTTTCGGGCGAGATACTATTGCCAATGCAGCTGCCACTGTTGGTCCTGCTGTTGTTAATATCTCAGTATCAAGGGGCTTTCACGGATTGAGCGCTGGAAGGAGTATAGGATCAGGAACTATAATAGATGCTGATGGCACTATTTTGACTTGTGCCCATGTGGTTGATTTTCAAGGCTTGAGTATTTCATCAAAAGGAAAGGTTGATGTGACTTTGCAAGATGGCCGTGTATTTGAGGGTACCGTGGTCAATGCGGATTTGCATTCTGATATTGCAATTGTTAAGATAAAATCTAGAACTCCACTTCCAACTGCAAAACTTGGCACTTCAAACAAGCTTCGCCCTGGGGATTGGGTGGTGGCTATGGGTTGCCCCCTTTCCCTCCAAAATACAATTACAGCAGGCATTGTGAGCTGCGTCGATCGTAAAAGTAGTGATCTTGGACTTGGAGGCATGCGGCGAGAGTATCTGCAGACTGATTGTGCTATTAATGCTGGAAATTCTGGAGGACCTCTGGTAAATGTCGATGGAGAAGTAGTCGGAGTTAATATCATGAAAGTACTGGCAGCTGATGGTTTGGGCTTTGCCGTACCAATTGATTTTGTTACCAAGATTATAGACCACTTCAAGAATAGGGGGAGAGTTATTCGACCTTGGTTGGGTTTGAAAATGCTCGATCTAAATGATATGGTTGTTGCACAGCTTCAGGAAAGAGATCCATCTTTCCCAAAAGTCAACAAGGGAGTTCTTGTATCAATGGTGACTCCAGGGTCCCCTGCTGATCGTGCTGGATTTCACCCTAGTGACGTGGTTGTTGAATTTGATGGAAATCCTGTTGGGACTATAAAGGAGATAATTGATATAATGGGTGACAACATTGGGAAACAATTGAATGCAGTGGTGAAAAGAGCCAATGATGTTACTGCTACGTTGAGTGTAATTCCAGAAGAAGCTAATCCTGATATGTGAAATATCCGACCACTTTCCCTCATTGACCTGCCACCAGGTTCTTTTGAGATGAAGTTGATTCAGAATCCATTCCATGTTACTATGTTTAGTTGTACTAATCTGTTGTTGCATTATGTGACCCACATTCATTCATAGAATATTCGTGGAAGAGTTGGTATGGATTCTGATCCAAAAAAAATAAAATTCTACAGTTTATTACGTTTTTTTTTTTTGCTCTTTCCAGTAGAACATTTCTTTTCTTTTTCATCCTCTCAACAAATCAAGAATACAAGCTAATTGCTTCAAGAATCAAGCCCAGCCCCTCTTCTTCCGGTCACTAGTTTGTCTATTGTATTGAGGTATGTAAGACTACTACTACGATCCAACTTGAGTTGATCACATTATGAAGTGGCTGAGAACCATGAGGTCTTAGGTTTAAATTTTAGCGAGATAAAAAACACTAGGTTATATTTTCCCATCTGTCCTAGTCTTTGGTGGATAGAGTCACCTATTGCTGATGGGAGGTGGCAGGTATCTCTATTAGCATTGAACAGTCAAGTGATCCTGAATTTCTATTAGCAGCAGCAGGTACTTAGTCAATGGCCTTTTTCTGAAAAAATGATGTGTGCCATCATATATTGTTAACTGAAGCTGTTGTCGCTGCAGGTAATTTCTTTTCCTTCATAAGCTGCTTCTAGTTCAAGATTCCTTAGGTTTGGCAACATTCTTAAAATAGGCATCGCATCATCCATGAGTTCTGAGTGAGAAAGGCTCATCAGTGTGATGGAATTTGGAAATGAGTCCATCAGAGGCAGTTTCTCTATTCTCCCATCCAACCCCAATTTGTGAAGCTTTTGACTAGATTTAAGAAATTCAAGAGCTGGGAACTATTCATCATATTTGTAAACCAATATGAGAGTACTAAGGTTTTTTTAAGCTGCTAATGTTGTTCAGGGAGTAAAATGTCTTAACATGATACATAGATAATTCTCAAACATCTTTCCATTAATCACAACTAATGTAATGAAGAAGTTGAAGACTTATCAGTTTGCTTATACATTTCAGAGATTCTGAATAAGGAGCAACTAAATGTCTGAGATTTGTGCATAATCATCGAGGACCTGTGGTGTGTAAATTCTTGAGGTTGCCAATGGAGGAGGGAAGATCATGGATACCTGACAATCTTAAGATTTGAGGTGGTACAAGCTTCGTATGGAATCAGGTGACTTAGATTTGGTGACAGAACAAATTTCCAAGTGTAGCACATATAGATGTTGGAAGGTATAATACATAAACATGCCCTTTAACTTGGCTCAGATCACATGTGATCTCCAACTTTGAGTATGCACAGTAGACACTTAAACTTGTATAAAGTTGAACAAGTAGACACATGTGCCCTATGTGACGTCTTACGTGACCATTTCTTGTCCTACATGGCGTCATACGTGTATTATGACACATAAGATGTGTGTGTCTACTTGTTCAACTTTATACAAGTTTAAGTGTCTACTTGTGAACATCCAAAGTTAGGGGTCATAGGTGTGATTTGAGGACAAGTTAAAGGGCATTTTTATGTATTATGCGATGTTGGAAACCACTATGGAAGTTTATAAGACCCGGCTTACAAGATTCTGGATCAAAGAACATAATTGACCTTAACTTCAAGTTAGAAAGATCAAGTGAGAGGTACCTTTGTGAGGAGGATACAGAGTGTTTTTTTAGACCATAAATGGCAAAAAAGTTTACCTTCGGTGCCTTTTTTATTGCAAGATCCCGAAGTAGATCGTGAATCCTACATTTAACAACTTTTTCCCAAAATGTTTTAGCCACTTGAATCAAACTTCATCTTATCAGCTCATTCAAGTAGCTTTCAACGACATCCTCCTTTCTTTCTTCTCCTCTTGGTATGAAACCCTAGGCCATCCACAACTTTATTATGTTTTCAGTAGGGATGTTTTGATCTTCTGGGAAAATACCAAAGTAAAGAAAACACTGCTTGAGTGCACTTGGCAAATCATTGTAGCTCAATGACAACATGTAGGAGATTTCAATATAGTCATCTTTCACAATGGCGGAGCCAGGGTTTTCACCAAGGGGGTTCACAAGTGAACATACGAACTTATCGAAGGGGTTAGACTTCTTTTCTATATACATAAAAAATAATTTTAATCATGCATATATAGTATAATTTTTCATCGGAGGAGGTTCGCATGAACCCCCTATCCCAAGTGTAGCTCCGCCCCTGAATTCTTTCATATGCCGCCAAAGGTGTGTTTTCACCTTTTTCCATTCTTCTAGTCCCCTTTTAGGTGAAAGTAGACCGCTCAATACAACAATTGCAAGAGGTAAGTCTCCACATTTTCCCACCATATCTCTAGCTAACCTTTCCATTTCTGGAACCACTGCCCAAACATCAAGTAGTTTTCTACTAAAGAGGTCCCAACTTTCCTTTCGGCTTAGGAAACGAAGCCTTTGGACAGAACCTCTGTCATCTGCTCTTTCAGCGACATCCTCTTTGCGCGTGGTAATAATCACTCTGCTTCCACTCTTGCTATCTGGAAATGATCTTTTCAGTCTTTCTCAATCTCTGCCATACATCATCAACCATCACAAGGTACTTGTGCTCTTTTAATAGATCACGAAGGTAACTTTCTAGATCCGTCTCAGTCATCTTTTCCAACAAATCTAGATTTTCCTTGGTGCGTCCTTAGATAAATTTTATGATATTCCTAAGAAGATCCATGGTATTGTACTCTTGAGAAACACATACCCAAGCATGTGTTGGGAAGCTAGAGACTGTATTTGGACTGATGTAATGGTTTCTCGCAAGAGTTGTCCTGCCTAATCCGCCCATGCCATAAATGGAGATGACGTTTCAGTGAGCTCTTATTTGAGAAGTTAAGCTAGCAATCTTTATACCACATCCTTAAAGCCAACAAAAATGTGATCGTCATCTACATAGGATGTAGTTCTCCTCAATGTTCTAACCATGGCGAACTGATTGTTTAGCCGATTACTTGGCCCTTCTCCTGCGTTATTGGTATCTGCAATTCCATAAGTCTCTCGTTTGCGAGAGATATCCATGATTTGTTGCTCGAGTAATGTGATCTCCTTTTCAACTCTGTAGAATTCGGTCTCCTTCCTACAGATGCAAGCGCAAGCCTTGAGACGACTAACAAATCCATCACCTTTACCAGTCTCGAAGCTGTAGGTCTCCAGTATAGCGACAACGTCATTAACAATAGTTGGTTTCAAACACCCATTGTTGAACTCTTTGATCCCTACTTTGCTTTTCTTCTGCATCTTTGAGGAAAGACTGCATGAAGAGAAGCTCATTTCACAGCCACTGCACATCCTCTCTCTGACTTAAACGTAGGTTAACTTCCTGTATGAGGAAATCACCCAGTTTTTGAACTGCAAAATTACACACAGGCTGATCCATTTTCAATAGTAGTATTGATTGTATGATAAATTTCTATTTATACAGATACAGAAGCAGTTGATATATCTGAAAATTTGTAATATTGCTTAAACTTCCTGTATGGATTCGAGTATTTAAAGCTAAACAAATCCGCCAGGTGAACATTAGGAGATGTCAAAAGTAACAATAATATATGTTGTGCAAAGATGATGAAGTAAGACTAACGATAAAGAAAAGTATATATTCTCTCTTAACATGAAGGAAGAACTATGGTATAACAATTTTGAAAATGAATCTTTTTTAATGAAAAATGATTAGTGACAATTATATCCTTTGACTAGTTTGATTTCTTCTATTACTTTTTCCCTCTAACATCCTCCAATATAAGGAGCACAAAATATTTTGCTACTTGCCAGCCGCGTCCACACCAAAGGAGCAAAATAACACAGGAAAAATGAGTTTGGAGTTTTTTTTTTTAAGTGAAACTTTTGTTGTTTTCTGAATGTTTGGAGGGTAATAGGACCTTGTAAAGTTTAGACGTGTCACTGGAAGTTCAGGTATAGTTTAGGTGGGTTTGGGATGGGGGGGTACTAGGCAAGTTTAGAATCAGATTCGTATTGCACCAACAAGACAAATTAAGAAGAGAATAAAGAAACAAGATTAGAATTACTAATATGTGTCAGAAAGCAGACACCTTAAGGTTGTCCTGCCAGCTTGCCTAAGGGGTAGTTCCGTCATTTCAGGTAAATTTGCTACGTGTTCAATCGTCCTTTCAGCTGCTGTACGTGTAGCGTAGGTATGAGAATTCAGAACACGCAGTGCCAGTCTCCCATCTATCTCTCTCGATTGTTCCGCTTCTTCATTTTTCTTACTCAATCCATTGCTACGATTTGTTTCTGCTTCTTGACTGATTTCAGGTAATTGTCCGACTCAACAAAACCTTACGTTTGTGCCTGTATTGCCAGATGACGTGTTCTCTAGATTCTCATCAACAAAAGACCTTCGTTGCTTCTTTGATTTGGCCGTCCTTCATCGGTTTCTCGTGTTTCTTCTTTTTGTGTCGTTGATTTCGCCTTTTCTGCCAAGGTAACTGCTTAGTTTGTTTGCGGTTGTGCATCTACTGTTTTAGGTGGTTTTTTTGTTTTATTTATGTTGAGGAATTTGTGTTCTCTTGGAATTCCATGTACTGTTTGTCGAAAGAGTCCAAATTTAAGGTGTAAAAAGAAAAAGAGATAATATACATATGACGCTAAACTTGATACCAAATTATAATTTTGACCTTAAATTTTGATAGTGCACAAATATGACCTTTAACTATTTAAAACCTGAACAAATATGACCTTCGATTTTGCAACTCTCATGCGTGAGTTTCACTCGTAATCCAATCACACGGTGCTACATCGTTAAAAGGGCTGACTTGGAGGGAGATCATATTTGTGTAGTTTTAAATAGTTAAAGGTCATATTTGTGCACTGTCAAAGTTTTATTTTTTTGTATTAAAACGACGTCGTTATTATTATTATTATTATTATTTTATTTATTTAGGGATCAAACCCGCACAGTAGGTTGAAGGAAGCACCCAAAAAGAACAAATAGCACCACTGAGCTATCCAAGTGCCTTGTTTCATGTGGCTCAACATTAATATACGTACATAAATATAGATTTTTTATCTTATATATACAACGTAATGGCAACCACGTAAGTCCGCCCCTGCGTTAATTTAATAACGTTTTAATAACGTTAATTTAATGACATTTTAATAACGTTAATTTGATAACGTTAATTTAATATACTACTACTGTTATCCTTAATAACGTTAATTTAATAACGTTTTATTAAAACTATAATTTTTTTTATTATTAGTATAGTTTCATCTTTAATTTAATATTTAAATAAATTATATTTAGATATATTATATAACTTAAATTCACCCTCTGCTTTATAATACATATACATACCCGCGTGATTTTTTTCTATGAGGCTGACCCACCTAATTAATAAATCTTCAATATTGCTCTTTTTCCGCAGTGATAAAAGAAATTAGATGCCATTTTAATCTTTGAGCCGAAAATAATGAAAAAATAATAGTGAAAAGTCATTTAAAGGTTGTATTTGTGCAGTTTTGAATAGTTAAAGGTCATATTTGTGCACTGTCAAAGTTTAAGATCAAAGTTATAATTTGGTGTCAAGTTTAGGTCATATTTATGTATTATCTCAAAGAAAAGGGTTTATGTCTCTCTACTCTGTAGCTTTTCCATTGAAACATCACATATTAAACTTTGTGTTTATCTGGTCAAATTTAAAAACAGAGCGTACAAAGTTCTAGGCACTGTCATGGATCTGAGCCATCCAGAGAGAACTTAAATATCTTTATCAGTAGAATTTCAAAAAATTTGATTCTCAAGTTATAAAAGGGCAGCCTGGTGCGGTAAAGCTCCTTCCAAGGCTGTCTGGGAAGGCCTCATGATACTATTGATGCTCTTTCTTGATTCTGGATCGCTAGGGTTCTAGAGACACTTTCATTGCAGAAGTCCCATTATACTTTATTCTATTTTGTTCAATATGCAAAACAAAAATTTAGGTTCGCTTCATATTCTCAGTTGAATCTAATTGCTGAATGGATTTGTAGGTGCAGTCATGGTTGCTCCAATGATTAATCCATATGAACCAAGAATGACCAAGGTGGAGAAGAATAAAATGTGCAAGACATGGACAACAAAGAAGAAAACCATGTATATATTATTTAGGAAGTCTCCAAGACTACTTCCTTACTTTTACCGTAGAAGCTTCCTTAATGGAGTCCATGGCCCGATCAAAACACGGCTTGACTTATCACTTGGAATAAGAGTGAGTAACTTTGATTCTTGACCAACAACTATGAATAGTGTAGCAAGAGTAACACCACTAAACTGATTATGCTCATCTTATTAAGATATATCCATGAACGAAATAAAGCTAACGAGAAATCAAATCACTAAAAAGCTGTTTACCTCCTTATGTACAATTTATAGTTTAAAAAAAACAGCATTGTTTTATAAGAGATTCCATGGAGGTTGAGTGGCTTTGGAACATTTATTTTCCACATCAACATTTCCTAATCAACAAAATATCTTATCTTTCCAGGATAAAGCTTTGCTGGAGCACTTATCATTTGAAGAGTTCTGGCAAAGAGATTAATAAGAAGTTGTTGGACAAAAGGATGCAAAACCATTCGCGGAGGGAGCTGTCTTACAGGTTTCAAATTGGGGTTTTAGCCCGGCAGAGCTCAAAGTACAGACAAAACGCCCTAGAAAGTGTATTGGGCATTGGATTAAATCTCTGTATGGTCAAACAGAAGAAATCTTGACTGGATTCCTCGGTCAAATTCACGTATGGCAGGTTGGTTCATATCTTCTTTACCTATTTTCGTTTGCCTTATTCAAGATAATTTCTCATGGTTTATCAACATATTACGCCAACTTGTGTAAAGTAACTAAAATTTTAGATTTTATCTGGGGATGGAAGATATGGTGGTACCGCCATCCACAACTGATTTTTTACAGTGAGTCCTACCAGATGCAATGGTACATAGGCTCTTGTACGAGGCAAATATTTTGACGGGTAGAAGGGTTTTTGGTGCTCAAAAGAAGTAGACACCTGAACCCAAAAAGAAAGTGACATCAGACAATTACTACGGGACAGTGATAGTGAAGGTGAGACAGATGCCAGAGAAATTGGCATCGGGTCTCGTAAAGAAAATAATTTTTCTGGGAGGGAAGTTCATTTTGATCCCAATTCACTTTGTGAAGAGTCTGAAATTGCTCATGATTCTCTGTTTAAGGTAATTGCATTGTGAACCTTATCAAATCCTGCACTACCATCTCTTATTGGCTTCTTTCTGCATTTTTTATAGTGATCAAGCTTTGATTTTGTCCTGTGTTTCAGAGTTTTGATGACGTTGTCAGAGACCCATCCTCAAAGACATCATACGAAGTTTCCATCTTTGCAAATGACTCGTGGAAAAAGATTTGTGTTGTCTCGAAATTATTTTTCTTACTTTTTATAGAAAAATTGGTTTTATTCGTATATTTGGTGAACAGAGATTCATCAGCTAAAGAAAAGCAAACAAAGATTGCAAATACAAAGAGTGCAATTTCCTTACAGGTTACAGAGCCTGTTGTGAGTAAACCTGATGCGGAGGTAATCTCTCTATTTGCTGAATCTACAACACAATTTTCTCTGATCTGTTTATTACGACTGACTCTTTATTCCGCTTGCAGGAAATTGATAAGAATAGCGATACAGATAGTGGGGGAGAAATGGTTGATGGGATTTTAACTTCAGGGACCAAGTCCACATATGAAATCCCATCTCAAGAAGAACTTAGTCGGCGTGCTCTTGCTGATGATGAATTTAGGAGATAAAAACAAGATGCTTTGAATGAGGAAGTTCCAGAGCCCAACAAGCTCGTTTTACTGCTTGGTTGGGGCCAGTGGGCCAGTATACAAAAGAAGAGAGGTCCGCCGCCTTGGATGCTTCAAAAACATTATAACGCCAAAAAGAAAAGGGGAGAAGCTCTCAAGAAGAGAAAATGTTAGGGCATGAGAAGTTTTGATGATAGACAGATGAATGAAACATGTTGTGCAAAGCTGGTCCATACAAGTGAAACTGCTTCGGACATATGAAGTGCATATTATTACATAAAGCTGTCAACACATGGATAAGCAAAGGATGTTTACATGGTTATATGAAGATAATTGGAGCAGTAAGAGTTTGAGTAGATCAAGAAGTCTACAAGGCAGAAGGATAAAACAAAAGAGTCCTACTCAATTTAGAAGAAGGTGAGATGGTTTCAACAAGGAGTGAGTTACTTGAAAGAGTCCTACAGAAGATACAAGTAAAGAAGAAAAAGGACTGCATCTGAGGGAGCATATGTAGAAGAAAAGCTGCATTCAAATAATGGACTGATACACAGATAAGAAAATCAACAATCAGCAAAATCGTTCACCAACTTGAAGAAGAACCTAGTTCTTACTTAGTATGTTTTAGACTGCTTGTAATAGGAAGGTTCTTGAGTTGTAATGAGTAAATTATTCTAGTCTCAGTATTAAACTGAGTTAGGAATCACGTCTTTAAGTTAGGGAACTCGAAGACTTGGGAACACTTATCTTGGGAAGATTTGTGTCTTTGTAGTAATAGGAGTTAGAAGTTTTAATTCCTTGTTTACAAGAAGTCTTGTAATTGTGTTGATTGTTGAGGCTCAAAGTTATAGTGAAGATTGGGGTTAAATCCTGTAGAGGTACAAGTCGGTTTTTTACATCTTTTTGAGCCGGATGTTTTTCACATAAAAATTACTGTGTTCAGTTTTTACTTCTCAATTTTTACTTCTGTGAACCACGTATACTTACTTATTCCACAGATAGGCAATCAGTAAGGATCATACTCTAACAAGTGGTATCAGAGCGGGTTATCTTAAATAAGGTTTGCACCTAAGATTAGATCATTATGATGAATTTTGCACCTCCTACTGGTCACAGTGAAGATCAATCCACTACTAGACCCCCACTTTTTGATGGTACTCATTTTATCTGGTGGAAAGCCAGGATGGAGATGTTTATTCAAGGAGAAGACTATGAATTATGGGATAGGATTACTGAAGGTCCTACTATCCCTATGAAGATAGAAAATGGTGTGCAAGTCAAGAAAATAAGGATTTTTTGGCTTTAAAGAAAAATGCTAAGGCAAAGAATATCTTAGTCTGTGGTCTAGGACCTGCTGAATACAATAGAATATCTACCTGTACCACTGCTAAGCAAATATGGGATGCCTTAGTAAATGCCCATGAAGGTACCTCTCAGGTAAGGAAATTCAGGATCTCTCTCATTTTTACTGAATATGAAGCGTTTAAGATGAAGGAAAATGAATTCTTGCATGATATGATGACAAGACTTACTACTCTGACAAATGAGTTAACCTCCTTAGGAAAAACCATCACTGAAGAAGAACAAGTAGAGAAGGTTCTGAGGGTGCTACCAAAGTCAAAATGGAATGTTAAAGTCACTGCAATCAGGAAAGCAAATAAGGATCTCATAGGTATGACTTTGGATGAACTAGTAGGGAATTTAAGAACCTATGAAATGGAAGTTGATGGCATTAAGGAACAGAAGGCTTCTGAAAAAATCTTGGCCTTGAAGGTTTCTGATAGTGATGAAGAGATTGAACTGGATAAGGAACAAATTGCCTTCATAACAAAAAACTTCAACAAGTTTTTTAAGAAGAAGAAGGGAACATGTAGCAAGAAACGTTCCAATGACAACCCAAATGGATGTTACAAGTGTGGAAAGACTGATCATCAGATCAGAGAATGTCCTCTCTGGGAAATAGAATTGAGGAAAGAAAGAGTTGAAAAAGAACAAAAGGCCAGGGGGAAGGAAAATGAAGAACATGCATGATAGCTGCATGGGGATCTGACTGATAATGATGATGATGGAGTTGATGAGACAACATTTATGACTTTTGGAGACTCAGACATTGAGGAAGAAAATGATGCTTCTGAGGTAAGTTTACTTGAACTAAAAGAAAAACTGCATCTTTTTTCTAAAACTAAACTTGTTTCCTTGATGGGTGATTTAATTGAAAATTTCCAAGAATTAACTTCTGATAGGGATGAATTGTTCAACAGTCTTGCAAGTCTTAAATTTGATTTCATTGACTTGAAAGTTTGCAAGAAAAATGTTGACTAAGAAAATTGCACTCTCAAGGAACAAATTACACTGCTTGAGTCCTCAAATAATGATCTTAAGTCTGAAATCCTTAAACTGACTCTCGCTGACCAAGGGAAAAAGGCCATAAGTAAAGAACAAGAAAATGCGGAACTTGAGTTAACTAAGTACAAACAAGAATGCCATGACTTGACTGAAAAGATGGATAAGATGAGTCAAGAGATAGCAAAATTAAAATTGGATCTAGAAAAGTCAAACAGATGGACAAATTCTTCAAGAATTGTTCATCAGCTTGGTAAAAGAAATCACAATGAAAAAGTAGGCTTGGGTTTTTATAAAGAAGCTGATAATCTTCAAGACTTATGCTATATTTGTGGCAATCTTGGACATCCTACTACTGAATGTCCCATGGATGCTAAAAGCAGATATCGAAGTCTGAACCTAGCAACCAAACTTTCTCAGACCAAGAAAACAAGCACTAAAATTAGTCTAAGAAACAAGTCAGTCTACTTGCTTCCTGCTTGGACTAGAAGGAATTTAATTCATCCTTTTACTAACAAAACAGGACCCAAGCTTGTCTGGGTTCCTAAGTCTAACCATTGATTTCTTGTGCAGGAGAAGGTGAAGGGAAACAAAAGGCACTGGTACCTAGATAGTGCTTGCTCAAGACATATGACTGGTGACAAGTAAAAGTTCCTTTCACTCTCCAAAATAGATGGTGGGAGAGTTTCTTTTGGAAATAGAAAAATGGGAATCATAACTGGAGTTTGAAAAATTGGCCCATCTGAGTCAAAAGCTTTGGAGGATATTTATCTTGTGGAAGGACTGAAGCATAACCTACTAAGCATTTCACAATTGTGTGACAAAGGTAATAAAGTAATTTTTACTGCTGCAAGTGTTAAAGTCAAAAGGATGGACACCAAAGAAATTGTGCTTACTGCAAAGAGATACAGGAATGTATACAAAATAGACATAATGGCAATACCAGGACCTGAGTTGACTTGTCTAAGTGCCATAGAAACTGATCCCCTCCTTTTGGCACAAAAGACTTGGACATGCAAGTCTGAAACAACTGAACATACTTTCCTCCAAAGACATGGTATTGGAACTACCCAAGACCAAGTTTAAGGAAGCAAAGTTATGTAGTGCATGTGTAAGGGGGAAGCTGGTAAAATCCTCTTTCAAGTCAAAGAACTATGTTAGCACTACCAAATGTCTTGACCTGGTTCATATGGACTTGTGTGGACCAATGAGACAACAAAGTAGAGGTGGAAAAAGTTATATTTTTGTAATTATTGATGATTATTCCAGGTTCACCTGGACTTTGTTTTTAGCCTCTAAAGAAGATGCCTTTGATGTCTTTGAAATCTTTATTAAGAAAATAGAAAAGAAACTGGGCACTTCATTAGTTTTCATAAGGTCTGACCATGGAACAGAATTTGAGAATGCAAAATTCTTAGATTTTTGTTCATCAAATAGAATAGATCATAACTTCTCAGATCCTAGAACTCCACAACAAAATGGAGTGGTGGAAAGAAAAATAGAACCTTGGAAGATATGGCTAGAACAATGATGCTTGCAGCAAATGTTGCCAAAAACCTATGGGCTGAGGCAATAAGTACTGCAGCATATATCACAAACAGATGCATAATCAGACTCTTGTTAGAAAAGACTCCCTATGAATTACTAAAGGGTACAAAGCCTAACATTTCTCACTTTAGAACTTTTGGTTGCAAATGTTTCATACATAATAATGGTAAGGATAATTTGGAAAAATTTGATGCCAAAAGTGATGAGGAAATCTTTTTAGGTTATTCACTTCATAGTAAGGCTTACAGAGTTTTAAACAACAGAACTAACTATGGTGAAGAAAGTATGCATGTGATTTTTGATGAGTTTTGTGTTAAGACTAACCTACAGAAAGAAAGCGACACTGAGGAACAGGTTACACAACATGTTCCATCGACTGAAATAGTCAAACTTGGGGGCACTTTCACAGGGGAAACTGAAGCTGAAGGCACAATGTTAGGGGGAACTGAGCCATCAATTGCTTCACATCAGAACATTAGCAGTGATTCAAGCAGCTCACTAGGCTTGATACCAAAAGGATACAAGTATCAAGGTTCACACCCCATTGAGAATGTACTTACTGATCTCACTTCTGGAATCACTACAAGATCTGGATTGAGAAGTATGCATGCATTCAAGGCATTCCTGTCAGAAATAGAGCCAAAGAAAGTAAGTGAAGCATTGCTTGATATTGATTGGATCATAGCCATGCAGGATGAATTGAATCAGTTTGAGAGAAGCAAAGTATGGCATTTAGTTCCTCTTCCAAAAGATAGATCAATCATTGGGACTAAATGGGTGTACAGAAATAAAGTTGA
The DNA here is from genome assembly GCA_030864215.1 of Capsicum pubescens. NCBI lineage: Eukaryota > Viridiplantae > Streptophyta > Magnoliopsida > Solanales > Solanaceae > Capsicum > Capsicum pubescens. The sequence goes on along the minus strand of CM061542.1, from coordinate 39,206,864 downwards.
TGAGCATGGAACAGTCCCAAGAAATAAGGCAAGATTGGTGGTTTAAGGATACAACCAAGAAGAAGGAATTGACTTTGATGAGACTTTTGCTCCTGTAGCAAGACTTGAAGCCATAAGATTATTGGTTGTTTTTGCCTCTTACATGGAGTTTATTTTGTACCAGATGGATGTGAAGAGTGCATTCCTAAATGGCATTCTCAAAGAAGAGGTTTATGTGAAGTAACCTCCAGGATTTGAAAGCAGAGAGTTTCCAGATCATGTGTACAAGCTGGATAAGGCCTTGTATGGGTTGAAACAAGCACCAAGGGCCTGGTATGAGAGATTATCAAAGATTTTGCTGGAGCATGGACACACCAGAGGTAAAATTGACAATACCCTTTTCTTAAAAACTAATGAAAAAGATTTGTTAGTTGTGCAGGTGTATGTGGATGACATTATTTTTGGCTAAAAAAACATGAATATGACTCATGACTTTGCTAAACTCATGAGTTGTGAGTTTGAAATAAGCATGATGGGGGATTTGAATTACTTTCTGGGTCTTTAAATAAAATAGTCAACATCAGGAACAATGATCCATCAATAAAAGTATGTCAAAGAGCTTCTCAAGAAATTCTCCATGGAGGAAATAAAGAAATAAGTACTCCCATTGCCACCGCCACAAAACTTGATTTGGATGAAACAGGTTCTGATGTAGAACAAAAACTGTATAGAGGTATGATAGGGTCCTTATTGTATCTCACAGCAAGCAGACCTGACATTGTGTTTAGTGTAGGACTGTGTGCAAGGTTTCAAGCTAATCCAAAAGAATCCCATCTGAAGTCTGTAAAAAGAATCTTCAAATATTTAAAAGGAACTAGTGATCTTGGGTTGTGGTATCCCAAAGGTAGTAACTTTAATTTGGTAGGATACTCTGATGCTGATTATGCAGGATATTTGGTGGACAGGAAAAGAACTACAGGTATGGCACACTTCTTAGGATCATGTTTGATTACCTGGTCCACAAAGAAGCAAAATTCAGTAGCTTTGTCTACTGTTTAGACCGAATACGTTGCTGCTGGGTCATGCTGTGCTCAATTGTTATGGATCAAACAAAAACTTCTGGATTTTGGGATAGATGTAGGATGTGTTCCCATCTTTGTGATAACACAAGTGCGATAAATATAACCAAAAATCCTGTCTAACATAAAAGAACTAAGCATATTGATATCCGTCATCACTTCCTTCGAGATAATGTTGATAAAGGAAATATATCAATTATGTTTCATTCAACTGAGGAACAAATTGCTGACATATTCACTAAGGCTTTGAGTAGGGAACACTTTGAAAAAAATAGGTTAGCATTGGGGATGATTAAAATTATATAAATCTCCTTCAATGATTGACTAGAATATGCTATGCCTGAGTGATTGTTGATTAATTCAGTCTTACACATTTAGTTGTGTGTCCTAATTCCAAGATTTAAAGCAATGTGATATATCTATGTGTTGTTTTTAGACAGATGGATCATCAAGTCAAGAGTGGTCATGGACTAATCAAACACAGGTATGATTATTGTTTTCCATAGTAGCATTAAGAGAAACAGGTCATCTACATGGTTCTTTCTATAATGATTAAAACAGCCAAAACCCAACAATCATCTTCTTCAAAAGGCTGCCAGACCTTTCCCATCTGTACTTAACCTCTACATTAGCATGTTTCTCCAAAATCACAGTCCCTTCATCCTTCAACTTTCTTCTCACTCTTCTTAAATATGCCTCTTGTTTTCTCTCCTATCTCCAGTTCTCCTTCAACCTCTGAATATTCACCATACTATGGCATCTTCCTCTTCTCCTCCTTCTTACATAAAATCTGACATTAATCCTTCTACACAATTTATTCTCCACCCAAACATCAATTTACCCTTACTTATCCAACCCCAAATCCTTCTCAACCTATCTGATTTCCCATTCTTCAAGACCTTACCACACCCCTTCTCTCACTCTTCCTTCAAACCCTCACTCTTTCCAGAACCCTTACCACTATCAGTAGCTCCTCTTCAAATCCTTGATCGAGATGACATTCCAATTGCCAATCTTATTCCTAGACGGTCAAGATCGACTCTGAAATGAAAACCCTCATTTGTCGCCATTGATGTCGATGATGATACTCCTAAACACTCTTCTCCCGTCATCCCTTCATCTCGAACTCCACATACTCGGAGAAGGAAACAATAGGAAGATGCTTATTTGGAAGAGGCACTTAGGGCAAGTAAAAAGAAATGAGTCGTGCCTAATGCTTCTCCTCCCCTATGTGATTTCTCTCTTGACATTCTCATTCGCTCCAAGAGAAAGCTGAAGCAGAAGCATACCATATCTAAAACATCAAAACCATATCTCTCTCATAAAATGTCCCTCCCTCCCACTCCCAAAGCCTCCTCATCTTAAAAATCCACTGCCAAAGCCTCTACTGCCAAAGTCTCTACTGGAAAAGCCTCTACTTCTTCTAAAAATTCTCCAAAATATGTGTCACTTCTGAAGAAACAGGTCCCCACACCTGGTCCTTCTGTCTCATCTGACTCAGATTTAGACTATCTTCCTGACACTTCTTCTGTGCCTCCTGATGATTCTGATATTGATATAACTGTTGATACTCCTGCTGATAAAGCTTCTCAGCCAGACCATGTTCTGCATTTTTAGAAATAAAAGATGGTTAGAGGTAGGCTTGTCACTGGTTTTGGGGGTCCTAATATGGAAACTTTAGTATCCAAATTGGGGGCTCAGGGGTGGTCATCCTTGCTTCTGTAAGGTAATCATCAAAGAAGGTTTGGAAAAGATGAAGTGTATGAATTTTATACACATGGAGTTGCGATTGGGGAGATGATCTCAACCTCTGTTAATGGAAAACTCATCAATCTTTATCCTGCTGATTTGGGTAGAATTCTAAGTGTTCCTACTGGAGGTTGGGGTCACTATGTCAAAGGATCTTGGCCTCCTCTTAACAATCTTCCATCCGCCCTTGATATCTGTAGAAAATTTTCTAGAAATCCTCTCATTTCTTCCCATCGTAGGGTGCTGAAAAATGAGATGTCTTCTCTTTATCAGTTGTATTTTGATGTAGTCCACAAAATGATCTTACCCAGGCAGGAGAGGCGCATAGTTGCAAGCTTTCTTGATCTTACCTTAATGGAACTATTGGATTCTGAGATTCAAATAGACCTTCCCCAACTCATCATTAAGCATATGCAAAGGGTACTCTTCAAAGATAAAAATGGTCATGCTCTGCCCTATCAGTTCTGGCTTGCCCCTGTGTTTGATGATTTTCGTGTCTCTGTCAAGGTGTGGTCCTTACAGACAACTAAGGATGTGATTGGACAAGTGAACCATGCTATGTTACCTGCTGCTATGAGACGTGCAGACAACCCTATGCAGAAGTTGAGAAATGCCTTAGAGGCAAAGCAGGGTGAGCTGGAGGTTGCACAGGCTGCCCAAGCTATTCATGAAGATGAAAAGAGGGCTCTTAAAGCTCAAATTGCTTCCCTCACAGCCACTTTGGAGAAGAAAAAAACTGAAAATGTTGCTATCATTCGATCGTTGACCTCTTTTATCCCTTCTACCTCCTCAAAATAAACTCCTTCTTCGTTCCTTAGTTTTTTTTTCTTCTTCTTTCCTGCTTCTTGGTCCACCTTGTTTCTCTTTTTGGTCTTACTGGATAATGATAATTGTATCTATTTTTGTGCATGAAATGGATTTTATTTGCCTCACTTGATCTACTTCTGTTAAATTCGATGCTTAGTTATCTCTTGCTCTGACTCTTACTTGTTTTAGTGATAGCCCCAGTGGCCATGGATTATTACACAATTTTTCACTTATTGGCTCAGCTTTTTGATGATGTCAAAAGGGGGAAGTAAGATTATACAATGCTTATAACTCAACTGATCTAACCTGTTTCATTCTATTGTGGTCCTTTTATTTAATTTCTTATTGAGTATGTCAGGTTCTTTGTAATACTGTGCTGATAAGTTTGTCATCATAAAAAAGGAGGAATTTGTTAGGACATGATAAGTTTTGATGATAGACAGGTGAATGAAACATGTTGTGCAAAGCTGGTCCATACAAGTGAAACTGCTTCGGACATATGGAGTGCATATTATTACATAAACTGTCAACACATGGATAAGCAAAGGATGTTCACATGGCTATATGAAGATAATTGGAGCAGTTCGAGTTTGAGTAGATCAAGAAGTCTTCAAGGCAGAAGGATAAAGCAAAAGAGTCCTACTCAATTTAGAAGAAGGTGAGATGGTTAAAACAAGCAGTGAGTTACTTGAAAGAGTCCTACAGAAGATACAAGTAAAGAAGAAAAAGGACTGCATATGAGCGAGCATATATAGACGACAAGCTGCATTCAAATAATGGACTGATGCACAGATAAGAAAATCAACAATCAGCAAAATCGTTCACCAACTTGAAGAAGAACCTAGTTCTTACTTAGTATGTTTTAGACTGCTTGTAATAGGAAGGTTCTTGAGTTGTAATGAGTAAATTATTCTAGTCTCAGTATTCTATAAACTGAGTTAGGAATCACGTCTTCAAGTTAGGGAACTCGAAGACTTTGGAACACTTATCTTGGGAAGATTTGTGTCTTTGTAGTAATAGGAGTTAGAAGTTTTAATTCCTTGTTTACAAGAAGTCTTGTAATTGTGTTGATTGTTGAGGCTCAAAGTTATAGTGAAGATTGGGGTTAAATCCTGTAGAGGTACAGGTCATGGTTTTTTACACCTTTTTGAGCCAGGTATTTTCCACGTAAAAATTACTATGTTTAGTTTTTACTTCTGTGAACCACGTATACTTACTTGTTCCACAAATAGGCAATTAGTAGGGATCATACTCTAACAAAAAAGATGCAAAGCCGAATCATGTTATCATCTCTGAAAAGTGGGATTAGAAGGTTGGTGGTCATCGACAAATTTCATCTTTAACCTGATTTAAAAATCAACATTCTTGTGATTAATGTCAACTTAGATTTTAGATATTTAAGCTACACTTAACTTAGGGTTTGTTTGGTACAAAAGAAAATGTTTTCTTAGAAAATAAGTGGATTCTTAATTATTTCCTTGTGTTTGGTACATAAGTAAAAAATATCCTAAAAGTTTGTATATAATTTAGACAAACACCATAGGAGGTGGGGTAGGGGTGTGTGGGGTGAGGGTGGGGAGGACATAATAATGTGGAACACTACACATGGAACTTGTCGTCCCTACATTTACTTAGGGATGCCATTTTCCTCATTTTCAAGAACTTGTTTTTACAAAAATTTTGACTGACCATGGAAATAACTGAAAAACATTTTCTCAATGCCAACACACCCATAGTCTTTATTGATAGTGATTGCAGATTATGTGCTTGCATGATAATTATTTGTTTTATTTGTCTTCTCCCTTAGCTTTAAATTGGTTTCCTTGGAGAAGATATATAAGTATCAATTTGCTCAGTATGCATGAATGCACATGGTTCTATTTATGGTCTTCACTCAATCCTCTTTTACTATAGCCAACATACTTGAAGTCACTTTCTGGTAATATATAGGTTCTCAGGAAGTTAACATGTTATGATATAACAAATTTTACTCTTGTTGATGCATTAATCAAAGGCGTATTTGCTTAACATCGTTGAATAATCTTAAGAATTATACTACATTGTCTCTGAAGCATTCAATTGAAATAAATGCCTGAACTATGTAGAATTCAGTTGTTTTGTTTACCGTAGAGTGCATAAACATGTAATTCTGCTGTTTCAGGTTCCTTCATCCAGCATCACTTATAGTGATGAATGATGTAGCACCTTATTTTTTTGTTTTTTCCTTTGGGTGATAATTTCTTAATAATTGGTTGAGATCGAAGTACGACCCACTAGATAAGCCTAGTCCATTACATGAAGAGCCCTATTTCGAGTGATTTTTCATTTTTCATTGGAACTCAACAATCAGGGCAAGAAAGGGAACTCCGGAACTATTGAAAAGCTCAAAGCCTCAAACTTTTCTACCACAGTTATGAGAATCGGGAGCTGGGAGGTAATATTGATGTTTTAGTGTCGATTGTAATTTGTAATCAACAAATTGCAATTTAGAAAAGCTACAACTGATGGAAATTTGTGTTGTTTTTTTGTGAGTTTTGTATGTTTATGGAAATTGAGCTGAATTTGGAAGTGAATTTTTTTCACAATTTCAGGAAATTTAGCTGAATTGAGACTGAACATTTTCTTGCAATTTAAAAAAGCTACAACTGATGGGAATTGTGTTGTTTTTTGTGAGTTTTGTATATTTATGGAAATTGAGCTGAATCAGGAAGTGAATTTTTTTCACAATTTATGGAAATTCAGCTGAATTGAGTCTAAATATTTTCTTGACTTGAGTTTTTCCAAACAGAGGTTATAGCGAGACTGATATGGAGATTAAAATTAAATTTAAACAAAAAAAACTCTGATGTAATTTTAACCGCGACATACAAAACTAATAGTTACAAATTATAATTAGATTGCTATTATTGGTCCGCACTAGCGCGGGTTTCAACATCTAGTATTACTACTATTAATAAGAGTGAAGAAGCAGACAACTCTTCGTCAACATGCCTGCTTCTTCACCTGCTTCAGTTGCTCCGTGATTTTACTATATTATCTCTAATTAATTATTTTAAGTCATTTATACATAAGAAAATTAATAATACTTAATTAAAAGAAAGGTTAAATAGACATTTATGACATGTCTGTTTCAACTGCTTCAATCGTAGTTTTATTATATCACCTCAATTTAATTATTATAAGTCATCTAGGTATTAAAAAATTAATAATATCTAATTAATAATAAAATAGATATAACATGCCTACTTCTTCACCTGCTTCAGTTGCTCCGTGATTTTACTATATTATCCCTAATTAATTATTTTAAGTCATTTATATATAAGAAAATTAATAATACTTAATTAAAAAAAGGTATCAGCTGCTTCAATCGTAGTTTTATTATATGTAACGCCCCGATTTTCTATAACCGGAATGCCACATGGTGCTCATGATCCCGAAGGACTACAAGCTAACCCTCTTCTGATATCTGTACCTGGTCACTGCATAATATAATAAAATACATGCGGAAAACTGGCAGAAACTTGCCATAAGGTTCAAAACATATGAAATGATCAAAGTCTGCAAACTGGAAACTTATAAATCTGTCCGAAAAGCCTCTAACTGTCTAAACTACGGAGTTGATGGGACATATCTCCAACTAACTCCGTCTAATAAAATAAACTGAATATATAATAAAGTACTGAAATAATAATCGTCCTCGAAAGATGAGGACTTACTAATACGTCTACTGCTGTTGACTGAGTCTGGAACTGCTAAGAGTACTGTGGATATCGTGCTCCTGAACCTATGGTGAAGGTAAAATAGCAACACGATAGCGCAAATGCATCAGTACGTTAGATTATACTGAGTATGTAAATGAGGTAAGGCTAAATGCAAGGGCTTATGCATGAATATAACTTAACTGAATGATATGCAAGATCTGGATTAGCATACATAGAGGAACTGTAACTACTGAACATACTACGCATACGACACTAAACAATACTAGGAATGAATCTGATAACTGATACTGGATATACTGTCGAACAAAACTTTCTGAACATACTAAGATTCTGAGTATCTGAAGCTACTGAAACTAATATCTGAGTTCACTAACTCTGGAAAACTGAATAACTGAGTTCTGGGCTTGCCGATATCAACTGGCTGAATTCGAGATCGAACCTATATAGCGAATGATCTCTAATCTTTGGATAATGAGTAAGAATAACTGAGTCTTGAGATCAGGCCTATCTAACGGGTGATCTCTGAAACTGATAATGAGAATACTCAACTAAATCTGATGCTGAGATCAAGCCTATCTAACGGGTCATCTCTGTAAGTACTGATACTGAATAACTTTATGTGAGAACAAGCCTATCTAGCGGGTGGTCTATGAGCCTATGGAACTATCTGAGTTCCTTACTAAGATTGAAGACTGTATCTGGCAGTCTTAATTTCTGAGTTCTACTCTGAAGACTGATACTGAAACTGTAACTGTAGGAGTTCTCACTTAACCGATATGCCTCGAGTCTGAACTAGTGGGGTCCAACCTGTAATCCTAGCTGGAAGGGTGTCAATACCGTGACATGGGTAAAGACCTCTCTGGTCAAGCCTCTCTAACGGGTGACCCTCAAGAGAAAGTCAGCCAAAGTCTATGTAGACTCTTGTAGGTAGTCAAGCCTTTATCTGACGGGTGACTCCTCATCCTACGCTGGCTACGCAGTTCTGGAGTACAGGTATTGCTGCTAACGACTCCACCTCTCTAACGGGGAAACCTCCATCCTGCACTCGCTCGGTGCTAGTTCCTACTCCCAACTGAAAGACTCTGAACTGATCCTTAACTGAACTTAGACTGAGCTGAATATTGCTACTGATTATCTTACTTGACTGATCTGACTGAGTTCACTTGGTTCTGTTATCTGAAGGAATACTTCTGAATTCTACTTTCTGTCTGAATACTACGAAGTTCTGTAACTCACTGATCTTTACTGAAATCTGATCTGACTACTGAATACTACTGAGATCTGAACTGAATTTTCTTAGCATCTGTATTGACTGAATTCTATTAATCATAGCACGACTGAGATTCTCTTGAACTGACTCGGCTCTAGCCGCACAACTATATTTTTTGGGTACAAGTACCCCTAGGACTCGATGGAAGGAAACTGACAAACATGACTTCTTGAATATATAACTAACATCCACATCACAACAATAATCTATCACATCAACATCATAATAATAGTCTATCATTCGCAACATCATCAAGGAAGTATCACTTTAAGCACTTGGGAACATTCAACATGTAAATTGTATGTAGAGGCATGCTATTGTCTCATGAATTATTCAACAATGAAAATCCACGTGAATATGAAGCACATGCAACATACTATTCTTTATTTATCTTAGCATTACCACAAACACTAGACATGCATTACTTGTCACAAAGTTGAGGATTTATACCTAATATGCCACAATGGTACTATTTTCTTCATATAAGTATTCTACCAAACGTATGGGAGGTACACTTTGGTCATACAACAATTCATTACCCCTAATTAACATGATTACATAATTTAACATGCTTCTTGAAGAGGCTTCGTCATGAATATTACATAATCAACACATACTAGGGTCAAAGTTTGCATCTTTACAATCAAGACATGAATTAAAACTCAATATCAACATGAACTTCAACCTCAATTCAATGACGCTTGGAAGATTCCATCAATGATGTCGAATTTATGAAGTGCCATGCGAGTGGAGATATCCTTGTTCAACTCAACTTAGAAGCGCATGATGTCATGACTCACTTGTTCTCCCCGGTGATCTAGTTTCAACATCAATTGTTGAAATTTGTCGTAGTAAGCCATGACACTCTTGCTCCCTTGCCTCAAATTGTACAATTTGGTAACGATCTTATGTCTATAAGTCTAGGGAAAGTATCTTTTCCACATAAGGTTCTTCAACCGAAACCAAGAAGGAGGTTGTCCCCCAATTATCTCATTCCCAAACCGTTTAACATACTCCCAGCATACCCTTCCAAGTGAGCTATAGCATAACAAATTTTCTTTTCTTCGGTGAGATCATTAAGTTGAAAGATCTTGTCACAAGACAACTCCCATGCAAGGTAGGCTTCAGGATCACTCTCACCTTTGAAAATGGGAAGGCTCACTTTGATGGAATTGAGACCTACATCTCGGTTTGGATGGCCATCTCTCACCTCTCGGCCTAACTCCTCATGTCTTCCCCCATCTTTTCTTCCCTCAAGTAAACATCATCAAACGATCCATAACCATCATGTTGTCCTCTCCTACCATATCCCTCAACATGCATGGGTCTATTTGGGTTAAGTGGAGGTTGTAGTGGCGGGATTAGATTTGGATAGTGAGTTCTTTGGTCAAATGGAGTTTGGATGAGATGGTTCGAGTTTGGTGGTGGTATTTGGGTTCAAAAACCTTCTTGTTGGACTTGGTGGAGTGGAGGATGGTTTGGTCTCTTTTGTTCTCGGCTTCGGAAGTAAAGATTGGTTGGATTTGTGGCAATTGGTGGATATAGCATTTGGTGCAAGGTCTCGGGAGTATTAGTTGGGGAATTGTTTTGAGGTGTGGAAGGTCGACTCCTTTGGCTTTCCACACGTTCTAATCTACCACTCTTTGATGCCATATCTGTATCTAATTTCTCAAGACCCACATTCAACCTAGCCACATCTCGGGACATAGTTTCAAGGCGAGCCAAAATGAGATTGATGGCATTATGTCCATTGTTTAAGAATTTAAAACCTCGGGTTCCATTGTGGTTGTACCGAAAATAACCCTTCAAGTTATGGTCCAAGAAGACACCCAATCAGTCCACAACGTCACACACAACAATACAATATAAATTCTCCAAAACAAAACACACGTTAGTTCAAAACAACCTCCCACTATGAGATCTCACCTTCAAGTTTCTTCAAACTCAAGCTCAACAATGGTGGATGGCTCAAATAACCTCCAATTTAACTCAAATTCGAACCCTATACTCCTATAGTGTTAGAGAACACAAATCTAACACAAAAAACACAAGAAAAACACAAAATCAAAAACTCAAAATTTGACCTAGGGTCAAAAACAGGTGTAGTATTTTTTTTTAGGGGATTTTCGATTTTGACACTTCTTTTTTGTTGGAGTTTTCAATTTCTAGACTCTAATAGTGTTGGGGAACAAGGATCTAACACTAGAAACACACAAAAATTAAGTTTTTTTTTAAAAACCCTAAAAACGTGAACAATAACTTCTTTTTTTCTTTTTTTTCACTTATTTTTTTAATTTTCAAGATAACAATCCCAAGATTGATTTTGTTGGAACAAAATCAAACCTCTCTTTGATACCAAATGATACAAAATGATCAAGGAAAGACACCAAAACAGACCACAAATCGCACAAAATAGTCCACAAGGTACAAGAGACCAAATGGCTACAAGATGACAACTTAAGAACCCAAGCTTACTAGGTGTTCAACACCAAAACAACAGCTACACCAAAAGAACAACATGATAACAATAGGAACGGAACACAAGAACAATGTAACAACAACACACGGCTTCACTAGAAATAACTACAAACTAGTACAACGATTACAAGAACAAAAGATAGGAAGTGTGACATACAATATTAGAAACAATAAGAACCAAGGTATATATTCAATACCAAGACCCTTAACACTCGTAATATCAACACCAATACTTCATGATGACACAAGAGGGTTTCCACCTCTCAAGCACCAAGGTTTCTAACAATATTTTGCAACACTAGTGATTCCACACTAGTATCACCCTAGTTACGACTGCTCTCACTCTCTCTGGAGGAGTTTATTTTAATAACATTCAAAAACTAAGAAAATAAACCCTACAAGGTTCTATTTATACAACATTACAAATAATAGAGAAATGACAAAAGAGCCCTTTCCAAAAGGAGCCCCTTAAGTGCACCAAAAGGATGGTTTTGGGCTTCCTTCACACTTGGGCTTATGCACCATTCTAAGTGCTCTTCAAAATACTCAAAAAGTGTCCAAGATCATGATCGTACTCATATCAAAATGAAACTTCCAAATCTGAAGCTCACATGAGTAAAATTAGGAAAAAGAAGACAACCCATCCCCCATGGCTTCAGCAGGCAAAAATGTCATTTCACAAGAATTTCAACCAGCAGAAAACCCATATTTACAGGACTCAATACCGTCTATAGATAGTGGTGGGATAGAGGAGATGTTGACCAGAAAAGAAATAATCAGGGACACCAACAATACAAGCATACAATCATAGATCTGAAGAAAACAACCCACACCTCAAGAAAAGAATCAGAACGACGAAACTCGAAAATTGATAAATAGGAGGAGAAAAAACGAGAATAAAAATAATTACCTATCAAAAATTATGAAATATTCTTAAAAAATTAAGCACTACACCAAGTTGGAGAGTGAAAATAATAACATAGATTTAATGAGAAGGAAGAGCTTAAACGTTTTTACCAAAGAAAAAAAATGAGCTTAAAACGTTAGAACTCCAACAAGCACAAGAGAAGGGTAGATAAGATATAAATACTAACATTGTTTAATTGATTTTTTCTCTGTAATTGTGTCCTGATATGAAAATTTACCCATTTTATTTATAGAAAAATCTCACCATTTATTTATCTTATTTTTATTTTTATATAATTTGTTATATATTTGAAGACTACGTAAATAGTATGGAGTACTATAAATCATGTACTAATTATTAACAATTTAAAATATTTTAAAATTAAAATAAATTGACTTTCAAAATTTCATTAGTGACATATAAATTAGACAAACGAAGTAACATCTATTACAGTCAAACCTCTCTATAAGAGGAATGTTATTTGTCCGAAAATACATAACTGCTATAGTGAGATGTTGTTATATATGTATACTGACATTTGAAGTTCAAATCTAATTTAATTATAATAATAAAAATTATATAAAATTAAAAAGAGCATAAATAAAAAAAGGGTAGATTTTAATAATGTTTTCTTCGTGAAGTTATAAAATAACTAATGTGTACAAGTTAAATATTTTTTTTTTGTCAATTAGATATTCCTATACGAAATTTATTATTAGTGATCATTACCATAAATATTTTGATATTTTAATTTAGTACATAATACATTTCTTAAAAGTATTATTGCATAATATTTAAGTATGATGTTATAAAGTGATAACTTTACAAAGAGTGTATCATTATGTTAAAGGAGAAAATTGAAGAATAGGTGTCTTTTAAGTCTTGAATGAAGGATTGGTGACATTGACCAACAGATAGGGTCAAACATTATTAGGAAAATTGATCAAGTTAATTGTGGACTTGATTAATATTTTCAAAACTTTCTAATCTTTTCAAAAATACAAATCAACCCAACCCACACCCTCTTCAATCCAAATCAACCACTCTCTCCTCTCTCTTGACAGCTTCTCTCAACTCTCTCCCAACCAACAGTTTTGCAAAATTTCTCCCTTCAACCCCCAACGACAAATAGTTGGGCTTCGAGTTCCCCTCTTCAATTCAATCAACCTGTATCTCATCCCTCTCTCGACAGTTTCTCTCAACTCTCTCCCAACCAACTGTTCTACAAATTTCTTATTTCAATCCTCGGTGACTTCAACATCCGACTACAAATAGTTGGGATTCCAGTTACTTTTTGACTTCAATCGACGTGACAACCTTTCTCTCTAGCCACAACAACTTTGAATTCTTCATCGGTCCTTTTCTTCTTTCACAGGTAAAAATTTATGGCCTTTTTAGTTTTGAAGAAAACGAGGAACTTGAGCCAACTTCTCTTATAGTATTATTGGTTAATAATTTCAATATTTGTTGCACTAATTTGAAATGCGATCTGAATAAAACCCTAATTTCAGGTATTTCTTCTCTTCTCTTCTCTTTTCGAAGTGAATTATGATATTTTGTTGTTTGTTGCATTTTTTTGAAGTTTGATTTTTATTGTTTGTGTTTATAAAAACAAAAGGAAAATTTGGTTTGATTTGTTCTGTTCTTGTTCTTGGTAAAAATAGTGAAATTGCTGTTTTTTGTTTAACAAAATTATGCTATTGTTTCCTCCGTCAGATTACCCATCTGGTGAAATATATTAACCATCTGATGCAACAGATTCATCATATGATGCAATAGATCAACCATCTAATACACCAGAGGAACCATCAGATTACAATTCTGATGCAACAGATTAATAATCTGATGCAACAGCTTTACCATATGTTGCAACAGATTAAGCTTCGGATAAAAAATCTGATGCAACTAATTAACCATCTGGTGCAATGGAAGAACCATCAGATTAATGAACTGATGCAACAGATGAACCTCCTGTTGGATAAAATCCTACCAACTCTTCCTACAGAAAAAGTTCAAGACTTGATTTTTCCAAATGATCATTCATCTGTCGCAATAGACGACCCTATGTTGGAAGAAATCTAAACAATATTGACCGTTGATAACTGTTCCAACAGATCACTCATGTGTTGCAACAGATGTGTGACCTGTTGCACAGACCATTCATCTTTCTCAACAGATGAGTGATATATTTTGTATTGTCACAACAGATTACTCAGCTGTTGCTATAAATTATTTAACTGTTCCAACAGATCACTCATATGTTGCAATAGATGATGTCACAACAATTGTGTGATCTGTTGAACAGACCATTCATCTGTCTTAAAAGATGAGTGGTATATTTTATATTGTTGCAACAGATTACTCATCCGCTGCAATAGTTTGGTTATATTCTGCAATAGATATACTACCTAGTGCAACAGATCGGTGATCTGTTGCAACTGTTATTTTACTATTTTGCTTGTTTGATTTATTGTTATCCTTTTTAACGATGCATTAATCAACAATAATATATTATTTTATGTTTCTGTTAATTTTAGATAATATGGTTCCCAAAAGAACAGAAATCGAATCAAGTCCAAGTAAAGGAACAAGTGAAGTAGCTAGGCTACATCCACCACTCTATGAGCTTGCTTTACAAGCGTTATCTCAATCGAGAGCATAATATGATGAACACGGGAAGGAGGAATGTTTCAAAAGAGATGATGCAGATGCTAATAGCCCTTCCACCGAAGAGCTGGTCAAAGCCTTCAACATTGATCGTTATCCTGTGAGAATGCAGTGCGATGGTGCCACAGATTTAACGGGTGATTTAGTGGTTAAGTAAGCCATGGGAAAATCTTTCGACGCCTTCAGAAAAATACTTTGAGAACAAAAATTGGATGCTTATTTCAGGGACAGCTGCTTTGGGAAATATCTTGATTTGCCGGATGACAACAATGCTCGTTTCCAAATGAAAATAGTATATGAACTTCTCAAGCGTAGGTTTATGTATGAAAATAAAGATAAGATGGATGAGGTGTGGATAAATTACTGTGGCATGCCTGTTTGTTTTGGTTGGAAGGAGTTTGCCATAGTTTCTGGACTAAAATGTTATCCTTCTTCTCAAGTTATACCTATTCTAACCCAAAAAAGCACCCCGCACACCCAAAAAAAGCAAAGGCAAGTCGTGTGATCGTGATGACCTGGTGTCCATTGTTGGTCCAAGCTTCATAAACAAAAATTTGATAGAAACGTTGAAAGGTAAAGGACTTTCAAAGAAGCACAAACAGTCATTGTGCTTGGTTTGGTTTGTACATAATATTCTTTGGGCGAGAGACGTTAACAACAACATAAGCCTTGGTTTAATAAAGCTCTCCGAGGATCTTGAGGCGTTTAATAGCCATCCATGGGGGGTATGAAAGCTTCAAAATGACTGTCAAATATTTGTTGACTTCGTTAGCGCCAAAGACAGTCAACTTATATGGGTTCCCATGGGATTTCATGGTAAATGTTTCTTTCTTCTATTATGATATCATTCATTTTTTCGCTCAATAATGGTTTTATTGGTGTTATTTTATAGGCTTGGGCATTTGAAGTCATTCCTTATTTGAGACAACAAGTGAACTACTAGGAAGGAGTTTCCTGTCCAAGAATCTTGAGATGGTTGTCGGTCAAAACTCATAAAAATACAAAATTTCTTGATCTCTTCAACCCCTCAAAGGATGCAGTAAGTATAATTATAATTAATTTTTTCTTTTAATTAATATTTTTTTTGAATGATCTAATCATCATTCTAATATATGTAATAATTTATGTTAGAATGTGCATCCGTCGCTAGTTCCGACCAATCGAGAATTGAAGATGCCATTTTTTCTTACTTTACGGTCTGTGCAAACTTTATCGGACCCTAAGGTCATCGAAAAAATAAAAATAGAATTGTTTGGAGCAACAACCATTACAAGAAAAATAATTTTGGAGGGTGGGCTTATTGTTGTTGATGGAGCTATTGGTGGTGGTAGTGGTGCTGCTGTTGGTGCTAATGATGCTCCTCTTACAGTATTTAAAGCAAACCATTATGAGTATGATCATACTGGTTATACAGATTTTGCCTTTCCCAGCGAATGTTTTGCATGCAAATGTCAAGACTGCAGGGCGAAACATGATGTAGTGATTAATGCTATTAATGCATTAACTGCTTCTGTAAAGGAATTGACATCTAAGAGGGGTCTCATTTCATCAAAGAAAATTTTATTTCTATCCACTCTATTGAAAATTAGGGCTAAGAGGAGAATGAGAGTGATTTCCAGGGCATTATCAGGCATCCAAAAAAGCAAAATTACAACTCTTCTGTCTGTGTGTTGCACTGAGCAACGTAAAATGTCTAAAGGAGATCAGCACGAGATGAAGAAGGTGAATATGCTATATTTCTTCCAACTGACAAAACAAACAGACACATATCTATTCCAACAGATGACACATCTGCTGAAAATCATCAAACAAATATATATACATCTGTTGCAATAGTTGACTAACCTGTTGAACCAGATACTTTATCTGGTGCAACATATGTCTCGTCTGTTTTAGCAAATCAAACAGCTCTTCGTACAACTTTTATTTGAACCAACAGATGACCTATCTGCTGCAACAGATGATTCATATGTTGTAACGGATGGTTCATCCATTGGAAATTATCACACATGGTCTTTCTCATATAGAAATTTATCCCAACAGTTGATTCATTGTTGCAACAGAAATATAATATGTTTGGGATAATTTAAAATGGAAAGAAGACATGTTTGATGTGCTAGAAGAGATGAGTTATCCTTTTTCGTTTTGTTGTACCTCCGTGATTAGCATTGACCAATTCTGGCTATCCAAGTGGATGTAGAAGAAGCTACTGCTGAACAACATTGATAATATGCTACTCTTTTTATGGAAATACGAAGAACAGAAAGCGCAGAAACTGTACGCAAGCGATAATGAAGATCCACGATGAGCAAAGACGAATTCCATAGCACCGGATGAAGAACAACTTGACCATACTGAATAGATCTTTATAGATTGAGCCTGTCAAAGAAATCCTTGGCAGTATACTTAAATTTTTGTTGATGTATTTTTTGAGATCTGTACCCATAATAATTTTCTTACATTTCATTTATTCATTGACTTATTTTAGCTAATTTATGAAGGCTTCGATTTATTTTATTTTGTCTATGAATTTTATTTATTCCTTAGATTTGAGCTTATTAATTGAAAAGGAATACTAGATTCAAATATTGTAACAGATAATGTATCTGTTGCAACAGACGACACATCTATTGGAAAATTCGAACAAATTTAGACATATGTTGCAACAGTTAGGTGATCTGTTGGAATTTATCAAATAGGTCTTCCCACTGTTGCAACAGATAGAATTTAGATAAAAATATCAAGATAATGCAACAGATGACACATCTATTGGAAAAAAAGAATATATTTAGATATATGTTGCAACAGATGGACTTTATCTGTTGTAACAGACGACAGATCTATTAGAATAATCGAACAGATTTATACACATTGCAACAGGTAGGTTATCTGTTGGAATATATCAAACAGGTCTTCCCACTGTTGCAACAGATGGACTTTAGCTAAAAACATCGACATAATGCAATAGATGACCAACCTATTACAATAGATAACCTATATGTCAGAACAGGTAGGATAACTGTTACAACGGATGGAGAATCTGTTGCATTATAAAAATTCAACTTTCGTTGGACATAAAAAATTTCCACTATGTGTAAAAAGGTTAAAGTGAATTGAAATAAAAAAGACACAACCCATTGACGGTGTTCAGTTCAAACACCTAAAATAAAATAGGCATCAAGTAGACATGTTCATTTTAACCACGTAAAATAAAATAGGCATCAAATGTGTTAGTGTCAGTCTTGGCACATTTCATTGACTTGCCATCACTTGGCCCCCAACGGTCATTTTCCCCCCCATTGTCTTATATATTCATCTTCCTCCTAAAATTTAATCCTAAATTCCCAAATCTTCTTCTTCATCGTCGTCTTCTTTTATCTATCCAAATTCTTCAAATTATTATTTTTATTTTTTCCAACTGACCTTGACAATGTCGAGCGCATCTTCCACTATTTTTTGTGATAAAGATTTTCGATATTGTAAGTGCGGTCATGAAGCTCTGTTAAAGACTTTTTGGACTCAATAAAATCCGGGTCGTAGGTTTTTTACTTGTAAGATTTCAAAGGTAATAATTTTTTTATTTAATTAATTAATTAATTATTGACTTGTAATTGTTTTGTAATTGTGTTCTTTTTTTTTATAGAAATTAGGTGGATGTGATTACTTTGATTGGTATGAAGAATGACACCTTTCACAAGCAAATCGTGTAATCTGGGGTTTGTTGAAAAAAGTCAAGGCTTATGAAGAAAAACAAAATCGAGCAAGAAGATACTACATTGTTGCCGTTATTGCTACTGGTTTGGTGTTGTTGGGCACATGGATATTGAAGCCTAATTACTGAAATTTTCATGGTGGTGTGTGTATTTGCTACTGGTTTGTTGTCGATGAGCACATGGATATTCAAACGTAACTGTTGGAAAATATCAAAAAGATTTAGGCATATGTTGTAAAATTTAGGTTATCTGTGGAAATTATCAAACAGGTCTTCCCACTGTTGCAACAGATTAGACTTAGATTATTAGATTATTCATAGAAATAACATTGGTGTAATGCAACAGATGACCAACCTATTGAAACAGATAAACTATCTGCCATAACGGATTAAAGATATTTTACAACAGATTGACAATCTAATCTATTGCATTATAAAAAACTCAACTTTCATCCGAAAAAAATTATTGCCACTACATGTACATGTAATAAAGTGAAGGGTGACTTGAAATTAAAAATTTCTATTTCACAGGCTCTTCTATATACACAGGTTTCAAGCGTCCAGTTAGTACCCCATAAGCCCAGACCTCTTGCAGGTTTGCCACAACGTTGTCGCACATAAAAGTCGTTCGCTCGACCATTTTTGTGCCGGTCAGCAAACATTCGATGTGTGCAAGAGCGTGCGAGCCGCTCGCTTTAGCGGCATCATCTTTTGGAAATATCATTCCCCTGTTTCGAACTTCAAAATCCCATGATTTCTTCATCAACTCTTCCTTTGGCAAATGATTCATCAGTTTACTCTCCCTCAACAAGATGGGCAACAACACCATCAGTGGCTCCACGAGGAGAAAAAGATCGAAATCATCGATGAGAGGTACTTTAGATTCATAAACATTGATCTTTCCCTCCTCGAGTAGTATATCAACAACCCGATAATGCATGCCGTTCACGCTAATGACTACAAGAATTTTTTTTGCCTCGGTCCAGCTCTTACCGTGTGGATTTGGCCTGTCCCCTCTAACATATCTTAACATTTCTTCTTCATCCAAGACCAACGTAGGAACTAGGAAATCAAGTCCCACGCCAAGGGATGATTCCTCTCCATTTAGTTGATCGTACCTATCCTTGAGCTTCTTGCATAAGTCGAGGTCCATTATCCTATCGACAGCGTCATAAGCTTCCCGATACATTAATTGCCTTTTCCTCATGAGGCAGAGAATTATGTCAACATGCTGTGAGATAAAAAGTCAATTTTTAAATAGGTTAGTAATTGTAAAGATGCAACGGATGGTCCATCTGTTGCATAGGGTTCTATGAATCAATAATCCAATGCAACTTATGCAACAGATGGATAATAAGTTACAACAGAACCACAACCAGTTGCACCAGTATACCCAGCTGTTGCAATAGATGTGAAATCTGTTGCGTAGCTTCTTATTCATGGGGTAGATTAGAAGGGCTAGTTTAGGAAAATTAAACTTGCCTTGTCCTCGTACGGCATACGCATATCAGTCATAGTCTGGAAGTCTTGGGGGGAAAGGGAGGCCTGGGGTAATCTGGTGCGCCTGGCTTGGCATTCTTGTCCTGTCGCAGGTCCCTTTTCTCTTCTGCGCCAAGTTCCACGTATATGTCCACCTTTTTGACTCGCCCCGGAACTATAACAACTTTTGGAGAGGGAGAAATTACAATTTCTTTTGATTTTCGAGCGGAGAGTACGTCTCTAATTGCTCTTTTCTTTCTCTTAACCAACACTGTAGGAGTGTGTGGCTCCCTCACCTTCTTGGATGGTATAACACACCTCTTGGATTTGAATTCCTCGATAGCTTTAGAGATAGCCTCTACTTTTTCAAAGAGCTTATCCTGTCTGTCCTTGTACTCATCGCATTCGCAATGAGAACACGAGGATGAAGAGGGGTGAGAGGGACATATGTAAGGGAGAAAAGGGGTGTTTTCAAACATATTTATTTTTTCTTAAGCATCAAAATGCTCATCATCACGAGTGGTAGCAGCATCAGCATGCCTGCCACCAACACCAACAACTCCACCAGAAGAAGCACCCGGATCTGCCTTAGTAAAAGGTTGGTCATAAAGAGCCTCAACATTAGGCTGACCTTACCTAACTGCTCTTCTTATGGCTGTTGCTCTAGCCAATTCCTTCTTTATTAACTCCACCGTTGGGTTTGTAATAGTATTAACATGACCTAGAGTAATATAAAAAGTCATCGCCGACTCTTCCTCAGTAGGCACGATCCATGGATGCACAACCTATAAAAAAGAAAAAAAAGACAGATGCATTTAAATCATATAATATAATAATTTTCACAGTTGGGCTACATTTAAAAAAAAAGATCCATCTGTTGCATAGTTTGCAGTATATGGTTAAAATTCGTTTGAGTTTGGTTCAGAGAAACAGAGCAACACCTAGATAATCTGATGCAAAATATCAATCATCTATTGCAACAGCTGCACAAGATGGGTAATCTGTTATGCAACAAATGATCTATACGTCACAACAGATGAACGATATGTTCTCAGATTAAACATCTGTTGCATAATTTGCAGTAGATGGTTAATCTTTTAGGAGTCGGGTTCATAGAACCTAAGCCACAGATGGGTAATATAATGCAAGATATACCCCGTCGCAACAAATATCCCATCTGGTGCATCAGATATAACATCTCATGCACCAGATATAACATCTGTTCAATATCTTTCTTATCTTTGGGTAGAATTATTTTACTTGAAGAAGACGTACTGCATCATTTGGAGGGTTAAAGAGATCAGCCTCCTTAATATTGGTGTTTCTCTTTGCAGCCAACCACCTAAACATCCTTGGATGAGAAACCTCATCTGGGTAATCCATTCACTGCTTTCGGAGAGGAGGAATGGCTTCAAATTCCCAAGCCTAAAAAGTGTAAACAGGAAGCAATAAAAAAAATCATAATAACTATATTCAATATAAATTAATGGATGAGTAAAATTAGTGATTAATTTTATCATGAAATCCCAAGGAAAGCCGTATAATATGATCGTCCCTGAGGATAGCTTTGTCAGTAAATATTGGACAGTCAAGTAGAAGCTGTCATATCCCCAGGGATAATTGTTGAATTTATCAAAATCCTCAGCACGCTCCAACAAATCATCTTCTATGACCTTGTTGACGTCTCTTGCTAATATAATCGAATGGGCAAACCAAACTAAGAACAATTTCTCCCTGTACTTCTCTAGTATGGTTTTATCCTTGAGATCTGTCAACAAATCCGATACTTTGTAGACACGTCGAGCAATGTCAAACAAACCATCTATTTTTCCCTTGTATTTTCTTGCCTTGGATCTTTTGCGGAGTGGTAGTCCTTATGGACGATGGCATCTCAGGCCCGTCACTATGGTAAACTCTTGTAAGCCAAAACAAACAGGCATGCCACAGTAGTTGATCCAGATTTTATCCATCTTCTTTTTGGCCCCCTCCTCCGGATCTTTATCATCCCCCGTGTACTTGATCCTGCGCTTGAGAAGACCATATACCATCATCATAGGGAAACGAATACGGGCAGAGGGGTCCTCAGACAGCTCAAGAAAGCGTCCAAAGCAGCTCTTCTTAAAAAGTCCGCCTATGTTTTTGTTCTTCATAATTTTCATAAAATGTTCAAAAAATTTCTCCATCTGACATTTAAGTACAATTTGACCAGTTAGTTGTTTTCCTTTTGGGTCATTTATCGGCATCGCAACTTCAAACCTGTCAATACTAAAAGTTTTGACAGGATCATACTGGGATGTCGATATTAACTCACGCCCCATTGGTGATCCATTATCATTATGTTGATGATCATCCTCTTTCTCTTTCTGACTTTCCAATTCCTCCTCTTTCTAACTTTTATTTTCTTCATCACCATCTACGGACCCTTGTCCACCTCCCTCAACGTTGTTTTCATATCTCTCCTCATCTTTACTTTTTTCTGACTGAGATTGTTCAGGAAACTCCTCCGAATCCCTCTGTACTGTAGCCTTTTTTTTGAGTGGTCAGACGTTGATCCACTTTCACTTTCTTTTCTTTTGGGAGACATGTTTTACCTATAGACAAAGAAAAACAAAAATTACATTACAGTTGATGTATGCATAGATTTTAAAATATACATTACAAAAACCACGAATACCGACACACCAACAGCCAACACCACAAACACCACTAACCAATGCTAACAAACAAACAAACACCACGAATACCGACACCACCACAAACACCACCAACCAATGCCACCACGACGACCACAAACACCACCACCACCAACACCACCCAACTATACCACGACAGTCAATGGAACACTACGACGGAAACTAGAGATTTCCCGACCATCAAAACTCAAAATTGTAAACCCATTCTCGAAGATAATACAACTAAAAATTTTGTTTTTCATCATTAACTTAAAAGCCCTTATTTTTTAGAAAAAAAATAAATATAGATCTCTTCTCGAACTCTGTTGCCTACGAAGACAAAGAAAATGACTGATACAAGCAAGAATGATATCGAAAATAACACCTATGTGGTCGGAAATGAGAAAAAAAGCGATCTGTTGTGGATGGTTGAGCAAATTTGTTGAGTAGTTGTTGTCTGTACTATATTTTTGAGTGAGAATGAAAGAGAAAGAGCCAGACCTCAAGATTTGAAATGATGAAACCTTTTGTATGAGTTGATTTGTATTTTCGAAAAGAATGACAAGTAGTTTTGAAAATGTTAATTTGGTCTGAAATGATCTTAATTATTTTTAAAATCATAAAATATATGCGTAATTTTTAAAATCATATAAAAACAATTGAAGTTGTAGTTGACTGAGTACTCTAGGAGGTGACCCTGTGAAAACTCACCCCTGGTCCTAGATTAATCAATTTAGGAGTCTAACATGTGAACTCAATTAAAATTGTAAAAAACAAATGTTCAACATGTTGCGTCAAATTTCTCATCTGTTGTAAATTATCAATTAGATTAGGTAACAACAGATTACAAATCTGATGTAAATTATCAAACAGATTAAGTCATCTGTGGCGACAGATTACCCATCTATTGTAAATTATTAAATGGATTGTCATATGTCGCAACAGATTACCCATATATTGTAAATTATCAAATAGGCGCTGCCATCTATTGTTGCTGACCCTATGAAAACTCACCCCTAGTCCTAGATTAATCGATAGTTTACCCTATAAGAACTCACCCCTAGTCCCAGATTATTCAATCAAGGTATTAGTACCCTAGTCCTAGATTAATCAATTAAGGTATTAGTCTAACATATGAGGTAGTAAGAATCGGTTCGGCTCAGAGTGATTGATCGCCGACTCTGGTCGGGAGGAACGTAGTACTGTTTCATTATGCAATTGACAAAAGACTCAATTGAAGTTGTAGTTGACCCTATGAGAACTCACATTCAATTAAGGTATTAGTCTAACATATGATCTAAATTGAATTATATATAAACAAATGTTCAACCTGTTGCAACAGATGTCTTTTCTGTTGGATCAAACAAATTATGTAATCTGTTGCATCATATTACATATCTTCTATAAACTATCATATAGATTAAGCCATTTGTTGCGACAGATCACGAATCTGTTGTAAACTATCAAACAGATTAAGTCATCTGTTGCAACAAATTACTCATATGTTGTAAATTATCAAATTGTTTGAGTCATATATTGCAATAGATTACCCATCTGTTGTACATTATCAAATAGGCACTGTCATCTATTGTAGTTGATATTATGAGAACTCACCCCTAGTCCTAGATAAATAAATTAAGGTATTAGTCTAACATATGAGGTAGTAAGAATCGGTTCAGCTCAGAGTGATCGATCGCTGACTCTGGTCGGGAGAAACGCAGTACCGTCTCATCATGCAATTGACAAAAGACTCAATTGAAGTTATAGTTGACCCTATATTCAATTAGGGTATTAGTACCATAGTCCTAGATTAATCAATTAAGGTATTAGTCTTACATATGAGGTTGTAAGAATTGGTTCGACTCAGAGTTATCGATCGATGACTCTAGTCGGGAGAAACACAGTACCGTCTCATCATGCAATTGCCAAAAGACTCAATTGAAGTTGTAGTTGACCTTATGAGAACTCACCCCTAGTCCCAGATTATTCAATAAAGGTATTAGTACCCTAGTCCTAGATTAATCAATTAAGGTATTAGTCTAACATATGAGGTAGTAAGAATCGGCTCTGCTCAGAGTGATCGATCGACGACTTTGGTCAGAGGAACGCAGTACCATCTCATCATGAAATTGCCAAAAGACTCAATTAAAGTTGTATTTGATCCTATGAGAACTCACATTCAATTAAGGTTTTCGTCTAACATATGAACTCAATTGAAATTATATATAAAAAAATGTTCAACATGTTGCAACATATGTCTTTTCTGTTGGATCAAATCAAACAGATTAGGTAATATGTTGCAACATATTATGCATCTGTTGTAAACTATCAAACAAATTACGTCATTTGTTGTGATAGATCACGAATCTGTTGTAAACTATCAAATAGATTAAGTCATCTGTTGCACTTACATATTTTTTGATCCTTTTTTTTATAAAGCAATTTAGGTATTTCCTGTCCGAGATAAAATAGTTAAAATACTAAGGCGGTAAAAAATATTACTCGGTACAACTTTGATAACTCAAAAATCTCCTGAGTGAGTAGTCTTATCTGGTCTTTTCAATGTCACCGTCTCCTCGTGCCCCTCAAAAGTTATTAATGAATATTTAAAACCCCCATATCTAGAACTCTCTCTCCTTCAGCCATAAAGTAATCTAGACTAGACTCAACTCATAACTCTTCTTTATTCTTTATTCTCAATTATCTTTGTTATTTCCTTTTTTCCTCTCTTTTCTCTCTTCTTTCGGATGAGGATCCTTTGGGATCTCAACCAATCAATATCTTTTCTCGACTGAACTGGATGTTCTAATCCGTTTGCTTTTTTGACATTGCAGGTATGGTTCAAAATTGCTCTTTTCATCTCGTTTTCTTCTTTGTATGTCATTTAAATTAGTTATTTACATCTGTTGCTATCAATGATTTACCCATTGCCAGTTTGCTATTTATTAAGAAAATTGAAGGAAAGGAGATTTTTAAGTCTTGAATGAACGAACCATTTTTTTTGTTAAAATATGTGAAAAAAGTCATCTGTTGGGAGAACTTAAAAAGCCTTGTTATCATATAGTTTTTTTTTGTCTTTTGTTTGGTACTTTGGTGGTGCTGTTGTTAGGGGTGGTGGTTGTGTTGAAACATGTGATGTTTGTGTTGTGGATGGTGTTGGAACATATGGTGTTGTTTTGTTTGTTTCTTTGTTGTTGATGCTGTTGGTGGTGGTGTTGCAACAGTTTCCTCAACTGTTGCAACTGATGAATCAGTTGTTGGAACAGACGGAGCAACTTTTTGAAAAAATCAAACCAGTAGCAAGGCTGGTTTGATTTATTTCGATAGATGACCCATCTGTTGCAACATGTCATCCATCCTTTGCAAACGATGCCTCGTCGGTTGAACAAATGGGTAATTTGTTGCATCATATTGGTCATTTGTTGATTAACTCAATTTTGTGTCACCCTTTTGTAATGTTCTTTTTGTTCTTCTCTTGTTTGACATCAAATGTATTTCTCTTGTTTGCAGATAAAAGAAAGTGAAATTGGATCCACTTTTGCCCGGCCAGCATTAAAGGCTAGAGTAAAGATGGATTCGGAGGAATAAGCTGCTTGCAGATGAAACCACTTTATATGTGAGAGGTATGTATTACTGATCAACTTATCATGAAAACACACATCCAGTACAATGATTTTGTGAATGTTTGTTCTTTACCTATTAGGCATTAATTTTTCAAACAAGATATGGAATTTCACAGTTAAGATTGTTAGGTTCAAACTGGCAAGGCTGAGGGACCAAGATGGTGGTGTCAATATCCCGTTACAATTTAATGACGGTTTATGCTCATGTTTTTATGTCAAGTTTGGGGAAGAGTTCAAGTTTTTGGCGGCAGTGTAAATATCCAATAGTGATTGGACCGGTTTTAAAGGTACAATGGACTTCTTGAAAGGCCTCCGAAGCCTCGCAATGCAGGAAACAACGATAGAACCAATAGAAATTCCCCTGGTCCAAATTTATATGGATGGGTTGTTGGAGGAGACTATTAAACAGCAGAAGGTGTTTGGTAGAAAACCTGTACGGGAAGAGGGAGGTTGAGAAGGCCATATATCATCTTAGTACTTGTTTAAGAGGATACACAGGGTCGGAAGGAAAGTGTAGCAAAATTAGCTTATGAAATTAACATGAAAAATAAAAAAACTGGATGAGATACGAATGTGAAAGTGTATCCAAAAATGAAAATCCATCAGTCGTTGAAGAAAAAGAAGAATGGTCAAGAGGAATTGACCATGTGTATCCTCTTAAACAAGTACTAAGATGATATATGGACTTCTCAACCTCCCTCTTCCCGCACAAGTTTTCTCCCAAACACCTTCTGTTGTATAATAGTCTCTTCCACCAATCCATCCATATAAATTTGGACCAGGGGAATTTCTATTGGTTCTATCGTTGTTTGTTGCATTGTGAGGCTTCGGAGACCTTTCAAGAAGTCCATTGTGCCATTAAAACCGGTCCGATCGCTATTGGATATTTACACTACCGCAAAAAATTTGAAACCTTCCCCAAACTTGACTAAAAAACATGTGCATGAATTGTGTCATTAAATTGTAACGGGGTATCGACACCACCGTCTTGGAACTCTTCGGCCTTATTAGTTCGTACCTATCAAACTAAACTGTATAATTCAGGATCTTGTTTGAAGGATCAGTGTCTAATCATCGGTAAAAAATTGCATTCACAAAATCATTGCACTTTATGTGTCTTCACGGTAGCCTGATCAATAATATACATAACTCGCATGCATGAAAATGGGATCCATTGCACGCATCTTATTTTTCCTACCCCATCAGGACATGTCAGTGTTGTTTATTCATCTGCACGAATGTGATGACTATTAAAATGGAGGTGTGAAGAGTCGTGACTTTTTACCTTAACACATTCAAAACAGCTGATGAATCGAAATCTCCATCTGTTGCAACTGACGAATCAGCTGTTGGAAGAAATCAAAACATCTTCTCCAAACATATAGTCAATCTGTCGCAACAGATAATCTATATGTTGCAACAGATGGTAAATATGTTGTGATAGACCTGACTTTTTTTTAATTAATCTGCACGCATGTGATTACTTCTTTCTAAATATGTTTGTTTCAATTTAGTTTTCCTATTTATAAAATCAAGAGAATTTTATTATATTCTTTCAAGATTACCCCTATTATTAAATGACTACATAAAGTATATTATTCACATTTATACTTTCTAATCATAATTAATAAGGCCAATTTGGTAAAACAATCACCTAATTTATATTTTTATTAATTGGTGTGTCAAGCCCATGGGGCCCAACTAATACGTAACGGAGGGATTATTAAAAAGAGGTGAAGACTTTTTATCTCACACATTCAAAACAACTAATGAATCGAATAATCCATCTGTTGAAACTGAAACTAATGAATCAACTGTCAGAAGATATCAAAACATCTCCTCCAACTTATACATACTGTCCATCTGTTGCAACAGATAATACATAAGTTGCATCAGATGTCTTATTTATTGCATATACAAACCATCTATTGCAACAGATGGTAAATCTGTTTTGACAGTCGTCTGTTGCACATTCAATCCGTCCATCTGTTGCAACAGATGCTAAATCTGTTAAAAATACTAGACGATCTGTTGCAACAGCTCAATAATAATGACTTTTATCGAGTCTCAAACCGCTATGAAAAGGTAAGAAGTAATTAGTGTAAAAGAAAAAGTCGCGACTTTTTACAGAAAATAAAATGCCACCAGTTTGAATGTAATTAATACAATGGAGCTGAACAGTCCTGCCTTTTGGCCTGACACGTCTACATTATATTATAGGTCCCTCAATCTCAATCTTTATTCAACTTTATTTATTTCTTGCATTTTTTCCTTTCGTGTGACATCTTCAACCACTTCTCTTCAAAGAGCATATTCCTTTCTCGTTGAGGTAAGTTTTTTTCTGGCATAAATTTACCAGTTGGTCGTATACATTGTATTACATTGTGAACATTTTTCTTTACATTTGTCAATTCATGCGTGTTCTAGATATGGCTGATCCTTTTTCGGACATTTCTATTCTACGCAACATAGTGCGGGAACTTCAAAGGCAGGTTAATGACCTGCAGAACGAGTTGATCTCTATGAGAGAGACAATGTTCAGAGAGATGCAGAGGCTGATGAGAGCCCTGCTGCTGCGAGTTGATTGGCCGGCTGTCATTAATGATGATGATAATAATAATTAAAATGTGTTTTTTCTTTTAGTGTATGTATTTTAATTTTTCTATATTGGATCTATACCTAATGTATTTTATTTTTCATTTAATGAAAAATTTACTTTTAGTCAGACTTTGGCATTTTAATTCCTATTCAATTTTCATTCTGTTTTCTTCTAATCTAATACATGTTAACATGTCGACGGTTGGAGGCAATGTTGAATCCAGTAGCACTAGCAATTTTGGCTTTTGAGTTCTTTCAACAGTTGGAACTGATTGGTTATCTGTTGGGTTTCAACAGATTACCCATCTGTTTCGACAGATTTTCATCTGTTGGAGGAAAGCATTCCAGTTGTTTGTGCAACTGTTGAGAATAATTGTGGTCTATTGTATTATTTAAGTTCATATTTTGCCTCATTTTATTGATGCACAAGTTATTTTAAAAAAAGAAGACATTTTATATATAATAAATGATAACATTATGTTCACAACAATGAGTTAAATATATAAGAGTCCACAACAAACAAACAAACAAACAACAACACAAGTTTCTGCAATTACAACGATCATGGTGGATTATGATTCGGGCATGTAGTTCTTTTGTGGCCAGCGCACTTACTTATGGAGCACTTGTTTCTTCTTGATGAAAATGATTCTCCAACTCCACGCCTCCTTTTATATGACTTTCTTCCTGGTTTGATAGTGCTCGGGTCAATATATGGAGGAGGTATTAATCTCCCCATAAGCTCTACTGGAACAACCTAAGATTCTTCGGGAGGCACCAAAGTAATATGCCCACTATATGCCATTTCATATTTTTCCACCAAATAATATTGAGAGGAGTGCTCGTAAACTTTAGGTCCATATTTATGGCCGTATTGAGCTCTAAGGGCTGCCATAGCATGTGGACAAGCTATTTTGTCCAAGTCAAAAACTCTACACGTACAAGATCTTGTTTGAAGATCGACCGTGGTAGCATCACCATGACCGGTGATACGGAATTTGTAATCTTCTATTTTATGAGAGAATAACCTATTCCCCAAACTGATGTTCGTTGATATTTTCTTTTCGATTTCGAGAACAAATCGAGTTCTTTTTTCTGGGCACTTGAACTGCACAAGCCTTTCGTTAAAAAAATTGCTATATTTCTCGCTTATTTTTTCAAACATAGCCTTGATGGGAAATTCTCTTTCATCGCCAAACAGTGAATTCACCGATTCAGCTATGTTTGATGTCATAATATTGTAACTATAGAAAAGAATCACTTAGTACGACATCAAACTAAATTTGTAAATCAAACAAGACATTAAATTCATAAGAATGTACCTATTTGCTGGACAGAATGCCCGGCTCCATCTCTCGAAATCGACACATGCAAGAAATTCTGCTACCTTGGGATTCACATCCACTATTTGATTGAAATGGTCTAACAACTCCTCTCTACTATCCGATACAAAACACAACTCTTCGGTATCTTCGACGCAGCGTCGCAGTTGTTCAAAAAAAAATCCATAAGAGGCATCACATTCCTTGTCCACTACACAAAAAGTGACAGGAAAGATGTGATTCTCCGCATCCTGCGCCACCGCCGCTAGCAGAACTCCATTATACCTGCTCCTCAAGAAGGTACCGTCGATGACTATGCCTTTTCTCAAATGTCTAAAACCTTGAATCCAAGCACCATAGGATACAAAAAAGTACTTGAACCTTCCGTTTTCATCCAGATGCAATGTCGTCTTACTTTCGGGATTTGTGGACTCAATCATGTAACGGTAAGCATCCAAGACTTCATACCCATGCTTGAGTGTCCCCCGAACCAGGTCCTTGGCAATCTCCATGGCTGTATATACCTTCCAATAATTGACCAGGACACCCAAATCTGTAAGGAGTTGATTGGCCATAAGCCTTGTTGAAGGGCCTTTGCCATCGGGGAAACTACTCCTGAAATATTCACCGAGGACCTTTGCCGTGGCGTGAGGATTTTGGCCCGAGATGTGCTCCGAACCACATGTGTGATGCTTTTTATGTTTATGAATGACGAATCTATCAGAACTTGCGTACTTCACCGCTCTCAACCACCACTTGCAGTTCGAATTAGCACATTTGAAGCAAAAGACACTGCTCGAATTAATCACCTTTTTTATTATGAAATCTTTTTTCACGTAAGAAATAAACAAAGTGTTAGATAGTTCATTCTTGTCCTTGAATGACATTCCAATAAAAAATCCGATCTCGTCGTCTTGAAGATTTCCAGATTGTGTCGATTGAGAAGAACTGCACATCGTATTAGTCGCATCAACGGGCGTAGGTGTTTGATCATCATCTGAAATATTCATCTCTAGATCATCAAATATATCATCAAAAAAGTCTTTTTCTTTTTCTTCTTCTTCTTCTTCTTCTTCTTCTTCTACGTTCTGGTTCTCATTCTCTCTCATCTTTTCAACTATGTACACCCTAACACCGGTCTGGTTGAATCACTTAGATAAGAACGCAACCGAACCTGATCGGTTATCTTGTAAGACAGTACCCTCTGATTTTCAAAGGAGCTGTGCATGTAGCTGATGGCGAATTCTTTCAGTTGACAATTCAGTTCACAAAAGCTGATGATTAAGTTCACAAAATCATCATACGAAACATCACTTTGGACTGTCATAGCTATCGTCTCTAGCATTTCACCCTCCTTCCAACACCATACATATCGATTGCTCTTCTCGACCCAATGACCATGAAAATCCACCCCTATTAATCCCTCCATTAGTGGTACCTAAATAAAGTCATTTGTTAAAAAAAGTTGATAGTAATTTCATAGTGCCGTGAATGAACCCCAACAGATGTGTTATCTGTTGCAACAGGTAAGTGATGAGTCACAACAAATTCTTACCTGTTGAGATTCATGTTACGGGTATGAATATCTGTTGCAACAGATGAATCGCCTATTGGAATTGATGTTATAACTAAATCACCTTTGAAGCTGATTCCAACAGATGAGTGTCAGTTGCAATTGATAATTAACCTATTATGATAGATGACTTACCTGATGCAATATGTTATTAATTTGTTGTAACCTATGTTGGAATCGTGTTCAGGTTCTGTTGCAACAGGTAACTAATCTGTTGCAACATATATGTCAAATGTTGCAACAGATGAGCTATCTATTTAAACATGAATCCAACATATCAGTCTTCCTTTGAAACAGATGTCTCATCTGTCGCAATAAATGATTTATCTGTTTAAACAAATGGATTTTATGTTGGATTCATGATTGGGTTCTATCCATTGTTGGAAAACAACAACACAATAGCAGTTACCCAGATGACAAATTCAACTAAAAATTAAAATTTGACTTACCAACGTCTCCTATGAAGTAATGCCAAAGTGGAAAGTGATGTTAGAAACAAAATTTGACCTAAGAAATTAGTCAACTAGCAACAGTAGCGGTAACAACAACAATAATAAATGGTCAACAAGAACAAGATGAAGATGATAATGAGGTAGAAGATGATGATAATGAAGCAGAAGATGATGAATGAAGCAGCAACAACAATGAATAACAAAAATCGCTAAGAGAGAAAAATCAACAAAGGGTGAGAAGAGAGAGAAAGACGCCTTTTTTCCCCTCTGTTTTCCGTTATATAGGCTAACATTTGGATCAAAGTGTAAATTTAAAAACTTGTGGGTTATTTTCAAATTTCCCCAACTTTCTTGATTCATAATAAAGTAATTGTCACCTCCACCTAATAATTAAGACTTGTGTCACCTACACCTCATTTTAAAACTCTTTTATCACCTGTGGCCCAAACCCCCATGTTAAAGGTCATTGTTGTTATATGTTGAATGTCATGAAAAATCGATCATGGAGAATATCATATTGCTATAGAAAAATATTGTCATAACGAGCTGACTTTGTAGAGATCTGATTGTATTGAAAATGACTACTCTATAGATCACTATAATTAACAATTTAAAATATTTAAAAACACATAAAGAATGTAATTGACTCTTGAAATGACAAATTAAATCAATGTCACGTGTATTAAAATGGAGTGAGCAATATATATTGTTTAAAAATTAAGTAAAAAATATTACAAATTACAATAAATAACAACTTAAAACATATTTTAAAATATATTAAAAATTTGATTAACTCTATAAATATCACCAGTGTAACCTAAAAGTATCACTAATTATAATAATTAACAACTTAAAATATTTAAAATCATACCAAAATATTTGATTGACTCCCAAATTTCACATATATCACATAATATGATAATTCAATTGCCACAGATGAGATGATGATAACGACAAAAAAGAAGTGAAAGAATAGATCTTAAATCATGTATCTGTCTTTCTACGGAAACTTTCGATTCTAATATAGATTAAAAAAATCACTCGCACAGAATCAAAAAGAAAAAAGAACAGATCATTGATGAAAATTAAATCATATAATTTGTTGCCAGACTATTGAGATCATTTTAATTATTTCAACAACAATTTCAACCACACAAAACTCCATTTCTGCGCGGCTGCCATAAATAGTGCTTCATTTTAATTTATTTATCTTATTTTTTATATATTATTATTTAAAAATTACATAAAAATACTATAAATTAAAATAATTAACGATATAAGATATTTGAAGAATATAAAAAAATTTGTTGACTTTCGAAATTCTAT
This sequence comes from Capsicum pubescens, assembly GCA_030864215.1. Lineage (NCBI taxonomy): Eukaryota > Viridiplantae > Streptophyta > Magnoliopsida > Solanales > Solanaceae > Capsicum > Capsicum pubescens. Next base: position 39,173,449 of record CM061542.1, on the reverse strand, counting down.
CAGCCAAATAAATTAGGACAGAGAAAGTAACATATATTATTTTAAAATAACTTAAAAAATCATAAATTACAATAATTAACAACTTAAAATAGTATTGACATATAAAATAATTGATTGATTCTCTATATACTATCACAATCACATAAATTGAGATAAGTATAACACATATTATTTGAAAATAACAGTAAATACTATAAATCATAATAATTAATAATTTAAAATATGTAAAAAATTTGATTGACTCTCTAATATTCATCGGTGTCAGATAAATTGAGACAAAGAGAGTAACATATATTATTTGAAAATTATGTAAAAATAATATAAATTACAATAATCAATAACTTAAAATATTAAAAGAAAATACAAATATCTAAAGATTATATAAAAAATTTGGTTGACTCTCTAAATTATATTAGTGACACATAAATTCAAACAATGAAAGTAACACATATTCTCTAAAAATTATATAAAAAGTACCGTATATTGTTAAAAATTTAAAATATTTAAAAATTTTATAAAAAATTTGATTGATTCTCCAAAATTTATCTGTATCTTATAAAATAAGTCAAAAAAAATAACATATGTTGGGTCTCTTGTCTCTAGTATTAAAGTTGGAAACATGCACTATAAATGTTGAAAGTTGGAAACATGCACTATAATCCCATTCTTGATTTTTGCAGGCGTGCACCGAGAAGGGTGGGCTATCCACCAGTAATCCACTGCTTTAGGGAGCAAAACATGGTTGCTGACTGCTTAGCCAAGACGGGAGCGAACAAGAAAGACTTCCTATCCACTACCTTTTTGGCAGTTCCTTCGGTGTATGCACAACAATACGTTTGGGCAGACATTCTAGGAACTAACTATGCTAGGAAAATCAATCCTTGTATAAATTATCAGAACCCTGATACTCATATTTTTGTACCTGACTAAGTAGTCAACAGTACTAAACTTTATTTATTTAATCTATCCACCTTACCAAAAAAAATATAAAAAAAATATATTTAGTGTTTAACTAAATATGGTTAAATTCTATCACTGAACCATAGCTAATTATGTATCTATGTTTTCTCTCTGTATATTTAATCATAGGAAATTATTACAGTTTGTTGCATATACTAAATTAGAGTTAATGGCAGAATCAAGATTTTCATAAAAAAGGTTTAAAAATCTGAAGAACTAAATATATGAAGAAGCCATAGGGTTAGATTCAATATCTACTTTATATACATAAAAAAATAACGTAACTCTCTATCTCTATATACAAATAATAACCTTGAGTTAGCCAAGATTCCAAATAACTTCTTTGTTTCGTTGGAATCAAGATTCAAAGATGTATCTTTAATTTGATAGGCAATTTATCACCTAAAACTTTTGACACTGCAATATGTTCTTGCTTAAAGTGGGACTTGTGCGAGTTCATTCACAAGCTTAATCTGTGGTAACTTTCACTTTAATGTCCGTGCTACAGCTCTCCTAACTCTTAAAACTTCACTTTTAACACCTGAGCACGACCCAACTTTAATTGATAAAATTATGAAGTCTAAACTATGTGTTTTTTTGTGCATTCATTTAACAAATTGAGTAATTTGATCGGGAATTGAGTTAGACTATATCTGTACTTGAACTTCTATGTTGATGAAGTTTAATTTATGTTGTACTTTTCCTTGGTGGATAAAGTTATCTGGTCTGAAGTTTTTTTATCTCGTAAATCCTAAGTTCCGTATGAGCCCATACATAATCATGGTTTTCAAGTCCTTGGCTACAATTATTGCATTGAATTTAGATTCAGGCAAGATATCCTGAAGTTCTCCAATCTTCTTGTTTAAGATGATTTTTCCAAGTTCAATACATTGGTGATGTCAGTGAATTTTTTATTGAACATTTCTTCAAGAGTTCCGTTACGTTCATTTTGAATAGCTGATATTGCTTGTTTAGCAAGATTCGACTTTTTGACTTGGCTAGTTCCTTCATAACTTGTTTGCGATGTATCCCATATTTGCTTTGTAGTATTGTTCAAAGAGATTCGACTATATTCATAAAGCCAAGTGTCAAAAATAAGAATCTTTTAACTTTGACATTCTTTTGGACTGTGTTGATATCTTCCTTGAACCCCTTGTTTTAGCACCAATTTTTCATCCGCTGTCGTCTTTTAGCGTACGAATTTTTGGACCCTCCCAAATGATGTCCAAAGCTGTAGGTCTTCTTCAATAATGATATCCTGACTCCTAGCCGTCTACCCTCCATGGCAAGGACGTCTCAATAAAATTTGTGGCGTAGAGCCAAAAATAGACATATACATAATAAATGAAAGGCATAATACACAAATATGACCCTAAATTTGACATCAAATTATAACATTAACCTTAAACTTTGATAGTGCACAAATATGACCTCCGATTTTGCAACCTCCATGCGTGTAACTCACTTGCACCTACGTGGATATGTAATCCAATCATACGATGCCATGTCATTAAAAGAGCTGACATGGAGAGACTTTTGTCTTTCAATTAAAACGACGTCGTTTTGCTTCTATAAGTGAAAACGACGTCGTTTTGCTTATTAGTATTGTTGTTGTTGTTGTTGTTGTTGTTGCTGTTGTTGTTGTTGTTGACCCACGAAAATATCTGAACTTTAACCAAATTTTCAGTGGAGCATATTGAACTTTGCGGGGGTCCTATTACCCCCTATACTTTTTTAATTGAAATTAATTTCCCCCGGACTTTTTTAAAGTGGAATTAATCCCCCAAAAATGTTATACCCAATTTTTACGGTGGGAAGTGTGGTACACGCGCTGTTTCTTCTCCATTTTATCACTTTCCAACATTTTTTTCACCATTACAACCATATTAAATATTCCAAATGATTCCATTGAGTCAATTCAAATTCTAAGTCCATTCTTATCACTCCAAAAGTTTTCAAATTCAATTTCCAGTTTCAAACTTTGAATTCCATTGAGTTTATGAAGAAATTTGTTTCAAATAATTGAATGAAATCTTTCATTAATTTTCCATTGAAACTCAAAAGATTCAATTAGCGAGTTCCATTAATGAAAGATTCAATGAAACTCGCTAATTAAAAACTAAATGGAAGATTCAATTTCCATTAATGGAACTCAGAAGATTCGAAAAATTTAATTTCATGTATGAAGACAAAAATACAGACTGTACTTGTATGAAGCTATTCAATCTTCCGTTAATGGAACTCGAAAGATTCAATTTTCATTAATGGAACTCGGAAGATTCAATTAGCGAGTTTCCGAGTTTGAATCTTCCGAATCTTCCATTGAGTTTCAATTAGCGAGTTCCATTAATCTTTCAGAATGAAAACTGAAACAGAATCTTCAAGAATTTAATTTCAATTCAACAATGGAGCAACCATTGTTGAAGAAAAGAAAGAAAGACGAAAGACGAAAGACGAAAGAAGAAAGAAGAAAGAAGAGAGAAGAGAGAAGAGAGAAGAGAGAGAAGAGAGAAGAGAGAAGAGAGAAGAGAGAAGAAAAAGAATGAAAAAATAAATAAAAAATATAAAACTTTAAATAATTATAAAATTAAGGGGTTGTTTGGCAAAAAAAAAAAGAGTTTATAATGTTTTTAACACTTTTCACGTGCTAAATACGTGTGACTAACATGCAATGATCCAAGTGGCAGATATATGTCATTAAAATATGAAAAAAAAGTCTGGGGGGTAATAGGATCCCCGCAAAGTTCAGTATGCTCAACTGGTAATCCGGTCAAACTTCAGGTATTTTTGTGAGTATTCTCCCATTATTATTCTACTACTACTATTTCTACATATTACGTACTACTATTGCTTAATAACAATATTTTAATAAAATTTTCATCTTAATAACGTTAATTTAATATACTATTACTACTGCCCTTACTAACATTTTAATAACGTTAATCTAATAACGTTAATTTAATATACTACTACTGTCCTTAATAATGTTTTAATAATGTTAATTAATAATGTTAATTTAATAATGTTAGTTTAATAATATTAATTTAATAACGTTAGTTTAATAACGTTAATTTAATAACGTTAATTTAATAATATTTTATTAATAACGTTTTAATAACGTTAATTCGATAACGTTAATTTAATAACATTTTATTAAAACTATAATTTTTTTATTTATTATTAGTATAGTTTCATCTTTGAGCTGAAAATAATGAAAAAATAATAGTGAAAAGTCATTTAAATATATGAAAAGAAATTAGTAAAGGCATAATAGTCATTTTACCCTCTCTTTTTTTTACTTTTGGAACGCTCAAATTTTTAGCCCGACGTGCCCAGTTTTGCATGTACAACACGCGTTTTGCCACATAGGATCGGAGGTCATATTTGTTCAGGTTTTGAATAGTTAAGGTCCTATTTGTGCACTATCAAAGTTTAAAGTCAATCTTATAATTTGGTATCAAGTTTAAGATCATATTTATGTATTATGTCTAAATGAAAAGTTAATGTTGCATTTTTGTTATTTTTTTATAGTTGTTTTTAGTATAGTATTATAGTTTACATAGTAATGTTATTATTTATAATAGTGAGGATTGATTCAAGTTAATGAGATGTTAAATCATGCATTTTCAACACATTATCTTGGATGTTATTGTAAAAATATTATTTATTATTATAAAGATTTGATTAGCTTAATTCAAAATTTCAAAATATTTCTATTGAATGATGATAGTTTTTTTTTTTTTAATTATATTCAATATTATAAAAAAAATTCATAAAATTAATATTTAAAATTTTTTGAGGCCTTGAGATTTTTGAAGGCCTAAAGGAAAGCTTTATTTGACACTAGCCTCACCCTTAAGTCAGCCTGATCCGTGGTATTTTCCATTGAAGGATGGTGGCCTTGTAATTTACAATATCCTCCGCTTGGAATCTTTTCATTGAGGAATTTAGTTTATGGCGCACAAACGTGTGGATCAAGAAACAAGTGGACAACAGAGAACCATATACTATTTTATTATTATTTAACATATGTATGAAATGTCTAATAATTTCAAACTCCCATTTCAATGTATTGACACCAAAACACTGATTAATGTTTCTACAATCCAAACTTCATCAATGTGAATGTATGTGAATGTCTTCAAGTGCTTCGCAAAAATATCCCCGTCTGGCAACCTGTCAAACGGGCCGAACCGGCCCGAACCGGCCCGAACCGGCCCTATATATCAAACCGGACCGGTTTGACCCGGCCCGGTAAGCCCTAGGGCTTTAGGGTTCCGGGTTCCGGTCCGGTTTTTTTTTTAAACTGGGCCCGGTTAACCCGGCCCGGACCAACCCGGTCCAGGCCAGCCGGTTAACCGGCCCGGAACCGGCCCGGAATTAAAAAAAAAAAAAAATAATTAATTATTGGGCCAAACTAGCCGTTGGCCCAACGGCTATATTACCGTTTTTGGGTCCAAACGGCTAGTTTGGGCCCATTAACTTAAAAAAAAAAAAAAAACAAAAAAAAAATATTTTTTAATCCCCAAAATAAATCTATAAATACCCTACAACTTCAAATCATTTCTCACACAATTTTTCACTCTCTCAAATCTCAATTCTCAATTCTCAAATATTCAATATATTTAATTTCTTAAAGTGTTCAATTTAAATTTTTAATTTTTCGTTTACAAAGTACGAGCGGAAGTTTCTAAAGTCGCAATCTTCGGATACTTCCAAAATTTGGTATTGTCGTTCCATCTCTTACGTTTAATTTTTATTTATTGTATTAATTGTTTAATATTTAATTTTATTATATTTGTGTATTTTGAATATTTTTAGTTTAATTTAATTTATATTATGGATAAATTAAAAAACCTCGCTACTAAAGGTGTTAGAAATTTTTGTCCCGGAAGCGGTAGTGGTAGTAAAAAGCGAATTACTAGCGGTAGAGGTAGTTCAAGTAATAGATATACCCGTGTGACTTCGCCTCCGGTACCGCTTGGTACACCTTTTGAGGAAGAAATAGGTGTAGGTGCTCACGATATGGATTATGTAGAATTTCAGGAAAATTACGGTATAGAAGAAGAAAATGAAGTAGATGCAGTTAATGTAGACGAAGATGATGAAAATATTGCTGAAACACCCGCAGTAGGACATGCTAACGTTAGATCTGAATCAGTTAATCTCCCTTCCCGTCCTCCCAGTGCCCCAAAACCCCGTAAAAGAACTAGTATTGCATGGCAATTTTTTGAACGTATATCAGATATTGAGGTGCAGTGCAATATTTGTCAACAAAAATATAAGCATAGAAGTGGCGGTAAGCAAGGGGGTACGGGTACGTTAATGAGACATATAGCTGAAGATCACACTAGAGAGTTGAATATTGCAAAAGGTGGTGGGGATGTTGGTGGGTCAACGCAAACTAGAATGGACCCAACAACCGGTCAAGTAGCGAAAAAGTATAATAAATTGAGGGACAGAGAAGAAATAGCTAAAATGGTAGTTGTGGGTTGTTTGCCTTTTAGTTTTCCTTCTTCTGATGCCTTTATTCGTTATATACAAGCAATTTATAATCCTATGTTTAATGGTATTCCTAGAACTACTTGTCGGTCTGATATTTTTAGACTCCATTCACAATATTGTTTTTATTTATCAACATTCTTAAAAAATATTCAATGTAGATTGTCCCTAACTTCCGATCTTGGTCGTGCTGTAAATAAAAATGATTATTTAACCGTTACTTGTCATTGGATGGATAGTAATTTCATAATGCAAAAACGTATTCTTGCTTTTTTATATGATGAAAATCGGAAACATACTGGACAATTTATTGCTGATTCTATTATTAAAATTGCCGGATATTATGGTATAGAAAATAAAATTTTATGTATTGCTTTTGATAATGCTTCTAACAACAAGACTGCTATAACAAAAATAAAATCTACGCTATCTCCGCCCTTTCCTGAAATTTTTCATGTTAAGTGTGCATGTCATATATATAATTTAATTGTAAAAGATGGTCTTGACTTTTTTGAAGTTTATATTGAAAAAATTCGTCTTGCTGTTGGTTTTATTCAAAGAAATAATCGTAGATCTAGAATTAAAGAATTTAAAGTTAAATGTCAAGAAAATGGACTTGCACCGATTTTGATGCCTGAGGAAATTGATATTAGATGGAATTCTACGTATGAATTTTTAAAAACTTGTTATAAATATAGAATTCCTATTACACTAGCTTTTAACCAACATTGTGGTTCATTTGCTGATTCTGCTGATTGCATGCTACATAATTCTGATTGGGTTATAATTAATGATCTTGTTAAGTTCTTAGAAAAATTTTATGTAGCTACGGTTGAATTTTCCGGTGCATACTATCCTACTGTTTGTAATATTTTGGCATATATAGCCGATATTTCTGGTTTGCTCCGACAATATAAAGATAAAGAAGGTTATAAAGAAGCTGTTGGCGCTATGTTTACGAAATTTAAAAAATATTTCTTCCCGATTCCCCCTATTTACTTGGTTGCTGCTATGTTAAATCCGTGCATGAAATATAATCATATGTGTCACTTTAGTACTCTTATTTATACTAACTTAGAAATAAATACTAACCATGATTCTGAACAAGTACAACCTGATTTGTGGACGGCTACGGCTGATGCAAAAGATTATATAGAAAAATTATATAATCACTATGCTGATTTATTTGATTCAGCCGTACCTACAAATATCACTCCAACTGTCGCTCCTCATCCTCCCGAGGAGCCATCAGCTTCTAAAAGGCCGGCACATAGTGGTTTTCCTGATTCGTTTTATGATTTAACTTGTTGGAACAGTGTGGATGAGAGAGCTTACACATCAACTTATCGGGAAGAGCTGAAATATTATCTGCGGACGCCACCAGAGGATCGCAGACGACGGATCAACACGCTGGATTGGTGGAGGAATAATGAATCACAATATCCTGTACTTTCAAGATTAGCCAGAGATATCTTGAATGTTCCTATGTCAACCGTTGCATCAGAGAGCGCCTTCAGTCAGGGACGACAGCAGCTTGGAGACAACCGACACTCATTGGGAAGCAACGCAATGAATGTTTTAGTTTGCCTCAGAGATTGGATTAGAGCAGAAAGAAGAAACCAAGGAATGGAACCAGAGCCCAACGACGACCTCAAACTTGAAGAAATTATGACTTTACGGGAGAACTCAGCAGAATCAAGTCCAATGCATGGTTTTTCCCCCGTTGACTTCGACTACCCTATGCAAGTTCCAATTAATATTAACATGAATGAGTTGGAAAAAATGATGCATAATTTATAGATTTTTCATTCATGTAAATTATAAATTTTGGATCATTTTGCAATCAATAAAATTCCACAAATTCATTCACTCCTTAGTCGTTGTTTTTTATTTTTTTTTATTTAACGATTTAAAATTTTAATATCTTCTATACAAGTGTATATTTAATGTATACATGTGTATATGTTTATATATCTTATATAGAAGTGTATATTTAATGTATACATGTGTATATATCTTCTATAGAAGTGTATATTTAATGTATACATTGTGTATATAGCGTATATAGTGTATATTTGACCGGTTTTTAACCGGGTTTGACCGGGTTTTAGTGGGTTTGACCGGGTTTGACCGGGTTTGACCGGGTTTTAGTGGATTTAAAGTATTACATATACATAGAATAGAGTGTATATATGTGAATAGATCTTCTAAAGATGTGTATATTTAACGTATACATGTGTATATATTTTATAAATTAGTATATAACTATACAAATATATATTGTAATGTATATATATTGTAGTATATCTCATTTAAAGTATTACATATACATAGAATAGAGTGTATGAATGTTAATAGATCTTCTATAGACGTGTATATTTAACGTATATATGTGTATATATTTTATAAATTAGAATATAACTATACAAATATATATTGTAATGTATATATATTGTAGTATATCTCATTTAAAGTATTACCTATACATAGAATAGAGTGTATATATGTGAATAGATCTTCTATAGACATGTATATTTAACGTATACATGTGTATATGTTTTATAAATTAGTATATAACTATACAAATATATATTGTAATGTATATATATTGTAGTATATCTCATTTAAAGTATTACATATACATAGAATAGAGTGTATGAATGTTAATAGATCTTCTATAGACGTGTATATTTAACGTATAGTCGTTGTTTTTTATTTTTTTTTATTTAACGATTTATAATTTTAATATCTTCTATACAAGTGTATATTTAATGTATACACGTGTATATATCTTCTATAAAAGTGTATATTTAATGTATATATTATGTATATAACGTATATAGTGTATATTTGACCGGTTTTTAACCGGGTTTGACCGGGTTTTAGTGGGTTTGACCGGATTGGGTTAAGTGGGCCGGTTCCGGGTGGGTTTTAATATTTTTACTGTGCAGCCCGGCCCGGCCCGGCCCGGACCGGTTAAGGCCAAACCCGGCCCGTAACCGGCCCGGAACCCGGTAAGAATGAGAGGGCCGGTTCCGGGTTGAACCGGCCCAGCCCGTTAGACAGTCTTACCGTCTGCCATTTTATTTTCTACTGACTGCTTCTTCTCCTCCCGTCCCGTTTCACCCAAATTGCAAGGCACTATATAATATAATAAATATTATTCAATAAAAGATAAGATTTATCGATACCTAAATTAATGATTCATTATAATGTTCAGGACAATATCAAGTGTTGGAAATAATAAAAGTCAGTATGTTTTTGGTAGTGTTGCGGAAGCAGACTGGGTAGAGTGCGATTATTGCACAATTACTACCCCAAAATAAAAGTCGCTAAAAAATAGTAAAAAAGGAAAAATAAAAAGAACACTGAATTTACGAGGTTCGGTAAAATTATTTTACCTACGTCCTCGGACACAATTGATCAAATTTTATTCCACTCCAAAGATACAAGTGAAATATTACAAAAGAGAGAATACTCAAAATGCCTTAAGAAGATGAGAAGGCAATCGTGAGAGGTGTGTTTAAAGCTAAAACATTTGGGTTTCTTTTATAGGGAGGAAGGCCCCTCATTTTTCTTTCCCAACCAATGTGGGATAATCCCACTTTCAACAAATCTCCACCTTGGGAGATCCCACATCTTCAATTCTCTCTCATGACAAATTTCAGTTGTGTCTTCAACTTTTGAACTTCAATGTTCAACAATGTTGATGAAGTCCAAACTTGATCGCAGTCACCACTTTAGTTAGCATATTAGCAGGATTCTCTCTAGTCTTAATTTTCTGCACTGTGACTCCACCTTCTTCTATTATTTCTCGTATGAAGTGATACCGAACATCAATGTGCTTCGCTCTTGCATGATAGACTTGGTTTTTCGCTAATTGAATAGCGCTTTGACTATCACAAAATATTGTAATAGTTTCTTGTCTGATACCAAGTTCCTTAAGCAATCCTTGAAGCCAAATTGCATCCTTCACAGCCTCTGTAATAGCCATGTATTCTGCCTCAGTTGTAGACAAAGCAACTGTTGACTGTAAAGTAGACTTCCAACTAACTGGCGCTTTTGCAAAAGTAAACACATAACCAGTAGTTGACCTTCGTTTGTCCCGATCACCTGCATAATCAGAGTCACAATATCCAACCACATACGAATTTTCTTCCTGCTAAAAAACTAACCCAACATCCACGGTATTATGAATATACCGCAAAATCCATTTCACAGCTTGCCAATGTTCTCTTCCTGGATTGTGCATATATCTGCTCACAATCCCAACAACATGTGAAATGTTAGGTCTTGTGCAAACCATTGCATACATCAAGATATCAACAACACTTGCATATGGTACCCTTGACATATATTTTCTTTCGACTTCATTCTTTGGCGACATATCAGTACTAAGCTTAAAATAGGGAGCCAATGGAGTGCTAACTGGTTTTATTTTTTCATCCATACCAAATCGATCTAGCACCCTCTTCAAGTATTCTTTCTCAGATAAACAAAGTTTCTTTGAATGTCTATCCCTTGTTATCTCCATGCCAAGAATCTTCTTTGCATCTCCCAAATCCTTCATCTCAAACTCCTTACTTAGTTGAGCCTTCAGCTTCTCAATTTCTGTCAAATTCTTGGAAGCTATCAACATATCATCAACGTAAAGGAGAAGAATATAAAGGAACCATCCTTAAGCTTGAGCAAATACACACAATGATCGTATTTTCTTGTCACGTACTTCTGCCGCAACATAAACTTGTCAAATATTTTGTACCATTGTCTAGGAGACTGTTTCAATTCGTACAATGATTTTTCAAGTTTGTATACCATGTTTTCTTTCCCTACAACTTTGAATCCTTCAGGCTGAGTCATGTAGATTTCCTCTTCCAAATCCCCATGTAAAAATGCTGTTTTTACATCCATCTGAACTAGTTCCAAATCTGATACAAGAAAGACAAGGAAACACGAAACAAAACACCAAAATCAGTCCACTAGGTAAGAAACCGAGGATCTCTTTTGGTGACCCCTCTCGGATTCGCTACCAACAAGAAGAATACAAGGCACAATGGCATAATAACACCAAAACAGTAGCAACACAACAAGAACAAGATGAATAGTCGACTAATTTCGGATTCCATATTAACAACACAAACATACGGTTACAACATCAACACTACTACACGATTACAAAGAAATAAAAGGATAGATAGTTAGACAAATTGAAAGTATAATATTAACAATCCAAAAGCCTATTCCACTCTTGGACCTTTAACATCACACACATCAAATACCTAAATCTTACGTTGGCACAAGAGTGACCCCGATCTCTCAAGCATCCAACATTTCCAAGCTTGAATCCAACACGAGCGATTCCACACTCAAGTTGATTTCCCTAGTTACAATTTCGGGTTGGTGGTCTTCTCTCCTTAGAGAGGAAATGTTTCAAGTGTTATAAACTCATAATATTCATCAAAATCTCCTAATGAAACCCTACATTATTCTATTTATAGTGTATTACAGATAATAGGTAAAATGACCAAAAGGCCCCTTAGTGAAGGGGCACCCCTCTAGTGTATGTAGTGGACTGATTTGGCCCTTTTAGTGTATGTAGTGGACTGTTTTGGTGTCCATTTAGGTGCTCCTTTGCACTTCATTGCACACACCAAGCCTCGGGTCTAACGTACGCCCTCATAAGTCCATCTATGTGATCGTACTCGTATCATCCTCCCCTTCTTGAAAAGGATTCGACCTCGAATCCGTACCTTGCAAAATTAAAGAGGAAACAAACAAGTACACATCCTCATGGAATGAGGGTTAGGGTTAGCAAAATAAACAATTAGCACTATCATGCCACGGTGGTACACACTTGAAGTACAACTAAGGATCTTTTATGTTAATTATGAAAAACTTTTGTACAACATCACAAATGAAAGGGCTCGGATGAACATCAAGAATTAAAGGACAAAAATTGAGACTACGCCTCTCATACGATGTATATCCAACAACATCATGAATATCATCATATGCATATAGGTAGTGAAGAAAGGCACCAAAGACACAATTCTCATCTAAGATGTATTCACAAGTAGGAACACACAACGAGAGAAAGGGACATTGCAAGCACGTAGGACCTCTCTCTTTCCAACCATTTACCGAGGGAAGACATTCCATCAAGGGAGTCATACCAATAGGGAGAATAGGGAAACTACCATGCAACAATCCAATCCAAGGCAAGTAGTTTTCCCAAGAACTCGGCTTCCCTCTACAAATGATGTGAAACACGCTCCCAAGAGTCCCACAAGATACTTTAATTTGTCCAACCCCATGAAGGTGACAAGAAGTATTTAACATCCTTGGACCCTTCCACAAACAAGAATACAACTTGACATCCTTAAGTTGTGGTTCACATAACTTAAATACAAGTGTGTCAAACATGGATGCATGGATATGAGCAATACCCCAAAGATACAATGACATATTTTCCTTACGGTCCTCGAGTAGACACAAACCACCATTAACATCAAAGGGATCACAATTCAAGTCACCATATTTATCAAGCACGGGTGGGGAGTCATGCAAAAGAGTACAAGCAAAATCATTTTTCAAAGATATGTCAAGCACATGATTAACCCTATGAGCCAAACAAACATTAGAATCTTTACAACAATATAGGCTCACGGGTTCACTCATTTGTCCTTGACCAATATCTTCAAATTCTTCACTCGCTTGAGATTCATTAATCACATCACACATATTCTCAAGTGGTGGGAAAGTTTTACACACAAGTTGATCAACACAATTTTCACATAACAATGTACTTTCATTCAACACAATAGCTTCAACACTAGGTGGACACAAATCGATCTTACTAGAAGAATCGATTCGGTCATCTATAGGATCAACTAGTGTATCCACTCGCACAACATGTACATCATCCACAAGTGGTAAGGAATCAATACACTCATATGTAGGTAATCTACTACTCACACTCAACGGCTTATTAGTCACATGTTCATCATTCACATGTACCAAAGTATAAGAGTTAGCTATTTTTCCTTGACGTTCATGAGTATGTTCATCTTTACCTCGGTGTAAAAGTCCTTCATAAGTTTGGGCAGCAACTTTCTTTGGGAAGCTATCACCGCAAGGTGTTTGGACCTTGGGTTTTAGATTTGTTGGGATAAGTGTGGATACCAATTGGCGTAGCCTTTCAACGTGCCCTTTCATGTCTTCAATATTGTCAGTGATGTGGTCAAACGTGGCATTGAGATTGGTGGCAGCCATGGTACCTAAAACAAAAGACAACAATGAACAATAAAACAACAAACTTGTTAGCTCAAAAATGTCTCACCACACTCTCACTCTCGATTTTTACCTCACACTTGGTTTCACAAGTGTTGAAAGTCGGCTTGTACTTCGCGAGTGATTGAGGGTCGAGTCTACTCTTACCCGGAATAGATTTTCATTTGAGTTGACTCAAAGAAAATTTGTTTATGGACTTGAACCAACAAGATACAATGAATTCACAAAAGATAAAAGCACACAACAAACGTAGACACGAACAAACGGACTCTACAACTAACTTACAATCTAGTAGGAGATTACTAGTTTGTTAATTAGTGTTCGAACCAACAAACGAAAATAGGAAACAATAAAATGAAACTAAGAAATCTGAAATTTGAGCTTAAAAATTATTGGTGAACAGTAAAAACGTAATGTGGCAGCCACGTATTGGTTGCGGTTGTTATCAAATTTTATTTTCTAATTCAAGTTTTGGTCCAATTGTAATTTGAAATTGGTGGGAATTGGTTAAGGAGAGAAAACAAGCCTTGAAATCCTCTTTCAAATTCAAAAGTCAAGACTTGACTTTTCTCCTCAAGACATGGTCCTTAAATCATGGAAGGTTGTTGGAAAAGTGGTTGTTAAAGTCCTTGAGTGGTTGGAATTGGTTGTAAAAGTCTTGAGAGGTCTTAAATTTTGGAAATATGTCTTTCAAGACTAACAAAATACACACTCTCTTTCTTCAACTTCCAAGATAAAACATCCACTTTTTCTTCAACAATAGAAGAAGATGTGAAGAACACAAAGAACACATTTTTTTGAATCTTGAAGTTCTAAGGTTCAAGTTGGACCCCAAACATCAATAATACCTTTCCAAGATTAAAAATACAACACAATAACCACCATACACATTCAAACCTTGAACCAAAAATACACCACACGTCCAATAGTTGAATCCACAACAACAATACCAACAACAATCACACGGCCAAAGTTTAGGTTCACAACAACAACATCAACAATTAAAGCTCAAATCTAGATCTAGACTTCTTTAGTGTTAGAGGTGAAGAAGCTAACACTATAAACAACAAAATAAATAAAATGAATCCTAGATCTAGACTCAAAACAAGAAAAATCTCAGTCAATACACAACAAGAACACAATTTCGACCAAGACACAAAAATGGACAGATTTGCTTCTTTTTTGGATTTTTCAGATTTTAACTTTTTTTTTTTTTGAATTTTCTAACAAGCAAGCCCAAGATTGATCTTGTAGGAAAAAGATCTAGCCATGCTCTGATGCCAAATGATACAAGAAAGACAAGGAAACACGAAACAAAATACCAAAATTAGTCTACTAGCCAAGAAAACGAGGACCTCTTTTGGTGACCCCTCTCGGATTCGCTACCAACAAGAAGAATACAAGGCACAATGGCGTAATAACACCAAAACAGTAGCAACACAACAGAAACAAGATGAACAATAGACTAATTTTGGATTCCACGTTAGCAACACAAACACATGGTTACAACATCAACACTACTACATGATTACAAAGAAATAAAAGGATAGATAGTTAGACAAATTGAAGGTATAATATTAACAACCCAAAAGCCTATTCCACTCTTGGACCTTTAACATCACACACATCAAATACCTAACTCTTACGTTGTCAAAAGAGTGACCCCGATCTCTCAAGCATCCAACGTTTCCAAGCTTGAATCCAACACGAGCAATTCCACACTCAAGTTGATTTCCCTAGTTACAATTTCGGGTTGGTTGCCTTCTATCCTTAGAGAGAAAATGTTTCAAGTGTTGTAAACTCATAATATTCATCAAAATATCCTAATGAAACCCTACATTATTCTATTTATAGTGTATTACAAATAATACATAAAATGACCAAAAGGCCCCTTAGTGAAGGGGCACCCCTCTAGTGTATGTAGTGGACTGATTTGGCCCTTTTAGTGTATGTAGTGGACTGTTTTGGTGCCCATTTAGGTTCTTCTTTGCACTTCATTTCACACACCAAACCCCAGGTCTAACGTACGCCCTCATAAGTCTATCTACGTGATCGTACTCGTATCAAAATCAAACTGCGCTACCAAAGCCAACATGATTCTAATGGAAGAATGTTTTACAACTGGAGAAAACACTTCATTGTAATCAATTCCTTCCTTATGAGCATATCCCTTATCCACCAATCTTGCTTTGTAGCGAACATCATTTTGGTTAGGAAATCCTTCTTTCTTTGCATATACCCACTCGCACCCAATAGCTTTCTTTCCCTTCGGGAGGTTGGCCAGATTCCACGTATTGTTATGATTTAGGGACTTTATTTCCTCATTCATTGCAACCTTCCACTTATTTTCTTCACAACTTTGGATAGCTTCTTTATAAGTGGTAGAAGTATCATCAATTATGATTGAGGTTGCACATGCTATCGTCTCTATGAGATGCATAGGCTTCTTTATTGTTCTTTTGGGTTGCTATTGACTCAAGTTGCTGTTCAGGTTCTTGAGTTGGAACCTGCGTCTCAACTGACTCTACTTTCAAATCATCATTTGTTTCTTCATCTGCCTTTTGTAGAGGAAAAATAATTCTTCCCTCAAACTCCACCTGCTTTGAAGCACTATCAGTTACTTTTGTATCTTCATCTGCATTCTTTTTCATCATCGCGGATTCATCAAAAGTAACGTCTCTGCTGAATATTACTTTTCTTGTCTCAGGACACCATATGCGATATCCTTTGACTCCAGAAGTAATTCCCATAAAGATAGCCTTCTTATCTCTTGGATCTAATTTTGAATCTTTCATATGATAATATGCAGTTGAGCCAAATACATGTAAAGAATCATAATCCACAACAGGTTTTCCATACCATTTTTCAAATGGTATCTTCCCACCAATTACAGCAGATGGTAGACGATTAATAATGTGGCACGCATATATTATTGCCTCAGCCCAGAATTCTTTGCCCAAGCCAGCATTGGACAACATGCACCGTACCTTCTCCAGCAAAGTATGATTCATACGTTCTGCCACTCCATTTTGTTGTGGTGTATGTATGACAGTGAAGTGTATGACGATGCCATTATCTTCACAGACCTTGTTGAAAAGATTATTCTTGTATTCACCTCCATTATCTGTGCGAAGACTCTTGATCTTTCTGCCTATTTGACTTTCTATCATTGTCTTCCATTTGAAAAAAATTCCCAACACTTTGTCTTTTGTTTTCATGGTATACACCCATACTCTTCAGGAAAAGTCATCAACAAAGGTTACAAAATAGTGTTTCCCACCTAATGAAGGAGTTTTGGAAGAACCCCAAATATCAAAATGTACATAATCCAAAATGTCTTCAGTATTATGGATAGTTGTACTAAATTTAACCCTTGTTTGCTTTCCCTTCACACAATGTTCACAAAACTCCAAGTTTCCATATTTAACGCCCTTTAACAATCCTTGATCTGATAGAATTTTCAAGAATTTTCCTCCGACGAGTGCCAAACGCATATGTCATAGCCCGGTTGCTTCTGCCTCTTTGTCAACACTGGATGTTACTGTTGCTATCCCAATAATTGTACTGCCATGATAATGGTACAAATTATTGTTCTTTCGAATAGCCTTCATTACCACAAGTGCACCGGAGTATATCTTCATCAATTCATTTCCTGTAACAACTTTGAGTCCTTTTGAATCAAGGGTTCCCATATAAATGAGATTCTTCTTTAAATGAGGTACATATCGAACATTTGTTAGTGTTCTGATCACTCCATCATGATTCCTCAAATGTATTGAACCAATGCTATATGCGGTAAGAGGACTATTGTTTGCCGTGTGGATAACTCTAAATTCTCCTTCTTCAAAATCAACGAACCAGTCTCGATTGGGACACATATGATAGCTACAAGCCGAGTCCATCAGCCATACTTCTGATTATTTTGATGACTCTGCTGTAACCAATGAGAAATATGAGTTGTCACAATCAGCTACATTTGAATCCATTACAGATTTCCCTTAGTTAGGTTTGACCTTATTCTTTAATTTTGGACAATCCTTCTTTTGGTGCCCTTTTTCTTGACAAAAGGTGCATTTATCTTTGCTAGGTCTGGACTTCCACTTGGATCTTTCCTTCTTTGTTCTTATTTGATCTTGAGAACGGCCTCTCGTTACTAGTTCTTCTCCTTCTCCGCTTTTTTGTTTCTCTTTCTTTCTTTGTTCATAGCTGTACAAAGCTGAACAAACTTCTTTCAGAGAAATTTCATCCCTCCCATGAAGTAGAGTAGTTTCAAGGTGCTCGTACTCATCGGAAAGTGACCCCAACAACATCAATGCTAGATCACCATCAATAAAATTTACATCCATATTTTGTAAATCTGTAACTAATTTATTGAAACAGGTGATATGATCATTTATTGTGGTACCAGGAACATAGGTAAAGTGAAATATTTTTTTCTTCAGAAAAAGTTTATTTTGAATATTTTTCTTCAAAAATTTATTCTCCAATGCCCTCCACAATTTACTTGTAGAAGTTTTCTTTGTGAATGGATACTTCTGTTCTCTTCCAAGAAAGTACCGAATAGTACCACAAGCAACACGATTGATGTATTTCCAATCTGCATCTTCAATATTTTTTGGTTTCTCTTCTTCTAGGGAAAGATCTAATCCTTGTTGATAATGGACATCTTCGACCTCGCATTTCCACATCCCAAAGTGTCCTGTTCCGCCAAAAATTTCAACTGCAAATTTTGCGTTTGTCTGAATTCTTGACATAAGTGAAGATACCACCGACGTGTTATTGACACCTGATGTGGACACCTTTGTCATGTCCAAGATGGATACTTCTTGATTTCCCTCTCCCATTTTGTGCTATAAATACTATTTAATAGCTGGCTACACACAGACCAAGATAATTCTTTTCTGTTGCAGAAGATCAGACTACGCTGCAACCACAGAGCATACTAAGAAAAAATCTTGACAATACAGACCCAAGAACATATGCCTAAATCTGTTTGATATTTTCCAATAATTATGCTTGAATATACTTGTGCTCGACAACACCAAACTAGTAGCAAATATACCACCATGAAAATTTTAGATATTAGGTTTGAATGTCCATGTGCCTAACAACACCAAACCAGTAGCAACAATGACAATAATGTAGCATCTTCTTGCTCGATTTTATTTCTCTTCAGAAGCCTTGACTTTATCAACAAACCCCGAATTACATAATTTGCTTGTGAATGATGTAGTTCTTCATACCAATTGTTCTTGTTTTTATTCCTCTCGATTTCTATAAAAATAAGAACACAATGACAAGTCATAATTAATCAACTAATTAAATAAAAAATATTACCTTTGAAATCTTACAAGTAAAAAACCTACGACCTGAATTTTGTTGAGTCCAAGAAGTCTTTAATAGAGCTTCATGACCGCACTTACAATATTAAAAATCTTTATCACAAAAAACAGTGGAAGATGCGCTCGACATTATCAAGCTCGATTGGAAAAAATGAAGAAAGAAAGACCAAATACAAATAATTTAAAAAAATTGGATAGATAAAAAAAGATGATGAAGAAGAAAATTTGAGAATTTATGGTTAAATTTTAGGAAGAAGATGAATATATAAGATAATGGGGGGAAATAACCGTTGGGAGCCAAATCAGACGCCAAATCAACAAAAATAGGGGTTCAACGAGCCTTCGATGCGTGAATTACATGTAAGCATCCAACAGGGAAAAAAGTGCCAAATTGACACATTTGATGCCTATTTTATTTTACGTGTTTAAAATAAACACTGTCTACTTGATGCCTTTTTTATTTTAGGTGTTTGAACTGAACACCGTCGATGGGTTACGCCTTTTTTTATTTGAATTCACTTTCACATTTTTACATGTAGTAGTAATTTTTTATGTCTAATGAAAGTTGAATTTTTATAATGCAACAGATTCTCCATCCGTTGTAACTGATATTCTGACTGTTCTGACACATAGTTTATCTGTTGCAATAGGTTGATCATCTGTTGCATTATACCGATGTTTCTATCTAAGTCTATCTGCTATAACAGTGGGAAGATCTGTTTGATAATTTCCAACAGATTACCTACCTGTTGTAACATATGTCTAAATTTGTTTGATATTTCCAACAGATGTGTCGTCTATTGCAATAGATACTATCTGTAGTAATATTTGAATCTAGTAGTCCTTTTCAATTAATAAGTTCAAATCTAAGAAAAAACTAATATTCATAGATAAAATAAAATAAATCGAAGCCTTCAGAAATTAGTTAAATAAATCAATGAATAAACGAAATGTAAAAAAATTATTATAAGTATAGATCTCAACAAATATATCAACAATTTAAGTATTGATACCAAGAATTCCTAAGGAGGAGTGAGTTTATTACTTTGACAGACTCAAGCTATAAAGATCTACTTAATATGAACAAGTTGCTCTTCATTCGGTGCTATGAAATTCGGTTTTGATCGTCGTGGCTCTTTATTATTGCTTATGTACAGTTTCTGTGCTTTCTATTCTCCGTATTTCTATAAAAAGAGTAGCATATTGTCAATGCTATTCAGCAGTAGCTTGTACATCCACCTGGAAAGATAGAATTGGTTAATGCTAATCACAGAGATACAATAAAATAAAAAAGGATAACTCATCTGTTCTAGCAAATCAAATAGGTCTTCCTCCTATTTTATATTATCCCAAACAAATTATATTTCTGTTGCAATAATGAATTAACAGTTGGGACAAATTTCTACATGAGGAAAACCTGTATGATAATTTTCAACGGTTGAACTATCTGTTGCAACATATGATCTATTGGTACAAATAAAAATGGTACGAAGAGCTATTTGATTTTCTAAAATAGATAAGACAAATGTCGCAACAAATACTTTATCTGGTGCAACAAGTTAGTCAACTATTGCAACAAATGTATATATCTATTTGATAATTTTCAGCAGATGTATCATCTGTTGAAACAAATATGTGTCTGTTTGTTAGCTGGAACAGTCATATATATTCACCTTCTTCAGCTTGTGCTGCTCTCCTTTGTACATTGTACATTGCTCAGTGCAACAAACAGACAAAGGAGTTGCAATTTCGTTTTTTTGAATGCTTTATAATGCCTTGAAAATCACTTTCCTTCTCCTCTTATCCTTAATCTCTGATGGAGTGGAAGGATATAAAATTCTCTTTGATGGAATGACACCCCTCTTAGATGTCAATTCCTTTACAGAAATAGTTAATGCATTAATAACATTAATCACTACATCATGTTTCACCTTGCAGTCTTGACATTTGCATGCAAAATATTCACTGGGAGAGGCAAAATCTGTATAACCAGTATGATAATACTCATAATGATTTATTTTAAATATTGTAAGAGGAGCATCATTAGCACCAACAAGAACACCACTACCACCACAACAGCTCCAACGCCACTAAGACCATCAACAACAACAAGCCCACCCTCCAAAATTATTTTTCTTGTAATGGTTGTTGCTCCAAACAATTTTATTTTTATTCTGTCAATGACCTTAGGGTTCGATAAAGTTTTCACAGATCGTAAAGTAAGAAAAATGGTATCTTCAACTCTCAATTAGTCAAAACTAGAGACGGTTACACAATCTAACATAAATCATTACATATATTAGAATGATGATTAGATCATTCAAAAAAATTATTAATTAAAATAAAAAATTAATTATAATTATACTTACTACATCTTTCGGGGGGTTGAAGAGATCAAGAAATTTTTTATTTTTATTAGTTTTGGCCGACAACCATCTCAAGATACTTGGACAGGAAACTTCTTCCTGGTAGTTTACTTGTCTCAAATAAGGAATGACTTCAAACGCCCAAGCCTATAAAATAACGTCAATAAATCAAAACCATTATTGATTAAAAAATGAATGTATCATAATAAAAGAAATAAATATTTACCATGAAATCCCATGGAAAGCCATATAAGTTAACTGTATTTGGCGCTAACAGAGTCAACAAATATTTGACAGTCATTTTAAAGCTTTCATAACTCCAAGGATAGATGTTAGACACCTCAAGATCCTCGTAGAGCTTTATTAAACCAACACTTATGTTGCTGTTAACGTCTCTCGCCCAAAGAATATTATGTACAAACCAAACCAAGCGTAATGACTTCTTGTGCTTCTTTGAAAGTCCTTTACCTTTCAACGCTTCTATCAAATTTTTGTTTTTGAAGATTGTACCAACAATGGACACCAGGTCATCACTATCACACGACTTGCCTTTGCTTTTTTTGGGTGTGCGGGGGTGCTTTTGGGGTTAGAATAGGTATAATTGAGAAGGAAAAGGAGGATAACATTTTAGTCCAGTAACTATGACAAACTCCTTCCAATCAAAACAAACAGGCATACCATAATAATTTATCCACACCTCATCCATTTATCCTTGTTTTCATACATAAACCTATGCTTGAGAAGTTCATATACCATTTTCATTTGGAAACGAGCATTGTTGTCCTCCAGTAAGTCAAGATATTTTTCAAAGTAGCTATCCCTGAAATAAGCATCCAATTTTTTTTCTCGAAGTATTTTTCTGAAGGCGTCAAAATTTTTTCCCATGGTTGACTTAACCACGAAATTACTCATTAAATCTGTGGCACTATCGCACTGCATTCTCACAATATAACAACCAATACTGAAGGTTTTGACCAACTCTTTGGTTGAAGGGCTATTAGTATTTGGATCATCTCTTTTGAAATATTCCTCCTCCCCGTGTTCATCATATTCTGCTCATGATTGAGATAACGCTTGTAAAGCAAGCTCATAGAGTGGTGGATGTAGCCTAGCTGCTTCATTTGTTCCTTTACTTGGACTTGATTCAGTTTCTATTATTTTGGGAGCCATATTATCTAAAATTAATAGAAACATAAAAAAATATATTATAGTTGATTAATGCATCGTTAAAAAGAATAATAGCAAATCTAACATACAAAATAGTAAAATAACAGTTTCAATAGATCACTTATCTGTTGCACCAGGTAGTATATCTGTTACAGTAAATAACCAACCTGTTGCAGTGGATGAGTAATCTATTGTAGCTATACAAAATATATCACTCATCTTTTAAGATAGATGAATGATATGTGCAACAGATCAAACATCTGTTGCAATATATGAGTGATTTGTTGGAATAGTTAAATAACCTATTGTAATGGATGAGTAATCTGTTGCAACAATACAAAATATATCACTCATCTATTGAGAAAATAAATGGTGTGTATTGCAGATCACACATCTGTTGCAACATCATAATTTGCAACATATGAGTGATCTGTTGGAACAGTTAAATAACCTGTAGCAATGGCTGAGTAATTTGTTATGACAATACAAAATATATCACTTATTTGTTGAGAAAGATGAATGGTCTATGCAATAGATCAAACCTCTTTTGCAACATATAAGTGATCTATCAGAACAATTAACTAACCTGCAGCAACGGCTGAGTAATCTGTTGCAATAATACAAAATATATCAACTATCTGTTGAGAAAGATGAATGGTCTGTGCAATAGGTCACACATATATTGCAACATATGAGTGATCTGTTGGAACAGTTATCAACGATCAATAATGTTTAGATTTCTTCCAGTAGAAGAGTCGTCTATCGCGACAGATGAATGATCAGTTGAAAAAATCAAGTCATGGACATGCCCTGTTGGAAAATTTAAAAGGATTTTATCCAACAGGAGGTTCATCTGTTACATCAGATTTTTAATCTGATGGTTCCTCTATTGTATCAGATAGTTAATCTATTGCATCAGATTTTTAATCCGATGGTTCCTCTGTTGCATCCGATAGTTAATATGTTATATCAGATGGTTAATCTGTTGCAACATATACTTAATCTATTACATTATATAGTTAAACTATTGCATCATCGGCAAAATTTATTGTATCAGATTTTCTATCCGATGGTTCCTTTATTACATCAGATGATTAATATGTTGCATCAGATTGTGAATTAGTTGCATCAGATATGTAATCTGTTGTATCATAATTTTAATCTGATGGTTCCTCTGTTGCATCAGATAGTTGATCTGTTGCATCATATGATAAATCTGTTGCATCAGATGGTTAATATGTTGCACCAGATGGATAATTTGTTAGAGAAAAATAGTAGCATGATTTTGTTCAAGAGAAAAACAACAATATTATCATTTTTACCAAGAACAAGAATAGAACAAATCAACCCGCAACGAGCGCAACACGAAAAACACCAAAATCATTGTTTTGTTTGTATAAACACAAACAACAAAAATTAAAATTCAAAAAAACACAACAAACAATAAAAAATCATAATTCACTTCGAAAAGAGAAGAGAAGAAATACAAGAAATTAGGGTTTTATTCAGACAATATTTCAAATTAAAGCAACAAATATTAAAATTGTTAACCAATACTATAATAGAAGTTGGATCAAGTTACTCGTTTTCTTCAAAACTAAAAAGGCCATAATATTTTACCTGTGAAAGAAGAAAAGGAACGATGAAGAATTTGAAGCTGTTGTGGCCGGAGAGTAAGGTTGTCATGTCGATTGAAGGTTGAAGTCGAAAAAAAATTTGAAGCCCAACTATTTGTCGTCGGAGGTTGAAGTCGTCGGGGATTGAAAGAAAAAATTTGCAGAACTATTGGTTGGAAAAAATCTGTCTAGAGAGAAAGAGAGAGGTGATGGTTGATTTGGATTGAAGAGGGGTGTGGGTTGGGTTGATTTGTATTTTAAAAAAGATTAGAAAGTTTTAAAAATATTAATCAAGTCCACAATTAAATTAATCAAGTTTTCTAATTATGTTTGACCCTTTAAGTTGGTCAATGTCACCAATCCTTCATTCAAGACTTAAAAGATACTTTTCCTTCAATTTTCTCAAGTAGCATTATATCTATTTAAATGATATAGTTTGTACCAAAAAAAAAACCCAGACAATTATTATAACCTATTATTAAATAGCTTATTCACAGTTGAAATAATTGCATATAATTAAATTTTAAACGAGAATTTATAAAGGATTAAAATGACTAACCAATGTCTTGTGACGGAATGTAACAATTTAAAAAATCTGGTCAAAATTGTAAATAAGTCAAGAACATATTAAAATTTTAGAAAACATACCTCAAATCAAAAATAAATTTGTCTCTTCAATCATAAGATATATCAAGATTTAAAAAAAAAAATCTCAATTAGCAATTTTGTATCAAGAATAAAGAATAATTTATTTATTGTAAACTTCAAAACTATATTAGAAATTTTAAAAACTTAACTCGAATCACAATCAAATTTATCTCTTTAATCACAGATACTATCAAGATTTCAATGGGCAGAAACAGGGGCGGACCTAAGTATATTTTCGGGGTGCTCCGGCACCAAGTAAATCGAGGCGAAATAGGTATAATTGCATAAAAAATATGCGAAAATAGGTATAAAACATATAAAAGCACCCACTAAAACAAAAATTGGTTGGGTGCACTAGCATTTAAGTTGGTCCTCCACTGAAGGGATGTCCTGGGTTCGAACCTCGTTGAGGTGGTCTTTTATTTTTTTCAGCTTTTTAATCTTTTAAGCACCCACAATCTTTAAATCCTGGGTCCGCCACTAGATAGAAAAATTCTATACATAAATCTGTTTTTCTCTATGTACGGTAGTTTTGAAATTATTTTTGAAACGTGTAAAAATAAAGTCAAAAA
The DNA here is from genome assembly GCA_030864215.1 of Capsicum pubescens. Lineage (NCBI taxonomy): Eukaryota > Viridiplantae > Streptophyta > Magnoliopsida > Solanales > Solanaceae > Capsicum > Capsicum pubescens. The sequence continues at coordinate 39,147,986 of CM061542.1, read as the reverse complement.
TAAAGTAAGAGACTTGAAAATCTCATAACACAATGATGAGTACAAAAAGCCTCGACAATCAAAAAAATTCAAGTAGTTAACATGTCTAAGAAACTATTAACTACACGAAATAGAAAAAGATGGAAAGAGTGATGATAAGGAACACAAGAATATAACTTGAATTAAAATCAGAATAAGAAGAAAAGTAAAAGTAGAAGAAGTTGGATGTTTAATTTAAGAAAAAAGGTAAAAAGATAATTTTGTATTACGGAGATTTTTAATGAAGGGCAAAAAATTTCAAATCGCTTAGGATCTTCACATTTTTAATATATTGTAAATGTAGATTGTAGATATAGATTAAGACACCAATACAAAGTTTAAATTAAAGTCTACTAAATTTTATTAAATCCATAAGCATATTTTTAACTCTGCCCCACCTAAAATATATTACTATCTTCTTTTTTTTCTCTCAATTTTTTTTTGGCAGAAGTTACTCTCTCCGTTTAAAAAAATGACCTAGTTTGACTTGACATGGAGTTTAAGGAAATTAAAAAAGACTTTTAAATCTTGTGATCTTGAATTAAAGATATGTCAAATGTATCAAAATGCCCTTCAATCTTGTGATCTAAAATGTGCTACGTGGAAAGTTAAAAGTAAAAAGTTGCTAAAAAGGGAAAGGGGACATTCATTTTGGTAGGTCAATCTTTTTTAAACAGAGGAAGTACATATTAATTACAATAATTCAGTGATAATAAAACTCTGGAAAAATTACTTATAAGTAAATAAGTTTTTTTTTTTTAAAAAAGGAAAATAGTCTACTGAATCATTGTATTTGTCCGAATTTGTAAAGGGACACATTTACTTAGCCTTTTGTTGCCTAGACCCCGTAACTCATCAAAACACAAGATTTTAAACTTCTACTACTATGTGTGTGCTCACTCTCCTTAAAATAAATGACATGTCATATTCACGTCACATAAATTAATGTCATGTCATAATTATCTTCATTAATTATTTTAAAAAAATTTTAATCAATAATATTAAATAAAAAGCAAAATGATAAATTAAAATTCTATTTTTTAAAATAAAATTCTTATTTCTTTTCTCTCACCTAGTCAGTTTTCCTCCAAAAAAATTTATTATGGTTGAGATTCAAATATGACTTGGTGTATGAGGAATTATTTTTGAATAAAAAATAAGTGCGCCCCACCAGTTACTCCTCTCACCCTTTATTATTTTTGGTTAACCTTTTACCCTTTATTGTTTTTGCTCTCTCTCCTTCTTTGTGACTCATCAACCTTTTCTCTTCATTGTTTTCTTTTTCATTTTATTTAATTCTTTCATGGTCTAATTTTGTAGATCAAGTTTATTTGCGTGCACCTCGATTAATTTTATGAAATCCTAAAAAAAAAATATATTATTTATCTCTATTGAAAATTGAATTTAAGGCCTCATCTTGCTCAACCCACTTTGTGGAACCATTAAGCCACAACCTTGAATGCAACTATTTTATGTTTTTTCATCTCACGATTTATTTTTTGTCTTTTTCAAAATTTAAAAATTTCACAAAAAAATATGATCAAACACAACTCCAACTCTAATTTGTTAGGCTCAAATGACCAAATGCTTACTTAATATCAATTATTATTAATTATGAACATTTCAACGAAAGAAAATTATCGAATAAATTATGGTGTTCACCAGTACAAAAAATAAGAAAATTAGCTTTATGAATGTTCACTCTTAATCAAATATAACTAAATAAAGTAAAAATTAAAATCTTTATTTTTATCCTTATTTTTCTTTATCATTAATGACCTTAATTAATTAATAACTAAATGATAACTGAATCAACCCACAACACGAAAACAAGATACAAAACATAAGAGAAACCGAGAGCACCACAACATCACAATCTCGACAGTAGCTAAAACACAAGGAAACGTGAACACAAAGGGGAGGAAAACTCAACAAGATGACAAGGACAACAAATTATGATAACAAGAACCAACGGTTTCCACTAAAAAAGAAACAAACACTACAAACGGTTACACGAAGATAAAGATAGGTAGTGAAACATGAAATCTTAAAAGAGCTAAGAAACTATGTGTATCTCAAACACTAAGACTGATACAAGTGCAACTAGATCAATACCATTCACACGTAGTCAAGCTTGAGAGTTACAAAAACTCCAAGCCATGTTCATGCAAATGGTTGTGTGTGAGTGTGTAATTAATTCATCTAAAGGATTCCATGTTTTGAAGTGTGAAAAGGGGCTTTGAAGTGTAAGTTTATTACACTCCAAAAAAAAGTGTAGTAACACGTTTTTTTATTACACTCCAAAGCCACCCAAGACCAAGGCTAGAATGGTCATTTTCCTTTTATTTTGTGGAGTACTCTATATAGATAATAATAGGGCTATTTTTTGGACTTAGTTCATTATTGATATTTCATTACGCATGTCTTGTAATAATTTGAGAACTTCTCTCTCTTGATCTTGAGAGTGAACCCAAAACTAGACAACAAAGTGTAGTAACACTTTTGTTGTTCTTTGGCTAGAAACTTGGGTCTTGAGGTTCATGAGTTCCTCTTGATTCAAGTAAGAATTTGGTGTAAATATCTTTTAGTCTTAGGGTCCAAATCTTCATGTTAGGGTTCTTACATTCTAGGATATTTTGTGTCAAATTACTATCCATTATTTTGTAATCTTGTTGTTTGTGTGTTGATATAGTGAAGTCGTGTGGGGCTCTTTCAATTCACTATAGTTATTGTAATCTTGTGTTATTTATCTATCTTGTTGAATATTGTTGTTGTTTCCCTAAAACCCTAGAGAAGCCGAGTGGGGCCTCTGATTCTCTAATGATGTTGTTCTTGTGTTAACTTGAATCTCTTGATACACACTCAATCTTGTATCATTTGGTATCAAAGCTCAAGGCTTGATTTTGTTCTTACAAAACTAATCTTGCGAATCTCTTACCAAAAGGCGTGTTCTTGAACTTCTTGATTGAAAATTGGTTGTAGATCTACAAAAGTTTTACTTGTTTAGTTTGTTTCTTGTGTTGGTTTCTTTCTCTTCAACACAAAAGATGTCTAAATCTAAAGTTGAGCTTAATGAAAAATATACTTGTGTTGTGAAAAAAAAAACTTAAAGTGACCATGAGTTTTGACTTGTGTTGGGGCGTTGGAAGTGACCATTGTGGTGTATTGTTGTTATGTTATTGAAGGTGTTGATGTTGTGTTCATCTTAAACTTCTCCTCATCTTATGTCTTAACTTATATAAAGAGAAATAGATCCAAAAAGGTTGTAAGACAAAGTTGAAAAAATTGTTTGTGAGAAGACTTGCCAACATCACCTTTTCAAGGCATGACAACCACTTTTCCTTAAAACAAGGAACCTTGTCTTGTGGGACTAGTGAGGTCAAACATCACCTTTTGAGTTTGAAAAAAAAGAGTTGAAAAAGGTTGCAAGACCTTATGTTTTCCATCCCAATAACAAGTCATCCATTACAAAAGATCTAAGGGGTCTAAGACTTCAAGTTGATGAACTACTTATGTGGACCTGCGACCAATGATATGCTGCCACATCACCCAAGTTACTGTTTACGTGATAATTAGGCTCAAATTTGGATGTTCTAGTTTCTAATTATTGATTCCTAGTTTCCTCTAATTGACTTGAGAACTAATTAACAAACTAGTACATTCCTACAAGCTTGTCAATTAGTCTCTTGAAGCCTTGTATTTGTGTCACCATTTATTTGTGTGCTTTTGTCGTTTGAATATGTTGTAACTCTTGGCTTTAGTCCAACGAGAATTCTTTGAGTTTTAAACAAGAATCCATTCCGGTCAAGAGCATACTCATACCTTACGGATTCACGGGTTCCTATCCAATCTACAACACTTGTGGAACTTAAGTGTGAGTGAACCAAGAGAGTGTGAGTGAGGAAAGAGATTTTAAAACTAACTTGTTTGTTGCTTGTGTAGGTGATATACCTTGACAATGGAGGGAACTACATTTCAAACCGTGGATTCTAATGAAATGAAGAATATAAGGGTCACTCTTGAGGCTATGACCCAAGCTCTTGAAAGGTTGAGTACGGAAGTGGGAGCCATAAGGGGAGAAGTGACAACTATTAGTAGGAGGTTAGAACAAGTGGAGGGTCAAAGGAAATATCGTCCTCTACTCCTCGACATGTTTCGTCAAGTGGACATGATAGAAATTCCTCCGCCACCGTTACTCCCAAAACATGGCCACAATTGCCAAATCCTTCACTAGCTCCACTAAATGCCGCAAGCCAAACCACTCATAACCCTCTAAACCGAGACTCCAATAGACCAACCCATTCCCAAACTCCTCAAGTTCCGCAAGAGGTACTCGAACGTCAAATGCCTCTACAAAATCTGAACCCCCCTTCCAAGCTCCACTAAACCAAAGACTAGCACCTCCACAAAATCTAATTCCTCTGAATCAAGTTCCAAATGTCCAAAACCGTCCCATCCACTTTGTGGAATATGGTAAAGATGATTATGAAGGGTATGGAGCCTTTGACGATGTCTACATAAGAGAGGAGGATATAAGAAGGGGTCGTATGGATCCAAGGAGATACCGAGGGTATGGAGAAAAGGGAAACCAACACCTAGAGAGAAACATAGGCATCAATACCATTAAATCGAGCCTACCTATCTTTAAGGGTTAAAGTAACACCGAGGTGTATCTTGCTAGGGAATCAGCGTGTGACAAAGTATTCCAAGTGGATGACATTTCGGAGAAGAAGAAGAGTTGTTATGCCATAGCCCACTTTGAAGGCTATGCTAACACTTGGTGTGAATACGTCAAGCGGTTTATCAATGAGTTGATAGATGGGCAACCACCACCATGGTTTCAGTTAAGGTATTTAATGAGGCAACGATACCTTCCCAAAAGTTATCGGCATGAGTTTCTTGCGAGGTTGTACAACTTGCGGCAAGGGAATCGAAGTGTTATGGAATACTATGATGAGTTTCACCAACTTATGTTGAAGCTTGACCATCCGGGAGAACAAATCGTCCATGACATTATTCAGTTCAAGTGTGGGTTGAACAAGGAGATTGATACTCACTTGAATCTTCATAAGTTCTATACCGTTGAAGGCATCTTTCAAGTGGCCGTTGAAATTGAAAGAGAACTTAAGGAAAGAACAAGTTACAAAGCCAAGGGTCAATCACCCTCGGGTTGGCCGAGGGGTAAGGAGGTTACTTCCTCTACCACGGGTTAGCATAAAAACAAAGACCAACCCACCACTACAAGGCAACCTGAGGCCAAGGCAATGCAAAAATATCCACCAAGGCAAGAGGCTCACAAGTATCCTAGTACTAAGGGGTTCCAATGTTTCAAGTGCCAAGGTTGGGGACATAAATCCAATGAATGTCCGAACCAATGCAATGTGATCCTAAGGGAAGGGAGATTGTATTACCTTAGTGAGGAAGTGGGTCTTGAAAAAGAAGAGAATAAGTCCGAGCCTCAAGATGGAGAGAAACCCAAAAATGAGCCTTAAAATGATGATGATGATTGTGAAGATGCTTATCCGCAAGAAGAGGAGTGCATGGTTCCAAAATTTATAGTGAGGCGTGCCATGATTAGTAAGACGATAGATGATTCTATCCAACGGGAGAATCTATTCCACACTAAATGTCTTGTGAAGAGAAATGTGTGCACTATGGTGCTAGATAGTGGAAGTTGTGCGAATGGGGTTAGTGTTGCAATGGTGAACTTCTTAAAATTGTTGACTACACCTCACACTAGTCCTTACAAGTTTCAATGGTTGAATAAATGCGGCGAGTTAAAGATCACGAGGTAATGCATGGTACATTTTAAGGTAGCCAACTACCATAACGAGGTGCTTTGTGACGTGATACTAATGCAAGATTGCCACTTGTTGTTAGGAAGTCCTTGGCAATACGATAGGTCAACCAAACATGATGGAAGGTCCAATCGGTATACACTTGAGAAGGATGGCCAAAAGGTCGCTCTTCATCTATTATTGTCTTCCTAAGTGAATAAATTACACCAAAAGATGCGGGAATTACGGGAAAAGGGAAAGAAAGCCGAGAGTGAGGGAGTAGGGGAAGCCGAGGGGTCCCTAAATTCTAAGGGGAACGGGATCATGGTGATGATGGCTAGGAGGAAGGAACTATTTGTGGATCATGATGAGGACACTCCAATTCTCCACTTGGATCGTTGTTTTAATACTAACCCCGCTAATGTTTCCATTTCTCCTTCTATTTCTTATGTTTTGTAGGGTTACGAGGATGCCTTCCCAACGGAATTGTCGAAAGTATTTCCTCCAATTCGGGGTATTAAGCACCAAATTGATTTTTTGCCAGGCTCACAATTGCCCAACAAACCAACTTATAGGAGAAACCCGATAGATACTAAGAAATTGCAATACCAAGTTGAGGAACTTCTTAACAAAGGGTACATCAAGGAGAGTATGAGCCCTTGTGTGGTTCCGGTGTTACTAGTTCCCAAGAAAGATGGGACTTGGTGTATGTGCGTTGATTGCCAAGCCATCAATAAGATAATAGTAAAATATCATCACCCTATTTCTAGGCTAGATGATATGCTTGATGAATTGAGTAATTCGTGTTTGTTTTCTAAAATTAATTTGAGGAGTGTCTATCACCAAATCCGTATGAAATCGGGTGATGAATGGAAAACCACCTTCAAGACCAAATTTGGTCTCTATGAATGGATGATTATGCCATTCGTCCTAACAAATTCTCCAAGTACTTTCATGAGGCTAATGAATCATGTGATGGAGCCATTTATTGGGAAGTTTGTTGTTGTTTACTTTGATGATGTGTTGGTTTATAGTAAGTCCTTAGATGAGCATGTAAAGCATTTGCAATGTTGGTTTGATGTCCTCCAAAAGGAGAAGTTATATGCTAATCTAGAAAAGTGTTCTTTTGGTGTCCATGAGGTTGTATTTCTTGGGTTTGTGGTGAGCTCAAGAGGGGTCTAAGTGGATGAATCTAAGATTGACGCTATTAAAAATTGGCCAACTCCCAAAACCGTAGGAGAAGTGAGAAGCTTCCATGGGTTGGCTAGTTTTTATAGATATTTTGTCAAATGATTTAGCACCATTTCTTCCCCCTTGACCAAAGTGATTAAAAAGGATCGGCCTTTCAAGTGGGGATATTAACAAGCTAAGGACTTCGAGGACTTGAAATCTATGCTTAGCTCGGCCCCTTTGCTATAATTGCTGAATTTTGACAAGACTTTTGAGGTCGAATGTGATGCTAGCAAAGTCGGAATAGGTGCGGTTTTAATGCAAGAATTGAATCCTATTGCTTACTTAAGAGAAAATCTCAAAAGAGCAACTCTTAACTACTCTACGTATGATTTAGAGTTGTATGCCTTGATTAAAGCCTTGGCCACTTGGCAACATTATTTGTGGCCCAAAGAATTCGTGATCCGAACGGATCATGAATCCTTGAAGCATCTACGGGCACAAGACAAACTTAACTGACGGCATGCCAAATGGATTGAGTTTCTAGAAACCTTTCCTTATGTTATTCAATACAAGAAGGGTAAGGAAAATGTGGTTGCCGATGCCTTGTCTAGAAAATATGTACTTGTGTCCACTTTGTCATCAAAGTTAATGGGTTTTGAGAGCCTAAAGGCATTGTATCCCGAGGACCCTCACTTTTCTCCTATCTTTAGGGAATGTAAAGAATTGGGTAGGGACAAGTGGGTTTCAGATAGGGGTTCAAATCCCTATGCCAGGTTTGATGGTTACTTGTTTAAAGGTAGATGATTGTGTGTACCTTATAGCTCTTGGAGAGATTTATTTGTGAATGAAGCACACGATGGCGGTCTAATGGGTCATTTTGGGATTGACAAGACCCTCGGGATATTGGAGGAGCAATTCTATTGGCCTAGAATGCACAAGGATGTGGCTAGGATTTGCAGCCAATATGTAGATTGCAAGGGAGCCAAGTCTTGGCTCCTCCTCCACGGGTTGTATACCCCGCTTCCCAGTCATTTACATCCTTGACTTGATATATCTATGGATTTTGTGCTAGGATTGCCGAGGACTAGACGAGGTAGGGATATCATTTTTGTTGTGGTTGATCGGTTTTCTAAGATGGCACACTTTATTCCTTGTTCAAAAAGTGAAGATGCATCAAGTGTGGCTTCTTTATAAGTTGTAAATGTTGTCAAATTGTATGGTGTTCCGAGGACCATTATAAGTGATAGGGACTCTAAGTTCCTTAGTCATTTTTGGAAGTCAATGTGGGGTAGGCTTGGCACTAGATTGCTATTCTCTACATCTTGCCATCTACAAATCGATGGCCAAACCAAGGTTGTAAATAGGACTTTGGGTTCTATGTTATGATCAATGGTTAAAGGAAAAATGACTTCATGGGAGGACCACCTACCTTTGGTGGAATTTGCATACAATCAGGTTATACACTCAAGTACAGGAATGACTCCTTTTGAGTGTGTATATGGCATAAACCCCCTCACCCCATTGGATTTAAATCCTTTGCCAAGTTATCTTATGATTATCTTATATGGAAGCAAAAAGGCCGAAGCCATGAAGAAATTGCATGAGAAAGTGAGGCAAAAGCTTGAGAAGAAAAATCAAGAGATTGCTACGAGAGCAAACAAGGGGAGAAGAGAACTTATTCTTGAATCGGGTGATTGGGTTTGGATGCACCTTAGAAAAGACCGGTTTTCTTCACAAAGGAAAACTAAGTTGATGCCGAGGGGTGATGGTACCTTTCAAGTACTTGAAGCAATCAATGATAATGCCTACAAAATTGATCTTCCTCCGAAATATAAAGTGCACAACACCTTCAACATATGTGACCTCTCTCCTATTGCCACAGTTGAGGATGAACATCCATCGAATTTGAGGAAAAATTCACTTCAAGATGGAGAGTATGATACAAGTTCAAATATATCAAAACCATTCACATGTAGCCAAGCTGGGGAGTTATAATAACTCCAAGCCATGTTCATGTAAATGGCCGTGTGGGAGTGTGTAATTAATTTATCTAAGGGATTTCATGTTTTGAAGTGTGAAGAGGGGCTTTGAAGTGTAAGTTTATTACACTCCACAAAAAAGTGTAGTAACACTTTTTTTATTACACTCTAAAGCCACCCAAGACCAAGGCTAGAATGGTCATTTTCTTTGCATTTTGTGGAGTACTATATATAGACAATAATTGGGCTATTTCTTGGACTTAGTTCATTATTGATATTTCACTACACAATTCTTGTAATAATTTGAGAACTTCTCTCTCTTGTTCTTGAGAGTGAACCCAAAACTAGACAACAAAGTGTAGTAACTCTTTTGTTATTCTTTGGCTAGAAACTTGGGGTCTTGAGGTTCATGAGTTCCTCTTGATTCAAGTAAGAATTTGGTGTAAATATCCTTTAGTCTTAGGGTCCTAATCTTCATGTTAGGTTTCTTAGATTCTAGGATATTTTGTGTCAAATTACTATCCATCATTTTGCAATCTTGTTGTTTGTGTGTTGATATAGTGAAGCCGTGTGGGGCTCTTTTGATTCACTATAGTTATTGCAATCTTGTGTTATTTATCTATCTTGTTGAATATTGTTGTTGTTGCCTTAAAAACCTAGAGAAGTCGAGTGGGGCCTTTGATTCTCTAGTGATGTTGTTCTTGTGTTGGCTTGAATCTCTTGATACACACTCAATCTTGTATCAAAGACCCTCAACTAATGTAATTGACACACCTACACTCTTACAAAGACACAAGAGGGATTCCACCGCTCAAGCACCAAAGTTTCTAGCAAAGTTTGCAACACTAGTGATCTACACTAATATCACCCTCATTTCGATTTTAGCTTTTTCAAGCCCTACAACTATGGTGTTACACTCTCCAAGAAAGAAGATAGGATGTTTCAAGTTTGTATTTATACAACATTCAACAACGAAGCTAAAATTACCTAACATTAATCTATTTATAGACTTACTACAAAACAAAGTGCAAGGTCCAAAAAGCCCTTAATGAAGGGAAGCAAAAGGGTGACCTTGGAGTGCATGTAGGGGCATCTTTGCAGTGTTCCAAATCCCTCTTCACACTTCAACTTGAAAACTCCCTTGGCTTGATTCAATGCACACTCATGTACGTCCATCTTCATGGTCATGCCCATATTATCCTCTCCATATTGAGAGGAATTTGACCTCAAATTCACGGTTTCATCTCGTTCAATTGGCCACTTCATATGCATCATCATACAACCAATATCTTTATTTTGCACCTCGGCTTTCTCTCCATCTTGAGATTTTCCCTCAATATCATCTGACTCAATTCTTACCTCTTCTCTTGGTGGGAGGTTCTTTATTGATCCCTACGTCTTTCTCTCAACTCTTTTTCCATCATATAAGAATCATCGTTGACTCCATACATTCATGTCTCTCTCTACCATATTCCTCTATATGGACGTGTTGATTTTGGTAAAGTGGAGCTTTGATTGAGAGGATTGATCTGGTGAAGTGGAGCTTAGGTTGTGGATATTAGATGGGAGAGTTCTATTTTAGTGGAGGCATTTGGCTTCCATGTCCTTCTTGTTGGACTTGATTAAATTACGGGGGAGGTGGTCTACTTAGGTATCATTTTTTAAGGTAATTGGGAGCTTGGATTATGGTATTTTTTGGTGGTCTTAGCGAATTAATCATTTGAGGTAAATTTTCGGGGGCAATAGTGGTGGGAGTGTTTTGTTCATGCCCACTTGAGAAACATGGTGTCGAAGAGTAGAAGCGCGAGTGTTCTTTCGACTCTCCATGCATCCAACCTCTCACCCAATGATGACACCTCTATTTGCACCTTTACCATGCTTCGCTTGAGAGTTTCAATCCCTTCCAAGATAGTACTAAGAGCATTGTTATCCATTGTAGCAAAGAAGTTACCTACAAAATACAAACAAGTTAGTTGTACGAGTTGGGTGACATGGCAGTCCTTGATTGGTTGTAGATTTTGTGTTGTACAGAAATAGTGACGTGGTAGCCTTGGATTGGTTGCGATTTTGAAAAATTATTGTTTTTCCCAACTTTGTATTGTGTCCAATTTTCAACTTGTGGAAGGGCAAAATCAGTTTTGGAGGGGAAAGACACAAGTTTTGGAGCCCTTTCTACATTCAAAATAGGTTGACTTTCTTTGCGCCTTTTCGGCAAAACACCTTTTTGAAGGGTGGTTGGCTCTTTCCTCTTTTGGTTAGTCTTGAAAAGTCCCCTTACTCCTTTATGGTAGCTATTCTTTTTGAAAGGTCTTTTGTCGCTTGCTACTTTGGTATAGTTTTGGAACTTATTTCAAGACAAACAAGAAAGACTACACTCTTCCACTTGGTCTTAAGATCAAACACTACTATTGAAGGTTCTTCTTGTCACAAGACATGAAGGTTGGTCAAGAACACCAAGAACCTTCAACAAGGTTTGAAGACCAAAGGCTCAAGTTGGACCTCCAAATAACAACAACACCCTTTTAAAACACCAATCCACAACAACATAATCAAAATCACACCTTCAAACTTTGGATTCTCAATAATAAGACACTAACAACGTTAAACTTAAGTCCACCATAATAACACCAACAACACTTTGGCCAACCCTTTGAATCCGCATAAATACCACATAAGAAGGAGCTTAACTTGGATCTTAAACCTATTAGTGTTAGTGGAGAAGAAACTAACACTAAAAATAACAAAATACACAAAATGACTCTTAGATCTAGACTCAAAGACAAGTCTCTGCCAAGAACACCAATTTTTTTTTTTCAAGTGAACTAGTCCAAGATTGATTTTGTTAGAAGAAAATCAACCACAAGCTCTGATACCAAATGATAACAGAATCAACCCACAATTCGGAAACAAGACATAAAACACAAGAGAAATCGAGAGAACTATAACATCACAATCTCAGCAGTAGCTAAAACACAAGGAAACTTAAACACAAAGGGGAGGAAAACACAACAATATGACAAGAACAACAATATGATAACAATAACCAACGGTTTCCACTATAAAAGGAAACAAACACTACAAACGTTTATAATAAGATCAAGATAGGTAGTGAGACATGAACTCTTACAAGAGCTAAGAACCTAAGTGTATCTCAAACACTAAGACCCTCAACTAATGTAATAGACACATCTACACCGAAGACACAAGAGGGATTCCACTGCTCAAGCACCAACATTTCTAGCAAAGTTTGCAACACTAGTGATTCCACCCTAGTATCACCCTCATTTTGATTTTGTCTTTTCCAAGCCCTACAACTACGGTGTTACACTCTCCAAGAGAGAAGAGAGGATGTTTCAAGTTTTTCTTTCTACAAAATTCAACAACAAAGCTAAAATTACTTAACATTAATCTATATATAGACTTATTACAAAATAAAGTGAAAGGTCCAAAAAGCCCTTAATGAAGGGAAGAAAAAGGGTGCCCTTGGAGTGCATGTAGGGGTGGCTTTGTAGTGTTTCAGAGCCCTCTTCACACTTTAACTTGTACACTCCCTTGGCTTGATTCAATTCACACTCACGAATGTCCATCTTCGTAAATGTATAATAATCTATTCTACTTGTACTATATTTAATATCTTGTTCGAGGTTATTAATACTACTAACTATTTTTTCTTGTTCTCTTCTTAATGAATTTATTAAACTATCTAAACTTTTATCTTTGCTTTTTTCTAAATTTTTCAAGGTTTCGTCTATCCATTTTAATTTTTCTATTAGATTTTCCATTATTTCTCTAATTTGTTTTCTATAATTAATTTCTTTATGTAGGTCCTCTTGGTTTTCTCTAATTTTCTTAATATATTCTGACATTTTTAGTCTGTATAATATCCATCTGAATCTAAATAGTATTGATGTTCATAATATATGCGTAAGTTTTCTATACTGTTTAATAATTCTTCCTCTTCATAATCTTATAATTTTCTCATATTATTTTCTTTATGTCTATGATTTTTATATCTCTAAGTATATATAAAATAAGTATTTTAATATCATCTATCATTTAAGCTTGATTAAATGCTTTTTCATAATATTTTTCAGTTGTTTGTTTTAGTCTAAGTAGTTCTTGCATATTTTCATTAAGGAATTCTATATATTTTATATCTTTAGTTTCCATGTATTTGTCTAAATTTACTTTCATCTGTTTTTCTACTAACTGTATGTTTCTCATATTTTTTTCCCAAAATTCTAGATATATGTAATTTATCATGGTTGGTGTGTATGTAAGTATTTGTAAGAGTAGTTAGGTAGGTATGGTATGTAATTTATTCTAGTCATATAATATTTACCAAATGCTTTTTCTAATATGATTTTTCTTATATCTACTATTTTTATATCCTTAAGTGTATACAAAATAAGTATTTTAAATTTATCTACCATTTCATCAGATAAATAATTATTCATTTTTCATAAAATTGCTATTTTCAAAATATTCCCTTCAATCATACACATAACAAAATATGATCATATTAGATTACTATATACTAGATCATTCTTAAATAAATGTTCGTCGGTCACTATTAGCATGGTAATCCAGATACTTTTCCCTTAAACAACGCCTCAACTCTGGCTACTCCCCACAACGGTTTCTTGTCTTATTGGTTTCACCTTTAGGATGACATAGTTCTTAGAAATTTTTCTCCATTTCCACTTTGCTAATAAACTTCTTAACATGCTATTCTTCGAATAATTCTACTATAAAGTAACTAACATGAACTTATCTTATTATATCATGATTGTTAGGAATTATGAATTTAGCTATTCATAATACTGAATAAATATACCTGTTCTGGTAAGTTTGATAATCCTAAGTTTTGTTCCTCCATAGATTTTTCCATTGAAATATACCTATTTTTAAATGAATAAGCAAAATATTTGTTGTGGACAAGAGAAAGAGTTCTTGCTTCAACACATGAAGGCTTGCCTTTGCACTACCTTTGGTTCTTCTATTTATAACTGAAATTTTCATATGATTTCTTTACACGTTTCCTAAAATGACTTGAAAAATCTAAGCCTATACTAGTCTAGGCTAGACTACTTAATGCTTACAAAAAAGTCTTCATCTTTTAAAAGAAGACTTTGACATAAAACACTAAATGACAAAAAAACTTTAAATGCCTAAGACTTTACATCAAAACTTTATACAATATTTTACGTAAAGTAAAGTTATACTAATTTATTCACATGTCTTTTGTCTTTATCTCTTTCTTCCGTATCTGCTTTGGTTATCTTCTCTATTTTTTGTCAGTGTAGCATCACATCTGGAATAAAGTTGTGCTTGCCACTACATCTGTTGCATATGTGGTCTTTGTATTTTTGGCCAACTTTTTCACAAAATTGATCCATAGCTTCTTCTGAAATAATTCTCTTACTGATAGATCTTGTTAATGGTTGTTCTTCTGGTCTGAGGAGTATTAATTCCTATTTTCTAAGTTCTTCCATGTCATGGTCTCTAACTTCTTTGCAAGTTGAATAAATTAATGCTTGATTCCTTGAATTATATATCCAAACTGGCTTTTTATTTGAATAATTATTAAGTAACTCTGATAATATATTGTTTATTCCAATAACTCTTTTGTTGTGGTAAAATGCTGGTATCTGCATTTTTAGTATCTCGGTCTGTTCACATATTTCTTCCGGAATAATATAATCTCTGGTCATACCCATTTTGACCACATTAATAGTTTGTTTAATTTCGTCAAATAATATTTCTGCGGGTGCGAAATAAAATCGAACATAGAATAATTGTCCGTTGGTAATTCTCTTGTAAGTCATAAATTCTTTGTGAATTTCTGGGATTCCTGCTAACTCTTCTCCATTGGTTGTGTAAACCGTAGATAATAATCCATAATAGTAACATGATTTAATAAAATTTGGGCTTGTACCTGGTAAGACAATAAGTTTATTGTAATTTTGGCATTTCTGGGTAATATATCCTTTTTGTTGTGCGGCTAGCTCTTCACTTTGAATAGGTTTGGTATTTAATAAGGTTTGTAAGGTGTGTATGTTAATGTATTTACGAGAATAATAATTGTATGTCTTTTTTTCTTGGTTAAGTGATTCAAAATAGGTATGTATCTGGGGAGGTGCAAATGCTTCTAAATTTTGTATATTTGGTGTATATGGTTTTGAAAATATTTGGCTGAGGTTATAATTCTTTTTCTTTGGTATTTCAGGTCTATTTTGAGTGACTATATTTTTCCCTTTAGATGTTCCTGTAGCCGTAATTGAAGTTTCGGCAGTAATTTGAGTTTTAAGGTGTTTCTCATTGTCACTTTCTAGGTCTAGTTTTTTAATGTACTCTTCCTGCACAGTATCTTATTTTTTATAGTGCTCGACTTGCACTTTTACATTTGTAACTTCAGTAGTTAGTGTAATAAATCGTTCTTGTAATAACTCCATTTGTTTAAACATTTGGAGCAATAAATCAGTCTGGGTATCTTTGGCATCAACCTCTTCCATTGGTAAATCAGTTTGAGTAGCTTTGTCTTGATAAGTAATCTGCAATGATATTTTTGTTAGTATTGATTACTTCAATTGTAAATGTAAAATTCAGTATATTTAATACTAGTCTCCGAATTTCCTTTGTCGTAACTGAATTTTGTATTTTTCTTGTTAGCCACCATCGTACCTGTGTATTATCTGTTCTAACAATAAACTTGTTATACACGATATATGGTTCAAATGCTATTAAATATTTATATAAAGAACATAATTCTTTTCTATTTATTTCCCATTTTATTTATGTTTCGTTAAACGTTCCTGAATAATATTTTCAATGATGTTCTAATTTTTCTTCTTCATACCTATATTTGAGTACTCTTCCATAACTATATTCACTTGCATCAGCTTCTACTATATATGTAAATTTTTTATTTTCATCTGAAAATTGTAATTTTGGTAACTCTTTACAAAGTAATTTTATTTTTTGTACCTATTTTTTGTCTTCTTCATTATATCTATATTCTATATCCTTTTTTAATTTTTTTGTAATGGTTTTAAGTTTTCTGCTAATTTTGGAATATATTCTCTTACTTGGTTTACTAATCCTAAAAATGATTGTAATTTCTTTTTTGTATCTAATTCTTCTTCTGAATTTATTATTTTTTGGACTATATGTTGTTGCATTTTGACTCCACTTTTATCTATTTGTATTCCTAAAAATTCTATCTGATTTTTCATAATTTCTGTTTTCTTCTCACTTAAACTTATTCCTGATTTTTCTATTATATCTGTAAATTATTCTAATAATTTTAAATATTCTTCTTTAGTTTTTGTATATAATAGTATATCATCTATGTATACTATACAATTAGGTAATTGTTTAAAATAACTATTCATAAAATGTTGATATCTACCTGGTGGATTTTTATATCCAAATGGTAGTACATTCCATTCATAAAATCCTTGTGGTACCATAAATGCGGTTAATTCCTTAGATTCTTCTTCTAACTTTAAATGGTAAAATTCTGATTTACAATCAAATTTACTAAAATAATTATATCCTTCTATTTGTCTTATTTTTAATATCTTGTTTGGTATTGGTAATTATAAGTCATTATTTTTGCATTTAAATTTCTATAATCAATAATCATCCTACTTTTTCCTCTTTTTTGTTCACTATGTTTATTTACTATAAATGCTGGGCGGTTATGTTTACTATTACTTTTTTGTATATATTTTTTTTCTAATAATTCTTCTATATGCATTTTAAATTCTTTTAAATCATCAAAATTATATGTTAATGGTTTCTGGGTTATTATGCTATTTTTATCCATTAATTCAATTCTTATAGTGGTTTTATGTTTTTCCCATCCTTTTAATGGATCTTCACTATATAACTGTTCTAATTTTTTCTTAATTATTTCTATCTTATTTATTGAAAATATAATTATTTTCTTTTTATTTATTGAAAATACGATCAGTTCTATTGTATCTTCAGTATTTTTTATATTTTTTAATTTTTGTGTAATTTTTTCACTTCCTTCTATCCAATCAGTTTTCTTTCTTATTTTATTAATAACTCTTTTTGCTCTTACTTTCTGTTTACATAGTGTTGTAAACCACCAATCTGTTCTAGTTATTATATGTGGGTATAATTTATCTAAAAACGGCATTCCTAAAAGTATATCTTTTGATGTTAGCTCATAATTATAGATTTCTTCTATTGTTACTATTTTATCTCATACTTGTGTTTTTACATTCTTAGCTTTATAAGTAATTAAACTTCCTTTGTTATTAAATCCTTTAACTATTATTGGTGTTTTTAATTTATCCCATTTACTTTCTAAAAAACAATTATATCTACATAAATTAACTTCTGCTCCTGTATCTATCATAGGCGTATAATATCTACTGTAATATCCTTCTACTACTATCTTTATTAATATATATATTTTCATATCATGTTAAAGCTTTTCTTGGGAATAATTTTTCTCTATTATATGTTATAGATAATTGTGTATGTTCTATATTGTATGGTTTTACTTGTTCTAGCCATTTAATTCCTAATATTATGTCTGCTTTTTGCATTTCTTCCTTTATTTCAAATTCTATTTTTATTTTTCTAACTCCTATTATTATTTCTTTTTTCTGCTATATTTTTAGTGTTTATTAAGTTTCTTGGTAGATCTGGGCATATATTATTATCGAATTTTATTTCCTCATTTTTTACTAGATATTTTGCTATATAATTTTCTTCTTGTCCTGTATTTAAGAGTATTAAATATTCCTTTTCATTTATTGCTCCTGTTATGTAATATTGATTTAAATTAACTATTGAACTTGTTTCATAACTTGTTCTTTTTTATGAACTTGATGATTCTGATTTTTCATAAGCTATTCTTTTTGTTGTGCTTATTCTATCATTTATTATTTCTAAATCTTCTTCTATGTCTATATTTTTGTAACTATAATCATTATTATCAATTGTTTTTACGAATTGTTCAAAAGGACTTTCTATTTTTATTTTATTAATTTTATTTTTTCCTATTATTTTGTGTTTTGTAGTTAATACATACAGATTTTTTACATTTTGCTGTAAATATTTTACTTCCTGGGGTTAGTTCTATTCCTGATATTTTCCAATATAATACCAATGATTTATCTATATTTTTATCTGTTATTGCTACTGAATAATTTACACTTATTATAAATTTAAATTTTTGGTATATATTAAATTTTCTTTTATGGCAATTATTATACTTTTTTCTATAGGTGTTATAATCTTATCATCTGCTAAATATAGTTCTATTGGTGTATCTATTCCTTCTCTAAAACATGCTTTTATCAATATCTCTGTACCTCCAAGGTATACATATTTTATTGGGTCTCTACTTTTTATATCGTTTATTTCTTTATTTATTATCCTCATTGTTACTAGTGGTATACTAGTTTTACCTTTTGCATATCTGTAGTCTATTACATGTTCTTTTTGGCTTACTACATAATATTCTTTCTTTTTCCTAGTAAATATATTTTTTATTGTTGGTATTTTAAATATTTTTTCTACACTTAAGTCTAACTCTTTTCCTTTTATTTCATCAAATACATTGTTATCAAATATTATTTTTTGATTTGTTCCTTCGTCATTTAAATATTCTTCTTTTGTTATTATTTTTATATCTTCTTCAGTCATTTGGTTTATTTGTATATCTTCTTCAGTCATTTAATTCATCTAATTCACTATCTATTTCATTATCTTCTATTTCATTATCTGTTTTATTCTCTGAAATTTCATATATACTGTCTTCACTTTCTAATTCGTAATCTATCTGCATATATTCCGTATTTTCTATTTTTATTTCTGATATTTGTTTATTTTTGGGGGTTTTAGGTAATTTACAATCTCTAGCTAAATGTCCTAATTTTCCGCAATTATAACAAGTACATTCCTTTATAGATTTCTTTTTCCTATATGGTCTTTTATGTTTATAATTTTTTACATAATATTTTTTTCTTGGTTTCTTATACTTATATTTTAATTTTTTGTATTTCTTATATTTCTTATGCCTTTTTCTTTTCTTATAATATCTTTCTTCGCATCCAAATTGAGGTGCTATTTTATCTTTGCAACATGCTAAATTTCTTATTAATGTTTTTTCCATTTTAATTTGTTCTCTATATTTTTCACATAGATTTCTATACCATTGTTGTAAAAATTTTGTTCTTGCTCCTAGAGTATCTACTATTTTTGCTTATCCCAACTCTTTATTATTTTTGAACTAAACGGTTCAGGTAATTTACTAAAATATAATTTTCTTATTTCTTTACTTTCTTCTGTATTATATGCTCCTTTATAATAATATTCTTTAAATGCGCAAGTATATTCATCTATGTAGCACATATTACATATTGCTAATTTTAACATTAAATTCCTATTTGTATCTTTCTCTTCATTTTGTTCTTTTTCTGTTGTTGTCATGCTACTAAATTCGTCTTTTATAGTTGTTTCATATTTTTTTAATAATTCTATAGGTGTTAATTTAGTTGTAGTTGTTGATGATGTTCCTTGTGTGGGTTTGTCAGTTCTTAATACTCTTTTACTATTTTCAGTTAGATTTAAAAACCATAATTTCACTGTTCCTATTAGTGTTCTTTCTATATATTCTGGTGCATCTATTACATTTATATTATTATCTAATAATTATTTTGTCATATATCCTATCCATAATTGTATTATTTTTTTTGTATCTATTACACAATCTAAGTCTAAAAAGTTATAATTTTTATTAACTATTTGTTTTGGTGTCCATTTGTCATATTCATTCTTTAGATTATATCTTTTAAACTTATTCTTATAATATGTAGGTTTTCTTATTTATGATGTTCTAGGTATTATATTTTCATCTTCTTTTTTATCAAGAGTGTTTATTTTCGTGTTTATATTTTCTAAATTTTCTTCATTAATTACTTCTTGTTTTCCATTGATTCCTAAATTTTTTGTATTTGTTAAGATTTCTGTATATGTTTGACTATCTTCCGAATCTTAATTATCTGTTTCTTCAACATCTATTGTATTAATTTCTAATTCCTTTGTTTCTATTTCTTTATTGTTTATTTCTAATTTTTCTTTAAATTGATTTATCTCATTTAATAATTTTTGTTCTTTATCTTTTTCTTCTTTTTCTTTCTGTCTTTTTTCATACGGATCTTTTAGCATTTGTAGTTCTTTTTCTAATTCAGCAATCATGCTATTTTTAGTTTCTTCTATTTTTCGTATTTCTTCTGTAGTTTGTTGTTTTATTTTTTCTGTTTCCTTTTTTCTATCTATTTCTTCGTTTTCTTTTTCTATTCTCACCATAGCTGTCAATTTATCTTCTAATTTTAATTCTTCTTTTTCTAACATTAAATATAAATGTTCACCTATTTTCTTATACCTTCTACCTAAATTAGAAAATACTATTTTTATTTTTAATCCTTCGTGATTTTCATATGTTTTTTCGTCTATTATATATTCTTCTTTGCTCATTTTTTTATTTAATCGTTAATAGATCATGTTGGTATGTATATTCTAGACTATCTATTGTTGATTCTAAATTTGATATTTCTTCTTTTTGTGCATTTATTGAGTTTTTACTAACTCCGACAATTATGTTATATTGTAGTCTTTCTATCCTTATCTTTAATTCTTTACGTTTTTCAGATATTATTTGCTTTAATTCTTTATATTTTTGTACGTTATTCATTTAAATAATATTTTGGGGAATATCTAAATCTAGTTTTATCAAATAAATCATAATTAATAAATTAATCAAGTAAATTCATATATATACGACTTCCGTATTTTTTAAATAACAAGGCTCTGATACCAATTGTAGGGGGGTGCGGATTAGGCGCGGTAACTTTACTAGGAAATAAATAGTTATTATTAGATAATAACTATTTATTTCCTAGTAAAGTTACCGCGCCTAATCCGCACCCCCCTACAATTGGTATCAGAGCCTTGTTATTTAAAAAATACGGAAGTCGTATATATATGAATTTACTTGAGTTATCTAACAACTAATTAGAGTTATCTAAGGTTACGCTATACTACGAAATCACTATTTAGAAATATCAAATAAAAATACATAACACATACAAATTTAGAAATTACTATAAAATTTGTATCGGAATATCGAATACACATAATTATTTGCTAGCTATCTTTATTTTTCTTCAATGAATGACACATAACAAACAAAACTTATACAAATAAAACTTATGATGCTAATACCAGAAAACGATATGAATTAGAATCAAAATAAGAAAACAAAAACCAAAAATCAGAAGAAGCGTTATATTTGTACCTAGAAGAAGCCGTGTATAATAGGAGAAAGGCAAACTTGATTTTATGACTATTTTTACATAAAAAATTCCCCTTGCCTAATTAAAAGATAATATAATTTGTGAATATTTTTCCATAAAGTACTGCCTTTGAAGCATAATAAAGTATCGTGTGATCATTTCTTCCCATAAAGTTCTCCTTATATTAACATATATAATTTATGAATGTTTTTCCATAAAAGTTACTTCCTTTTTACCATAATAAATCGTATGATTTTTTAAATTAATTTCAAAATTTTAAATTAAGGAGAATTATAAATGACAATAATTAGAGGGAAAAGGTGAAAAGACAACTTTGTCTATTGCATAGACTTTTAATGAAGGGCAAAAAATTCAAATCACTTTTCTAATGGTCTTCACACTTTTAATATATTATAAATATAGATTATAGATTAGACACAAATGTAAATTTTTAGTTTTTCGGATATTGTATTAGATGCTCTTATATTATGACACCAAATTTTGGGAATTTATGAGAATTATTTTAGGCTTTTGCTTTTACTTATGCTTTTAGAGCCTGACTTAATTCTAGAAGTCTCGCTTTGGTGTAGATTATTATAAATTTTACTTTTTCTTTATCAATTTGGGTGTTTGACTTTACTTACCAAGATTGCGTTGCGATAAGTGTCATTATGATTCATTTTTAGATCATGGCAGTAGTATTCCTGGTACGGTGATATTTTAATTGCAGACATTCTAACTTCTATATAATCTATATAATGAACGTAATAGCATTCCTGGTATGGTAATATTTTAATTGTAGATATTCTAACTTCTATATAATGGATAATATTATATGAATATTTATGGTATGATAACATTTGCATTGCAAATAATCTAATTTTATATAAGAAATAATATCATAAATATTATTTATCATATAATAGCACTCCTATCATGGTAATATTTTAACTGTATATATTCTAATCTCTATAGAAAGAATAATATTATACAAATATTTTATGTCATATATTTTTATTCCTTATATGATGATATTTGAATTGCAAAACATACTTTTCTTCAAAGTTAGTATAAATAGAATTCAACAAACAGATCCCTAGTAATGTCAAGTGAATTGTTTTAAATAAACCACTTGACTTAAAAGCAAGCTTGACTACCTCCTTTTAATATAATATAAATTATTTCTTATATAATAGCATTCCTTGTATGGTACTAATATTTTAAACAAAAATATTCTAATATTTCTATAAAGAATAAGATTATATGAATATTTTTTGTCATGTATTATTATTTACTTGATTATATTTGAACCGCAAATAATTAAATTGCATGTATGGAATAGTGTTATTATAAGAATTATTATTTTTCACATAATAGCTTTCCTTGTATGGTAATATTTTAATTGCAGATATTCTAATTTTTGTTTCAAGAAATTCATAGAATACTATTTATTATATGGCAATATTTGAACTACAATTATATATATATGTTTATGTATATATATAATAATTATTATTCCTTATATGATATATTTTAATTGCAATTAATTATTTGTTATAAGTTTAGTACAAATAAAAACCAATAAATAAATTATCTAATAGTGCCAAGTGACTAGTTCCCAACACATCATTTGATGTAATGTCAAACTTGACTATCCTCCTTTTAATATGATATAGATAATATGAATTCATTATTATTATATTATATGTAATAAATTTGTTTACTTGAACTTGTGTAGTGTTCAACTTTGTGAAAATAAAGATGTTTGAGAACGAATGAAATAATTACGGAAATGTCTCTTCCTTATAAATGACTTACACTTCTGCGTATATGATTGCACAATTCAATTATATTGTTCCAAATTTGGTAGTACTATTATCCTTTTTAAAGAAAAAAAAAATGTAATGTGTTCAATTTAAGAAAAAGCAATACACATACTTTAAGAAAAATGTAAATGTGTAATGCGTTCAATGTAAGAAAAAGACATTCAATTTAAGAAAAAAATAATAATTGAGAGTTACCAACCTTTTGTTCCCTATATATAGAGAGCTAGCATTCTCCTAGTCTTGCAGGTTTGATTTAATTTATTCAATTGAAATACAATCATTCTCTCAATGATGAAGCTAAGTTTTGCAACCCTCCTTCTAATGACACTTGTTCTTATTTCTTTCTTTATTCCAGCTATTATCGCTGATTCAGGTATCCATCTTATCTCTCTTACTAATATCTCCTCTTCGATCCTTTTAATATGACAATTACCAAAAATATTCATTATTTTTTAAATTAAAGAATGAATTAATTTTTTTAAAAATGATTATACCCTTACTATTCCAATTAGGTGGAATATAATTATTAATTACACGTTTAATATGTTTATTTTGAATAACATCACTTTCACTACTAGAAAACATGAAACTAGCTATTGAATGTATAGATAATTCCTAGATAATTAAGTTTTTAAATAATTTGTTTCTAAATGACATTATCATAAATTTTTATTATTTAGCTATAAAATTTTGTTAGCCACAAATTTCTTATTTTACAGTATTTGATGGTCTTATAATTAATGAGTTGGGATTGTATCTTTTGAAGATTTCTGTGATTCAAAGTGCAATGTTAGGTGTTCAAAGGCGTCAGCACATGATAGATGCTTGAAGTATTGTGGGATATGTTGTGGTGAGTGTAATTGTGTTCCTTCTGGAACTTTTGGGAACAAAGATGAGTGCCCTTGCTACAGAGACAAGAAGAACTCTAAGGGAGGCCCTAAATGTCCTTGATTTTACTCTTTCCCCCAATTATTTAAATCCTTCATGTGCCATGTTTGTTGTGAAATAAGGATGATAAACAAAAATAAGTGAACAAATGAGGGGTTTTTCTTTGTACATTTTATTTATGTTATCGTTGAATAAAATGAGCTTTTACGGTTTGTTTGGATAGTTGTTACTTATTGTATTGTATCAATGGTGTTACTGTTTTAAGTATAATTGATTTCTAGGCACATGTATCACGTATTAATCCGTACAAAATATTGAAATGATACTATAAAAATAATTTTATAATAATATGAAACTTTTTGAATTATAGGGAGAAAAGGATGATCAAATTACATGTGAATGGCTAATTTATTAAAAGATATTTATTTCCATTGCAAAACATAAATTATTTGAAAATGATATATTTGAAAATATTTATACGTCATTTATCAGAATTAATAATTATAATATTTTAATTCCGTGAATTTAGATTTTCACAAAACATATACCTATAGTTTATAATATTTTCATACTAAAAATATCTATTTAAATTCATATTTATATTTCATTTTCACTTTGCAAAAAAAATAAAAATTAAGAGACAAAATCAAATAGAAATTGGACACGTTCAAATTATCTAGGAGATCACAATCCACATTAAAGTTAGGGAAAAGGACATGGGATGGCCATTTTTTAAAAAAAATTGGTTCATAATTGAAAAGGTGGACATCCTATAGGCAGTCGGTTAAAGTAACTAAAATTTACATATATACACTAAATAAAATTACTTTATTACATAATATACCAATTTGGTAAAGTATTTACACATATCACAAAATATTTACATAAATCCCTTTATTTTCAACTTTCTCTCTCTTAAACATTATACATCTCACAACAGGTTTTCTCTTTCGTATTTTACTCCCCCATATCCTCCCACAACACCCGATTTTTACTCCATAATTGAATCCCCTTATTCTCGGCAAAATTCAAGAATCCTGTATCTGGGGGTTACAATTTGTAAGTTTGAAGAATTTTATTTTATTTTTCTTTTTTTTTCAACTTTTCCATTTTTTGATATTGACCGTATATTTTTGTTGTTGCATGTTTGTTTTACCTATTTTTGCAAGTATTTTCAAGTTTCGTAGTTCGATTTTTTCTGTTTTCTTCATATCATACAAGTTCGATTCTTGGTTTGTACATTTTTTTTTTTTCAAATTTAACTATTTTTATATTTGTCAGTTTATTTTATGAATGCATGTTTGTTTATATGAATTTACCTTATTTTTGCAAGTATTTTCAAATTTCGTAGTTCGATATTTTTGATTTTCTTCATATAAGACAAGTTTGATTTTTTTTTTCGCGGTTTGTAGTTGATTCAGGTTAATCGAATTACTGAAAAAAAATTGATAATGGATTCTTGTCCTAGCTTTAATTTAGGACTTAGTCAGTTAGATTAAAAAAAACATGATATACCCGTTGGGTTTGTTCCTGGTACATTTGATTTTGAAGAACCCAATTTCGCAGAGAATCGTTCAAAGCATTGAAATGACCCGACAACAATGAAGACATTGAAGGAAGCGGCCAGTTTCAAATCAAAGAAATCAAGTTAAAAAACGACCAGTAAGAAGAAGTTTGATGATTTCGATAGACCACGACTTTCGAAGGTATTGATTAAACATTATACTTTACTTACATTACAACATTATTGCATAATATAGTGGAACATAGAATTTTGTGCAACACTAATACATAACATTACTATTTTGTTATACATTTAATTATTTTATACATTAGATGTTCTTATTACATATAAGAGGCATTTGAAACTGGGTGTGTTAATATACATTTATGAAGTCTTCGTTTTGTATAATGTTTCATTATACATTCTGACAACATTATATGTCATATATGTTTAAGGTGAAATGTTTAGTCTGACATTATACATTGCATACATTAGATTACTAATGTATAATTTTATTACATAAATCTTATTATACATTACTTTTAATTCTCTTATTATACATAACATGCATTGTATGGTTTATTTGATATTATATATTTAGGGAGTTTTCATAGTGTATAAAGTGACGTTATACATCTGAATAGTTGATATGTCATACATGTTTTTAAGGTGAACTACTTTAGTATGCAACATTATACATTACTGCATCTCAAATATGTGTAACTTTCTGTGTAATTATTGTATGATTTTATTATTCCAGCGCATGAAATACCGTATAGACAAAGTCCCGTAGTATCCTTTGCATATTTTGAGCCCATGCTATCGTGGTTTTGCTAAAGACATAAAGTCTTATTTTGGAGAAGATGTTTTAGGGGAATTTAGAAATATGTTATTTGGGATTTTTCTTGACCTGCCGCAGTGTAACTGGATTGGGCAGATTTCAAAATGTATCATTATGCTAGAAATTCAACAGGATATTAAGGACGAGATTCATGTGTGTGTGTAGGGGAAGATTTTGAAATTTACCATGCTTGAGTTTGCCATTATCACCGACCTTAAATGCACCGGTGATATTGATGAGTTTATGTATACTTCATCATCAAAATCCTCTTTGATGTCGAAGTATTTTTCTGAATCTGGAGGTGGTATAACTAGGTTAAAACTGATAACACGTGTGAAGATGGAAAATTTCAAGAACTCTGAAGATGCTTTGAACCTTGCAATATTATATTTTGTTCATACATTCATGTTATCTTAGCATAAAGAAGCACCAACCAGTGTAGCTCACTTCCAGATGGCCAAGGATAGTCGGTACATACACTTTCCATGGGGGAAGATAACTTTTGAAAAGTTGATCAACTCATGGCGGCAGGATTTCAGAGTTGCAAAACAGTTATATTCTTTGGGTGGAATGCCCCATGCTCTGAATGTCTGGATATTTGAGTGTTGCTTTGAGGTAGATAAGAAAATCACTTTGCGAAAAGAAACATCATCCCAAGAATACTTAACTGGTCTGTGGAGTGTACAAGGCCTAAGTATGAATCTTTTATGTCTGGCATGTTCAGTAAGGTAATTGTATAACATGTTAAGTATTTTTATTTTATACTCAATTTATCGAAGTGCTAATATTTTATTTTGAAATTAATTTTTTCAATGTTCTTTCAAGAATTTACAACCTACAAGCGAAGAAGTTCGTACGTTAGATTTGTCTTTCTCTGAAGATTTTGTGGTTTTTGATCCACCATCTGTTGCTTCCACTTCTGTTGTTGCAACATTGAAAAGGTCAGGCGGTGAAGATCAATCGCGTGTTATCACTACAGATGACGACTATGATGATTTCACCACTAGACCTACTCAGAAATTTCTAATAAAGGCTCATTTGGCTACACCTTTATCAACTAAACAACCATCCAAAAGAAGAAAAACAGTTATGTTTCAGGTAGTTAGTCCAGCTGCGACAGATGGACAAAAATCAACAAGTTCTCCTTCAGTACGTCACGTGTCTGGTATGTTTTCTAAAAAATAATAAAAATCAATAGATAAACAACAAATTCGTGTGTCTGATTTTGATCATCCTCATCAAGGAGAAATTGGTGTGTCTCCTGAGCGCGAACAACTTAAGTCTGTTCCTTCATCTTCCACAATGCCTGAAGGAACTCCTAAGTCTAATTTAGATATGGAGCAGATAAAGAGTTATGTCAAAACATATGTAAGTTAATTTTCTTATTCACAAATTTTTATTTTTGAAAAACACTACTTGTTTATAATATCTTATTGTTTATCTGTATGTTATAAGGTTGATAAGCAAATTGAAGAGCTGAAAACACTAATCTCTAATATACCTGTCGAGGTCGTTAAATCCTTGAAGAAAGAAGAGAATAAAGAATCTCCGATATAAAATAATATTTCGTTTAAATTTTTAATACTTTGAATAAATACTCATATATTAGTATTATTCATGATATATAGGAGAAGAAAATTATTGATCAATAAGAAGGTGCAGAAGAAGACTAAAAAATAAATGACAGTGTTTATAAGAATGATTGGTTGATAATTTTAATCAAAATTAAATTGGTGTGTTACCATAAATTTGTATAACTCCAACATCTTAACCTATTTTTGTTTGGTTCTTATACAGTATGAAGATTAGGACAAGGAACCAATCATTGAAATATCAAATGATGAACCATCAGTGCTTGTACCTTTGGAAACAGAGATTCAAGATTGTGTCCACATCCATACTGAATGTCCAACAATAACTGAGGTTCAATTTGAGCAGAAAGTATACATATAATATGTATAAATATGATTATACATTAACAACCATGCATAATAGATATCAAATTATAAAAAAATATTTTCAATCATCATTATATAAATTTGATTAAACGTACAGACATCCACTTATCAATTATTTATAGGATGAGCACATGACTGATAAAGAAGAGAGACATGAAGAAGAATCGAAAAGCACGCACATTAATGATATGGAAGATATATTGGTACATTTTTGTCTCTCCTGTTGGTTTGTTCTTAGATGAATATCAATATGTTAAAATGCTTTATTTGGAGGCTGTTACAGTATTATTATACATACATTTGAATGTATAATGATATGTTATACATTATTAATACTAATAGTCTATTTGAGAAAATGACTGTTCTTTATGAATATCCTCATACATATCTATGTTACTTTCAATTATTTATGTAGTAACGTTTATCAATCATCTAACAACTCAAAAAAAATATGAATACATTCATACGCACTTCTTACAAACAATAATTGTAAATCACTATTATAATTTTTTTTCTGTTCAACTATGTCTTACTTTAATTAAATGTTCAGACCTTCTAATTATCACTTAATTTAGGTTGAGCTTATCCCTGATAAAGAGCAAGCTGGTTTTGAAGATTTGGGAAAAGAACATGATCCTGTGATGGTATATTTGTTGTTATTTTTTTAAAACTCTTGCTGGTTTAATACTTCAAAATTATCTACATAAACTTACCATCTATGGTACATTTTTTGCTATGTATTGTGCACTAATAATATTTGTCTTTATGAAATTTTGATGATGATGACTATCTGACAGGATATGAACTCAATCTACTAAATTACAGTGGATTATGTATAATTTGCATCGTAATACTATCGTATTTTGAGTCTGTTTCAGTTTCATTATACATTCATTTGAATGTATAACATTATGTTATACATTAAATCAGCATATAACAAATACATATGCATTTTTTATAGATATCAATTTCAAATCACCGGTACATAATTTTTTCATTCAACTACGTATCACTTTGACTAATCTTTCATACACGATGATTGTTACTGAATATAGGATGAGCATAATGTCGCAATAGAAGCAGGTTGCACTGAAGAATTGAACATACATCATAGCCTTGATATGAAACATTTAGAGGTATTTTTTTATTGTTCATGTTGTTTTTTAACTCAAAACTTACATACTTATACATTCACACCCATGCCTAATATATATCAAATTATATAAAAGTTTTTCATTCACCATTATATGACTTTTCAAATCACTATTATAATTTTTTTCGTTGAACTATGTCTTACTTTGAATAAATGTTCCAACATTCTAATTAACTCTTAATTTAGGATGATCTTATGCCCAATAAAGAGGAAGCTAGTATAGAAGATTTGAAAAAAAAAAAGCAGTCCTGTGATGGTACATTTGTTGTTATTTTTAGTTTTACACCTACTTGTTTAACACTTCAAATCTAAATACATAAACTTAGAGATATTACTGTTAAAAAGGGATCATAATATTCCTATATGCATATCTCAATTTTTGAATTTTTATTCTACAACGATTTATTTTTGTGTTGTTATTTCGTATTATGCACTTCTAATATTGGTCTTTATTAATTTTAGCTCATGATAAATATTTAACAGTATATGAATTGATTATACCCAAGTATGGTGGATTATGTATAATGTGCATTGCAATACTATCCTAATTTGGGGATGTTCAAGCTTCATTATACTTTCACTTGAATGTATAACAGTATGTTATACATTTATACAGAGTATTATACATTCATATTCAATTTTTATATACAGAGTTTTCAAATCACCGTTACATATTTATTTTCTTACATAATAATTTTTATTTAAAATAGGATGACAATATTGCCGCAAAAAAAGCACGTTGTGCTGAAGAATTGAACAAACATCATGGTATTGATGTGAAAGATTTGTAGGTATTTTTTTTTGTAGTTCATGGTGTTTTTTAACTCAAAATCTATCTACATAAATGTAGTTGTTGTTTAGAAATAATTAACGTTATAAATTAATATGTTTGCTTTTACACATAACACATCAATCTTTTTTCTGTAGGATGATGTCGATGCCACAATAACGGCGTCTGTTCAAGACGTTGTAGATGTAATATTATTTGATTTGTCAACACCTTCGGATACAAAAAAATTTGATGTTATTACACCAAATATAGTGACAGAAAGTCAATGGTCACTTTCAGATAGTCAGTTTTCACCTGATTTTTCAGATGCTCAAGTAAGGACGATTGAAGCAGCAAAAGCATGTAAATCCAAAAAATTACCTGTAAAAAGAGACCAAAAAAAGTCGAAGATTTTTAGGTCACCATACATCACAAAATTTGAATCGAGCTCTAAAGATGAGGGCAGTTCTGCTAATGAAGAGAAGCAGATGTATGCTTTTGATGGTTGTACCATTTACGAAGAATTGCCTAATCAATTGATCAGCGATTATTCACAGTGGCTTGAAATTGGGTTACTCAAATATCATGCTTCCAAGTAAGTTAATTAGAAATATTTCTAAATTATTGAGAATATACAGAAGAATAAATCTTGGTGAAGTCTAATCCTTGTTTATGTTACAGAAAACAAACAGACAATCACTATCTAAAAAATACTTCAGGATTAGGTTATCCTCTATTGGGCTTTGTTGTTGCACTAGCAGTCTCAAAGAATTGATTCTACTTGATGTCGCAACGCAACACATATTGAAATGATGAGGTAAATTAAACTAAACTATATCATGCTTGTTTAAACTTCTACAAAAAATGTACTCATTGTTACAAAATACACATGTATCAAAATGTGATGTATAATCTCATTTTATACATCTAATGGTAATAGATCATACATTCTTGTTCTTGACCACTACATAATAATAACTAAAACATATAACTTACAATCTGTTGAATGATTAAATATCATACATGTGATGTGATGTATAATCACATTTTTATACATGTTATGTTAACAGATCATACATTCATGAACAACACATAATAATAACTAAAACATATGCCTTAGAATCTGTTGTATGATTAAATATTATACATGTGTGTAATGTATAATCACATTTTATAAATGTAATGGTAACAGATCATACATTTGAGTTCTTGAACAATACATAATAATAACTAAAACATATGCATTTTTCTTTCAGTGTTTAACATATTCTTACCATTTTTAACATGTAGAACTTAGATGTGATATTCTACCACTTGAGAAAAAAATCAAAGTTGCAGCAGTGTGATACATATAGTTATATGACAACCAGCTGCTTCTTCAAAACATATATCGAAAAGACATACGAACGATATTTTCTAGTAGTTGAAACAAATCAGATATCCACGCAAGAAGACTACGCAGAATCTGTTGTTGCGGCTTCAAATGAAATCGCTATAAAAAATATAATTAATGAATTTTGTATTTCTGCGGGTTTACCATGGCATTTGGTTGATGAGGTATATGTTCCCGTTAACTATGAAAAAGAATATCACTGGGTATTGACTGTAATTGTGTTAAAGGAGAGAGCGATACGTGTGTATGACTCACTATCAAGCAAAAGAAAAAGTGAACCACCAACCGAACTACGAAAGTTAGCAGCCATGCTGCCTATTTACTTGTCAGACAGTGATTTCCTTGAAAAGACTGAAAGAATTGACTGGTCTACACTTAAAGCGTATGAAGGGAAGCTTGGTCTGCAAACTGGTGAGATAAGTCACAACCCATTTGATGTTGAATACGTTCAAAACATTCCACAACAAGCGTCTGATAGTTTGTAAGTGACTATTACTTTTTAAATTTTAACATGTATAATCATGCTAAATTAGTAAATGTTTTGGTCTTTCATTTTATTATAAAATTAGGGACTACGGGGTCTTTGTGGCTGCATATGCAGAAATATTGAGTGAAGGACAGCAAATTCATTCATGTGAGTTTGAAGCTGCAAGACAACGTGCATGGTATGCTTTGTTACTATGGCATTACGGAGTGACGAAGGCAAAAAAAGGTTATACGAGTGATAATGACGAACCTCCTAGGCCAAAGAATACTTTTCTCCAATCACCTGATGAAAGTGCAATTGTTACTTTGGAGTAGCACCTTCTAAAAATATTCTAATTGCCTTTTTAGTTGTTTCTGATAAACAGTTATGTACAATAATGTTTTTTTGATTGTTGATTTTTAGGCAACATTATACGGATGACAGTTTTTGTTTTAAATACATTTACATATAAACTCTATTGTGTTGATTCTATATTGTTTGTTAATTAATTATTTTGCCTAACCTAATATTACTAACACTGTATAACAATAAATTACATATTATTGAATTATATATATATGTAAAACATTGTCTTTTTTCCATCATTAAAGAAGTTAAAATTATATTATGAGTATATTATACATTGAGCAGGTATCAAATTATTTTTGATAAATTTATTAGATAATATCATACATGTTGACACTCTTTCATTGCTTAATTGAAACCAACTATAGTATTCAAAAAAATTTAAGAAAAATAACAGTAGATCGTAAATTGTAAACAAACTTAATGTATGAGCCATTGGACGTACTACTGATAAGAAAGCAAGAATATTTTGTAATATCATACATACATCTTAATGTATAATCCATACTCATACACAAAATTATTTACTTTATATTTCGCCAGTTCTTATGCTTTTTAAAAGCATTTACTTTAATATCATACATATTGTTAATGTATAATAGTATAGCATACATAATATATATAAGATAGGTTAATGTTAAATGTATTATACATTATAAAGACATATTAATACGTTACAATAATGAGCAATAAAGTCACAAAATATGATATTTCAAAACTGTATTAATTAATTGCGAAAATGTCAAACATTAAGTAATAACAAAAAATCACATAACAATTAAAAACATAAAATAAACTTCAACAAGAAAATCAACAAAAAACAAAATAAAATGATGTTTTGTAGTTATAACAAAACTAAGAATTAGAATTTAGAACAACAAAATAAAATCTTCAACTTTTTTTTTGGGAAGAATCAACACGTCCTACGATTGTGGCCTGCACGTCCGCATTTACCTCAATGATTTGAACTTGCAGTAAGTGATTCACTAGATTTCAAATGCCTTCCTTTCTTTGATCTCCCAGGATGTCTTTTGTATTTAGGTGGCAAAACTTCTTCGACATCAACAGATTCTGGAACAATCCAATCTTTCATGTCTGGCATAGGAACTATGGGGAGTTCATACGTCTTGACAATGGTGTTTGACCTGTATAATTATGAGCAGTAACGTCCATACTCTTTTATATCAACATTTATACTCTTCAAAATGGCAATTGCGTGTGCACGTAGAATTTCATCAATTTGATACCGATAATAATTACACGTACCATGATCAATATCAATAATGTACCTCCTTCCTGATTCATACACATAGTACAGATAACTACCAGCTGCCTTAGCCTGTTAGCAATGATTAATTTTATACAGTTAAAAAACATATAAATTAATAACAAATATAAAGGAGATTTAACTATCATAATACATACCGTCATCCACAATGATTTAACTCCATTATCAGTTAGTATTTCTTGAAATCTTCTCCCGAGTGTTGTGTTTGTATAAATACAATTTCACTATTCTTACAATTTCATGCAACAAATAGAATCCTAACTTCTTCAAGAAAATCTAAAATAGGAAGTACTCTAGCCTCTACCAAACAACCGTTAATACATCCAGCTATATTAGAGGTCATCATTCTACCTCTATTAACAGGGGAGTGACATCGAGACCATTTATCATATCCAGCTTCTTTCAGATATTCCTTAACCCTTGGATCAACCTTTCCAACCTTTGACATAATGTAATTAAAATTTTCTTTTCTATAAGCTTTAGCCATGGAATAATAAAGGTCACTAAGTCTATCTTTACTTTTTCTAAAATATTTATAAATATTTTTTTCATAAATGCCAAATACATGCTAGATGGGGGACATTAGGATAAACAATGCTCACACCTTTTATGATACTCTCGTTTCGATCCGATACAACACACATGTTGTCCCGTTCTCCAAATGCTTCTCTAAATTGATGAAAAAATCAAGTCCACGAATTGTCATTTTCCGAATCCACAACACCGTAAGGTAATGGAAGAATACATCCTAAACAAAAAAAAACGAAATAATATGTGTAGGTCTATAATATATGTACACCATTGAACAGGTCTCTAATTATTTTAGATTTATGTAATACATGACATCATATATGTTGTCCCACCTTTATCACTTAATTGAAAACAACTAAAATAAAATAACATCACACATTTTAAAAACGTATAACAATACATCATACATTGTAAACACGTTGTTAGGGAACTATACATTTAATTATTAGTAGATGTATCAGACATTAAATGTAAAATTAATAAGAAAATAAGGGTATTTTACAACATCATACATACACCATAACGTATAATCGCTAATCATACACATATCACACAAAGCAAAATTTACTTAAATTTTACTCATTCTATTTTAAAATGAATATGCAATTTATAAGGTTGTTTAAACAAAAAACTAGCATCTACTTTATAGAAAAAAACAATAATACAAATAAAAGGCATACATCAGTAATATATGTACTCATTAAGCAAGTTCAAATTTTACTATACATACAAGAACAACGTATAATCAGCTAGAATGCATGCAAAATAATGAATTACCAAAGATAAATATTTTAAATTATAATACCTGCACTATCAAGAGTGCTTGCCTATACAAACGTTCCTTGATATGGCCCGTTTAAATGTTCACCATCTACAACTACTACTGGACGGCAAAATTCGAACCCCCTAATCATAGGATGTAAGGTAATAAATAAGTATTTAAACTCGTTATCTAATGCCTTATGCATCCGAATGTATGATCCAGGATATACCTGGTTCAACATATATATATATATATATAACGAGATATTTTTTGATATTCATCAACTGGTCCACCTCTAAGCATCGCAATTGTCTTTTCTTTTGCCCGCCAAGCCATCATGTAGTTAATATCAACACTATAGATGGCCTTCATCTCTTCAATTATGTCTGTCGGTGTGTGTATTCTCTTGTAATTAATTAATTTGGTGCAGTAAATTGACTGACAAAAGTTGTTGTTGCAACCAAATTATTCAGTACTCTATCACTCATGCTGCAACTATGTTTCAAATTAAATGTCTTTATGACAAAGATTTCCGAATGATTCATGAATACGCCTTCAGGACCTATTTGCAATCTTTGACACGGCATTGTAACACATAGTTGTAGTTACATTTTAAAACGTGTTGTCAATTTATTAACATACATATAAAATCAATAATTTGAATAAAAATACCATAATTAAATTGGTATAGTTTTATTATACATTCGAATGAATGTATGATGGCATATTATACATAGTAAATGATGCTCCATTTTGTGCAATCAGCAAAAATCAGAAATTGAAGTCAACAATGAAACTCCATTAACAAAGGATATTACAAACCAAGAACATCTTTTACAACATTTACAAATAAAAACTAATAATTTATTCCATATCTTTATTTGTCAGATCGTTTAGTAAAGGTGTTAAAGTCATTCAATATTGCATATTTCGCCATAACTGATACCAAAGTTTGCTTATCCTTATAAAGCTGGTTAACTTTTATTTCAGTGTTCTTGCAATCAGTAATGAAATTATTAACTTCAAATTCTGAAACGTATAATAAATAGTGATTCTGCGTTTCAACAATAGTTAAAGCAACCGAATCAGATTCACTACCTTCAATACATATTACAACCCTAGTTTCGCTATCAAACTCGATATCCTTAATCGATTTGTTGGAAGTTGTTAAACAGAGCGAAAAATTTACAAGCCCAAAACATTATTTCTTCAACTCAATATAAACCTTCACTCCATTATCATTTCTTATGATAATTGGAGAAGAATTACCATCAACGATGTATTTAACTTTAATTTTTTTCCAAACATCATCAATACCCAATTCCATCGCGATTGTCGCAATCAATTTCAAAAAGTTAATACTTTCTGAAACAACAATGACATCACTTTTGTATGCTTTGAAACTTATTTTCGTCTCCCAAACACCGGAATGACGCAATAATATTGGGATGTTCATATTTTTTTTTTCACAAGAAATCACAAACAAAGATTTTTTTTTAGAATCGCTAATCAGAAAGAAGACAATTAATTAGAAGTAATATTTAAGAGTTTTCTTTTGAAATTCAAATTTCAGTTACTAACATCAGGTTATTAAATGACGTAATTTAAGGAGTAGGGAGATATTTACTGATTCTCAATCCCATGATTGTAGGCAAATCAGATTTATCATACATTCGGAAAATGTATAACAACCATCCGAATGTATGACAATGTTTTGCAAAATAGGGAGAGAGAAAATCTCAAGGGATATTATGTAAATAGTTTCACTTTATGCGGTATATATGTGGTTTATACTTAAAATAATTTCCTTTTTTAGCCATTTGGCCCAATTGGGCACATACAGTCTCTATACTCAATTGATACACTTTTATATCAAATTGATACACTTTTATACTATGTTGATACACTTTTTAAAAAAGATAAAAGAAAATTCTATGCAAACACATGCAGTACTTATATCCAATTGATACTCTTTTATATCACTTTCATATATTTTTATACTATATTTATACACTTGCAGTGTCCATCTACTCAATTGATACTCTCTTAGACTAGATTGATACACTTTTAGAATGCATGTAGAAACTATATAAAGTCGTATAAAATATGTATCTAAATAATAATTGTATTTAAAAATTATATAGAATGTGTATAAAAATGCTATAATTATTATATAGAATATGTATATGTATAGAAACTGTATCATTATTATATATAAATATATATCTTTAACAATTGTATTATATTAAAAGTATATCGTATTGTATTTTATTGTATAAATAAGTATAACTAAACAAAAAAAATAGTATGTTATTTTAATAATGTTGGTGAATACAAAATAATCTGAAAAAAAGAAGAAGAAGAAATTACTCAATTTTTTAAAAAGAATAAAAAAGAGTAGAATCTTTAAAAATGAGCCAAAAAAGTCTAGGTTGAATTTAAGATGATTGTCTGCATATTTGAGATATCTGGAGGAAACTTTACAA
Source organism: Capsicum pubescens (assembly GCA_030864215.1). Classification (NCBI taxonomy): domain Eukaryota; kingdom Viridiplantae; phylum Streptophyta; class Magnoliopsida; order Solanales; family Solanaceae; genus Capsicum; species Capsicum pubescens. The sequence continues at coordinate 39,110,466 of CM061542.1, read as the reverse complement.
GATGAATGACAGGAGTATGAGTCGCCTCTTATTTTTCTTTATGTCATAATCGCCACTTTAAGCCCACGATATCCTATGAAATCTTTTGATCGCGTGATCAAAGCTTCTAAGGTCTTTGTAGTATAGATATATTCCTATATTGATGTATGTTCCTCATGGTACAGTTTTACTATCTTTTATTGTCGGGAAAAGAGGTTGACTGAGCTAAGGTTATGCAGGTAGCTATTTACTGGGTATTTAATTATGGATGATATTTTTGTGGTATTATTTTAGTTTTAGGTGCTATTTTTGTCCTTTCCCCTTAAAGTTATCCTAAATCAATACATTAAACAAATTATATGTTGTCAATTTTGTGTAGTCTTCTTTTGTAACAACACTTACCTTGGTTTTTAAATTTTTATGCTTTGAACATTTTACCTCTCCACATAGTTATATTGTGGTGTTTGTGGGTTGTGGGAGTGGATGGAATGATTCTCCCAATATTTGGTCTGGAATTAAGTTCTTTGTTTTTTTAGAAAAGACATTCTCATTCTCTTGAACGATAACGAAAGTTGCTGAGACACATCCCAACTTAAAGGAGGTCCTACTACACCCTAAATTATTTTAAAGTGTAATAAATACACCATTCAATGCCGATAATGTGGAACAGAGAGTGTGTCCACTCTTTTAGAAGCAAGTGAGAGACAAAAAATAAGGCAAAAATTTGATCAATTTAGAACATATGCCCATTTTTAATTGGACATTTTATAATTAGTAAGTAGAGAAAATTGAAGAAAAGGTGTCATTTAAGTCTTGAATGAAGGATTTATGATATTGACCAACTTAAAGGGTCAAATATAATTAGGAAACTTAATTAAGTTAATTGTGAACTTGATTAATATTTTCAAAACTTTTTAATCTTTTCAGAAATACAAATCAACCCACACCTCTCTCCTCTCCAAATCATCAGTCGTCTCTCTCCTCTCTCAGTTTCTCTCAACCAATAGTTCTGTAAATTTCTCCTTTCAATCCCCGGAGACTTCAACCTCCAGCGATAAATAGCTATACTTTGAGTTCTTTTTCGACTTTTAACCATCAATCAACGTGACAACCTTACTCTCCGGCCACAACAACTTCGAGTTCTTCATCGTCTCTTTTCTTCTTTCACAGGTAAAAAATTATGGCCTTTTTAGTTTTGAAGAAAAGGAGGAACTTGAGTCAACTTTTCTTCTAGTATTGGTCAACAATTTCAATATTTGTTGCTTTAATTTGAAATGCGGTTTGAATAAAATTCTAATTTTTGGTATTTCTTCTCTTCTCTTTTCGGAGTGAAATATAATTTTTTGTTGTTTGTTGCATTTTTTAAAGTTTGATTTTTTTTTTGTAGTTGTACAAACAAAACAACAATATTGGTGTTTTTGGTGTTGCGCCCGTTGCTGGGTTGATTTATTCTTGTTCTTGATAAAAATGGTGATATTGTTGTTGTTTTATTGAATAAAATTATGCTACTGTATTTTTCTGCAACAGATTAACCATCTGATGCAACAGATTAACTATCTGATACAATAGATTAACCTTTTAATCCAATAGATTAACCTTCTGATGCAACAGATTAACTATCTGACGTAACAGATTAACCATCTAACACAACAAATTAAATATCTGATGTAATAGTTTTACAATCTGATGCAACAGATTAAATATTTGCTGCAACAGATTTACCATCGGATGAGAGAAACCAACTGATTTACAATTTGATGCAATAAATTAACCTTTCGATGAAAAAGATCAATCATCTGATGCAACGGAGGGACCATCAAATTAAAAATCTAATGCAACATATTAATATCTGATGCAGTAGATGAACATTCTGATGGTTAAAATCCTATCAATTATTCTAATTGTACATGTCCAAGACTTGATTTTTCCAACTGGCCATTTATTTGTTGCAATAAACAACTCTTCTGTTGGAAGAAATCTAAATAATATTGACCATTGATAACAGTTCCAACATATCTTTCATATATTACAATATGTGTGATCTATTACATAGACCAATCATCTGTTTCAACAGATAAGTGATCTATTTTTATTGTTGCAACAGATTACTTATCTGTTTCAACAGGTTAGTTATATGTTCCAATACATTACCTACCTGGTGCAACAAATATATGATCTATTGGAACTATTATTTTACTGTAGTACATGTTAGCTATACTATTATCCTTTTTTTAATGATGCATTATTCGATTATAATCTATTTAATGTTCCTATTATTTTTAGATTATATGGCTCCCAAAAGTTCAAGTAAAGGAATAAGTGAAGCAGCTAGGCTTCATCCACCACTCTATAAGCTTACTTTACAAATGTTATCTCAATCAAGAGAAGAATATGATGAACATGGGGAGGAGGGATGTTTCAAAAGAGATGATCCAAATACTAATAGCCCTTCCACCGAAGAATTGGTCAAAACCTTCAGCATTGATCGTTATCCTGTGAGAATGCAGTATGATGGTACCGCAGATTTAACGGGTGATTTCGTGATTAAGTCAGCCATGGAAAAATCTTTCGACACCTTTATAAAAATGCTTTGAGAATAAAAATTGGATGCTTATTTCAGAGGCAACTTCTTTGGGTGATATCTTGATTTGCCAGAGGACAACAGTGCTCATTTTCAAATAAAAATGGTATATGAACTTCTCAAACATAGGTTTATGTATGAAAATAAAGATAAGATGAATGAGGTATGGATAAATTACTGTGGCATGCCTATTTGTTTTGGTTTGAAGGAGTATGCCATATTTACTGGACTAAAATGTTATCCTTCTTCTCCTTCTGAAGTTATAACTATTCTAACCCTAAAAAGTACTCCGCACACCCAAAAAGACAAATACAAGTTAAGTGATTGTGATGACCTGGTGTCCATTGTTGGTCCAATCTTCAAAGCGTTGAAAGGTAAAAGAATTTCAAAGAAGCACAAGCAATCATTGTGCGTGGTTTGGTTTGTACATAATATTCTTTGGGCGAGAGATGCTAACAACAATATAAGTGTTGGTTTAATAAAGCTCTCCGGGGATCTTGAGGCATTTAACTACTATCTTTGGGGTTATAAAAGCTTCAAAATGACTGTTAAATATTTGTTGACTCTGTTAATACAAAAGGCAGTCAACTTATATAGCTTTCCAAGGGCTTTCATGGTAAATGTTTTTTTTATTATGATATGATTCATTATTTTATTCAATAATGGTTTTGATTTACTGGCATTATTTTAAAGGCTTGAGCACCTGAAGTAATTCCTTATTTGAGACAACAAGTGAACTACCAGAAAGAAGTTTCTTGGCTAAGAATCTTGAGATGGTTGTCGGCCAAAAATAAATATCCTTTCTGATGTGAAAGATCATAATCTACGCTGCAACCACAGAGCATACTAAGAAAGAATCTTGACATTACAGACCCAAGAAAATATCCTTTCTGATGTGGAAGATCAGTGGAAGATCAGGCTATGCTAAAACCACAGAGCATACTCAGACAAAATTCAGGCTCTGATACCAATTATTATGGAAGTAGACTGGGTAGAGTGCGATTATTGCACAACTACTACCCCAAAATAAAAGCCGCTAAAAGATAGTAAAAGAGGAAAAATAAAAAAGAACACTGAATTTACGAGGTTCGATAAAAATATTTTACCTACGTCCTCGAGCACAACTGACCAAATTTTATTCCACTCCAAAAGATACAAGTGAAATATTACAAAAGAGAGAATACTCAAAATGCCTTAAGAAGATGAGAAGGCAATTGTGAGATGTGTGTTTAAAACTAAAACATTTGAGTTTCTTTTATAGGGAGGAAGCCCCCCCCCCCCCCCCTATTTTTCTTTTCCAACCGGTGTGGGATAATCCCACTTTCAACAGGTAGCAAGTCATTTTTCAAATGTTTGTCACGAGAAAGTCATTTTTTGGTATTAGCTTACCAAAACAGTTTTCATAAAAATGGCTCAAACTAACACCGGAACAGTTTTACTTATCTTAGTATAAAAAATTTCATCAAGAAACTCTTCGATTTGCTAATATCATTATTAATTTGTAATATGTAATCTTTTCAAGAATATTTTCACTCACAGACTAAACACTGAGAAACCTTTTTTAGGAAAGTATTTCCCATGAATATCATTTTCTGTGGTTTTAAAGACTTTTATCTTACTAGACAAAATCTCAACCATCATTTGTTTATATAGAGACAAATATTATTTATAGGTGACATTTTTTAGTAAAAGTTGATAATGTAAAGGAAAAAAAGTTGTCATGGTATAAAGTTATGTATTTAACAAATCTGCAGCCTCGAAAAAAAAGAATTAAAGAGATATCCGTTCGGGGATGAGGATTTATTACCTTAATGATTAGGAATGAAGATGAAATAAGACATCATACATGTTTGATAATCTCCGTCAAAGATGAGTTCTCTTCAATCTCTCCACTTCTTTCACTCTCTTGGGGATCTTGTTTTTAGTTTTGGACAGCCATGGATACCAAGACCTTTAATCAGAGGCATGGAACTTGTGGCCAAGTCCCATCTTTCTAGGTTATGAAGATCATCAAGATGAAGAAACTCGAGTTGACAGAAGCTGTTATCATTGCAGGTTATTTGTTTTCCTCTATAAGCTGCTACTAATTCGAGATTTCTTAGGTTTGGCAACTTCCCCAGAATAGGCATTGGATCTTCCATGAGTTTTGAATTCTGAAGGACCATCATTGTGATGGAAGTTGGAAATGGGTTGGACAGAGGAAGTTTCTCTATTCTCTCGTCTAAGAACAATTTCTGGAGTTTTTGGCAAGATTTAAGAAATTCAACGGTTGGGAATGATTCACCATGTTTACACAACAATCTGAGATTGCTAAGGTTTTTAAATGTGTCAATGTTATTTAGGGTGTAAGATTTCTTAATATTATACATAATTAATTCTCGAAGATTGGCCAAATCAACAAGATAAACATCTTTCTACTGATCACAACCAATGCCTTCAAGAACTCGAAGACTAGTGAGTTTTCTTATACGTTTCAGAGGGTTTGAATACCAAGCAACTAAATGTCTTAGATTTATTAGGTTAGCTGTCTTGGGGTGTAATTGGCATCGCTGTGCATAGTCATTGACATGAAGTGTCCACAGTTTCTTAAGGTTGCCAATTGAGGAGGGAATATTATAAATACCACCTGTCAATCTTAAGAACTTGAGGTGGTACAAACTTCCTATGGCATTTGGTATTTTAGTGCCAATGCAGATCTCCAAGTACAATAGATATATATGTTAGAAATTATTATGAAGGTTTATAAGATCTAACTTACAAAATCTGGATCAAAGAACATAATTGAACTTAACTTCAAGATAGAAAGATCAAGTGAGAGGTACCTTTGTGCTTGACCATGGACGGCATGACTGAGACATAAGGGGGATATGGAGTGTATTCTCTGATCATAAATGTAAAAAAAACTCACCTCTAATGCCTTTTTTATGGTAAGATACCGGAGTAGATCGTGAATCCTACATTCAACAACTTTTTCCCAAACTATATTAGCCACTTGAACAAGGCTTCGTCTTATTAGCTCATTCAAGACGCCTTCAGCGACATCCTCCATTCTTTCTTCTCCTCTTGGTATAAAACCCTCAGCCACTTACAACCATGTTATGTTTCTAGCACCGACCACTTTATCTTCTGGAAAAACACCAAAGTACGGAAAACACTTTTTGAGCACAGTTGCAAGTCGTTGTAGCTCAATGATAGTATCTAGGAGATTTCAATAGAGTCATCTTTAATGTTCTGCCAAAGGTGGTCCTTCACCTTTTTCCATTATTTTAGCCCCCTTTTATGTGAAAGTAGTCCGCTCAATACAACAATTGCAAGAGGTAAGCCTCCACACTTATTTACCATATCCTTAGCTAGCCTCTCCATTGCTGAGACCATTGCCCGAACAACAAGTAGTTTCCTACAAAAGAGATCCCAACTTTCTTCTTGGCTTAAGAAACGAAGATTGTGGACAAAACCTTTGTTATCTTCTCTTTTAGTGACATCCTTCTTGTGTGTGGTGATAATCACTCTGCTTCCATTCTTACTATTCGGGAATGCCCTTTTCAGACTTTCCCAAGATTCTCTGTGCCATACATCATCGACCACCACAAGGTATTTTTGCTCTTCCAGTAGATGCCGAAGGTGACTTTCCAGATCTCTCTCTATCATCCTTTCCAATATTTCAAGTGTTTCATTCTTGTAGCCTTGAATAGATTTTATGGTACTTTAAAGAAGATCAAAGGTGTTATATTCTTGAGAAATGCATATCCAAGCATGTGCTGGGAAGCTAGAGACTATTTTAGGATTGGTGTAGAGGTTTCTTGCAAGAGTGGTCTTGCCTAGTCCACCCATACCGTAAATGGAGATGACGCTTCGATAAGGCTCTGTTTTGAGATTCATCTAGCAATCTTTCTACAACATCCTGAAAGCCAACAAAAATATGGTCATGATCATCCACATATGATGTAGTTCTGCTCAATGTTCTAACCATGGAAGACCGATTACTGTTATTTCCTTCTATGGGTACGCAGAATCTGTATATGCAGAACAACAACTTCAACTAGATTTCAAGTATAAACAAGAACACAATGAAGTATATCAAATAACCTCAACACAAGATCAAAATGACCTTTCCAAGAGGTGTTTTTATTTTTTCAGAAAATAGATAAAACAGAAATGAATAAGGCCAAGTCGTTCAAATTCACGGAGTTTTCTTAAGGAAACAATTCCCCTCACTGTACCCGAGGTTAGGGAATTTTTCCTCCTAGGATAAAATGGCCTTCAATCCAAATATAGAGGTACCTCAAATATTTGGACTCGTCGAACGCACTCAACAGTTTGAATGATCACACAGAATTTTTGAAGAGAAGAAGAGTATTTTTTATTTTGAAATTTTTGTATCAAAACCTGTGGAAGAAAGAAGATTTTTATAGCCATAACATGCCTCTTATGAAAAGAGGCAATGGTTCATGTCAAAGGTTACATATGTTCTGTAAATTCATGTCTGTTCATCCAAAGATTGCATCTTTTCCTGAAAAGTCATCTCTCTCCATGAATCAGTGTGTCCTTTTACTGAAGGATTGCATCCTTCTGAAACAACACATCAGTTCGAAACAGTGTAGCTATTTTGAAGCATTAGTTCTATTCGAAATTACAGAAGCACCAGTTTAAAATTTTTGAAGCATTGCATCTGCTGCTGCATGCATGCATAAATGGAGAATACTGTTGTGTTTTGGGAAATTCGGATCATCAAATAAAATTTGTCCAAAAAAATAGATCTCATCGATTGATCATTTTCCAAATCCAAAGCCAAAGCCAAATCCAAATCCGAGCGAGTGACGACGACGACGGCGCGAGGCATCTCTTATTCCTTGCCTCACTTATCCATGTGGGTGTGTGTTTCACAATATAAACACTTTAAAGCTTCTTTCTCCCAATGTGGGAGAATTTAGTAAGCTTTCCTATTTTTGAGTACACTTTCCATATTGGTGTGATCTCAATTTTTCTCTTCCACTTGGTTTTCTCCATTTTCCCATTCACACCTCTTATTTACTATGAACCCAACAATTACTTGGCCCTTCTCCTGCTTTATTGATATCTCTAATGCCATATGTCTCTCATTTGCGAGAGATATCCATGATTCGCTGCTTGAATGACTGGATCTCCTTCCTGAATTTGTAGAATTTGTCTCTTTCCTACAGATGCAAGTGCAAGACTTGAGACGACTAGCAAATCCATCGTCATCACCTTTACCAAACTCGAAACCGTAAGTCTCGAGTATAGCGACAATGTCATTAGCAATAGAGTTGAATTCTGACACCCATTGCCGAACTCTTTGATCTCCACTTTTCTTTTCTTCTGCATCTTTGAGGAAAGACTGCATGAAGAACAGCTCATCTTGCAGCCACTGAATATCCTCTCTCAGACTTAAACGGATGTTTACTTCCTGTATGAGGAAATCCCCCATTTTTTGAACTGCAAATGACACAAAGGCATCAACCATCTTCTCAAGAGTTTTGGGTTCTATTCTGTTAAGTCCTTTTTGAGTTTGGTTATGACAATAAATGCACTAGTACTTATAAAAGGGAAAGGGGGAGGCCGAAGCAAACATCGCTGTCCCGTTTACTATTTTCTCTTATTGACTTCAATATGCCTGCACCTAATATCGCGTGTCCCGGTTACTATTTCCTCATATTAAAAAAGACATATTGGAGAAAGTGAAATCAAAGTTGGCTATTAGTACACATCCTCCTTATATTTAAATTGTTGCAGAGTAAATTATATTTAAGCGTGCTCACTTCTCTTTTGATCAAGTCAAACAATAATAACAAATGCAGATTAAGAGCAACGACTACTGTACATTAAAATTTATTAGAACACATTCCCCAGAAAATTTAAAATCGGTTTAGTAGGGGTGGAGACTTGATTAAAGAACCCTTCTAAACAATCATTTGACTTTATATTATTCCATCAGAATAATGATCAGTCATTTTACATCGTGCATCACATAACTATCGCAATTCCCTTTTCTCTTTCCTGCATTTTCTCTATTTTGGGATTGAAACTTTACACCCTTATATTATACTCCCACCGTCACACTTTAAGTGTTCAAGTTTGATTGGGAACAAAATTTAAGAAATAAATGAAGATTTTTGAATTTTGTGGTCTTAAATTGAGTGTGGAATCTAAATACAACAACAACAAACCCACTGTAATCCCACCAAGTGAGATCTGGGGAGAGTAGAGTGTATGCAGAGCTTACTACTACCATGGAGGTAGAGAGGATGTTTCCGATAGACCTTTAGCTCAAGGAAAATAACAGTTCAAAGCAATACAAAAAAATGAAAAATGAAGAAGCCATGACAAAATACTATAGACAAAATGACAAATCATCCTGAACATTAATCAAACTACATGATAAATGAAGTACGAAAAAACATATAATAACCCAACTCAAAGGAAAAGAAATTTCCAAAGTAATACTTGACTAATAGTACGACTAATAATACTGAAGGATAAGTGAGACAAATCTTGACTATATAAATAATATTTTATCCTATTTGTATCCTCCATAGCTTCCTATCTCAGTTCATGTCCTCAATAAGCTAAAAGCTGCATCATGTTCAATCTAATCAATTCTTTCTAGTATTTCTTCGGCCTATCTGTACCTCACTTGAAACCATCCATAGTCAACCTCTCACACCTCTACACTGGGGCATTAATACATCTCCTATGCACATGTCTAAACTATTTCAACTTCATTTCTCACATGTTCTACTCTATCGAGACCAGTCCTCTCTCTCCTAATATGCCCACACATTTATCTTAACATTATCATCTTCACAACTTTTGTCTTCTAAATGTAGGGAGTTCTTAACAGAACAATACTCTGCTCCATACAACATAACCGGTGTAGTTAACCTTCTGAAGAACATGCCTTTAGGTTTTGGTCATACCTTCTTATCACACAGGACTTCGAATGCGAGCCTCTATTTCATCCACTCTGCACAATTACAATGAGCGACATCATCACGAATCTCTCCATTTCCTTAGATAATAGACCCAAGATACTTGAAACTTTCTCTCTATCGAATGACCTTTGTATCAAGTTAGGTTGGTTTGGGTTGGGTTAAATAGGAAATTTAATTGAAATCAGGTATTTTGGTGAATCCCATCCATTTGAGGGGTAATTTTGTTAAATTTCATAACTGCAGTATAATTGGCCCGATAGTATAACGAGGAACAAATTTAAGTAATAAACAAAGGTAGAGGGGTATTTTGACCCTTTTCCCTTGATTAAATTATGAATTCATTTTGGGGATGCCTAAACTATGTGTTCGCTTATGGATTCATTCAACAAATCGAGTAATTTGGCTGGGATTGAGTTAGTTGGCATCTTGACTCGAACTATGACTTTTTTCTTCTTCATAAAAAAACAAAAACTTAGCATCTACGTACTGTTGATGGATTCTAATTTTCTACTATTTTTTCTCAGAGAGAACCAAAACAAAAGGAAAACAATAGAAAACAGTTCAACCCAGTTTCATTTTTTGTTTTTTGGTGTTCAGGATCTAAGAGACAACTAGGTCATGCAAACATTGAACAACCAATTGATCCTAAATCTTTATTAGCAATAGCATTGTCACGACCCAAGCCGAGGACCTAGCTGCGACGAGCATCCCGAACCATGAAGTCCCAAGCGCCCTTTTCTATCTAACAATCATGCACACCATTCATATACTATAAAGAAATACGAAAAATATAATCAAATGGAAACATGGTCAATATCTTAGTTTAAATGAACAATTTCAAAGGGAGTTCTTAACATTCAAAACACATGACACCAGTCTTCGAAATCTCTAATGATACAAGAACCAACATACGTAATAAAACTGGGACAAGGCCCCCAGTCAGACCATGAATCAAAATAAAATAACAATAGCTCATAAATAGGCCTTCTGAATAAGGGAGGCTCACCAACTGCAACTTCTGACCAAACAACTCTACTGCTTAACAGGACCCCGGGACTGTGCCTCAGATCCTGAAATATAGGGGGTCAATACAATTGTACTGGTACGCAGAGCAATCCAAAATAATGTACTTTTATACAAAATAAGTGAGAGCAATTAATAAAATAATTTACATATCATATATGAAAAAAAACACATGGGCATACTTTAAATGACTTTGAAATATTTTCTTGAAATCACGAACCACTCTTTATGTTACTTCTGAGCTAGATGGTACACCCTACATTTTGTAATTCCACGGGATATATGGAATCCTTCCTTGACTCAACGACCAAGCCTCCAATCTAAGTTTGCCGCAACGATTGGAGTATCTATAAAGAGAGACACACAAGACCACACAACATGGTGCCATGATCCCCAATCAAATTAACATTTCATAGTAGTGCACAAGACCACATAGCATGGCTCCTAACCATAGTACCAAATTGGAACGACATGAATCAAGGTACACAAGACCACAGAGCATGGTACCATAACCCCATGTCGGCAAATCACAGTTTCTAGCATTGAGTCTTTCAACTCGTGTTTTTTTTGGGTAACCATCTAACTCTCTTTAAGCCCATTTTAACCCTTATCTAAACATGCATATTTCTGAATACAAAATTTAAAAATATGAGTACAATTTGTATTTTAGTCTTGTCTGAATCTGCTATGGCATTCATCTGTTTGGTATCGTCATACCAAAACTTGCAAGTCATATCTCTACGCCATACATTATCATATTACCGCTCTTTCATTGAAATAATGTTTAGACCACCAATTCATTCAGACAGTACAAGAGGATTCATGTTTCAAACATATGTCAAACCATGCAAAGATTCTCCTTTTCAACATTTCAACAAATGGTGGTCAATTTCTCAAAACAATCATGCAATTCCTTTTATTATCACATTTAGCATTTAAAATAAAAAATTGTCCCTCTCTTCAATTCTCAACTAACATAAAGTTCATATAATATAGTAAAACCCTTGGTTCATGCTTTAAGACATGCACTTGAGTAATTCATAACATGTGAAATCAAGATGCTTCATAACAAGTGAGGGATTATCAATATTCATGCTCTCAATTCATATTTAGAAACATCAAATGCATACATATATATACGATTACAAATTAAATTTAGGGGGGAAGTCCTCAAGATCAAAACCTTATATCATTGAAAGAGTTCATAATACATGTTTTTAATGTAATTCAAAACCCTTCATGAATACACGATTTCTCAACATTTAAAACACTATTAAAAATATTTTCACCATGCCCATGTATTTTAGGAAAACCCCCACATACCTTATGGTTTTTAGTTGTGAAGATTGGACTTAAATCTTAACCCTTTTCTTGAAATCTTAAACGTAGTGGAAAACCCTAGTTTGATCTTCTTTTTGAGAGTGGAGAGGATTTGAGATATTGAAAACTGATAGCCAAATGGATTATAACGCTTAGGATACAATTTATATTCATGGGGTAGGTTTTAGGGTGAGTAAAAGACCAAAATACCCCTAAAGAAACCAAAGAAATCATAGATTTTCTTTAGTTGACGACCAAGGTTGATGGCCTGTAACTCAGGTGATAGCTCGTCACCTAGGTCATCACTTTTGAGATGGATTTTACCACTTATTGCCCTAGACTGATGACTAGGGCTGATGGGTCATCACTTAGTTGAAGGCTTGTCAACTTGGTCGTCACCTAGTTGATAGGTCATCAACTTCATCGTCACATTTTGGCAGACACACACTTCAAAGTAAAATGAGCATAACTTTCTACTCTGATATCGAATTTAGGTGAAACCAGTTACTTGGAAACAGGACTCAAAGATCTTTCTTCTGGTATATGGTAGGACACGTAACTCATTATATACTAGGAGTAATGGTCATTAAAATTTGTCCTAAGATGAAACGTTCAATAAAACTTAATCTATAGAAATCTTCTCAACTCGTTTTTGAGTTAGGAGATATTTGTGACCTCAAATCATATCCAAAGGTATTCCCACACTATAGAATTTATCATAACACATATATTAACAAGGAATCATTTGATTCAGGTCTATACGCATAGGAACGATGGTTTAAATCCTAGCCCGAAGGAGCGGAGCGTTACACTATCTTCCTCTTAGGATCATTCATCCCCAAATGATGGGTAGGGACTTTTTGAATCTCTAAAAGTGTAGAATAAAGAACGTAATATCTCTTTGAACATTTTTCTCTCAACAAAATTTGCAAAGGCATCAAACGAGCTTCATGATAACCCCTAGGGAGACATATAGGCACAAAACATGAGATAACTAAACTTGATATTGATATGATCTTGGCATGTGTTGTATGGAACATGATCAAAATGTTGTAAGGCATGAATTTTTCTGTAACGCCCCAATTTTCTGAACCGGAACTCTACACGGTGCTTATGACCCCGAGGGACCACAAGCTAACCCATGACTGATATCTGTACCTGTATAATGTAATTCATGACATAATAATGCGAAAAACATGCACAATAGGCCACAAGGTTCAACTCAAATAATATAACATCCATATGGGCGAAAAATACCCAAAACAACTTAAAACTGAATCTGAAAGCTAAATCTGAGCGCAAATTCGAAAGCCTCTAAGTACTGTCTGAAATAAGGAGTTGAAGAAACATGTCTCCAACTAACTCCGTAAAACTGAACTGAAGAAATAAATGAATAAATCAAATAATGTCGTTCTCGAATGAAGAGGACTCACTACAACTCTGTATGCTGAATGCGACTGCTACTGCTGGTCTAGGACCCGTACCTCTGAACCTATGGTGTAACATAAAAAGAAAGCACCATAGCGCAAATGCGTCAGTATAACTGGAGTACTGAGTATACGAGTGAGGTAGGCTAATGCAAGGGTTTATGTGCATGAATAATACTACTGACTGACTGATATGAACGTAAGAGTACAAACATACATACATAGTAACTAAGATCGTGAGTACGTGATGGATAAATCTGTACGCTAATACATGGATGGAACCATAGTTCTGATAACATGGATGACTGTATCTGACAACCCTGAATCTGGTTGAACTCTCTGAGTTCCGTGTTATAACTGAATTTGACCATATCTAACAGTCCTGGTATACTGATATCTAAAGAACTATCTGAGTTCTTTTACTGAGACTGATACTAAAACTGTGGGAGGTAGTTGTTTAACCGACATGCCCCATATGTGCCATTATGGCTAAGAGGGGGTCCAATCTCTGCCCTGATTGGAAGGGTGTCAATACCGCGCCACTGGTAAGGACAACATATGAGCAACCTTCATATAACAGGTAAATCTAGTGAGAACGGTGGGAACCCTCATATAATAGGTTAAGCCACCTCATCTACCCTTATATAACAGGCTGCGATGTCTCAACCTATGCTGGCTACATAGTTCTGGAACGCAAGGACGACTGCTAAGAATCACACCCTCATATACGGGTGAGTTACCATCCTTGGGTTCACTCGGTGCTAACTCCTACTCCCATATGAAGAGACGAAACATGATTCAACTGACTATGCATGGACAGATTAACTGACTTCTGTTGGCTGACGGAGTAGTACTATTATTTGAGAGTTAACTGGGATTATGAGATTTCTGAGGTTTCCTGAGTCACGTAACTGACTGAGTTCTATAGATTATAGCTTGACTTATATTATCGTTACAATAGGACATGGATCTAGGTACACAACTATGTTTTTCGGGTACGAATACCCCCAGGACTCGATAGAAGAAAACTGACACATATGACATGACTTGATCACAAGATTGGAGTCCACAATTCTCTATATCATAAGTAGGGGATAGTATACTTCATGTATTTAATCAACACCTCAAACATGATAGGGAAAGTATGGATATAATTCACACACAACATTCATATTTCCATCATCATACATACTTCATGCCATCACCATAAGAATACATAAATAGCATGGGCATTCATATTGAAGTGTATCGCTAACATGGACTTGTCATTTAGATATCATGAAATCATGTAAATATGAACTTCTAACATCCTAGGCATTTTATCAAACACCTTACATGCATTCTTTAAGGCATAGGTGGATTTCATACTTGCATTAGTTCAACCCACCCAAAGTTCATGATTTTCAACCAACAATCACATATATTCCATAAAAAACATCCTTAGATATCATCTTGAAACTTGAACAACAATCATCAACGTGTACATGCTTATATCACCACAAAAGCTTACAAAATAACATTTAAAAGAATGGTTCTTGAACTCTATGAACGAATTGAATCCATAGATCAACACTACACATACCTTAAAGCTTGATCTTGAAAGAGATCTAATGTTTCTGAAGGTTCCTGAAGAAATCCTTAGGCTTGCCCTTGATTTTTCTTGACTAGGGTTTAACCCCTTTGGGAAAGAATATTCTTGTTCCTGAGGAGATGATCTTGAGAGGAAACTCTAATCTTGTGGTTGAAAGTGTAAGATAGAGCTTTTTGAGATGTTTTAACTAAAGAGAATCGAAGATAATACGTTCCTTGAGGGTTATAAGTCGTGGAAAGTGAAGGGAAAAGACCAAAATACCCTTATGAAATAAATTCCCAGTTGCTGAAAATAATAGCTGATGACATTTGTGACAAGGCATCAAAAATGTGGTAAGCCGTCAAAAATGTCGTCACACAAAAGCTGGAATTGATGGTTTCTACCTATGTCTGACGACCTTCGTTGTAGGGCGTCACAAATGTGGTAAGCTACCATGAATGTTATCACTTAGGAACTGGTTTCTGCCTAAGTCTAACGACCTTCATGGTAGGGCGTCACAAATGTGGTAAGCTACCATGAATGTCGTCACACAGGAGCTGGATTCTTCCTAAGGCTGACGGCCTTCATGATAGGGAGTCACAAATGTGGTAAGCTACCACGAATGTCGTCACTTAGGATCTGGTTTCTGCCAAAGGATGACGACCTTCGTGGTAGGGCATCACAAATGTGGTAAGCTACCATGAATGTCGTCACACAGGAGCTGGATTCTGCCTAAGGCTAACGGCCTTCGTGATAGGGCGTCACAAATGTTGTAGGCTAACACGAATGTTGTCACTTAGGAGCTGGTTTCTGCCTAAGGCTGACGACTTTCGTGGTAGGGCATCACAAATGTGGTAAGCTACCACGAATGTCGTCACACAGTTTCCATCCTGACATGCTGGAGTAAAATAGGAATAACTCTTTGCTCCGATATCGGATTTAGGCAAAATTGGTTTCGTTGGAAATCTAATTTAATTATCTATCTGTTGATAGGTCATGAGCTAAAAAATTCCAAGTATATTGAGATATATTCTCGTTTGAAGTTGACTATACCAATATCCTTCTACAGAATTCAATCGGTAAGGAATGTTTTGATTCGTGTGATAGATGGGAGTTATTTGAAGCCTTAATATACATCTAACTTACTCATAAAACTATAAAAGAACCATGATGTACTATGCATGAGCTTGGTACATGGATCTAATATTGGTTTGGATTTTTTGGGGTATTACATTTTCGTAAGAGTCCTCCACCTGATTAAGACTGGTACAAGACATGAGATGAGATTCTCGCAGGACATAAGAATAGAAGCATTCTCCATCTTACAAGCTACGACAAAAAGACTTAAACTTAAAGACGCTACTTTTCTATGCCCCAAACAATAAATTACATGCCTCATCATTTCCAACATATCATTCTCCAAATACACATATAACTATACGAGTTTGAGTCCCACTATATAATACTCCTATGTTAAATCCTAACTCAGAGAAAATAGGTGCTAGTTTAAGTTATGGGACTCCATACTCTACACCCCTTTAAGAAAATTTACTTCACCTTATCACTATTGTCAAACATACTCAAGTTTTAAATCAAGGAGTTCTAACCATACAGTGCATTGGCTTGTGTTTTCATCAATCACAACTTTCAAGCCTATCATTATTACACTCACCTTAAGGATCTCTCACTAAGACCAACAATTTCAAAAACTCACACATAAACTTTTGCCACAGATCTACTTCTTAACTATTTCACATAACAAAAATGTGTCTCCTCTTTTCCTTCTTCTCCTATAATTTTTGCTGAAGAAATCACATCAAAAGTTTCTACCTTCAAGAACATCTACTCCCCCGCCTAACACACTACTACGCTTCTACAAATACCATCATACTAACATTCGGAGGGTCATTGAGGGCCCCGAGCATAAGCATCATGAACAAGAGAAAATTCAGGAACTACCATAATTCACCATCTCCCTTTTAGATCAAAGTCACAATCCTAGACTTGCGGACATATACCCTCATTAAATCTATAACCACAACTCTCAACACAATGGGCTACCACTATACACATAAATGCTAAACTCCCCATTTTTAACTATGCTCTAAAGGCATTGCTTTCCAAGAATGCTACTCTAAATTTTGCTATCCTTTATAGTCGTCAACCTACAACTCATAGTCTCATGAACATACCCATCCCCACTCCTTATTACATAAAAATCCACTCACTACTACTTAACACTCTAACATTAGACCACTAATCACATAACTCACAACATAATAAAATTTATAAAACTATCCCAAAGGCACATACCGTCTACTTATATTTCCTCTATTTAGCTCTAAAGAACATCACACCACAACTACTTAGTATTCCCCATAATAAAAAATTTAAGAACAAGAACTAGGTACAAAAACACTTATACACATAAAACTTTATCTAACAACATGCTACTTGGGGGGTCAGCTTATTCTCTTTTACCTACGCTCTTATCCGCTTAATGACTCAACCATAATTTATCGTTATAGCGTTAGTCTCATGTATATACACACACATATATGTATGTATATATATATATATATCATAATAGTGCACTCCTTATTCCACAAGTTTCCAACCCAGGTTATTTCAAATATTCCATCAAGCCCACTAATTCCTTTCCACAAGATACACATTAACAATCTTAAGCTACTATTTCCACCACTACACTCCACATCTTATTGTCTAACAACACCAATCATATAAAGCATGCCGATACATACACATCTTGGGAAAAAATCTATAACATACTCGTAATAACATCTGGCGAGGCCTCCGCATCCTGGTGGTTAGATAAGGCATATAATCGATTACGACCACCACCGGTAGATGATGTCGTACCCTTAGGAAGAGGAGTTATGGGTGCTACTTGGGACTTAGATCCCCCTATATTCCCTCTAGCTGAGGGAAAGTCCCTCTGAATATGGCCCATTTGGCCATAAGAATAACACGTCTGAATCTCATAATAACACTTCACAATTGCTACAACGAGGGTGTGACCTAAAAGGATGAGTCACACTCTCCTGGGATTGGGTGCCATGAGATCTAGGCCTATCTCCTGACTGGAACCACTATTCACCCAAAGGCCTGGTCATAGGTGCACTTGCTGAAGACTAAGCATTGGTCTAAAACTTCTTTTTAGACCACATAATTCCCCAATTACCACCTTGGTCCTGACTGTTATTTTGATCTGTGGACCTAGCTCTCTTACCTTCTCTTTCCTTTCCCCTTACCTCAGTCAACCTCTTTTTTTTCTCTTCTACCTGCTGCATGTGCACTGATAACCTAGAGAAATCCCTATCTTTATTCAGCATTGTCCCTTGCATTCCAACACCAAATTATCTGAGAGATCGGATGCAAACTTCCTCATGCGAGCTCTAATGTTATCCGCTAATTTTGGAGCATACCTGGATAGTTGGATGAACTTCAATGTATACTTTTGACACTCATCTTCCCTAGCTTCAGATTTATAAATTCTTCAGCCTTTGCTTTCCTTAATTCCTAGGGAAAGAAGCGATCTAAGAAAGCCTCTACAAACTTATCCCACACAGAAGGCTCAATATCACTACCCTTAGAATCCTTTCATTCATTATACCACTGATTGGCCAAATCGTTCAACTGATAGGTTACCAACTCAACCCCTCCATCCTCATTCGTATGCATAACTCTAAAAAATTTCTCTAGTTCATCAATGAACCCTCGGGGGTCCTCATCAACCTTCATGCCAGTAAACATAGGTGGGTTCATCCTTAAGAATTTACCAACCCGAGTAACCTCAGATGAGCCAGACACAGAACCCATATCTTTAGACCGACGGGTTTGAGAGGCCACTAGCTGAACAATCATATGGATGGACTGTCGGAACTTAGTATTTCAAACTTCTCTCTGAGGAGGATGAGTACGGTTGACACCGATCCTTGAAGCTCGAGGTGGACTAGTCAAAACTAGAGGAAGTCCCAGAGTAGTAACAAACTCCAAGGTACGAGCTCTATTACGGGTCCACATCCTATGAATGGGACGGACATCCTCTGCTTGAGTGTTTTGTTCGTTGGTCCTACGAAGAGGCATGATCAATTTTTTAAAATGCAGAGAATCATTAGTTAGAGGACATTCAGACTCTACAGCATGGACTAAATCATGAAAGAAAGAGAGAAACATTCCTAAACGCCTTGTAGCCTCTTGCTTATAAGTGTAAGCGCTACACATCCATAAATAAGACTCTACCCGAAGAGATCTTGCAAATACCCTGGGACCATGAAACGGGCTCTGATACCAAGTTTTTTATGACCCGAGGCCCTGGCCGCGCTGAACATCCCGAACCATGAAGGCCCAAGTTCCCTTTTCAATTTGGAAATCATGAAAATCATTCATATACTATAAAGAAATGCAGAAAATATAATAAGATAGAAACATGGTCTATCTCTTAGTTCAACTGAACAATTTCAAAGGGAGTTCTTAACATTCAAAATATATGACACCAGTCAGCGAAATCTCTAACGATACAAGAACCAACATACGTAATAAAACTGGTACAAGACCCTCAGTTAGACCATGAATCAAAATAAAATAACAATAGCTTATAACTAGGTCTTTCGAAATAAGGGAGGCTCACCAACTGCAACTTCTGATCAAACAGTTTACATACCATATATGAAAAAACACATAGGCATACTTTAAATGACTTTGAAATATTTCCTTGAAATCGTGAACCACTCTTTATGTTACTTCTGAGCTAGATGGTACACCCTACAATTTGTAATTCCACGGGCTATATGGAATTCTTCCTTGACTTGGTGGCCAAGCCTCCAATCCAAGTTTGTCATAAGGATTGGAGTATCTATAAGGGGAGACAAGCAAGCCCACACAATATGGTGCCATGATCCCTAATCAAATAAACATGTCATGGTAGTGAACAAGACCACATAGCATGGCTCCTAACCATAGTTCCAAATTGGGACGACATGAATCAAGGTACACAAGACCATAGAGCATGGTACCATAACTCCGTGTCGGCAAATCACAATTTCTAGCATTGAGTCTTTCAACTCATGCTTTTTTCGGGTAACCATTTAACTCTCATTAATCCCATTTTTAACCCTTTTCTAAACATGCATATTTTTGAATACAAAATTTAAAATTTTGAGTAAAATTTGTATTTTAGTCCGTTCTGAATCTGCTATGGCATTCATCTGTTTGATATCGTCATACCAAGACTTGCAAGTCATATCTCTACGCCATACATTAGCATATTATCGTACTTTCATTCAAAAATGTTTAGACTACCAAGTCATTCAAACAGTATAATAGGATTCATGTTTCAAATATATGTCAAACCATGCAAAGATTCTCTTTTTCAACATTTCAATAAATGGTGGTCAATTTCTCAAAACAATCATGCAATTCCTTTAGTTATCACATTTAGCATTTAAAACAAGAAACTATCCCTCTGTTCAATTCTTAACCAATATAAAGTTTATATAAGATAGTAAAACCCTTGGTTCATGCTTTAAGACATACAGTTGAGTAATTCATAACATGTGAAATCAAGATTCTTCATAACAAGAGAGGGATTATCAATATTAATGTTCTCAATTCATATTTCGAAACATCAAACACATATATATATATACGAGTACAAATCAAATTTAGGGGGTAAGGCCTAAAGACCAAAACCTTATATCATTAAAAGAGTTCATATTTATGTTTTTTAATGTAATTCAAAACCCTTCATGAATACATGATTTCTCAACATTCAAAACACTATTAAAAATATTTTCACCATGCCCATGTAGTTTAGGAAAACCCCCACATACCTTATGTTATTTAGTTGTGAAGATTGGACTCAAATCTTGACCCTTTTCTTGAAATCTTGAATTTAGTGGAAAATCCTAGTTTGATCTTGTTTTTTAGAGTGGAGAGGATTTGAGCTGTTGAAAACTGATAACAAAATGGATTATAATGCTTAGGATAAAATTTATATTCGTGGGGTGGGTTTTAGAGTGAGGAAAAGACCAAAATACCCCTAAAGAAACCAAAGAACTCGTAGATTTTCTTCAGTTGACGACCAAGGTTGATGGCCCATCACTCAGGTGATAGCTCGTCACCTAGGTCATCACTTTTGGGATGGATTTTACCACGTACTGCCCTAGGATGATGACTAGGGTTGATGGGTCATCACTTAGTTGACGACCCATCAACTTGGTCGTCACCTAGTTGATAGGTCGTTAACTTCGTCTTCACATTTTGGCAGATAGACACTTCAAAGTAAAATGAGCATAACTTTCTACTCTGATATCGAATTTAGGTGAAACCAGTTACTTGGAAACAGGACTCAAAGATCTTTCTTCTGGTATATGGTAGGACACGTAACTCATTATATACTAGGAGTAATGGTCATTAAAATTTGTCCTAAGATGAAACGTTCAATAAAACTTAATCTATAGAAATCTTCTCAACTCGTTTTTGAGTTAGGA
Organism: Capsicum pubescens; assembly: GCA_030864215.1. Taxonomy (NCBI): domain Eukaryota; kingdom Viridiplantae; phylum Streptophyta; class Magnoliopsida; order Solanales; family Solanaceae; genus Capsicum; species Capsicum pubescens. The sequence continues at coordinate 39,089,104 of CM061542.1, read as the reverse complement.
GAAATTTGTGACCTCAAATCATATCCAAAGGTATTCCCACACTATAGAATTTATCATAACACATATATTAACAAGGAATCATTTGATTCAGGTCTATACGCATAGGAACGATGGTTTAAATCCTAGCCCGAAGGAGCGGGATGTTACAAGCATGTACTTTGTCAACTACCTTTTCTGGAAACTAATGTGTGCCATCATATTGGTATTTGGTGTTATTTACGGCGTTGATGCTAACTTGATCTTAATTATTAACATGAAATAAATGTGATGCGACATAACAAGATGAAAGTTTAGGAGGGCGTTGATACAAATCTTAGTGTGTATTAAGAGATTCCCGCTAACACAAGGACAATAAGTTGATCATCAAAGTTCTAGTGAATCGAAAATGGTTACACACGACTTAACTAGGCTTCTAACACTTGGTTTTTGAACTAGAAAATAAGTGGAACAACAAGAACAACAAATAACAACAATGCTAGTAAATCGAAAGATCCCTACACAGCTTCACTAAACTTTTAGATTCAACAACACAATGGTAACAAGATTACAAGAGATAGAAACTTGACATACAATATTCAATGATCTAAGAACCCTAACAATGAGAAAGGACCCTAAGACTAATGTATATCAACACCAAGTTCTTATTTGGACCAAGATGAACTCAAAGAACCCCAAGATCCTAGTTTCTAGCCAAGATACAACACAAGTATCACTCAACATATGAGGGGTGATTTGGACTTCTCCAATGGAAGAGAGAAGTTATCAATATTACAAATGTAGTTGTGGTCTTCAATATTATGATTGAACTAAAGAGAAATAACCCTAACATGTGTCTTAAATAGTATATTACAAATGAGAGTCAAAAGGATCAAGATACCCTTGGCATTAAAGGGCCATGTTTGGGGTGCTTTGGAGGGCCTCTTCACACTTCAGTAAGTATAGGCCCTTAGATGGACTCACAAGGCCCTCGCACATGGAAAATGATGTGAACAAGGTTTGGAGTCTTTGCAAATCACGTGCTTGGCTTGGTGTAAAGGGTCTCAATCCAGAAATACTCATATCATCCTCTCCATCTTTAAGGGAATTTGTCCTCAAATTCATATTATTGCCATCCTTCACTATTTCCACCTGAGAGAGGTCACACACGTTGAAAGTGTTGTGCACTTGATATTCCGGGGGTAGATCAATTTTGTAGGCATTGTCGTTGATCCTTTATAGAACTTGGAATGAACCATCACCCTATGGCATCAACTTAGCATTCCTTTGATACGGAAACTGATCCTTCCTATGGTGCACCCACACCCAATCTCTTGATTCAAGAATGAGATTTATTCTTCCCTTGTTGTCTCTTCTTATAACTTTTTGGTTTTTCTTCTCCAACCGCAACCTCTCCTTCTCATGTAGCTTTTTCATGGCCTAGGCCCATTTGCTTCCATCTAAGCTTATCATAAGATCACTTGGCAAAGGGGTTAAATCCAAAGAAGTAAGGTGATTGAGACCGTATACACACTCAAAGGGTGTCATTCCCGTACTTAAGTGTATGAAATGATTATAAGCAAACTCAATCAATGGTAAGTGCTCCTCCCAAGAAGTCATTTTTCCTTTAACCATGGATCGTAGCATAGACCCTAAGGTCCTATTTACTACTTTCATTTGGCCATCGATTTGTGGGTGGCATGAAGTCGAAAACAATAATTTGGTACCAAGACTACCCCACATGGACTTCCAAAAGTGGCTTAGGAATTTAGAATCCCTATCACTCACTATAGTCCTTGGAACATCATGAAGTTTCACAATATTCTCAACAAACAAAGAGGCTACACTAGGTGTATCATAACATTTAGAACAATGAATAAAGTGAGCCATCTTAGAAAATTGATCCACCACAACAAAAATACTATCTTGCCCCGCCTAGTCCTCGGAGATCCTAATAGGAAATCCATTGATATGTCAAACCAAGGACACAGGAGGGTGGAAAGTGGGGTGTACAACTTATAGGGTTGGAGATGAGACTTGGCTCCTTCACACTCAACACATTGGCCTCAAATTCGAGCCATATCCTTGTGCATTCTAGGCTAATAACATTGTTCTTATAAAATTTCGAGAATCTTCTCAACCCCAAAATGGCCCATTAGACCGCCATTGTGTTCTTCCCTCATAAAAAAATCTCTCCATGAACTTGAGGGAACACAAAATCATCTACCCTTAAACAAGTATCCATCAAATTTGGTATAGGAATGGGAACCTCTATCCTCCAGCCATTGTTCCTTACCCAAGTCTTTATATTCCTTATAGATAGGAGCGAAGTGAGGTTCCTAGGGATACAACAACTTGAGACTCTCAAAACCCATCAATTTAGACGATAAAGTGGACATAAGAATATGTTTTTGAGACAAAGCATCGGCTACCACATTGTCTTTACCCTTTTTGTAATGGATAACATAAGGGAAAGTTTCAAAAAATTCAATCCATTTGGCATGCCGTCGGTTAAGCTTGTTTTGTGCCCGTAGATGCTTCAAGGATTCATGATCCATTAGGATCACAAATTCTTTAGGCCACAAATAATGTTTCCAAGTGGACAAGGCTTTAATCAAGGCATACAACTCTAAATCGTATGTAGAGTATTTTAGAGTTGCTCATTTGAGCTTTTCGCTAAAGTAGGCAAAAGGCTTTAATTATTGCATTAAAACTGCGCCTATGCCGACTTTTCTAGCATCATATTCAACCTCAAAAGTCTTATCAAAATTCAGCAATTGTAGCAAAGGGGCCGAGATAAGCATAGCTTTCAAGTCCTCGAAGACCTTAGCTTGTTCATTTTGCCACTTGAAAGGCCGATCCTTTTTAATCACTTCGGTCAAGGGGGAGACAATGGTGCTAAATCCTTTGACAAAACATCTATAAAAACTAGCCAACCCATGAAAGCTTCTTACTTCATCTACGGTTTTAGGAGTTGGCCAATTTTTAATAGCATCAATCTTAGATTCATCCACTTCGAACCCTCTTGAGCTCACCACAAACCCGAGAAACACAACCTTTTGGATGCCAAAAAAATATTTTTCTAGATTAGCATATAACTTCTCATTTTGGAGGACATCAAGCACACATTGTAAATGCTTTACATGCTCATCTAAGGACCTACTATGCACCAACACAACATCAAAGTAGACAACAACAAACTTTATGATAAATGGCTTCATCACATGATTCATTAGCCTCATGAAAGTACTTGGAGAATTTTTTAGGCCGAGTGGCATAACCATCCATTCATAGAGACTAAATTTGGTCTTGAAGGCAGTTTTTCACTCATCACCTGGTTGAATACGTATTTGGTGATAGCCACTCCTCAAATAAATCTTAGAAAATAAAAACGAACCACTCAATTCATTAAGTATATCATCTAGCCTAGGAATAGGGTGATGATATTTTACTGTAGTTTTGTTGATGACTCGACAATCTATGCACATATGCCAAATACCATCTTTATTGGGAACTAGTAGCACCGGTACCACACAAGGGCTCATACTCTCCTTGATATACCCTTTGTTGAGGATTTCCTCAACTTGGCATTGCAATTCCTTAGTATCCGTCGTGTTTCTCCTATAAGTCGGTTTGTTGGGCAATTGTGAACCCGATACAAAATCTATTTGGTGCTCAATTTCCCAAAGTGGGGGCAATCCCTGTGGTAATTTCTCTGGGAAGACATCCTTGTAATCCTTTAAAACATGAGAAATATAAGGAGAAATGGAAATGTTAGTGGGGTTAGTATTAAAATAATGAGCCAAGAGGAGCATCGAAGTGTCCTCTTCATGATCCACAAATAGTTCTTTCCTCCTAGCCATCATCACCATACTTCTTTTCCCCTTAGAATTTAGGGACCCCTCGGCTTGCCCTACCCTCAACTCTCGGGTTTTTCTCTTTTTTTCTCACCCCCGGGTTCCTCTCTACTTTCCTCACTCTCGGCTTTCTTTCCCTTCTCTCTCAATTCCCTCATCTTTTGGTGTAATTCATTCACTTGGGAAGGCAATAATAGATGAAGTGTGACCTTTTGTCCATCCTTCTCAAGCATATACCAATTGGACCTTCTATCATATTTGGTCGACCTATTGTATTGACAAGGTCTTTCCAACAATAAGTGACAAGCTTGCATTGGTATCACATCACAAAGAAACTCATCGTGGTAGTTGGATACCTTGAAACGTATCACACATTGCCTTGTGACCTTTAATTTGTTGCATTAATTCAACCATTGCAAATTATAAGGGCTAGTGTGAGGTGTAGTCAGCAATTTCAAAAAGTTCACCATTGCAACACTAACCATATTTCCACAACTACCGCTATCTATCACCATAGTGCATACACTTCCCTTTACAAGACATTTAGTATTGAATAGATTCTCTCATTGGCTAGGATCATCTGTCGCCTTACTAATTATAACACGCCTCACTACAAAGTTTGGAACCACACACTTCCCTTCTTGTGGATAAGCATCCTAACAATTATCATCATTATCATGTGGCTCTCTCTCGGTCGTCTTTCTATCTTGAAGCTCAGCCTCACTCTCATCACCATTAATACCTACTTCTTCACCAAAGAAATACAATCTACCTTCCCTTAGGATTACATTGCGTCGGTTAGGTTATTCATTGGCTTTATACCCTTAACCTTGGAACTTGAAGCATTGGAACCCTTTAGGATTAGGATACTTGTGAGCTTCTTGCCTCGAAGGGATTTTATGGACTGTTTTGGACTCGGGTAGCCTTGTAGTGGTGGGTTGGTCCTTGTTTTTGGACCAACCTGAAGAAGATTGAACCATATCCTTACCTCTCGGACAACCCGAGGTTGATTGTCCCTTTGCTTTGAATGATGACCTCTCTTCAAGTTCCCTTTCAATCTCAAGAGCCGTTTGGAAAATACCTTCGACGGTATCAAACTTGTGAAGTGTCAAATAAGTGGAGCTATCTTTGTTCAAAGCTATCTTTGTTCAACTCATACTTGAACCGAATGATGTCATGACTAATTTGTTCCTTATGATGATCAAGTTTCAACATGAGTTGTTGAAACTCATCTTAATATGCCATCACACTTCGATTCCCTTGCCACAAGTTGTATAATCTAGCAAGTAACTCATGCCGATAACTCTCGGGAAGGTATTGTTTTCTCATTAGGTACCTTAACCAAAAACAAGGTGGAGGTTGTCCATCAATCAACTCATTAACAAACCGTTTGATGTATTCCCACCATGTGTTAGTATAGCCTTCAAAGTGAGCTATGGCGTAATAAATCTTCTTCTCCTCTGATATGTAGCTCACTTTAAACACCTTTTCACAAGACGATTCCTAAGATAAGTAGACCTCGGGGTCACTTTCACCTTTAAAGATTGGTAGGCTCAACTTAATGGTGTTGATGCCTACGTCTCTCTCTTGGTATCAGTTTTCCCTCTCTTTATACCTTCGGTATCTCCTTGGATCCATACAACCCCCTTTTTATCTCCTCTTCCCTCACGCAGGCATCGTTAAAGGCTCCATACCCTTCATAATCCTCTCTACCATATTCTTCAAAGTGGATGGGATGGTTTTAGACATTTGAAACTTGATTCGGAGGAATTGGATTTTGTGGAGGTAGTGGTCTTTGATTTAGTAGAGCTTGGAAGGGAGGGTTTGAATTTTGTGGAGGTATTGGACGTCCAAGTCCCTATTATGGAACATGAGGAGTTTGGGAATTTGTTGGTCTATTGGAGTCACGTGTTAGAGGGATATGTGTAGTTTGGCTTGCGGCATTTAGTGGAGCTAGTGAAGGATTTGGCATTTGGGGCCATGTTTAGGGAGTAACGGCGGTGGAGGAGTTTCTATCATGTCCACTTAAAGAAACATATTGAGGAATAAAAGGGAGAGAGTTCCTTTGAATCTCCACTTGTTCTAACCTCCCACTAATAGTCGTCACTTTTCCACTTATGGCTCCAACCTCCGTACTCAACCTTTCAAGAGTTCGGGTCATAGCTTCAAGAGTGGCCCTCAAAGTTTCCATAGCATTAGAATACATGGTTTGATACATGGTTCCCTCCATTGTCAAGGTATCACTTACACAAGCAAAAAACAAGTTAGTTTAAAAGACTTTTCCTCGCTCACACTCTCTCAGTTCACTCATACTCGAGCTCCACAAGTGTTGTAGATTGGCTAGTAACCAATGAATCCTTAAGGTATGAGTATGCTCTTGTCCGGAGTGGATTATTATTTGAAACTCAAAGAATTCTCGTCGGACTAGAGCCAAGAGTTACAACGTATTCAAACGACAAAAGCACACAAACAAACATTGACACGAACACAAGGCTTCAAGTGACTAATTGACAAGCTAGTAGGAATGTACTAGTTTGTTAATTAGTTCTCAAGTCAATTAGAAGGAATCAATAATTAGAAACTAGATCATCCAAATTTGAGTTTAATTATCACGTGATCAGTAACTAGGGTGATGTGGCAGCATGTCATTGGCCGTGGGTCCACATATGTTGTTCATCAATTTGAAGTCTTAGTCCCTTTATATCATTTGTAATGGATGACTTGGTATTAGGAGGGAAACATAAAGTCTTGTAACTTTTTCAAATTTTTTCAAACTCAAAAGGTGATGTTTGACCTCACTAGTTCCATAAGACAAGGTTCCTTGTTTTAAGGAAAAGTGGTTGTCAAGTCTTGAAAAGGTGATGTTGGCAAGTCTTCTCACAAACAATTTTTAACTTTGTTTTACAACCTTTTTGGATCTATTACTCTTTATAGAAGTTAAGACATAGGATGAAGAGAAGTTTAAGATGAACACAACATCAACACCTTCAAGAACATAACAATAATACACCACAATGGTCACTCCAATGTCCCAACACAAGCCAAACTCACGGCCACTTCAAGTTTTCACAACAACAAGTCTCTTCTTATTAAGCTCAACTTTAGATTTAGACACTTTTTTCTGTTGATGAGGAAGAAACCAACACAAGAAACAAACTAAACAAGTAAAATCTTTTATAGATCTACAACCAACTCTCGGCCAAGATGTTCAAGAACACACTTTTGGTAAGAGTTTCCCAAGATTGGTTTTGTAAGAACAAAACCAAGCCTTGATCTTTGACACCAAATGATACAAAACTAAGTGTGTATCAAGATATTCCAGCCAACACAAGGACAACAAGTTGATCAACAAAGTGCTAGTGAATAAAAAATGGCCACACACGGCTTTACTAGGATTCCAACACTTGATTTTGGAACTAGAAAATGAGTGGAACAACAAATAACAACAATGCTAGTGAATCGAAAGAGCCCTACACGGCTTCACTAGACTTTTAGATTCAACAAAACAATGATAACAAGATTACAAGAGATAGAAACTTGACATACAATATTCAATCATCTAAGAATCCTAACAATGAGAAAGGAACCTAATACTAATGAATATCAACACCAAGTTCTTACTTGGACCAAGAGTAACTCAAAGAACTCCAAGATCCTAGTTTCTAGCCAAGATACAACATAAGTATCACTCAACTTGTTAGGGATGATTTGGACTTCTCCAATGGAAGAGAGAAGTTATCAATATTACAAATATAGTTGTGGTCTTCAATATTATGAGTGAACTAAAGATAAATAACCCTAACACATGTCTTATATAGTCTATTACACATAAGAAACAAAAGGACCAAGATAACCTTGGCATCAAAGGGGCAGGTTTGGGGTGCTTTGGAGGGCCTCTTCACACTTTAATAAGTATAGGCCCTTAGATGGACTCACAAGGCCCTCACACATGGCCAATGATGTGAACAAGGCTTGGAGTCTTTGCAACTCACGTGCTTGGCTTTGTGTGAAAGGTCTCGAGCTAGGAATACCTGTATCAGGCTTGTACCAAAAACATTTAGACTTGAATTATGCACCTTAGTGTGTTCATTGGAAATGAGAGTTGTATGCATTGTTTTCCACTCAAAATGACTTCCTTCATATCAAACACACAACATTTGTTGATGGCATCATTTTGATGCAATTCAAATGTACTTTCTTTTAAGGTTAGATCACGTCAGGCGAATGAGGCATGTAACTATATTTGAGCTGGTAAATTAGAATTCTAATGATTGATTAGTTTGGCATGCATTGTGTGTCTTGTAGTAAAAATGGTGTATTTATAGTTTGTAGAATATGTCTAAAACTAGAAAAAACAGGCATTGGATCAAAAAACAAATAAATTAATGTAATACCCCGCACCTTCGAGCTAGAATTTAAACCACCATTCCTATGAGTATAGACCCAAACCCAATGATTCCTTATTAATATATGTGTGATGATCAATTCTATAGTGGGGGAATACCTTTGAATATGAATTGAGGTCACAAAAATCCCCTAACTCAAAGACTATCGATAAAGTTTTAGTGAATGTTTCAACTTGGGTCATCTTCCATCAACTATAACTCATAGAATATGATGAGTTAGAGGGTCTACTATATATCAAATAAAAAGTCTTCGAGTATTCTTTCTAACTACACTAGTTTTTGCCTTAATCTGATATTGGGGTAAGAAGTTATGTCTGTTTTACCAGAGAGGTATCTGTCAGTGGAGGTACGATGGCTAGGGTGACAGACAGCCAAGCCAGTGACAGCTCATCAAATTTAAGTATTATGGTAAAAAAATGTGTTTTTTTTTACGGTTTAAGCGACGTCCAGTCACGGGAGTGATGGTCCGTCACTCAGGCCGTCGGTAAGGGCCGACCAATGCTAAAGTATCATTTTCAAGGGATATTTTGGTATTTTCTTATCCCAAACTCCTTCTCCATGAATATAAATCATACCCTAAGAGTTATTAATCATCTTTTATCAGTTTTAAAACATCTCAAATCCTCTCTACTCTCAAGAACAAGAGAAATTAGGGTTTCCTTCAAGGCAAGAATTGAAGTCTTTCAATCAAAAATTTCCCAAAAAAGTGTCAAGATTAAGGTTCTATTCCTTATTTGGAACATAAGGTATGTGGATTTTTCCTAAACTACATGGGCATGGTAAAATCATTTTAATAATATTTTGAATGTTGAGAAAATCATATATTTATGAAGCGTTCTTGAATTTCATTAAAAAGCATGCATTGCGAACTCTTGCAATGATATAATGTTTTGGTCTTGAGGACTTCCTCTAAATTTGATTCGTACTCGTATATAAGTATGTATGCGTTTGAGGTTGAATGTTGAATTGACAGCATGAACATATATAACCCCTCTCTTATTATAAAGCATCTTGTTTTCATATGTCATGAATTATTCAATTGCATATTGAGAAGCATAATGTAAATGTATTTATTATTATTTAAGACTTGATTTTGGCTATGAACTGAAGAGAGGGTGTTTTATAATATAAATGAAAAGTGATGAATTAAAGAGTTGCATGACTTGCCACAAAGTAATGGACCACCACATGTTTTAGGAGTTGAAAGAGAGGATCTTTGCATAAGTTTCATGTAATCCGATATACAAATCTTATTGTACCATTTGAATGACTTGGTGGTCTAAATATTATTTTAAATGAAAGAGATATAACATGATAATGTATGACTTAGAGCTATGACTTGTAAGTCCTAGTATGACGATACCAAACTGAAGAGTGTCATAACAGAATCAGATGTCTTTTAGATTTTGATTTCAAAGAATGCATATCTTAAAGAGATAAAAATGAGCTTAAAGAGAGTTAGGTGGTTACCCGAAGAAGGCATTTGAGTGTAAGGTCTCATTGCTGGGAATCATATTTTGCTGATACATGTTTATTATGTCCCTAAGAGGGACCGTACGCTGGCCTAGTGCCCCTCGGTGTATTAGAGATAGAGACTCCAACCTTTCAAACTTGGGTTGGGGGCTTGGACACCGAGTTAAGGGAAGATTCCATATAGCCCGTGGAATTGTGGAGTTGTAGGGTGTACCACCTAGCTCAGAAGTAACACAAAGAGTGAGTCGTGGTTTCAAAAAAATGTTTAAAAATCTTTTAATTATGACCATGCATTTTTACATATCATATGTAAAGTGTTTTATGAAATGCTCTCATTTATGTTGTATAAAATTACCTTATTTTGGATTTCTCTTCGTACCAGTACATCTGTATTAACCCCCTATATTTCAGGATCTGAGCTATAGTCCCGGGGGATCGCTAAGTAGTAGATTGGTGTGTCTGATATTTGCAGTTGGTGAGCCTCCCCTTTTTTGGAAGGCCTAGTTATTAGACATTGTTATTTTATTTTGACTTATGGTCTGACTGGGGGCCTTGTCCTAGTTTTAAACGTATGTTGATTCTTGTATTGTTAGAGATTTTGCAGACGGGTGTCAGATGGTTTGAATGTTAAGAGTTTCCTTCGTATTGTCCAGTTGAATTATGAAATTGACCATGTTTTCGTATGTTAAAACTTTCACATTTCTTTGTACTATTTGAATATTGTGCATGATTTCCAGGGAGTAAAAGGGCACTCGGGCCTTCATGGTTCGGGATGCTCATCGCGGACAGAGTCTCGGCTTGGGTCGTGACAATTAAGGACTAAATGCGTAAGGAATTTGTAAATTGCATGCATGAAATATATTAAAGCTAGTTGATAAATGAACTCTTTTGCTAGGGAAGGATGAGTAGGAAAACATTAAAATGTAGACAATAGATCCATATACTATTTTCAATATCATAATTTAACATATGTATCTCAAGCACTTAACAAATCGATACTCCTTGTGTTTCACAACATTTCTAGAATAGAAGTTGGGCCTTCTACAAGTCCAGAATAAGATCTCCTAATACCTTAAACTGATTATAAGAAATGTATTTAAGTGTTTGTAGATTTAGGAGTTTGCAAACTTACACCGTTTCTCATATCAAGCAATTTTATGGATAAGGTAGGTTAAATTTTATCAACAATACACCAAGATGGTACATAAATTACAGCAGAAAGAAAAACTTAGACCAATCGACTACATTAGTAATAATATAAATACAATAGTTTTTGACCAGTGAAATATGACTCTATGCCTTGAAAGAATCTCTTGTTTCTCACCAACAATAGATTCCATAAAATAGAATTGTTCTCCAAATTTGTTTCATCCTTTTTGTTGTCTCCTAATTCTGCTAGCATTCCAACATATTCTTAACATAATCTGGCATCAAGTTATGCAATATCAGGAATCAAGAATATTTGTAGTTAATGGCTAGAAATTGGGATGATGATACGGGTGTCATGGGCTCGAGACCATTTACTAGAATCCAAGTTCGGGAACTACAAAGACTTCAAGGTGCGTTTATGAAAATAGACGCGATTTAGCTTGTTGTGAATTCGCCCGAGGGAGTGTACTCCTTTACATGTGAGGGGTGACGTTAGGTGCTCAAAATACACCCGTCTGCCCTAAAACACTCCATACCCGCCATCTGTAACGCTCCGAGTCTGTACCCCGGAGGCTACAAGGTGCTTAAGACCCCGAAGGACCACAAACTAACCTGTGACTGATATCTACTATGAGCACTGAAACATGATACTATAATAAATGTGGAATAATAGGTTCAATAAACAACCTACAACAACAATCCTAAACCCGTAACAACAAGACAACAAGATGACACTAGAATCAAACACCAATGGAAAACGATAAAAGATAGGTAGCTTGACATAAAGAGAATACAAAATATAGCAACTAAAGAGTGTATCAAAATCTAAAACCTCTACAAATCACATTAACAAGCACCAAGTTTTTACGCGAACATAAGAGGAACTTGGTTCACTCAAGCACTTACATTTCTAGTCGTTTCACAACACAAATGGAACCTTTCACTTGTGATGTTCAAATGTTTGGTGGTCTACTCTTTTCTTGAGAGAAAATTAATGTTCAATATTACAAGTGATTTAAATAATAATCTAACTAAGCACCAAGACTAAGGAAAATGTTTAAAATGGTCTATTACAAAGGTGTTGCAAAAGGACCCCTTTACCCTTAATGAAGGGGTGGCGGGTGTGGAGTGTTTGGGATAGACTTGGGTGTATTTTGAGAGCCTAAGGTCATCCCTCACATGTCAAGGCGTACACTCCCTTGCGCGAGTTCTCAACAGCTCAAGCGCGTCTATTTTTATAAATGCGCCTTGAAGTCTTTGTAGTTCCCGAGCTTGGATTATAGTAAATGGTCTCGAACCCATGACACTTGTATCATCCTCTCCATCTTGAGAGTAGTTTGAACTCAAACTCATGGGTTCTTCATCTTCAATGGTATCAATCCGTGAAAGATCACACACATTAAACGTGTTATGCACTTGGTATTCCAGAGACAAGTCGATCTTGTAAGCATTATCGTTGATTATTTCAAGAACCTGGAATGGACCATATCCTCATGGAAACAAATTTCCCTTTCTTTGGTTGGTAAATCGGTCTTTCTGTAGGTGTACCCACACCCAATCTCCCGGCTCAAGCATAAGGCATCTTATTTCCTTGTTGACTCATTTGGCCACCTCTTGCTTCTTCTTCTCAAGTCGCAACCTCACCTTCTCATGTAAGCTTTTCATAGATTTATCCCTCTTGTTTCCATCTAAGCTAACAACAACATCACTTGGCAAAGGAGTTAGATCCAAGGGGGTTAGGGGGTTGAAGCCATAGACACATTCAAAGGGTGTGATGCCCGTACTTGAATGGATCACCCAATTGTAAGCAAATTCTATGAGTGGTAGGTGATCCTCCCAAGATGTCTACTTACCTTTAACCATGGAATGTAGCATATAACCCAAGGTTCTATTTACTACTTCTGTTTGGCCATCGGTTTGTGGGTGGCAAGACGTAGAAAACAACAACTTGGTACCGAGCCTACCCACATTGACTTCCAAAAATGACTAAGGAAATTGGATTCCCTATCACTTATAATGTTCTTTGGAATGCCGTGCAACTTAACAACATGTTCAATAAAAAAAGAAGCTACACTAGCCGTATCTTCTTTATTTTTGCAAGGAATAAAGTGTGCCATTTTGGAGACACAATCAACAACAACAAAGATGCTAACCCGACCCATTTGAGTCTGTGGAAGCCCAAGTATGAAATCCATAGAAATATCAAACCACAGACTTAATGGAGTGGGAAGCGGGGTGTACAACCTGTGAAAAAGGAGCTTAGACTTAGCACTCCTACGATCCATGCATTGGCTGCAAACTTTCACAACATCTTTGTACATCCTTGGCCAATATAATTGTTCCTCCAATATTTTGAGGGTCTTATCAATTTCAAAGTGACCCATGAGATCGCCGTCGTGTGCCTCCCTCACAAATAATTCTCTCCAAGAGATAGAAGGTACTAACAACTGTCTTCCCTGAAACAAGTACCCATCAAACATGGCATAGGGGATGGAATTCGAATGCCTCATTTCCCTACCCACGGCTTCACTTTCCCTAAAGATAGGAGCGAAGTAAGGGTCCTTGGGATATAAAGACTTGAGGCTCTATGAACCACATTAGCTTGAACGACAAAGTGGAAACAAAAACATGTTTTCCAGACAATGGATCGGCTACCATATTATCCTTACCCCTTTTGTATTGAATAACATAGGGAAAAGTTTCAAGAAATTCAATCCGTTTGGCATGCTATTTGTTAAGTTTGTCTTGTTCCCGAAGGTGATTCAAATATTCATGATCCATTCGGATTACGAATTCCTTGGGCCAAAGATAGTGTTGCCAATTGCTTAACGCTTTAACCAAGGCATACAACTCCAAATCATACATAGAGTAGTTTAGAGTTGCTCCTTTGAGCTTTTCGCTAAAGTAAGCTATAGGCTTCAATTCTTGCATCAAAACCGCGCCTATGCCCACTTTGCTAGCATCACATTCTATTTCAAACATCTTGTCAAAGTTAGGCAATTGCAATAGTGGTACCGAAATGAGCATATCTTTCAAGGTCTTAAAGGCCTTAGATTTCTCTTCACCCCACTTGAAAGGTTGGTCCTTTCGGATGATTTCGATCAAGGGGGCTGCAATGGTACTAAATCCTTTGACGAACCGCTTATAAAATCTTGCCAACCTGTGGAAGCTCCAAACTTCACCTACAATTTTAGGGGTTGGATAATATTTAATGGCGGTTATCTTGGATTCGTCTACCGCTACTCCCCTCGAGCTTACAACAAATCCCCAAAACACAACCTTATCAACACCAAAGAAGTATTTTTCAATATTAGCATACAACTTTTCTTTCCTAAGAACATCAAACACACTCCTTAGTGTTTTATCCCTTTCGGATTTTACTTTGGCGAGAAAATGGTTTTGACCTTCTTAAAACTATTTCAAATACTTTTAATAAAATTCACAGAGTCACCACTTAATTTTTATAGAAAAAATCAAGAAAAAACTTAAAAGAGTTTTAAAGGTTCAAAAGCAGAAATAAACCTTTAAATATAGAGATTCTGGTTAAGGGTTCAATTAACGCCCTAAGAAGGTTTTTAAGGCACTTAGAAGCGTCCGTTTACAACGGTTTACCAAAAGAACTAACTTGGCTAATTAGAGTGGCTAACTTTATGAAAAGATTGACTTTTAAATTATTAAAATTATTTAATTACATGTTTAAAATCGGCATTTGTTTATTCAAACGAGAAATAGTCTACTTGAGTTAGAAAAAAATTTACATCATGTTCTAATTAATTCGATATTAATTTTGAGAAAAAATAATTACTTAATTTATAATTGATCACAAAAAATTAGAATTTTGAGAAAAAGATCAAGAGTATTCTAATTGAGAAACTATTCTACTTAATTCATTATTATTTCTAGAGAAATTAATATTTTACTAGAATTAAAAAGAAATTTGCGTAAACTGGCTGCGCATTTGAATTTAAAGAGGAAATGAGTCGTTTTATGGGAAAAGGAGGATTATAGTTATTTATTATTTATATTGTCATAAAAATGGTCATATTGTTGTAAATAACACTTTTTGAAAAAAATGTTAAGAGAATGTCATGTTAAAAGTATTCTATCAATTATGGAAACTAGGAT